>OY796886.1:36657709-37257709 GCA_963680785.1 Diplosoma virens | reverse complement strand
TTCCCTGAGGTGCAAAACACTTTTTTTAATAAGTTTGTTTGTTTCTTTTTTTTGTTTTATTTTTTAAATTATAACTTCACGTCTATTTAGTGCTGATTGGTTGATATTTGATACATCGGACAGTAACATAAAATACCGGGATTCTATATTCCGATGTTAAAGTGGTAACTGGTGAAACTGGTGAAACTAGTGCTGAAACGTTAAAGTGGTATTTGGCGTTATTTTATTCTACAAAGCTTTCTTTCTTTTCTAAAATAGTTTACATTGTCAAAAACACTTTTGTGAAATCCAAAGTGTTAATGTAATCATTGCAATGACAAACTGAACTAAACTGAAATGAACAAAATGTGATTTGGCCGGTCATGTATCGTTGAGAAAAGCATATCACAAAATTATTTTAACTAATGTAATACCAAATGAAGTATCGAACTCAAATATTATTTCAACTATTCAATGTAATCCACCGAGCCTCGCCGCAAAAATATCTAAAGTAATTAAATGGTTTGTAATTGAAAAATGATTCAGTTGCGCTTCAAAGCACGTGTTATGTTAAACCATATATAATTTTATTTCGTTATACTAATGTTTGTTTTGTTTTGTTTAGAATGGTTTCTTTTCAGTTTAATAAAGTTTTGGTTTGGTTTTTTATTAAATAAATCTTATAACAATTTATTAAACTGAAAAGAAATCATTCTAAACAAAACAAACATTAGTATAACGAAATAAAATTACATATGCTTTAACATAACACGTGTATTCAACAAGGCAAGGTCCTTACATGAAGCACAAAAAAATGCTGAATCATATGAAGTTCGACATGCCGAGAGAATTGCAACTGTCTCATTTGGTAATACCAAAATTGGTCAACCACAGAAAGAGAACGAGAAGAGGCGGAGTGGATTCGCCAGCTTTAAATATCAAAGTTGCAAGTTTTGTGGTGGTTCTTGGCATAAACGTGCTGATTGTCCAGCAAACCAACGCCTTTGTTATAAATGCAATCGCATGGGCCATTTCGCAAAGGTTTGTTTATCAAAAGTTAAGAAAATCCTGGAGACGCTTGCGACAGTGTGCGAAGACGAAGAACAGCACTCGTACATCAGTGCATTAAATAACTTGATTGGCAATAAAAAGGTAAGTGTTATTGTGTTGGTTAATGGAGTACGAGCCAATTGCCTTATTGATACTGGTGCAAAGTTTAACCATATAGATTCAAAATTTTGTCAACGGGCTAAATTAAATTACCAGGAAAATAGTGACATTTTGAAATTGGAGTTAGCTGTGAAAAATTCGGCCGTAAAAACTAAAGAGTTGAGCTCCACTTCTGTTGGATTTCAAGGAAGAGATTATAATAACGTAAATTTTTTAGTGTTAGAAAATTTGTTATGGGATGTTATTCTTGGTTGTGAATTTTTAAGCCTGCATAAAAGCGTGAAAATTGATTTTGGTGGACCTGAATCATCATTAAAATTAGGAGCCTTGAGCACGCTTCCCGGTATAAAACCCGTGCGTTTGTTTGAATATTTTAGCCCTAACAATCGCCCTATAGCAACCAAGAGGCGCAGTTATTCAAATACGGACTTGAGTTTTATTGGTAGTGACATTTCAAGACTACTTGCTGATGATATTATTGAACCTAATAACTCACCATGGCGAGCTCAGGTGGTGGTAACGAAAAGCAAAAATCATGAAAAACGTATCCGTGTTGATTATAGTCAAACAATCAACAAGTTTACTCGTGTGGATGCCTATCCGCTTCCAACAATGCAGAGTGTTTTAAGGAAGGTATCACGTTATACATGGTTTTCGAAACTAGACCTTCAAAGCGCTTATCAAGTTTTGTTGATACCTGAGGAATGAATTTACACCGGGTTTAAGGCTGTCGGACAATTATATCAATTCAAGCGTATCCCTGTCGGTTTAAAGAATCAGTCCAATGTTTTCAAAGAGTGGTAAATCAAATAATATCTGACTATAAATGTGCGGGGACATTTGCGTACCTTGACGATATAACAGTTTGTGATAAAACAAGAGAAGAACATGACAAGAATTTAAAACAATTTTTAAAAGCTGCTTCTGATTGTAATTTAAATCTGAATGAAAATAAGTGCGTCTTTGCTACAAGAAAGTTGAAATTGCTTGGATACTATATATCCGATGGAGTCATGCGCCCAGATCCGGAGCGAGTGAAACCGATAACCAATTTGCCAAACTCTACAAATAAAAAAGAGCTACATCGAGTAATCGGTATGTTTTCGTATTATGCGCAATGTTTGCCGCAATTTTCGGAAAAACTAAGACCTTTGATATTAGAAAAACAATGTCCTATGGGCGAAAAAGCTCTGAATGCTTTTAAGCACTAAAAATAAATTAGTTTCAGCAGCTCTTCAAATTATTGATGAAAATGTGCCTTTTGTTGTGAAAACTGATGCGTCAGACAATGCCATATCTGCATCATTAAATCAACATGACCGACCAGTTGCTTTTTTTTCAAGAATGCTGACCAAAAATGAACGGCACCATTCCAGTATGGAAAAAGAAGCTACAGCTATTGTGGAAGCAATTAGTAAATGGACAGAATTTTTATGCGGTCGACATTTTACAGTGATTACTGACCAACAATCCGTAGCGTATATGTACAATTCTAAAAATCATAGCAAAATTAAAAATAACAAAATTTTGCGATGGCGGATGGAACCAAGCGAATATGATTTTGATATTATTTATCGATCCGGAAAAATGAATTGTGTTCTCGATGCTCTTTCCAGAGCATTTTGCGCCAACATTTACGATCACACGCTGCGTAAAGTGCACGAGTCGTTGTGTCATCCGGGCGTTACACGTTTGCTTCATTTTGTTCGCGTAAAAAATTTACCGTATTCCGTTAACGAAGTTCGTAATGTTGTTGCAAAGTATAAAGTTTGCTCTGAATTAAGACCCAATTTTTATAAATCTGAAGTGGCACACGTAATTAAAGCAACCCAGCCTTTCGAAAGGCTTTCTTTAGATTTTAAAAGTCCTTTGCCGACTTCATCCAAAAACCGTTATCTATTGACTATTATTGATGAGTATTCTCGATTTCCGTTTGGGTTTGCTTGCCCTAATGTCAACGCGAAAACAGTTATATCTTGTTTAAACCAAGTGTTTGTAATGTTTGGTATGCCTGTTTATATTCATTCCGATAGGGGTACCGCTTTTATCTCGCAGGAACTTCTAAGTTATTTGCAAAAACGTGTTGTAGCGCGTAGTAGAACTTCAGTCTATAATACTCCGGGTAATGGCCAGTGTGAACGCTATAATGGTATTATTTAGTCGGCCATACGCTTTAAAACCTCGATGTTTAGATGTTTGTCATTGGCAACCTGTTTTCCAAGATGCTCTTCATTCTGTACGTTCGTTGCTATGTACTGCAACTAATGAAACGCCCCACGAGCAAATGCTTTCATTTAAACGTCGATCAACCTTTGGCACGTCAGTGCCAACTTGGTTAAGCTTACCAGGACCGGTGTACTTGAAGTGCCATACTTGCACCAATACAACCCTGTAGTGGATAAAGTAGATCTCCTGCATGCCACCCCAAACTATGCGCCTGTGAGATTACCGAACGGGAGAGAAACAACTGTTTCATTAAAAGATGTGGCACCTTGTACTAGTGTTGATAGTAATTATATCGTTAATACTGACAATGAAAACGAAGAATCGGAAAATGTCAATGTTAACTTAAGTGATCTTAGTAATGGTTCGAATATGCAAAATGAAAGTATTGAACGCCATGACCAAGAGAAAATTATTAAAGAAGAATCACCGAATATTAATTTTGATGTTACTCCAGTGCCAAGAAGATCTACTCATATAAGAAAAGCAGTGGATAGATACGGAGCTGTTCTATAAAATAACTCAAAGCAATATTTCTACAATTTAAGGAGGGGAGAATGTAATACCAAATGAAGTATCGAACTCAAATATTATTTTAACTGTTCAATGTAATCCACCAAGCATCGCTGCAAAAATAACTAAAGTAATGGAATGGTTTGTAATTGAAAAATGATTCAGTTGCGCTTCAAAGCAAGTGTTATGTTAAACCATATATAATTTTATTTCGTTATACTAATGTTTGTTTTGTTTTGTTTAGAATGGTTTCTTTTCAGTTTAATAAAGCCTTGGTTTGGTTTTTTATTAAATAAATCTTATAACAACTAATTGCATTTACTAAAACTTTTATTGATTATTTTTTTGAGTAAAGTAAAAAATATTCAGAAAAGCAGTATTATAATTCAGGACTCGAACCACCCTAACACTTGCTTTATTCATAAGTTTATTTATTTCTCTTGTTGTCATCTTCCTACGTAACTTGCTGCCTTGCGCGAACTTTTTTTACTTTAAATAGCACTCTGGTTTTGTTTAATCGATTTTAGCTAATTTATTTTCAAACGTTTAGTTCTATTTAGATTGTTATTATTGTTGCTTTCTTTTCAGATATTAGTCATGATTTTGTGAATAAAAGCCTAGTCTACGGTTTACTTTATGACAAGCAGTTTTTTGAATTTAAATATTACTTTAATGGAATGTTGTTGATAAAAAATCAAACAGACTATCCAGGGCCGTTGCTAGAAATTGCGGGGCTGGATTAAGAAACTGATGTCGGGGCCCTTTACTCTACATATTTCAACTAAAAATACACACACACACACACACACACACACACACACACACACAGAAAAGCCAATAAAAAACTAATAAACATCAAATAGGTTAGCACAATGAAATTTTGAAAACCAATATGAAAAGTTTTATTGTCTTCTTTTAATGTAAAAAAAATCTAAGCAGAGACATGCCTTTTTGGAAAACTTTTTTCTAACTTACTCGGAAAAACCCTTAATATTTACACTTCACAGTTCACACTCTCATATCATTTATATTTGGATCATTAGCCCTCTCTTGACTCTTGCTGTTTCTTTATTTCTATACACGTCACTAATGTATTTTTGTAATATGCTTCTACGGCAAAATAATATCCTTAAATACGTAACAAAGCACATTTTATCCAAAGAACGATGATACTCATAGCTCATGAAGAAAGCAGTGTTTAAATAACACAAAGTACGTTTTCTCTCATTTCTTATAGGAAATTATGAATTAGAGAAGATATTTTTGATCGTAAAATATAATTAAGCAATTAAAGACAAATTCTACCATTCTGTAATAATGACAGAAATAAAATTTTAGTTGTTCATAAAAATGACCGTACGATATAATTAACTGTTAATTCATCATGCATAGTAAATTAATATTAGAGTATAAGGAAAATATTTCATTTCTCGTTTTCACTAATATTTTTATTTTATATAATATAGTAAAGGGCCCTGCTGACGTGGGGCCCCTTCAGGTGCGGGGCCTGATTTGATCAAATCGGCTTAAAACCGGCCTTGGGACTATCAATGGAATGTTTTCAGCATTAAATGTTTTTTAGAATTTGTTCGATTGTTTGTTAATAAGTATTTTATGTGATCGTCGTTTCCCGTTAGTATAGTGGTGAGTATCTCCGCCTGTCACGCGGGAGACCGGGGTTCGATTCCGCGACGCGGAGTAACTATTTTATTTTTTCTTTTTATGTTTATTTATAACTGGTCATCGTCATCATTTTTATTGCCACATGACCTACAGACCATTGTCAGATACGTTAAATCTAGGTCAACTGTTACGCATTATTTTCCCAAATGTTGATAATCTCTAAACATAATTAAAATAGCTCTTAAAACTGGGTATTTCATTTGAAACTTTTTTGTTAAATGAGTAGCTTTAACACTTCAAATTTCACAAAAGTGTCTTTGACAATGTAAAATATTTTAAAAAAGAAAGAAAGCTTTGCAGAATGAAATAATGTCAAATACGGTTACCACTTTAATGTCAGAATGTAAAATCTCGGTATTTTATGATACTGTCCGATGTATCAAAAATCAACAATCAGCACTAAATAGACGTGAAGTGATGATTACTAAAAAAAAAAAAAACAAACTTGTTAATGCGTCCTTTAAACAAAATAAATGTATTACTAATTAAAATAAAACAAATGATAGAAAAAATAAAGACACATATTTTATAACTTGATATTGATAGAGCTATAATCGACGATTGACTATTAAAATTAACATTTCGATGGAACGATATTTAATTAATTTGGACTCTCACCTGCCCAGAACACAAGAAACAATACACAGATACAATTTACAATTTCACACAGTATTCTATTCTTTAGACGTTCAAACAGTAGTCTATAATTTCATAAACTTTTACTTAGTTAACAAATGCAATTGCTCTGTGTCTAATTTCCAATAATTCAAGTTAAATTTATAAAGAAAACAAAAACATTTCAGGAGCAATGGTGAGGCCAATCAAACTTACAGTGTAGAAGAACAAACGCGAAATTAACTGAAACGAAAGTAAACCGGGTTCGAAATTTGCTGCAACAAAACTTATTAAAAGAAATTGTTTTGCACCTCAGGGAACTGAAGCCAGATTTTGGAATTGAAAGACAACGTTTGTCAACATTCAAATATTGTGGATTTATAAAAGTCAAAACAGCATACCACCGAGTTATTAATTTAAAATTATTTTTTCGCCAACACAGCAATGCCTTAACACATGGTATGTTTTATTCATTTATTATATTTGTTTTTTTTTTGTTTTTTATTGTTATTGTTTACTTTCTTTTTTTCTTTGTATCATTCTAATAAAGGTGCTGCAACCATGCATATCCTTTCTTCCTACTATTTTGGTCTTTTCTTATGTTGCATGATACAACCTTTAGCGTTTTGTTGCTTCGTCCTTTTTCTTGTTCTGTTTGGTGTTGTGTGATCTATTGTTGTTGTTTGTGTCTTTTTTTTAACTGGCGGGACGGAAATAAAATATATTGATGCTGATAATTATGTTTGGACATTATCAGCATTTGGGAAAATAATGCGTAACTGTTGAGCTAGATTTAACGTATCTGACAATGGTCTGTAGGTCATGTGAAAATAAAAATGATGACGATGACTAGTTACAAAAACATTAACAGTGAAATTACAATGTTTACTCCGCGTCGGGGAATCGAACCCCGATCTCCCGCGTGACAGGTGGGGATACTCACCACTATACTAACGCGGAACGACGATATACAAAATACTTATTTAAAAAGTTTTTTGTCGGTACAAAACTTTAAAATACCTTTTAAAAGCAAATGTTTCATTTAAAGCTCTTTTGTTAATTGAGTAGCCTTAAAAAGGCTGTTTTGAAAACTCGAACGTTTTCGTCTAGCTCTCTTTAGGAGGTTTCGCTAGAATGAATTGCAAAACTGAACGTAGTATTTCAAAAGTTTTAAGACTGATCCTGATTGGCTAAAAATTAAGTTTAGTAACAGCTATCATAATAATTAAAGAGGTTAACTTAAACAATAAAGATTACTCGTTTATGTCTAACTACGTGCAATATTAATTTTTGTATACGTGAGCGTCATTTATGTTTTTCACTTTTTTATCCATTTCGCATCGTTCCATTTTCTCGCATATGTTCTTGGTTTAAATTGCTGTAATTCACCGCACTGCTATATTTTCTAAACTTCGACTTTTTTTCCGATATTTTTGTATCTCATTACGTCACATATGTCTGTTTGTTACGTTTAATGCCGTTGTGTAAAACTTGTTTTGATTGCATTTTCATTCCATTGCACCTGATGAAGTGAGCAGTAGCCCACGAAAGCTTGTGCCCAAATAAAAAATAGTCAACTTTAGTGCACAATTTTCGGTTTTACTCATAATAATTAAAAGTATTTAATAAATAAAACCATGTTTCATCAGCGTAAAAACTTTTTGGCAAAAAAAAGAAAAAAATTATGCAAGTTTTGTGCTAAAATTTGGAACTAAAAGGAAAATTTTTTTACAATTATGCTAACAATTTATGTTTGTAAACAAATTCTTTCTGTCTACACAAATTAGGTTTTCGAAGAGTGATGAAAATTGATTTCAAAACTGATAAATAAAAATCGGATCGTGCTTTAGAGAGAATAAAAAATTGATTGTCCTTATAGTTAGATGCATATTTTTGGTTATATAACAGATGGTTTCCAATCGCTGAGTCACAGTGCGGTATTAAATTCGGTAGTTTTCGTGGGCGTTCTGGTTGTTTACGTTCTTGACTGGTTCTGTTCCGAATAGATTTCGGTACATGCTGGCGGATTCTGTCCTGCAAACGTTGAGACGTTCGGCCCACGTACTGACTATCGCAGTGGCACACGTATTCATATACGACGTTACTTTGTTGAAAAGTGGGAAGAACGTCTTTATGTATAGCAGATAAAATTCGTCTGATGGAAAAGACCACTCGTGGTTGGACCGTTCCAAAATAATTATTAATAGATAATTTTATTTTTCTTTCAAATTTCAGGGAATTTTTGCCAATCCATAGCAATTTTAAATAGACAGGACATTTTTTTGGCCTTCTTTAGTGTTTTGTTGGAAACGCAAAAGTTTTTTAGAAATTCTCGAATCAATGAGGAATTCTGGATAACCATTTTTTACAAGAATAGAGCGAATATTCTCTAGTTTATGTTTTAATGTAGATTTAGAGCAGATTTTTAAGGTTCGATGTGTTAAAGTATCAATGAGATTTGTTTCATGTTGTTTTGGTCCAAAGGAATTCCAATGACGAATTTTACCTGAATTCCAATGACGAATTCCAAAGACGAATTTTACCTGCTATACATAAAGACGTTCTTCCCACTTTTCAACAAAGTAACGTCGTATATGAATACGTGTGCCACTGCGATAGTCAAGTACGTGGGCCGAACGTCTCAATGTTTGCAGGACAGAATCCGCCAGCATGTACCGAAATCTATTCGGAACAGAACCAGTCAAGAACGTAAACAACCAGAACGCCCACGAACACGAAAACTACCGAATTCAATACCGCACTGTGACTCAGCGATTGGAAACCATCTGTTACATAACCAAAAATATGCATCTAACTATAAGGACAATCAATTTTTTATTCTCTCTAAAGCACGATCCGATTTCCATTTATCAGTTTTGGAATCAATTTTCATCACTCTTCGAAAACCTAATTTGTGTAGACAGAAAGAATTTGTTTACAAACATAAATTGTTAGCATAATTGTAAAAAAATTTTCCTTTTAGTTCCAAATTTTAGCACAAAACTTGCATAATTTTTTTCCTTTTTTTTGCCAAAAAGTTTTTACGCTGATGAAACATGGTTTTATTTATTAAATACTTTTAATTATTATGATAACTGTTACTAAACTTAATTTTTAGCCAATCAGGATCAGTCTTTAAACTTTTGAAATACTACGTTCAGTTTTGCAATTCATTCTAGCGAAACCTCCTGAAGAGAGCTAGACGAAAACGTTCGAGTTTTCAAAACAGCCTTTTTAAGGCTACTCAATTAACAAAAGAGCTTTAAATGAATCATTTGCTTTTAAAATACTTATTTATAAACAATCGAACGAATTTTTAAAAAACATTTCATGCTGGTATAGAAAAACGAATTTCGAAACCGGCAGTAAAATTACTGAGTAATACTGGCAAAAACAAATACAAAAGGTCGTAACAACCAATCAATCAAGGTTTTATTTTTTCGTCTATTACACAGCAGATATTCATATTAAAATGCACACATGTGGTTGAAAAAAAAGGAATCAGCAACAACAATATACGTTAAAACATGCGCCAATTAAAAGATTACAAGAGTAATTATTTAAAAATGGATGGTCGCTGACCCTTAACACCCACACACACTCACACAATATGCACAAAACAAGTAGTAAACAATCATAAACAGAATACCAAAGTAATGTTAATTGAGTATAGCAATAAAGCATCATGCTATCAATCTGTAAGTTAATTTCTTACAATTTCAACCAAATTTTAACAATCAAAGTAATATAAGAAAAATTAAATCTTATTCATTTATTTATTTGTTTTATTATTATTATTTTTTTTTAGTAACTCATGTTTAGGGAGGCTCACAGGTGCTACACCTTGCCCAAGGGTGACCTGGAAGAAGTTACGACAGGATTTCTTCTTTCGTCCCAACTTATCGAAGATAAGCTCGCTACCGGATGTAGTTTATTCTCATACATAGGAGAGAAATAACGATTTTCTCTGCAGCTTAGAGACCTGTGGGAGCGCAGGTATGCACGTCGGTCCGTACTCGTCTGCCCCGTGGGCGGGTATGAGTTGACTGACGCACATATGACCAACGGGCGGGTAGGGGCCGGCCAAAGCTATGCAGCTAAAAATCAGCGGGAAGAGGGTTATGAACAGGCAAAATCGGTTTTTGGAAAATAACTAAATGTACAATGTTTTGAGTTCTGCACATGGCGTACTCTACTGCCATAATATTCACAATTCACAGTCTTATATCATATATTTGGATCATTAGCCTTCTCTTCACTCTTGTGTTTCTTTATTTCTATACAGTACACGTCACTAATGTATTATTGTAATATGCTACAGTGATCCGACACTTGATTGAAACCACATTTGATCGAAATCACACTTGATTGAAACGACAGTTGATCGAAAGAACAATTGATCAAAACATCACTTAATCGAATAATGAAAGAGAAAATTAGAACTTTAAATCTGTTCCGGTTTTGTCGATTTTTTATTCCAAAAACATAGTAATCTCTCAAAGAAAGGTCTTCAGTTTAAATCTTTCTCTGATTTCTTCAAGGGGTCTCTTAGGGTGGGGCCATGGCACAATTCTACCCTCTCTCTAAATACGCTACTGACTGCAATGTAAAAAGAATGCAAAAAAATGGCAGCAATAGGCATCAATCAATCTATCAATCAATCAAGGTTTATATTTTCGTCCGTTAAACAGCAGATAATCATATTAAAATGCATATATGTGGTCGAAAAAAAAGGAATCAGCGACAAAACGATACACGTTGAAACATGCACCAATTCAAGGTTACAAGAGTAATTGTTTAAAAATCTATGGTCGCTGACCCTGAGTCAAAAACACTTTTGCATCTAACAAAACATAATCATGACAAGAGATATTATTGTTGCCTCCCAAAACTGCTTTTCCCAGGGACCTTGCTAAGAAACCCTGACCTTGACATTAGCAAAAAATTATAAAAAATAAAAACAAATTGTCTTCTTACTGATGGTCTTTGCTTTCATGAATCTAATTTACAGTAACAAAGAGATTGTTTAATCGCAGAAACGTACAAAAGTAAATCATTCCTTTTTATCAACTGCCGTTTCGATCAAATGTCGTTTCGATTAAATGTAGTTTTTATCAAGTGCCGTTCGATTAACTGTAGTAGTACCATATGCTACTACGGCACAATAATATCTTAAGAATACTTAACAAAGCATATTTTATCTAAACAGCACATAAAGAAAGCAATGTTTAAATTTCACACAGTACATTTTTTTTCATTTATTATCGGTAATTCAGAATTAGAGAAAATATTTTTGCTCATAAAATAGATTTAGGCATTAAGACAAATTCTACTATTTAGTTGATAACGACAGAAATAAAATTTTAGTTGTTGATAAAAGTGACAGTGCGATATAATTAACTGCTAATTTGTCATGCATAATAAAATAATATTATGAGGAAAAATATTTTATTTTTTATTTCTCGTTTTCACAAGTAATTTATATTTTATACTGTACTGTGTAATACAGTAAAGGGCCCCACTAGCGTCCACTAGCGTGGGCCCCTTCAGGTGCGGGGCCCGATTTAATCAAATTGGTCAAATCGTTTAAAACCGGTCGTGATGGAATACATCGGGAAATGCCAAGATTTTACTCGAGTATTCTGACAGTGATAACCGTATTTGACATCATTTCATTTTGCAAAGCTTTCTTTTGTAAAATATTCTACATTGTCAAAAACACTTTTGCGAAATCCGAAGTGTTAATGTAATAACTGCAGTAAATAAACTGAACTAAACTGAACTGAACAAAATGTGATTTGGCCGGTCATGTGTTGTTAAGTTCAGTTCAGTTCAGTTCACTTCACTTCAGTTTATTTGTTTTGCGCTTCAAAACGAAAAATGCACCAACATATAAAGGTGACGAAAAAATTTTCAAAGCACTGGAAGGCAGTAAAATTACCATATGATCTTCTAGTCAACTGTCTCCCTCTGAATAGAGGGACGAAAAAAAATTTGGATTAGTAAAACACAAAAGTACACTTACGAAACACAAAGTACATTTAGAAAAATGATAAAGAATTGATAGCAATATTAATTGTTATTAAATAACTTTCCACGTGCCAGTTTATCAAATTGTTGTGGCATCTTATCTAATATTGATTAGTCAAAAAAAGTTTAAATTTCTTCTTGAATTGATAGTAAGAAATTGACTTTAATTTGAAGGGTACTTTAGCATTTTTTAGGTCCAATGTAAGAAAATGTCTTTTTGCCTAATTCTGTTCTCTTTCTAGGTTGAAAATAATTTTGTTTCGCTGCCAGTCTTATTTTATAATGGTGTTTTTGGGTTATACTTGTAATAGTTTGGGACTCATCATTTGCTGAACTTTTGTTAAAGCAAAGCATTGTTTTTGCAAATTCAAGTTTAACAATACCTTTTAGATGTAAGAAATTCAATTTTTGAAAAAAAGGATTTGTATGTGACAAAAAAAGACTATTCGTAATAATTCTTATTATGCGTTTGTGTATTGTTACCAGCGGATCCAGGGCAGTAGTCGCAGCCAGTCCCCACGTTAAGACACAGTAATGGAGATAAGAGTAAATTAAAGCGTAATATACTGTTTTTAGCGTTGTAGTGTCGACGTAGTTCCTCAGTTTGAGCAGTGCCCAGGAACCACTGGAGAGCTTAGAGCAAACATGTTGTATATAAGACTTCCAAAAAAGCTTATCATTACAGATTACAGATACAGATTACACCCAAATATAATTATTAGTATTCAATGACGCTTTGTTTAATTTCAACCATTCATCAATTTTGACTAGTTCGGAGTTGACATTTTTATTCAACAGTCTTGGACAAGAGTTGGTCAGTGTGAGAGCTGTGTCATCTGCAAACAATTTCATATCAAAATTAGATACAAGAGGCATGTCATTGACATGTCATCATGTGATTTTTATCTTTGGGAGACTTTAAAACAAAAAGTTATGCAAATAATCCTCACAATCTAGACCAACTAAAGGAGAACATTACCAACGCTATCAAGAGAATCACAGCTACAGGCACTATCTGCAAACGTTGTTAAACGTGCCCAGAAATGCATAGATATCAACGGGGAGCACTTCCAGCATCTTTTATAACATTACAGGTAAATAAAACAATCTTTTATAACACTATAGGTAATTTAAACAATGCTACAAGTAATTTAAACAATGAAAGAATGTTCCTCTTCTCTACTGCATTTTCTGGGCTACTTTTAAGTGGGCCACCAAAGCCCCCAAAGAAAAAATTACATGATGACAAGTCCGGGGAACGTTGTGGCCATCATCCTTTCGAGAGATCAACCTATCGAGAGATCAGGCTACTTTTAAGTAACCCACAAGCTATCGAGAGATCGGGCTACTTTTAAGTGGGCCACCCTATTAAAAACAGTTGGTTAATGGCCCAAGAGTAGAGCCTTGTGGTACACCACAGGTTACATAAGTAATTTCGGTTTAGTATTGTTCACAACTTTAAACTGTAATCTCTTATTTACGTAGCTTTCAAGGAGCTGTAGTGGCAATCCACGGATGCCATATTTTTCCAATTTTGGAAGCAAAATTTGCTGATTTACTGTATCAAATGCCTTTTTCAGGTCAAGAAACACAGCACAAATATGCATTTTTTAGTCAATATTTTCAGCCAAATTATCAAATAATTGCCTTACTGCATCTGATGTGGAAGAGTTTTGTTTAAAGCCAAATTGAACAGGTGTTAATATTTTGTTTTTATATAAATAAGAATAAATTCTTTTGTACAAGCATTTTCCAAAAATCTTACTAAATGAGCTAAGTAAAGATATAAGTCTGTAATTGCAGAACTGACCCTTGGCATCATCCTTATGAATCAATCAATCAATCAATCTTTGTTTATTCATTGTAGATTGCCATTTAAATACAAAACAAAAACAAAAAAAACACAAAATAATAAAAATATTGAGCAATACTACAACAGGGTTGCAGCGAAAGACCATCAAAGGTCACCTAGTCAGCCACAACCCAAATTTTATATTTAAACTAATGAATAAACAATTACAGAAAAGAAAAAAAAGAATAACGAAAAAAAAAACATATGAATTGGTACAATTTGTCCAATTTTAAAAACTCTGGGGTAAGTCCCAGTGCTAATGCAAATTGAATCCAGCTAAAATCGGTGTTATGATCAGTGCACACATAGATATATTTTTCAATGGTATTCCATCAGGCCCTGTACTCTTTGATGGGTTCAGTTGATTGAGAAAAGCATATTACAAAATTATTTTAAGTAATTGCATTTATTAAATCTTTTAATGATCATTTTTTGAGTAAAGCGAAAAACATTCCGAAAAGCAGTTTTTCGAATTTAAATATGAAATGTTGTTGTTAAAAAATTAAATAGACTAACAATGGAATGTTGTTCACAAAAAATTAAATAGACTATCAGTATAAAATGTTTTTTTATAATTTGTTTGGTTGTTTATTATTAAGTATTTTATACGCTTATCGTTCCGCGTTAGTATAGTGGTAAGTATCCCCGCCTGTCACGCGGGAGACCGGGGTTCGATTCCCCGACGCGGAGTAAACATAATAGTTTCTCTTTATATGTTTTTTTGCAACTGGTCATCCTCATCGTTTTTATTACCAAATGACCTACAGACCATTGTAAGATACGTTTAAACTAGGTCAACTGTTACGCATTATTTTCCCAAATGCTGAGTACGTCTAAACAAAATTAACTTAATAACTCGGTGGTATGCTGTTTTGACTAATATGAATCCACAATATATGAGTGTTGACAAACGTTGTCTTTCAATTCCAAAACCTGGCTTCAATTCCCTGAGGTGCAAAACAATTTCTTTTAATAAGTTTGTTTTTTCTTTTTTTTAGTAATCATTACTTCACGTCTATTTAGTGCTGATTGATTGATCTTTATTTACATCGGACAGTAACATAAAATACCGGGATTCTATATTCCGACATTATGGTAACCGTATTTTACATTATTTCATTCTATAAAGCTTTCTTTCTTTTCTAAAATAGTTTACATTGTCAAAAACACTTTTGTGAAATTTAAAGTGTTAATATAATCACTGTAATAATAAACTGAACTAAACTGAACTGAACAAAATGTGATTTGGCCGGTCATATATCGTTGAGAAAAGCATATTACAAAATTATTTTAAGTAATTGCATTTACATGTACTAAAACTTTTAATGATTATTTTTTTGAGTATAGAGAAAAATATTCAGAAAAGCAGTTTTTCTAATTTAAATATTCCTTCAGTGGAATATTGTTGATAAAAAACTAAATAAACCATCAATGGAATACTTTTAGCATTAAATGTTTTAAATGTTTTTCTTTAGAATTTGTTTGATTGTTTATTAATAAGTATTTTGTATGACCATCGTTCCGCGTTAGTATAGTGGCGAGTATCCCCGCCTGTCACGCGGGAGACCGGGGTTCGATTCCCCGACGCGGAGTAAACATTGTAATTTCACTGTTGATGTTTTTGTAACTAGTCATCGTCGCTATTTTTATTGCCACATGACCTACAGACCATTGTCAGATACGTTAAATCTAGGTCAACTGTTACGCATCATTTTTTCAAATGTTGATAATGTCCAAACATAATTATCTTAATAACTCGGTGATAAACTGCTTTGACTAATGTGAATCCACAATATTTGAGTGTTGAAAAACGTTGTCTTTCAATTGTGCCATTCTGTTGTGTCCTTGGGAAAGACACTCTACGACACATTCCCCTGCTTGGTGATCCTGGCAAGCAGTTCTAAATTACAGTCATATCTCTGTTAAATTACAAGCGGACAGCAATATCTTGGTATCTTCGGAAGCAGGTCGGGGTAATTGCCTACCCTATGTATTAGCGCCTCCGTCGCTTTCCTGCGAGTCATGAGGATAAATATAGAGATAAAATAAAATATAAATAAATTGCTTATAATAAATATAAATTATTAAATAATTTTCAATAGGCTTATAAGTTTAGAGAAAATTATTTAACTAAGCTTGCTGTTTCTCAAGTATGCATTGATATCATAGAAAGCCTAGAAAATTAAAACATCACAGTATTTCTTGATTTAGCTAAAGCTGTTGATACTGTAAACCAGTGTTTTGAGGAACCGAAACGGTCTCTAAATGTGTTTTTAGAATTTGTTTGATTGTTTATTAATAAGTATTTTGAATGATCGTCTTCCGCGTTAGTATAGTGGTGAGTATCCCCGCCTGTCACGCGGGAGACCGGGGTTCGATTCCCCGACGCGGAGTAAATATTATGATTTATGCTTTTTTGTAACTGGTCATCGTCATCATTTTTATTACCTTACGATTGAATTTGTTATCCCATCCGAGAGGCACGAAATACCGAGACTCTATATTTTGATTCCAAAGGATGATCATATTTAGCATTATTGCATTTGAATAAACATTGTTTATTTTTAAATGTTTAGTGATATTTTGTCTGAAACAACTGCTTGAGACTTAAAATATAATTAATTGCAATAGTAAATAGGCTAAACTAAAGTAGAGTTTTGGCCGATTTTTTTGTTGTAGTATTGCATGTTGTTAACGTTACTGATTAACGTTACTGCAGAGCTAACGTTACTGACATCTTGCGAAACAACAACATAATGACATATACTATTTTTCTTGTTACCAGGTATATTCTTCATTATACTCTGTTGTTCTTCTGGTAAAAACAGAAAACTTTTTTTGTTAAAAACCTTTTCAGTTTATTAAAAACTAAAAATTAAAAACAAACAGTCAACGTTTCGGGTGCGGTTACAAGCACGCTTCATCAGGACCAAAGCTAAAATGAATGTAAAGTTAAGAAATCAACTAAAGTTGTTTTTTTCAAAAAACAGTTGTCAAAACATAGCGGAAATTACTCAAGCGTAGCATTAAATGATTATTTCAAAAAAACAACAAGTTTCGTGTAAAAAAAAACAATGAAATGCGCAACACGGAATCGAACAAGCGTGAGAGAACAATTTAAAACAGCAATTAAATTTTGAAAGTACAGTAAATAAAATACAAAAACAGGTTTCATTTTAATTCATTATATATTTTATTGTAATAGACACCTTCTTTGTCATTTATCGATGAATTAGTTTTTTGTATGAAATATGATTCTAAAAAACGGCGTTTATAAAAGTCAGGTTCAAAAGTAAGAATTGATGAGCCAAGCCAGTTGATTTTATGGTCGAATTTAACAATATGTTTGACAAGAGTAGTTTTTTTATTTATGTTGTTATCATCAATTTTCGCCAGATTGCGTGGGTAAAGATCACGTTTGTGTTCCGCACAGCGTGTTTTAAAATTGTTGTTTTTTTGAAATAATCATTTAATGCTACGCTTGAGTAATTTCCGCTATGTTTTGACAACTGTTTTTTGAAAAAAACAATTTTAGTTGATTTCTTAACTTTACATTCATTTTAGCTTTGGTCCTGATGAAGCGTGCTTGTAACCGCACCCGAAACGTTGACTGTTTGTTTTTAATTTTTAGTTTTTAATAAACTGAAAAGGTTTTTAACAAAAAAAGTTTTCTGTTTTTACCAGAAGAACAACAGAGTATAATGAACATAATGACAATTGATCAAATAACTGAATTAGAAATAGCTTGTTTTATGTATAAATATATAAAAGGCATGTTACCACCATGCTTTGATCATTTTTTTAAAATAACCTGGTAAGCGACAATTTTACCAAATGTACAAGAAGCCAGTCCAAATTCTATCCCTCATTTTGTAAATTAAATATAACTAAACAATCTTTAAGATACAGAGGTCCTCTTGCTTGGAATAAAGTCCCATCAAGCATTAAACAGACAAAATCATATAGTAAATTTCGAACAGAATTTCAAAAGCACCTTATAGCAACGTAATTTTTAATGGTAATAGACTTCACAAATTTCTAACTTTTAAAAATCATTCTAATAAATTCTAACACAGTATATTCTACCACAGAAATTTGTTAGGTTTAGAGGGTTAGGGTTAGAGTTTAGATTAGAGTTAGAGTTAGGTGATAGCGTTACAGTTAAAATTAGGGGTTAGGGTTAGTAGAATTTGGGAAATAAATGTGCTTGTCAACTACGTTACTCTGTCTTGGCAACTTATAGCGTGATAAATCAACAACAATCAACATGGTGTGATATCGTAGTGGAATATACCGTGATAAAATATAAACTACAGTGGTGGAATTTACTGCGGTGAACTGTGTCGTCATGGAATTTACCGTAATAAAATACACCTAGCACCGAAACTTTATTTAAATATTTAATTAGCTTGGTTATCTGTGTTGGTGTGTTGTATTTGTTGGCTATGTTTAATTTACATAAAATAGAATTAGTCCAATTAATCACCTAAAAAGGATTGGAAATAAGGACAAATTATACAAACCAGTAAAAGCTGCTTAACAACTCGCTGACTTTTCTTTTTGTATTACCCCTGTTTATTTTATGTTGTCTTTGTGTAGGTTAATCAAAGTAGTTTTTAGTTGTTTTCTTCTTTTCTACTTCGTTTTATTAGCAATTTGGTAATTTGTTTTAAGCAATTAGATTCATACAATGGCGTTTGCAGAAATTTGTTATGCGGCCGGTTGAGAGCCGAAAACACGATCACTGTAATTCGCAATGTTTTTACAAAAGGAAGGCCTGAAGCAACATTTCAAATATTCACTTAAAAAAAAAATTATTTATTTATTCTTGATATTATTGTATCTTTATTTTTATCCTCCTTACTCCCTGACTCACAGGAAATTGTCGGTGAGTCACAGAAATAAGATCGTAAACGGGAAGGTATTTGGCCCAAAATGCCTCAAAGTCCAGCAATTTAAATTTGTCCTTGGCTGCTCAGTTAAATTTTAACTCGAGAAACTGTTCTTGTGCTTCATCAAAAATCTCGCCTATTTCGCACTGTAATATGTTTCTTGCTTCTCATCTATAGAAGAATTTTATTTAATTTTTTTTTTAGATCAGATAAACGAGTTTTTATTTATGCTTTAATTGGGACTCACAGTCAGTGGTGGATATGGGTGAGGCGAATGAGGCAGTTGCCTCGAGCCCCCCTCGAAAATAGTGTTAAGTTTGCTACGTGTATCGTCAGTAGCCGCGGTCTATTTTCTTATCAGTCTATGGCTGTCGTTATTAACTTACCTTAGTTAAACCTATATCTTACTTAATCTTTAAAAATATGAGAAAAAATTTATTGGCAAGGTCTAAGTGAAGGCAATTAGAACAAGCACAGCTAAATAAAACCAATTTTAAAAATATTCAATGACTACGCTACTGACCACGTGCATTACAAACTTAAACCAAAAACTTAAAAACCAGAAAGAAAAAATTTAACACAGTTAGATGCACATGGATCAAGTGATCAATGTTGCCATTATATAAAAATGAAATTGCGTTTCTACCATACCCACCCCCAAAACCGGAAGTTAAAACTGAAGATTTTTGAATTTAAGAAACGCAATTAAAAACTTCACCTAGCACAATAAATTACACTAAATATACTGTAAATTAATGCCCCTCCCAAAAAAAAAAAAAAAATTATTTTGAACAATTAGTTTTAGATCTAGCCACATACTATGACAACGCTATAACAAAGCACACGAAATTCGCAACCATAGCTATTCAAACAAACAAACAAACAAACAAAGAAACACTTTACTATAAGGCATGAGAAAAAGTCTTTTTATGGGTTTACATAACTCTCCAACAAACAGAGTTTACGAATGTCTCGAACAAACTCACTTCCATCGGCTGTCCGAACCAGAACTCGGCGGACCAGATGGTTGCTATCTGGCATCACTTCCTTTACGATGGCCTTTGGCCAATGACCTCTCTTAGTCGATTCATCAACAATCAAAACGAGATCGCCAGGTTTTAAACTGGGTACCGTTCCAAACCATTTATGACGTGGCTGCAAAAGTGGCAAGTACTGATTTATCCACCGCTCCCAAAAAAGGTCAGCCAAATATTGAGTTTTTCTCCACGAGCGCCGATAGCCATCAGCCTTTATAAACACATCAAACGGTGCGTCACTTTCGACTGAGCCGGAGAGGATCATACTTGGTGTAATTGTCGATAGATCATCTGGTTTGGATGGCAATTGTGTTATCGGCCTGTCATTTAGGATCCGCTCAATTTCGGTAATAAGCGTGAGCAATTCAAATTCATCGAGCGTTGCTTCTCCGATCAGCGAACGCATTATTTTACGAACAAGTCGAAAGAATGTTTCATAAAATCCTCCTTGATGTGAACTACGAGGAGGATTGAAGTGCCAGTTCACATTCTCTCGCAGAAGAGCTTTATATACGGATTTAGACCTTAAATTTTCCGCTCCTTTCTTTAGCCCACGTTCAGCAGCAACAAAATTTCCGCCGTTGTCGCTGTAAACATCTGATGGTCTAATGTTTCGGCGATTGCAAAATCTTCTAAATGCTTGAATAAATGCATCAGCGTCAAGAGCTTGAACAACTTCAAAATGAACTGCTCTTGTAGCAAGGCAATTAAAAATGCACACGTATCTTTTTACGCTGCTTCTGCCTATTCTAACGGTTAACGGACCCATCAAATCAGTTCCCACAGCCTTAAATGGAGTTGATTTAGTCACTCGATCTGCCGGCAAGTTTCCCATTTGCTGCTGATTTGGAGACGTTTTCCAAAAACGGCACTTTACACAGGACTTTAAAATGCTATTAACCGCAGATCTGCCGTTGAGAATCCAGTACTGTTTATACATGGCGGTCAATACTTGAGAACAACCCATGTGCCCTTCGCGCTCATTATACATTAACACCAAAAGCTCTGTGACGGGATGTTGATTAGGCAATATAATAGGGTGCTTTTCTTCCAACGAGAGAGTTGAGCGTTGCAATCTTCCGCCAACTCGTATAATTCCATCAACAAGATAAGGATTAAGAGTTTGCAACTTTCTCACACTAGGATTATCGCGCAGTTGTTGTTCAGAAATTAATTTCACCGGATCGTGAAACCCTTCGTGATTACGCAACACAGGTATGATATCGCCAAAAACTTGGGATTGAGCGACTCTGACAATGGCTCTTTCTGCTCGAATCATTTCTGCCACCGTGATTGATTGTTGATTTGGTGTCGCATAATGTGGATTAGACTTCATTTTCAAAAATTCGATAAAGCGTAACAACCATATTACTGTTCGCTGCAAATCCTTAAAGTTTGAATATCGTCGGAACAGCCGATGTAAGCAGTCTAAACTTTGAGGGAATTTTAGCTGAGTCATGCAAACTTCAGTCTTCTTGACTTCAGGGTCGTCTCCGGAGAGTTCCTGCAAGAAATCTGGCTGTCTTGGCCAGTCAACAGCAATATTACGTAAAAACATTGGACCGTGAAACCAAATATCGGCAGATTGACATTTATCAGGCCAAACACCTCTGGATGCAAGATCCGCAGGATTAGACGCAGTAGGAACAAAATGCCAATCATTTACGTTAGTCAAAGAATGAATTATTTCTAGACGATTTGCTACAAAGGTTTTAAATCTTGCCGAGGTATTGTTAATATATCTTAACACAACAGTTGAATCAGTCCACAGAAAAACACGCGAAAATTTAAAATCACACTCTCGAATAACAAATTGCGAAATTTTAGCGGCGAGAACAGCAGCAGTTAATTCTAAACGGGGTACACTGACCGGTTTTAGAGGCGCAACTCGCGACTTGCCAAAGACAAAACAACACTGCGTAGAATTATCACGATAAACAGTTTTTACGTAAGCTACAGCACCATAGCCTAACATGCTGGCGTCAGCAAAAACATGCAATTCAAATTTAATAACGGTTCTGCCCATAATGGTGAAACTTCTAGCAATAGAAATCACTTTAAGTTGAGGCAACGCCTTTACCCACGCGTCCTATGCCATGTTTGTTTTTAAGATCATCGTCCCATTCAAGCTCAGCTTGACAAGCTTTCTGCAGCATCTGCCTAGCTGGTAACAATAATGGTTGTATCAAGCCCAAGGGATCATACGTTTGAGAAATAGTAGACGAAATACCCCTCCTCGTACAGGGCCTTTCCTTGAGATTTATATTCACCCTCATTCGATCCGTAGCTGCATCCCAGAAAACACCTAGGGCCTTCTGCGAAGGAAGTCGGCACTCATCAAGATCGATATCAGATGCAAGGTCTTCCTGCGGAATAGAACTCAAAACATGTTTGTTATTAGACAAAAACTTGGTAATGTGAAAACCACCACCCTTTAGTAGCTCACACAACTGTGACACAAGATTAATAGTTTTTTCAACAGACTCACATGATCGGCAAATGTCATCAACATAAACATTTCTCATTACCGTCTGAATTGTTTCATCATCTGCTCCCGAGAGATTGTCAGTGGCAGTCATACGTAGCGCGAACGCAGCACAGCACGGGGACGACTTCGCACCAAAAACATGAGTGCGCATTAGATAGTCTACCGGTGGTTGATCGAGGTCGTTATCTGGAAACCAGAGAAATCGAAACGCGTTTTGATCTCGCTCATCAACGAAAACCTGTGAAAACATGGCTTTAATGTCACATACTACTGCTATAGGATGCTGTCTAAACCTCAACAGCACGCCTAACAAGTTGTTGGTGAAGTCAGGTCCATGAAGTAACATATCATTCAACGACACATTGTTAAACCTTGCACTGCAATCAAATACCACTCTAAATTTTGTTAGAATAGAGGTGCAATGATGAGGAATGTAAGATATCTTTCCTGGGGAAGATGAAACTTGATCTAAAATTCTGACGGCATAATTACAATCAATATATTCCATCATTTTTTCACAATATTTTTTGAATAAGTTTGAGTCATTTAGAAATCTTCGTTTTAAGCTCAGCAAACGCTTTAGCGCCATCTCGCGGTTATTGGGCAACTTTGGTTCATCATCCTTCCGAAATAAACCGATCGAATAATGTCCGTCAACCTTTTTTACAGTCTTGTGCATTATTTCTAGAGCGCGCTTATCTTCTACTGACAAGGCTGGTACTTGAGGTAATTCTAATTCCTTAAAATCTTGATTTAATAAGTCCAGTATCTGTTTGCAGGATTCTTCTTTATCTAAAAAGTTTACCATAAGTTTAGGTGTATTTATTTCTTGATCACCATCATCCTTGCCATACACTGTCCATCCTAAGTGAGTTCGAAGACCTGTTGGGTTACTATACGCTTGTTCTCGATCTTCTAAACACGAAAGACCGGCTATCACCTGCTGCGCCCTTCCGACACACGCTTCCTCAAGAAAAGCAAATCTAATATCAAAGTCCAGATACTCATTTTCTATCATTCTTATAAATTTTCTCTTAAACGTGAGGTACTTTAAAACATCGCCATTAAATGTATCTAATTTTAATCTTGGGCCAGGTACTAGAGAACTATGCGGAGGCATGTTATTTTCAAACGCTTTACTAGTTGTTGGTGCCATAGGTTGCAAATAAGAATTGCTTAGTTTAAATTCATCAATATTTGATTTTTGTTTGAACAAATTAGTGGTAATTTTATTCTTTACTGGCTCGAAGGATTTGGTTAAATTTTCGGCGTTAGGTATACGAGACCAAAAACATGATTCCAAATTCTGTCCCTTTGAAACAATCGAACAAGATTCTGGTCGAGATTTATCGCAATTATTAAGCAAAGCACTACATGACCTTGATAAGGCTCGGGCGTCATCCAACAGACGCTCAGCACGCGCTTCAAGCTCATCTCCGCATTGTTCAACGTTATCCAAAGTAATTAAGTAAATAGAACACACTTGTTCTTCTAGAGCAAGAACCTTACCTTCAAATAGTTTAAGGTTATCATCTTTAACATTATTGTTAATTTCACAAAACTCCTTTGAAACCGCTACAAGTTCCATTTGAAAAATTAAAATTTTCCTTTTGTGCATCTTTACACAAAACTTAAAATGTTGCTGAATATCTTCATCCGCACTTTTCTCTACCTCTGCAGAAACCAACTCTGGTTTCTCAGCTGTTTTTATTTCAGGTTTAATACCTTTCTTAACCACAATCTCTTAAACAATCTAACCTTAATGAATATTTTTAAAATCTTATGTTAAGTTTGCTACGTGTATCGTCAGTAGCCGCGGTCTATTTTCTTATCAGTCTATGGCTGTCGTTATTAACTTACCTTAGTTAAACCTATATCTTACTTAATCTTTAAAAATATGAGAAAAAATTTATTGGCAAGGTCTAAGTGAAGGCAATTAGAACAAGCACAGCTAAATAAAACCAATTTTAAAAATATTCAATGACTACGCTACTGACCACGTGCATTACAAACTTAAACCAAAAACTTAAAAACCAGAAAGAAAAAATTTAACACAGTTAGATGCACATGGATCAAATGATCAATGTTGCCATTATATAAAAATGAAATTGCGTTTCTACCAAATAGCACATACAGTTTCAATTCGCTGCATATGTTTTTTGAAGGTTATTATGAAGTCGGGAAATAAGTGGGAAATATAGAGATCGATTCTAGGTGAAAACCAGAGGACACATTGAATTTGGGAGTGAAATAGGGAACACCTTTTTTTTTTTTTTTGAAGAACACCTTGATTTTGCTAAGAAAATAGGGAGATCAGAGATGAAACCGAAGTGAAGAAGATTACCATGATTTTCGGAGGAAAAATGAAAGACGAGATCAAAGCTCTTTTTCTTTTTTAGAGAACATCAATTTTTGAAAATTCTTGCCTCAGGCCCCTGAATTTGATGATCCACCACTGCTCACAGTTACCGTTTGTGAGAGCAAACTTCAATTAAAAAAAGCTTGCTGGGTTTCGTTGTTCAATTTGATTCTTGCTGAGGTCAAGTTCCCTGTCGTTTTGATTACCAAAATTAATAAAGAATATGTTGTAAAACATGTTAACAACCGCGCCTCCTTGATAATTTACGTACGCCCCCCAAAGGAGGCGTGCCTCCCCGGTTAAGAAACACTAAACTAAACCATTTATTGACTATATTTACTCGAAAATTTTACGGGGCAATAATAGGCTTTCAATTTCATTTCACAAGAATTATTTATTAAGAAAGCGGTAAATCATCACAACCACATCAAATAACAAAAATATCAAATGTTCGGTCTCGAGACCAATTTTAAAAGTACGAGACAGATTTTAAAAGGTCATTACGAGACCAAGACCAAGACCGCCAGCAAAAGGCCGAGACCGAGACCCTGAAAAACTGGTCTCGAGACCTTCATCACTGAAAGATACTGTTTTAAAAATGGAAACATTTTGATCTAATTAAAGAAAACCAAAGAGATGAATTATGATAATGAAGAGTTAAATTGCAAAACGTCCTAAAGTCTATAAACTATATTTCGCAGTGTATTGGTTTAAATTTTTTTTCCTAAAATTATTTAAGCTCTATAAATTTTATGCAACATCGAAAAAGTGCTTAACAACTAGTAAGTGAATATGCTGCAATTCTTTTAGAAACCTCAAATTAAGGTTATAAATTTTAAACTGGCAATTCTTTTTACGACGAATTGGAAACGTTGCAAAAACAACTCCATCATCTACGTCACGTAATTAACGACCTGGAACTAGTAGATTCGAATTTATAATGAGATAGTCCCTGACCGCAAACAAAATAATTACTGTCTGAAACAGCCAGAGAGGCAACATCAGACACGTGAGTCACGTGACATGCAACAGGATGACACGTGATTTGCTTGTCTCGGATGTTGATCGCCCATCGAATGATACGCTGATCAATGGAAGCAGAGGTCATGATGAAAGAGAAGTCATTATTTTTCAGGTGCAATCCGGTCACTTGAGCGGAGTGGGCTTGTTTCATCCGGCACTCAGTGATTAATCCCAAGGAGAAGCCGTCATCACGGAGCAACATCACGCAGATTGCGTTGTCGTCTCCACCCGTCGCCACCAAAAGCAACTTCCGTTCTTCTACTGTGACCTCACAGCTCGCAATTGAATTAACTCCGGACTGATGACACAAGAATGACGTGACCTCATCCAGCGATAACGTCATGATGTAAAGGTTTCCATCGGTCGAACCGCACACGAGAAAGCCAGCGACGCGAGCCACGGTGAGGAAGCAGTGATTATATTGACGACTCGACCCTGGCAATCGCAAATTCGAATTAGCGCGACAGATCTACGAAAATTCGTTCTTCAATCAAGAACGTGCTAGACAAAAGCTCGGTTAAATACACAAACAGTAAGAATACAGTAATAACAAGAAGTTTGAAGACTTCTTGAAACACCAACTTTTTACGGAGGTCTGCTCTGCCTCAAGCGACAGCTTGCAGAGTTTCTTATACTAAAAAACTGTTCAAAACGATTAAAGCAATGTATAGTTAATATCACTAAATTCCAGCAAACTTGATGCAAAAATTAAAAAACCTTGATCCTTTGAAAATACAGCCTGATTTGTCACGTTTTGCAGACTGTTGCTGAGTTAAATGCATTTCTCTTTACCGCTTTATAAAGTAACTTTTGTTTGGAAGCCATTTAAAAAAGAAGTTTATGGAGCTTTAAACTAAAAGTAATAAATAAAATCTATCTTTACTAGAAGAAACTGTAAACTGAGCTAAATTTACGTCTATTTAAATAAAACTTTTAAAAAATATTTTAAAGTTTTGTAATATCGCTTTAGTACCCTAATTAGATATAACTCTTCTGGTTAAATCTTTAGAAAACATTTGTTAAGTTTAAGAAAGGATTTTTTTATTGATCATACTATATTAATTAAAATTAAACAAACAATTAAACTTTTGATTCGACTATAAATAACATTAATTTTTCAGCTTATTTTCTCGCTGTCATTAAGATTCAGATAATGCAATAGCAAACAAGTGAGCAATAAAGTGTGCATCTTCAACTTAACGGTAAAACATAATGGCTTGCATTGGAAGAAATGCAAAGTTTGCTAAATACAGTATCCTGCAAAAGTCTCCTTCATATCTTTACAGCTTTAGTCAAAACAAGATTTTTGCTGAAATGAGCAAGTTACAACATTCTTGAAAAAGTAGCCCTCTATATTTTTTTGATATGATTCGCTTTGTTTTGTTGCTTCGCGATACTTGTGGATAAGCTTATTCTTTGCTACTTGAAACTTTACCGTTGCCATCAATATCTTTACAACGCAAATTATAAAAAGATGGTATTAACTGTTTAAAAACTGTTAATTTTTTTTCAATCGAATTTTAAAAGACATAAGAGTGATGACGAAATGCATTAGCAGAAAGATGTTCAATATGTTGGTGGGGAATACGTATATTGGATGTGACCAACAAAAAATTTTGTATAAAGGAATCATGGTTTTATGATACAACGTATTAACAGTCCACTCCTATTGTTATAGTAGGTTGTCCAGAAGTTACAAAAATGATTGGTCGGCTGAAGAGATGGCTGCCTACATTCAGCAGTCATATTTTCATAGTTTAAATGTCCCAGCTGTTACATCTGATAATCATTCTTGCAATGTTAATGCCTTTTACTACACCTTTAGATCTTTTCATTTTCATAATTTTCATCCACATTTTCATCCACTTTTTATTTTATTTAACAAAAACTTGTTTCCTACTTCTAGCTTTAACTCAAGGAATGATCAAAATACAACAATTGTGATGGTAAATGCACTGCAACGACTGACTCAATACTCTCTGCAAACTTAAGAAAGCTGATAGCCTATCGTACAAAAGCTTAAATTTTTACAAAAATAAGCAAAGTGTTTTTTTGCTCTGGCAATCTTTTCTGAAAGTACTACCCATTGCGGCCACCAAATGCTCTTTGCTTGAAAAGAAATAGGGAGGAAGTTTTCCTTAACTTATTATTCAAAGCGTTTTTGTTCAATGTTTTTGAAAATGCGTCGGTACCTAGTGATGGTAAAGTTCTTTTTTGGCTTTCTTCTGCCGATTGGCTGTTTTTTGAAAGCAGCAGTAAAATTATTCTGCTTTACAAAGAAAACGTTTAAAGCTTTGCAATGCACAATGCTTGCTCATCGAAATTGATGCCAAAATCTTATTTAAGGCAATGAACTTGTTGTTACGGCTAAATTTCAGATTGACCAGTTTGAAAGCTATTTTTTACAATTCTAGTTTTTCAAAAATTTCCGCAATCTAAATCATTGTGATCCATCTTAAATTTATCGCAGTTTATTAAAAACTGTAAATTTATTTCATTGTTTAATCTTGCGATATAGCAGACAAAAGAACAAAATAATTTACAAAAATCTAGATTTTACGTTAATTCTGTCTTTTGCGAAATAGTTTAAATTTAGTTCCGTAGGCCTTGCTTTGTTTTGAATGAAATATCACCTCACTCGCAAATAATTTTTCCTGTTAGTTTTATTGCTGAACAATGCGACATCTGTGGTCAATATGCTTCTTTCACAATTGTGTTTCCATTCAAGAAATCGTTAGTTGCAGTCATGCAAAGGCAATCCTGCAAACCCTAACTTTTGTCTTCACGTTGATTTTGATACTTTCGATGCTGAATTGAACATTCGAAAATATAATTACTTTCAAATATCGAGAGCAGTTTCAATGCAGCGTTTTTAAAACTTGGAAACAAATTTCCAAAATATAGCTTCGGGAAAGAGGTTACTTTGTTATACCATAAAGTTTCTATGGTGATTTCTTATATTAAAAAAATGAAATCCAATATGGCTGCTTTCCATAACAAATGTTCAAAAAGTTTTCGGGATTTTCAATTTTCTTTGACATAAAAAGTAATCACCTTGGAATTCAGATGAATTTCCGGCAGCTGTGTAGCGACAATCACTTGCATGGGATCGATGTACACCACAGACCGCAAGTACTATGAGAATACACGCAAGATCCATGCTTTCATACTCAAGACTAGTGCCAGGCCTGTTGGAATGAGCTTGTCCGGAACAGCTTGCATCAAGCTCAACCGCCTGCGAACGGGTGCCGGGCGATTCCATTCGTCCATGCAACAATGGACTCTCGCTTCTTCACCGGATTGCGAGTGCGGCGCCATGGAACAAACCGCAGACCACATTCTAATAACGTGTCCCATATATCGGGCACCACACAGAGCACGAGGTCTGACGGTTTTGAACGACGAAATTAGATGCTGGGTTAACACCGTCACTGCCAGCATCTGATCCAGGCAGTACTTTTCGGAGCGAACTTCATACGACGGTGCAAACGTAGAACTTTGATTGCTCACAAAACTGAACATCGTGCCTACTTGTTTCTTCTGTTTGTTTTTGAGGTTCTGAATAGCATTATTTCTTTTGTTTATTTCAAATTTAGGTTTGTGAAGAATGTCCTAATGTCTCTTTATGTCGTATTCTTTCGTAGTTGAAACTGTTTTTAGCATACCAAACACAATGGTTTTTCATTGTTTTCAACAAAGATAATTTTTCTCCATTTTTAAAAACTATTCTTTCTTCCACTTTTCTTTTTTTACAACTAATGATCTTTTTAGTTTTATACAGTGATTTTAAGCAAATTTGATTGTTTTTAAACTGTTAAACTGACTACCTGTCCACCAAAAAGTTATGCTTTACAAAACAAGTACAAACTGGTCAGCGAAATAATAAATTTAACTGTAAGTTGCCCTGTGTTATATATAACTGTAAGTTGCCCTGCCTTATTGTGTCTAAGAAAAGGACTATATAAAACTATTTTATGTCATGGGAGATTAGAAGAGAAAGAGACGCGTCTTATTTAATTTGCGCGCCTGCACTAGGGCCCCCCCTAATCTAAATGATTAAGAAGTGGAATACATTGCTGAGAATAGACAAACGTTGTAAAAACTCTGTATAATTTTTGCTCGATTTTGTTTGACCCTCTGACCTTAACCTTAACCCTAATCCTTACTATTTTATTTAAAACTAGTTAATTTTTTTTTAGATTATTATGCTGTATTAAAAATATGCCATGCAGGTAAAATATGCCTAATGGCATAGGTCCAGCTTTAACAAAAAAGTAGTGACTCCAAAAAGTTGCATCCTAAGCGCAGTTGGAAAATATCTTAACATAGTGACAGAAATTAAATAATACATTGCCTACGTTTTCGGACTTCTAAATTTAATGATAGCATCAACCAGGCATTTAATGGTGCAAACTGTAAAGTTTCAACTCAATTACAGTGTTCGAATAACAACGCTAAGAAAAAACGCACTTTAAGTCAAACAGTTAGCAAAAGTCTGCAAAAACTGATAAATCCGGCTGTATCCTTAGAAAGTCATAAACAAGCGCATAATGAAAGCTATACAATTAACATTGTATAGAGTCTCAGAAATCAATTACAAGAAACACAAGACGTATTATAAAAATGAAACAGCGAGAAATACTGGTCCAAACCAGCAAAACCTACCTTCGCATTGGACTTGGCGCAAACCTCGAAGAGCCAAAAGGCGCATTTTACCGTCAGAACAAGCGAGTGCTATCTTGAAAGTTGTTTCATCTGCAAACATAATACTTATCAAAACTATTTTTATAAGTGATCGTCGTCGTTTGAAGGGTATCCACCCCAGGTCAGACATAAACACGACCAGGGCCGACGGTTTATCCTTTTACTACCCCAGATTGCTGCACTGCCTGAATCAGATGCAGGTGGTGCCCGATGTATAGGGCACGCTGTTAGTGGCTCGCCGACTGGGAGCGACACTCTCCCTGGCCTACCGTAGATCGCTGAACCCCGATCATATCTTGTATGGTCTTTTAAGTGGGTCCTCAAATACTCGCCAAATGAGACTAAGATCCAGACGCCCGTTTGTGCCAGCTGCGCGGAATCTTTTGGATAACCTTGCCAGACTTGGCATCCGCGCTTTTGAATGGACAAATCACAAATGGAAAACGGAGTATTGTGAAAATGCTTCCAGGCTCCGTGCTTTTGTGCCCGGGACCGGTGCCAAGCCTGTTGAGATGGGCTTACCCCGAGCAGCTTGGGTTAAACTCAACCGCCTGCGGACTGGTGTTGGGCAATTCCATTCGTATGGGATCTCGCTTCTTCACCGATGGGATATAGATCTCGCTTCTTCACCGAATTGCGAGTGTGGCGCTTCTGAGCAAACCGCAGACCATGTTTATAAGTGATGGAAGTAGGTGATACTCTTACAGTTTGTCAAAGTAATTGGAAAACTCCACTTGGACATGACAGATACCCACCCAATAACAAATATGCAGAAAAAATTAATGAGTTTTATAGAAGCAAAAAGCTAAGTGTAGAAAATAGCAAATGTGGTTTTCTAAATATCAGCCAAGCAGATATAATTTTTGGATCTGAAAATATGTTTTAAGTGTCGGAAAAAATTGTTATTGACCTAAAAAGCTGGACTTGAATTCTCATCTTAATGAAGATAAAAGCAACCGAAAAAAGTTATTTTGCTATATATCGACACATTGGCAGGTAATTTAAATTCGAAAACCAGTAACATCTAACGTTGGCGTAAACAATCTAACGCAATTAATTACAACCAGACTTTGAATATTCTTTCAAAATGATGAAAACCTGAAGAAACAGCTTTTAACAGAAATCTACAAGGTATTTTTCACAAATCTTTTAACATAAATCTACACGAAGTTTTTAATCTATCACGATCTATCACGAATTTTAAACATAAATTCACAAAATATTTTTCACGATCACACTACAACCTTCTCTCCATAACTCCACCGACATCAGCCTCACTTCAGACTCCAACACGTCAAAAGTGTAAGATGTCAAGAACTCGACTGTCATCTGTAAAACGTCGTTTATAACAAAGATGGTATTACAGGATTTAACGAAGAACCGTCGTTTTAAAAGTTAAATTACAAAAACTAACTTTCGTTGTCGCCAGCACCAAACGAAGTTTTTACAGCAAATAATGAAACAAAACAATGAAATCACAAAAACGAACTCGACTCACGTTTCCCGGCGAATTCTCGTGAAATATTGTAATTCTATAAAAATTGATCAGAGCCCGGCCCCCACCAACTCCCATTAACAGTTCGGTGACGTCGTCACGTGATGAGATGAGTCCCGAAGCGATGCATCGAACGTTCGATAGATGATCGTCCAAAATATGATGGACACGTAACTATCAAAAGCGACGTCTTCGTGAAAGCAGGGACGCAATCGCGAAAGGCAGAGATTTCGTGGGAAACAAGATGCAACTCGCAAAAAATCAACAGTTAGTTTGGAAGGCCATCACAATGGAGAACTAGAGCAAGAGTGCTTTATCCTTTTGCTATAATGCTGACTCTTCGTCCCTAACCATTAAAAGAATTTCAACCAAAACAAATCATATTAGTCTACGGTTAGTCTACGCAACGGTAAGAAATATACGTAATGACTTGTTTCCACCACTTTATGTTGTTCAGCATAGGCCAAACAGCTTCTTTATTTCTTTAATGATCATTTTTAAAGCAGATCAAAGCAAGTGTGGGCTTGATTATAAACTAGACACTCTTTCTCTTAGTAATAAACCAGTCACTTGGCAAAACTAGAAAAAACATGACCCAGAGAAAATTAAATGCTTCAAAAATTTTTAAACTTTCTTCAAAGCAGTGATAAAAATATAACAACCATGCAAGAACAATACCACGAAAATCTTTTTCTTAAAGTATGTACCAAATCTAAATATAAAAATTTGGAAACTCACTTTATGTGCTTCTTTCGCTCGAGAACTGTTTTCGAGCAAGGACGACAGAAATACTTTGGTGTCTTCACCAGATGTCGCAATAAAACGAATGACTTCGTCTTGCGATTGAAAAGTGAACAGATGACGAACACAATTAATGTGTTGGGAATGAAACAAAGAAGAAACAACCGACTTTTGATCGGTGAGGCAGCCAACCTGAGGAACAGTTGAAATTAAAAGTAATTATTTGAATTAAATTAAATTGTTATTAAATTGTTATTTGAATTGAATTAAATCAAAATTGAAAGTAGAAAATTGGAATTACTAGTGTTGACGATTGAAGAACAAATTTTCACCTTCGCTATGTTAAGTCTTCCAGCTTTCAAAAACGCAAAGCAAGCAGCACGAATAGAAAATCCCCAAGATCTATGTCCCCCTCCACACAAGATGGAAAAAATTTCATCACCTTAAATTGCACAAAAATCGTAGTAAAGAGCTTTGACAACAAATAAGGAAATTAATTCCAATATGTTCCATTCAATAAAACAATCAACTGACACTGAACATTTTCGATCAATCTGATCAAATTATTGATTAATCAAGAAAAAAATTAGATTACTTGTTTCAATTATTAGCAATTTTTAGAACAGTGATTTGCAACCTTCTTCGCATCACATCACGGTGTCGGGAAAAAAATTGAGGCACAACATTAAAATTTAAAAAAAAGTTTATCAGTTGAATACTTAATGTACGCAAAGATCTTTCGGAAAAAAATAAAAACCGCGCAACACAACACGTGTTGAGGGAGGATCAATTCTCACCAAAAGTTCCGCATCGGAAGCACAAATGCTTCCGGACACACTGGTTAAAAGTCATTGCTTTGAACGCGTGAAAGAAGCAAAAAATTCGAATCTTACTCACTCATATCAAATAAATATAATAAGCAATTATTAAACCAAAACGACCAAAAATCATGCTTTAAACAAATCAAAAGCTCATAAATGCTTTCGTGGGCCTACAAGCAGAGTGTACAAGACTTAAATACTATCTGATCTTTAAATCCTGTAAATTTATCCTGACCTGAAAACTTGCTCCAAACAACGAACTTGTTTCCATGAAATCCGTGTAAATAGAGATATTTCTGGTCGACGAAATCGCATCCTTCCAACCACTCCATGCCCTGCACAACAATACGTTAAAAATATAGATGGAGATGGGCCAAGCATTACATATACTCGAAGTTTCAAAGTTATACAGTTAATATAAAAAAAAAAAACAACTTAAAGCAGAACGGTTGAAACTACCGTTTTTCATATTCTGAGTAAGTTTACAACCAACTAAGGCCCGCAAGTTCTAAAAAAAATTGAAAAGTGACCAGCATGAGTAACGAATTTAACCGTTTGGCAATAAAAGTGAGCAATATGCTGGTGTCGCCGACAGCAAGTCCGGTTAATCGCTTAAAGGTTGCTCTAAGTTTAACAGTTCTGTCGTAATCCTATAAATCAGAATAAATAAAATAAGATATCATGTCCGTAAAAAATTTACTTACTTGAGCAGCTCTATGTTTAGAGAAAAGAATCAAGTGGCCGTTTTGCAATGACCATATTCTCCAGTGACCATCCCTTCCGGTACTGATTACATTAGATCCGTAATTAACCAGTGACGTCACTCCAAGCTTCCCATGTGCACCGTGATAAGTTTGGCGAGGATGAGAAATGCCTGAGAAGAACCAAGACCCACAGTTTATTCGAGTACATATATATATACTGTATATACGCCGATATGTACATTATGGTAATAAATATTAGTCCGATCTAATTGACTAAATCTAAAGCAGGTGGCAGCCTACATATGGCCATATCTAACGCCACTTTTTGGGGGCCCATCTTTCTCTTCAACCTATTTCTTGCAAGATAAAACTAGGATGTTTACTAAAAAGTATGTTTTTTTTTGTATGAAAATAATTGAGTCTGAGAAAATAAAATGAAATGAAAATAATTGTATGAAAGTAATTTTGTATGAAAATAATATATGAAAATAAATGAGCAATGGCGGCGTTACTTTGGGGCCAGCAAAAAAAAAACATTTAAAGAGTTTTTTCTGCCTTTGATTTAAGTGAAAGCTTTGTGCGGCCCAAGCAAACACAACATTTTTTTAACAGATTCTTCTAAAAAATATTTGCCTTCCAGTAGTTTAAAGCTTGAGTGCCACTTATTATCATTAACTATACGGCGATAACCAATAACCGACCTTTAACATAATAATGGATAGAACCACGCCGGTCCCCACAGAGGAAGCCATCCGGGAGAGACGGAAGTAGGAAGATCGCGGTTGCCCATCGATGTTTGGCATTGGGGAGGAGAAAATTTGAAATTAGATCAACGCGAAATTGCTTTTCAAAAGTAGAGCTGATCTTGTATCGGCTGATTATGCCATTCGGACCTATATGAAAACAAATTTTACCACTTCCTCTATTACGATTACGAATGATACGAAGAATTTTCGAAAATAAACTACTATGTAAAATATATTATGCTAAGATTTATATCGTCGAATTGAAAAAGCACAACAACGGCAAGAACTCATCAAACCTGTAACAAAAACGTTGTTTTCGCACCAAATTATGCTTAATATTTTGCTTTGAAATGGTTGCAACTTGATTGACTTTTCCGATTGGCAACTTAAATCGAGTTGAAAAATTTTTAAAAGTCCTAAAACATAATTCGTTTTAGACATAAGAACCAAAATAAAGACGACGAAAATGATTCTTAATGAAAAAAAACAGTTTTAAAAAGTTATCGATAACGAACAAACCTTCTAAAAAGAAGTAATCGATAACGAACAAACCTTTTGTATTTCCAATAGCTGCAAAAGTTTCAGATTTATTAACTTTCAAGATGGCGTAAGACCCAAAGTTATCATCATCAACGAGAACTCTCCACTTTCGTGATTTTATGTCAAAAAGCAGCATTACACCTTTGTCGGTATGAGCTAGTACAGCCATACAATTTTCAGTCAACAATGTTATAGATTTTAAAACGCCATATTTATCTGCGCACAAAATAAAACAAAATATGACAGCGATATAAAAAAAACAAATTATTTTTTTCCACAAACATTTACATGTATAAAGACTTAAAATTTTATCTATTTTTCGTAATTCTATTAAAATCTTCAGATGTGTATTTTTAAAAATAAGTGAAACCTTTATGGTTTGAAACAATAAAATAATAAATGCATAAGTTAAACTCAACCTTTGTCAACAGGATCGGTTTCTTGGCAATTGTAGGTTTTTAGACTTTGTGAAAAAGAACAAAGTCGAATAGAGCCATCACATCCACCCGCAGCAAACCGGTCGTCTACAACAATTATGTCTAAATATTACTAAGCTATTTTTACTTTTAGAGTGAATATCGTTAATTAGGCAATACGATTTGATATTAATTTATTTCACTTACAAGAAAAGACGTGGATGTAATGTTTAAAGCGCTGCCATGCAACTACCTGGACCTTTATTTGAGGTTTATTATTTAGTTTTTTCGTTTTTAAAAAGTGAAACGACTGTTATTTACAGATGGTAGTAAAAATGGTAGAGTTTAAAAACAATAAACACTAGAAAACAATTTGAAACTTTTAAAATTAAAGTGGCTCAAATACTAAAAATTCATTTGACAAGATAACTAGACAGCTCATGCATTAATGAAACTATTTTTACGATTCTAATGCAAACGACTCTGATTGATTATCTATACATTGAGATATTGAAATTAAGAATTTCTAAGTACGAAAAACTTACCAGCTTTACTGACGAAAAGACTCAGTAAATTTGCACGAAAATTTAACTTGCGAATAATTGACGCCGAAAAACGGGAAGGAAAATCGGACAGTTTCCAAAGAATGCAGAATCCATCTTCAGCCACACTTATTATATAAAGTTCATCTATTGTATATATAAAAAAGAAGAGAACGTTCGTAAAAAAGTATTAATAAATATGCTTAAAAGTGGTTTGTTTTAAAAGTTCAAAAACAACATTTAGAACGCTAATTTTTATTGTAAAGAATGTGGAAATTTGGTTCAAATTGGAAAGGTTATCACTTTTGAATTTGCTTTGTCATAGTCATAACATTTTATTTCATTTCAAAAATAAATACAAAATGAGAATAAACTTGTTCATAATTAAATTTAATAAAAAAATTAATTCTCTTAACTTGTTAACTGCGATGTTTTCAAGTTTTTTGTTTTTTTGTACAAGACAAGCCATTTATTTTATCTCGTGCCAATTGCATACTGTTCTTATAAAATAACGAGGTTTCTTAAGCCTTAGTTCAAACTTACAGATTAATACTTTTTCTCAACATTGACAGTTTTCTTCACTCTGCCACTGCGCTTAATCTAATCTCAATATCAAATTATCACAAGCAACATAATCATGGTACTCTAAGTCAGAGGTCTGCAAATAGTGGGTCGCGAGACCTCCCATTCTGGGTCACAAAAGAATTTAAACTATTTAAACCTACTTTAAATACAAGCTTCGCAAATGAACTGGACCATTCTAAACCTATAACTATTATTGCATATGGTTTTCTAGAGATCACCATGATTTTGGGAAAAAATTACAAAATATGAGATCAAATCGAAGGGAGGACCTTTTTTTTAGAGATCATTATGATTTTGGAAGAAAAATACCGAAATGAGAAATCGAATCGAAGTGAAGACCTTTATTTTTATTTTATTTTTTTGGGAAGAAATATACCGAAATTAGAGATCAAATCAAAGTGAAGACCTTTTTTTAGAGAACACCAACTTTTGGAAATCCTTGCCTCGGGCCCCTAACTTTGAATATCCATCACTGATAGTAGCCTTAAAATTCCTAACTAATTGAAAATATTTTCCATTTAGTACTACCGCTCACGAAAAGTGTGGGTCGCAAGAGTTTAAGTCAAGATTTTTTGGGTCGTGTCAAAAAGTATTTTCGGACCCCTGCTCTAAGTAGTGACGCCAAAATATAGACAGCAAGAAATTGGCCTAAGCAAAGGACAGTTGTGAAATGAAAAAATTAATACTTTGTAGCAGTTTAAAACTAACTTGTGGTTTTCGAAAATTAAAATGTGCACCAAAAACTTCGAGAATAACAAAAACAGAAGTTGTTTCCATTATTCTTGCTTTTAACATTCAACTGAAATTTCAGCGTAATATCGTCGTCGTCGTCATCGTTTGAAGGGAATCCACAATTTATAATCCAAGTCAGACACAAACAGGACTGGGGCCGAGGGTTTATCCTTTTACTACCCCAAACTGCTGCACTGCCTAAATCAGATGCTGGCAGTTGTGTTATTAAGCCAGCATCGAGTTTTGTCATCCAAAACAGTCAGACCTCGTGCTCCATGTGGTACCCGATGTATAGGGCACGCTGTTAGTACATGGTCTGCGGTTTGCTCAGAGGCGCCACACTCGCAATTCGGTGAAGGAGCGAGATCCCATTTGTTATCTTGGAAATAAGTTGAATGCCAGTGAAGGATGTGAAGCTGCAGTGAATGCAAGAAGAAGAGTGGGATGTAAGATATTCAGAGAGTGTGGAGAGATACTATTTGGAAAAATATTCTCTTTGCAGATGAAAGAAAAAGTATATAAAATCTATGTGAGATGAGCTATGTTATATGGAAGTGAAACGTGATGTTTGAGAGAAAATGAAGTAGAAAGAGAGCAGAAAGATCAATGGTGAGGGTAAAGTGTAGTGTAAAGTTGGTGGACAAGAGGAATACAGTGGAGCTGATGGACATGTTGGGATTGAAAGAAGCAGCAGATAAGCTGGCAAGGGACAATAGTGCGAGGTGGTTTGGTTGAGACGAATGCTTTGAGACGAACTAAGGAAGATGTTTTGATGAAAGCAATGGTACATGAAGTGAATGGAAAACGCAAACAGGGCCAACTGAGGATGAAGTGGAAGAAAACATGGAAAGGATTGCTTTAAGGAAAGAAGATGTGGAAGATTGGTGTAGGTGGAGAAAAGGTGTAGCAAGAATTGCAAAAGTAGTGGGACGCATCTGGCCACCTCCATTCACTGGGGATATTTAAAGCAAAATAAAATTGGATTGATGATGATGATTAAACATGCAAATCACACAAATTAACCAAGTTATTGATTATAGTCATCAATTTAATTATCTTTGTATATTTACATTTCATATATTATGACATAAGAAGCCTTAAAGCAATCAAATAAATGAATCATTATGTTATATAGTTTGAATGGGGCCCAAAGAGTTTTTGAAAACAGATGCAAAAATCTGAACCTTTATTGAACCATTGCTTTGAAAGTAAAAATAACTAAAGCCATAACGATAATTTGTACTTAAACTTTTGAAAACTTATGATGTTTTTTAAAAGGTTTTTGAATGTAAAGCACCATCTCAATTCTGCAGGGATTAAACAGACTTGAGAGTACAATGGACTTATACTGATAACTGCTTCTCTAAAATAAAACTATATAAATTAGAATAAATTTTATTTTTAATTTAATAACAAAAATAGGTGAAAATGTGTACTAGATAAAAAAAAAAGCTAAAAACAATTATCATTGCACTTTGCAAAACGTATTTTTTAACTTAGAGCAAGAAAAATAAGCCTAATTATTTAAATACCTTTTACAAACAAATCAACTTTCCATATTCTTGCTTCATGACCATATAAAACACACAGACAAGAATCTGAAGAGTCACATGAAATATTTGCAGTTAAAAAACTACAATCCCAAACTCTAATACTTCGATCATCAGATGCTGTCATTAAAATCTAAACATATAAACATTTTAAACTAAAAAATTTTATTTCTAAACGTTCATACATATCTAACATTGAACATAAAAATATTCATAACTCTGCATGGCAAGAATTTCAAAGAATACAGGGTGATACACAAGTTCTGTGACAAATTTGTTTTTAAAATACTTATATGTGAAGTAATTCCTCCTTGTTTTTCAGATTTAATAGTGTTCATTATAGTCTTTAACCTACAATAGGTATCATCTCTTATTTTTAATAAATTAATAATTTTCTAACCATGGAAAGTCAAAGGTGTGCTGTAGTTGAGCTTCACCGAGTAGGAAAGTCTGCATCAGAAATTTTAAAGGCGCTCAAACTTCCAAAATCTAGACTCAGTTTTGTTTATTGCACTATTCAGCGTTACAATGAGACTGGAAGCGAAAATGATCGCAATTGAAGTAGCCGTCCAAGAACCACAACAACACCAAAGGTCAACAAAACTATTGCATCAAGAATTGCCAGAAATCCTCAAAGGTCCATGAGGAAAATGGCTGGTAAGCTTCAAATTTCAAGGAAATCTGTTCGTCATGTGGTTAAAAGAGACTCGGGACTATCTTTTTTGAAACTTAGAAACGTTCATTCTTTTATGGCTGCTTCAAGGCAAAAACAACTTGAGAGAAGTCACTCGTTGATACAGTGGTTTGCAGCTCACAAGAAAATTTTCACTGTTGAACAATCTTTTAACCATCAAAATGACAGAATTCTTACTTGTAGTGTATCAACGTTTCTGAAGATATCAGAAATGTCTGCCAAACTCAAAACCCTGCGTCCGTCATGGTCTGGGTGGGAGTGTCCCCAAAAGGGAAAACTTCATTGGTTTTTGTGCCCCAAGGATGCAAAATTAATGCCCAAACTTATAAAGAACACATTCTGGAGCCAGTTGTGAAGAACTTCAGACAAGATATGTTCCAAGGAGGTCAATTTTTGTTCTTGCAAGATGGACCACCAGCTCACACTTCCAGAAGAGCACAAGAGTGGCTTTGGAACAATGTTCCTGACTTTTTGCCAAAGGAAGAATGGCCTCCTTCCAGTCTGGATCTTAATACAATGGACTTCTGTGTGTGGTCAGTACTGGAGAAGAATGTATGCAGAAATCCTCATTCAACTGTTGAAGCATTAAAATGAACACTGAAACAAGAATGGGCTAAACTGCCAATGGATGTAGTGCGTGCAGTGGTTGAAGCGACTCCAAAGAGATTGAAGGCTGTAGTTCAAAAACAAGGAGGCTTTATTGAATAAACTTCTTAACATATCTTCTCACAGTGTTTTGTATTGTAACTAAGTACTTTTTCATATTGTTTAACTTATTTACATGTTATCTCTAACAAAAATTCTTTGTCTTAGAACTTTTGTGTCACCTTGTAAAATAGTACTATTTGAGGTAGTATGGTAAAATAAATTCAAAGGTAGTGAAGACCTATGTCATGTTCTACTTTGTAATAAAAGTATTTTTCAATTTTTCTTGAGCAAACAGACTGTCTCTAATAAAAATTCAAAACCTGAAATGAAGCACAATTAGAAATAATTTGTTGAGCTATTTAATTAATGTTCAAATGACTTTGATGTGGTCTGTCAGCTGAATTACAACTGCTCCAACATAATTTATTATTGAGCTTTTTTTAATTAACACAAAAATTTTTTTTTAAAAGAAATAAACCTAAAATGGGTATATATTTTAACTTGAAGATTGACTATATAACTAAATTTAACTGAGTTTAAATTACAATTTTTTTACATTATTTTTACTCACAATGAGTTCAAAATTACTTTATAGTGCAGATTAAAATAAAGATTGTGGAGGCAGAGACAATCAAAATATTTATTGCCTGCACAATGTCAGTACCTTTAAACAAAGCAGTGTGATGTGTGAGAAAAAAATCACATAACAGTTGAGAAAAAGTAATACACACATCCAAGCATATTCGGAGAAGGTTGTACAATTATAAGTAGAGAGACAACAAACTTAAAAGACCATAAAGGCCTTGATGGAAAAGGGTTAGATAGGCAAAAAACCCTGCACAGGGTTAAATAAACTTACAATAAAGCTTTACCTGATAATCAAAATTAAACTGCAAATCAAAAATAACTCCATCATGGCCATTTAAGCGTTTAATAATACAATTTTGGTTTAACTGTTTTAGACATGGTTTCCAAATGATCACTTGGTTAAATACAGTTCCAGAAAACAAACAAAGATCTGACCAAGAAACTCTACATAAATATTAATGTATTAATTTACAGAACTTTTCATGAAAATATATCTAGCAAACAAGAAATACTAAGCAAATTACCAAAAAGTGTTTGTCTTTAATAAATCAAAAAGGTTATATCTTTAATATAAAGAAATATAGCTACTAAGATTCATAAAAAAAAAGCAATCTAAATAGTGTCAAAAATGCCACTAAAGATTAAAATAATAGCTTTGTGATTTTGATTTTAGATTAAAGACTTATTGTTTATAAGCTTTGAATAACTGTGATATCTTTTTGAAAACACACATTTAAATTTGCTATTTTATTCAACACATAGGAAGGTGAAAAAGTCTATATATGATCAAATCCAGTGGATAAATTAGTTTAGCTTGTTTTCAGTGTCTTTAACTATATTACAATAAGTTAATACAACTGCATGCACATTAATTTTTTATAGTATAAAGTTATAATTGAAGCACAATTAACACAATTACAGTATAAAGTGTAAAGTACACACAATATACTGTATAAAGTATATATATAAAAAGTATAATATATAAAGTACACAATTACAGTATAAAGTTATAATTGAAGGCAATTCAATAGAAGCTAATTGATTTGAATAGTGTATATTTAATCACACATAACAGTGAAAAATTGAGATTATCAAAAATATATTTATAACAACTCTTTTGACAAAGTCAACTAAAAAAGACTCTTTTGCATTGTCGTCATCATTGTTTGTAAGGACATCCACTCTGGGTCAGTCACAAACAGGACTGGAGTTGAGGGTTTATCCTTTTACTACCCCAGGCTGCTTTACTGCTCAGATCAAATGCTGGCAGTGATAGTGTTGATCCAGCATTGGGTTTCATCATCCAAAACTGTCAGATTTTGTGCTCTGTATGGTGCCTGATGTATGGGGCATGCTATTAAAATTTAGTCTGCAGTATGTTTAGTGGTGCTGCATTCACAATTCAGTGAAGGAGTGAGCTCCATTTGCACATGGGCGAATGCAATTGCCAAACACCAATCCACAGGTGATTGAACTCAACCCAAGATCAAACCAACAGGCCTGCACTGGTCATAGGTATGAAAACATGAACCTTAAATGTACTCTCACAGTGCTCCATGTTTCATCTGTAATTTGTCCACTGAAAAGTGCAAATGCCTAGTCCAGCAAGGCTATTTAATAGGTTCCACACAGCTGGCACAAACAGGCATCCAGATTTTAGTTTCTCTTGGCAAGCATCTGAGGATGCAGTTAAAAGACCATGCAATAAATAATCAGATCCAGAGATCCACATTAAGCCAAGGAGAGTGTTGCTCCTAGTTTGCAAAGTTTAGCTGGCTGGATGCCTGAAAGTATGGGTAAGTAGTTTATTGGAGTGGGACACAGGAATTCAGTAACTATGAACAAGGCATCATTCAGGATACTGTCTATGAGGTGAGTGTGAGCACTGCAACACCAAACTGGAGCACAATACTCAGCTGTTCAGTAGACCAGAAATAGGAAAGCTCTGTGCAGTGTTTTGGCACCAGCACCTCATCCTGAGCCTACAAGTTACCTCAGCAGTGTGACGTGTGAAGTCGCCTCAACAGTGTGACATGTGAAGATAGTTTTTTGCAGAATGCCATGGAACATGAGCGATCTGTCCAGTTTTACCCCAAGATAAGAAGGGTTGGACAGAACAGCAAAAGTCTATTGCTGTTGCAGACTTTTAGCTCACATTTGGCCTCTTGGTTATCTAAATAAAAGGGTGCCATCACTGTCTCAGTGTGACTGAGCTTCAACCTCCAAATCTAGAAATATGCTGAAAGTGTAGTCATGTCTTGACTTAATGTCCCTGCCATATCCTTTCAGTTTCCACATGAGTGCAATAACGCTAGATTGTCAGCATAAACAAACTTTTTATAAATCATGGAGGGCAGGTTGTATGTATGGATGTTGAAAAGGATAAGCCAATCCCTGAGGAATGCTGTTTTTCAGATGGTGTAGCCTGCTTTGGCTGTTTTCACTGGTAGTAAGGGTGAATCTTCGGTTTCTGATCTTTCTGACCATGCACTTATCCAGCAGAAGCCTCAGAAGTTTAGACAGTGTCATATGCTACTGTCAGATTGACAAATACAACACCGACCTTCTTCTTAACCTTGAAAGAATCCTTGATGTTCTGTGTCAAAAGAACTGAATAGATAAGCCTCTTAAGGATCTTGTAAGGAAGCAGAGCAGAGGTATTGGTGGATAACTCTTTGGGTCTCCAACAGGCTTCATTGAGTTTGGGATCATGACTACAAGCACTCTTCTTCAGATCTTAGAAATTTTGACTTGGCACAAGCAGAAAGAAAGGAAGTCACATAACCAAGACTTTGAAGCAGCTCCAACATGGATTATAAGCTCTAGGTAAATGAAATTAGGACCAAGAGCTTTACCTGAATCAGGCAGCAGCAAAGCCTTTGTAAATTTGTTCATCAAAGCAATATAGTGACTCCATTTGGCCTTGCAGAAGTTCTATCGCTTAAAAGGCATGCTTGGCACTGATAAAGCAAACCTTGGTGGTGTAATGAGTAAAGGTCAATGTTATGACCTGGAAAACTTTTCAAGAACATGTCTATCCAGTAAGCAATTGTTAGGACCTATGCTAGTGAAAGCTAGATCTGGATTAATGTGAGTGTCACAGCAGGAAGAGTAAAAGCTGGCAGTGTTCTTGGCATTGTGTAGGAGGGCAGGACTATTAATGCTTTTCCAGCCGGCCAAGCACTCACCATACACACTGTTATTGCTGTAACCCCAATCAATTTGGCAACAGTTGAAATCTCTGGCATAGAGACAGGGTTGAGGAAAGACTGGGAGATCTCAGGATTGTAGTTGCATTAGTGGAGGTTTGTAGACATTGACTATTTTATAATCATCAATGTCCATGCACAACCACTGAATCTCTGATGTCGGGTGAGATTGGTCCAAAAGCATACCTTAGTCACTCATGGAAAAACATGGCAAGGCTATTCTGCTTAAGGAAGACCCAGCTAGTTGGAAGCTTTTGAAGTACTAGCTTTTATGCATTAGTGCAGTGGGTCTTCTGCAGTAGAATGACAAGTGCCTCACCCAGTAAAGCCAACTAATGAAGAACATTTATCTTGCTTGCAGTAAGGCCTTCAATGTTTAGCTGGAAAATAGTGGGTCTTTGGAATTGTTTGACAATGTGCCCTAAAAAGGGCAAATTTTTCCAGAAAAATCTCTATTTGAGAAAGATGTTTGCTGATTTGCAGACCCTCACTGAACATTGGAATGGGTAGATACCCTTCCATTTTGGCAGTTTTGGTTTCGGTTTGTCATGTGTAATAACAAGAACAGACTTCAAACCAATTCTACAACAAAGCAACTGCCATCTGAGTCATTCTTATGCAAGATGTAAAAAAAAAATTAACATGGTATTACAAGGCAATTCCTGCAAAATTTAGCAAAAAATTGTCACAAAAAGCTAGCAAAATATGTCAGAGTCTCTGGACATGAAATGGAAACCAGGTTTATAGCAAAGAATTTCTTAAGAGCTTTCTTTTCTTCACTAAGCACCATTCAACAAAGATATCTAAATATGCATGTCACAATGTAATTTACTAAAATACTTACAAAATGTTTAATCTAAATTTGGTAGATAGTGGGAATAATGGTAAAAATCACAGAATATAGCAATAAAAAATAAGGCACACAAACTAAAGCATTGCACTAAATGTGTATCAAACAAAATATTACCCATCACTTTGAACAAAGTGAGCTGCATACAAAATGCATTTGTCAGGACAATGTACTTCATCAACAATATTATTTTCATTCCAGTCATATTCAATCACTGAATTATGAGCTAAAGCTAATCCAAATTGATAATGTGCAGTATTTCTAAATACACAGTTTTAGAATTTGTAGAAATTAATGATATACAACAGCATTACATTTAAAGAAACTTCAAGATACTAAAACTTTATTTTTGCTTTTATGTTAATTATAAAATAACTTTACTTTTAAACAGCATATAGATGTTTTGTAGATAACATTTCAATACAGACAAATCTGTTAATTTCACACCAAAAAATTGCATAATTTATTTTATCATATAGGCAAAATATAACTCATCATTTTCAAGAAAAAAATTTTGTTTATCACATCTGGATTTATAGTACAATTTGGTTAATTCCATCAAATAAAACCTGTTTTACTTGAAAGCTGATGTTTGATTGATTTAATTAAACATGCAAGTGCATACACAAAACACAAATGTAAGAGTTTATGTTCTTGAAAGACAAATCTTGATAGAAGACATAATGCAAGTATCTTCATTATGCTAAAATGTTGGATTGCATGTGAACACAATTTTTTGTTTTAAAAATAAAAAAGCAGCAAAATTAATACAAAAAATCAAACAGGTGTTGTACAGTTTTTAGTGTAATTAAATACCAAAAGTGTTGTACTTGTGCATTTCATTATGGTCATTATTTTCTTTTATGTAATACATAATCTTTGATCTTTTCTCAATTTCACTAGTGTTAGATAAATGCACAAATTCTTTAATTGCATAAAAAAGGTTGGCATATTGACAATGAAGTAAATGATTTATCTATGTGTATATAATTTAATGTGTAGTATGTGAACAAATGCTAAAATGTATGAGTATGCATGCTTCATATTTTCTTGTAAACTTGATAATAATTAAATGCACCAAGTCAATAAATGCATATGGAAAAAAAAGACAAAACAAATTAAAATTTGTTTAAATATAACTAGAAAAAGTTTCAATATACCTGTTTTTTAATATCACAACATCATGAATCCAATCCAAAAACAACTTAGAATGAAGAACTTTGCAAATAACATTTTTACCTAGGCAAGATTCAAGTTTAAAAGCAAAAATAAAGATTGCAACTTAAAAATATCAATCTTAAAGCAAATCAAGCTAAAAGAAGACTGACCTCAACTTTAAACATGTATATATACATAAATCAAGAATTTATGCATTTTTATCATCAACACACAATTAAAATACACCATATATATTAGAGATGCTTAAGCACAAATGCTATCTTTATTATTTCAATAAAAATATATAAAAGTTTTCAACTAAGTTTTGTATAATTTCAAAATTATAAACATTAAACACTTTGAGTTGCAACTTCAATTAAAATACTGTTTTCAAAGATTTTAAGAGCATGTATTTGTTTTGGTATATTTATTTTGGTAATATTGTCAGACAAATAATAAACTTAAACAATAACACACAAATTATTGAGCTTCAAACTTTTTTGTATGATGTTTATTTAAACAGCTTGAAGTTAAACCGAAAAGCAAATTAACTTAAAGTTATATGCAAAGCTAGGTCTCAAAAAAATTTAATTGTGGCGCAAGTTAGAATATTTGATGATGTTTATAATGAGTAAAGGCAATTATTTGGATAACTTTAAAGTTTTTTCTTAAACCAAATGATAAAATTCTGTAATATGACTTTAATTAGGTTATTAGTTGCAAGATATTCAGTAATTCATGAAGCCATTACAAAAGTTGAGCTTTTCTATACAACAAAAAGCCAATATAAGTACTAAAGTTTAGTTAAATCAAGTAGATTTATGGTTAGCTGCATCTTAATGTGCAGCTTAAACTGGCATACTTTTTTTGTATAAACCAGAATACTTAACAATACAAGATTATTATATTAAATACACTAATCACTGGATAAAATTTGTCCCTGGTAAGGACTTCTTTTTTAATATAAAACAAATAGACAGTAGATTTTTTAAATGTAATATTAAATAGAAAGCAAAAAATTTGCAGACTTAGTAATTGATCTATTGATCTAAATCAAACCGCTACTATAAAAGTAAATGTCTTTTTTTTATTTGTAAAAAAGATAAAGGAAATGCAAATCAGTAATCATTATCAGTATTTGTAGTTATGCATACTGCATATTTCTGTAAGTTGAGTGGTTAAGAGCATTGTGATTGTGATCAAACAGTTGTGGCTTGAAACCTGCTTGTCCCATGCTGTTGTGTTCTTGAGAAAGACACATTATGGGACTTTTTCTTGTTTGGTCATCATGGCAAGCAATTCTAAATTTCAGCCATATCTCAATAAAACTAAAAAACCAAATTAAAAAATTTCAGTATGAAAGTAATATCTTGGCATCTATGAAAGCAAGGCAGGGTAATTGCTTGACAGTTGCTCAATGTATAGTACCTCTGCTGCTTTTCTGTGAATCAGAAGGATAAAATAGAGATGAAATATAAAAAAATATTAATATACATATACTTACAATGAAACCAATCAGTCCACATTAGATGTGAAAAATCACAAATCAACTAACCTGTTTTGGTCTCTATAAAGTCTATTAATACTATACATAGTTCTTTTCCACCAAAAATTACCAAATGATATTTTTGATTGTATTCATGAAACTAAAACATAATGCAATTTAAAAATGAAATAGATTGGAAAAAATAAAGAAAATTGATACATACTTTTAAACCATGGATTACTGACTGCTTGAATATTTGAAGATGATTAAGAATTTTGTGGTTATTAAACGAAATATCATACACATCAATATATCCACCTTGAGCTGCAAAATAGATTTTGGATTAGAAAAAAATTAAAGTTAAGAATCAAGACAAAAGGTTTAAGTACAGTAGCAAGCAAAAAAGTAAGACTTTTTTATTTTTTTTAGATTTTTTAAAATAACTTTGTTAGAATTGAATTATATTTATCAAGTAATATATCATTAAAAAGAGCACAGAAAATTATATAAAAGCTAATATTAATTGATTTTTTTTTGAAAAATATAATTTCATTGTTTCCAGGATTGACTGCAGAAGATGGTCTTCCACTTCTTGGTCTGTCCTGGAGGCTACTCAAACTTGGATCATCTTCTTCGTGTTTAATCCTGGATACCCATTTTCAGTCAGTCAAAAAGTCAGTCAAAAAGTAATGAGCCCTGTTAACTTTAACCGCTTTAACCTTCATATTTTTTCTAGAAATTTTAAGGGTGTTTAGTAAATTTACTGCTTTAAAGATAAATTGTAAAAAAAAATTGTTTCAACATGTCCACTTTTGGTATTGTGTTTTGGAAATGACGTCATCACTGGATGTCCGTCAGAAGCAGAGAGCTGTGATTGAATTTCTTGTTTTGGAAGGGGAGCCACCAAAACAAATTTTCGAAAGATTGGTAAATGTTTATGGAGATGCTTCATTAGCCTACAGCACTGTGAAAAAGTGGGTATCCAGGATTAAACACGAAGAAGATGATCCAAGTTTGAGTAGCCTCCAGGACAGACCAAGAAGTGGAAGACCATCTTCTGCAGTCAATCCTGGAAACAATGATAAGGTTGAGAAATTGATTAGAGATGATCGCAGAATCACTATTGATGACATTGCTGAACGTGTTGGAGTTAGCCATGGAAGTGCTGTGAATATTGTTAATGAGCTAGGCTTTGCAAAGGTTTGCGCCAGATGGGTTCCGAGGCAACTTTTGGATTTTCACAAGCAAGCCCGTTTTGAAGCTTGTTCGGAGCTTATTGAGTGTCACAGAAGTGACAAAACTTTTCTCAGCCGTATAGTGACAGGAGATGAAACCTGGGTTCATCACTATGAACCTCTGTCGAAAAGATCATCCATGGAATGGCGTCACCCCACGTCCCCAAGAGCCAAGAAATTCAAAAGTCAACGTTCAGCTGGAAAAATTATGGCGACTGTGTTTTGGGACATTGAAGGAGTGATATTGGTAGATTTTATGCCTAAAGGTACTACCATCAACTCAGATGCTTACATTGACACTTTACGCAAACTGAAAGCGAAACTGAGAAGAGTACAACCTCACCTGGACATGTCTAAGGTCTTGCTGCAACACGATAACGCCAAGCCCCATACCAGTCTCAAAACTCGTGAAGTGATTGCTTCTTTTGGATGGACGATGGTAACCCATCCCCCATACTCACCCGACCTGGCACCATCTGACTATCATCTTTTTGGACCATTGAAAGAAGGAGTTAGGGGGCAGCACTTCACTAGTGATCAAGAAGTCAAGCACGCTGTAAGAAACTGGTTAAAAATGCAGCCTGCTGACTTTTACAAGGCTGGCATAGTGTCCCTTGTTCATCGATGGACAGTTGGAATTGAAAAGTGCGGAGATTACATTGAAAAGTAGAACTGAGATCTCCTATCCCTGGGCTTTCTTTTGATGTATGACTTTTGATTTTATTGCAACAAATATGGCCAGGAGAGACTTGGGCTCATTATTTTTTGACTGACCCTTGTAATTTTAACTAAGTTATTTTGAAAAAATCTAATGAAATAAAAAGTCTTACTTTTTTGCTTGCCACTGTAGTTTCAATACCACAATCTGGATAAAAGCAACACAGCTAATAGTTTGTGCTACTATTACATTACATGACTATTACTTCTGAATTTTATAAAGTATTAACCATTTTTTAGATTGTAGATTGCTGCAATAATTTTTTTATTACAAGTAACAATTTTGTTCAAAATGCTTTTCTAATACTCACAATGCTTTCACCTTGTTTTAACCTGCATTATCATGATTACAAACAGAATATAAATTTTGACTACTGCATATTCTTTATTTTAAATAGATTGTAATATAAAACACATTCCAACAAAAAGTTGGATAACTAAGCAAGAATCTACAGCGTAACAGTATTATTACAATTTAAATGAAAAGAAAAAAAGTAAAACTTCGTTGTTTTGTTAAGAATTAAATAACTTAATTTTTGCTATCCAATTCTCACTTTAAATGCAACATGCACCACTATATAAGTCAAGTTCATCCAATACAAAAAATGCATAAAATTAATTATAAAAAGTGCTCAATAATTATAGGAAGCTTGGCTAAGGTGAAAGTGTTTGAATACAATAAATGCAAAACAAACCACTAAAAACATGGTCGAAGATCTGATGGAGATGTTTTGTGTACAGAAAATGGAGTTTAAAAAGCAGTGACTGCAAGAATAAGAGCTAGATAAACAAGACTTAAAGACATGACAGGTGTGTTCAGCAAAAGGGATTTGTTGATAAAGTCAAGGGGTCTTGTATATGTAAAATGTATATCAGAAGCACCATGAATTATGAAACTGAGTGTTCGCCAACAAAGATGAACTAATTGAGAATGGAGTTTGTCCAAATGCTTCAAATAATATATGGCAAGACAGTAAAGGATAGAGTTAAAAGTGAGCTCTTATTAAAGATGACTAGCATTGAATCATTGAAGGAATTTTTAAAAAGTCAAAAGACTGAGGGGTTTGGAAACATTGAAAAGATGAGCAAAAAAAGCTCCAGCAATGGCTATAAAAATTACAATGAAAGGTAACAAGAAAGGAAGACCTAAGAAATGATGGATGGGGTTGTTGAGGAAGATATAAAGAATACAGTTGCAACAAGAACTGGCTAAAAAAATACAAGAGGAGAGGCATGGCTGCAAGCAATGGCTAACCCTAGTTGGCAAGAAGGATGAAATTGGAAATTACTGGCTAGGCTTTTCATTAAAATACAGCCAGTTTTGACCAAAATATTATTTTATACAGCCAACCAAGCAAACCTTGCCAACTAAATTTTGTTTTAAACTTTTTTTTTAAACTACCTTCAGATTTATAAAAATAATTGAGTAAATTAAACTGGTGGCTTTCCACATGACTCATTATCCAATAAGCAGGGCATGCTGTAGAATGAAATGGAATGGAAATTTTCCATATTTCATATCTTTCAAAATCTTCCATTCCATTCCATATTTAAAAATTTCCATTTCATTCCATTCCATATGGAAATTCTTCCATCCCATATTCCATACCTTTTCCATACATTGTAGTATATTAAAAACCCTGAATTTTATACCATATAAATTTTAATTAGTGTTTTTGTAAGTCTAACTTGCCTAAGTAATAGATCTATAATTTTAGTCTTTATTTGGGATATATGCCTTTAAATGTATAGATCAGTGTTTTTCAAACCTTTTTTTAGCCATGCCTCACCTAGTCACCTAATCATTTCTAAAATACTGATATTCCCTATTTGGTGATACATAGATATAAAAGCCCAAAAATTTTGGATCTCTTCAAGAAGTCACCACAAGCAATTTTTGTTCATAAAACTAACCCAGATCCACTTGTAGTTACTATCACTTCTTGTGAGATCCTTTTTTTCTAAGTTTCTTTTTTATTTCATTCTGATGTTAAAAGGGGATTCCGGGTTAGTTCCATCAAAATAATTGCTTACAATGACTTCTTGATGAGAACCAAAATGTTTGGGGTGGCAATACAGTTTGCTCAAAAGACTAGTGAAGATAAAAATGGAATCAATGATAATTTGTCAAAGCTAATTTCAAAAGTGAGCCTTCAAAGCTCTAATAATTTCTTGATCACACAGTTGCAGAACAAATGTGGTGTTGGCCAACAAGAACTTCATAGTGACCTTTGTCATTCCATCCACTTTAATATGTACTTTATTGCTGAACAAAAGCAGAATGCTTCTGTTTTGGCAACTCAATTGTTGATCTAAATCTTCAAGCCATTTCTTCCAAACTTGTCTTGTTATCGACCAGTTTTCCAAAAAGTTGTAAGTCATTGGCAGATTTACGTGCTTAAGGCAGCATGGAGTCTTTGATTTGCCAATGAACAGTAGAGGTTGCTTTTCTCCAGCCATACTGCAGCATACTAGACTTGTTGCATGGTCTTTTGCCACTTTGAATCCTCTTTTGTCCTTCTTCTTGTTTTTACAAACATACATAGAGTCAGGGAGTGCACAAAAATAAATCCCTATCTCATCAGTATTCCTGATGTTTTCCTCTGGAAATGTCTTTAAAAGCTTTGATACGGGCTCAGTGACAAACATTTTGGCTGCTTTCACAACTGCTTTTGCAGCCTCTTCTTTCAAAGAGATGAAAGTGATGTCATGTTGCTTCTTCCATCTAGTGAACCACCCATCTGTTGCTTTAAACTCAGGAAACCCACTTTCTTTTGCAAGCTGTTTTGCTTTTTGACAGAGAACAGGGCTTTGACAAGCATGTTCTATGACTTCACAAACAGCAACCAATCATAAAGAGCATCTTCGACATGTTTATTTTTTCTACTTCTGTGCTGAATTAAAGAACCATGATTCACAGCAGCTTCATTTCTGATTTCCACCTCCTTCTTTAGCATTTTTTGTAGCTGTCCATGATAGATGCCAAGCCCACTTTCAGCATTTCACTTGTTCTGGTTTTTCAGTTCCGTATAGTACCTGTTGAGCATTGAAACCTTCTTGTGCAGTGTCAAGCCTTGATGAGTTTATTTCAGCTTTTTGACCAGAGAGCTGTTGGCTGAGGAATGTGGTCTTTTCCTCATCATGATTTTACAATGACAAACCTGGACTACATAATTCAAAATGACAACCTAATTTCACAAGAAACATATCATATCAGATACTATGGAGATCAAACAGATAAGTGAAGCAATAAGTGAAAATTAGATAAGACAGTAAGAAAGACCAACAGCTGGGAAAATTTCACATGCATCTTACTAGGTAAACTAATGTTGACAGTGAATCCACTAACTGGAACCATGGATCCACTAGGCAAAGTATTTTGGACTATTTTACTATGTAAAAATTTCATTTCATGGGATTTGGCTAGATCCAATAACTGGGGATCCAATAAGCCGCACCCACTGTATTGCTAATCTGGTTGTAACTTCCATTATTTTTTCCTACCAAATTCATTTGAATAAACCAGGTGGTTCTCAACCTGTGTGCCGTGAGAGATTTTTAAGTATGCCATAAAACTTTTTAAAAAATTAGTCCTTTGCTTCACAACCTTTATTTTTAGAGAACATTACTTTTTAGGGACAAAAAGGAAGAAATCCAAGACAGATTCAAAGGAAAGACTTTTTGTTTTGAGAACACTATGTTATAGGGATGAAAACCAGGACATTAATCCAAGTGTGCCATGAATTCTAAAAAGGCCCCAAAATGTGCCACAGATGCACGGAGATTGAGAACCACTGGAATAGACCTTTGGCTACTATCTTTTTCTTTTATTGTTTTGTGCATCCGATCAAAGAGGGGTTCATTAACTGCACTTAGTATAAAAACAACAATAAAATAAGCAAGTATGGAAAATGTATAGAAGTATAGAAGATTCTTTCCATTCCATTCCATTCTTTACCAATTTCATATTTCATGCCAAAATTTTCCATTCCACTCCATTCCATAGCATGCCCTGCCAATAAGTAGCTCTCAGTTTCAAAAAAGGTGGTTGAACTGTGGTCCAAAACAGAGTTTTTCAACTTTTTTTTTTTTAATGGCTTGTTTAAATGTTTTTAAAATATGTCAGGTCCACATATACAAAAAGTAACATAAACTGGAGTGACTTTGATCATTTTAGAGCTATCTTGATTTACACCTACAACACTTCAAAGGATAAACTTTTCAAAACAAATTGATTGAAATACTTTAGGTTCAAACTTTGGATCTCTTTAAGAATTCACTGAAAGCAATTTTTGTTTGTGAAACTAAAGTAAATCTTTTTTTTTAGTTACTATCATTTCTTGAGAGGTCCTTTTTCTCTTGGTTTCTTCTTTATTCCATCCTGGTGCTGAAAGGAGGATTTTGGTTTAATTTCACAGAAAAAAATTGCTTACAGTGACTTTTTGAAGAGACCCAAAAAAAATTTATAAAACATTTTGGTTCTCATTCATTATTTGCCAAATTTAGTTGGTTACTTTTTAAATTTTAAGGAATCCCCAAAGCTTGCAAGGTTAGTGAACAGTGAATGGGACCAAAACATTTAGACATTTTATGATTACTTGACACACTCTTGTTTTTACTTTTCTCTTGTTTCTAATTTTCTCTCATATCTACTTTTTCTCAGTTTTAATTTACAGTCAACATATAGCAGATACCCTAAACATGTTATAGATAAACTAAATATTTTGACGTCACAAGTTCATTTTTTGTTGGTAAATGTATCTATGCACACTCAGTGATATCTAAATGAATATTAGGTGTACTAAATTTGGTAGGCCACTGGTACACTATTTTAAAATTTAGAAAAGAGTGGCTTCAAGTCAAGTGCTACAAGCTTTTTCAAATGATTTTCTTAAATTTAATGGGTATCTGTTATATTTATTTATTTATTTATTTGAAAATACAACACCATGGTGCTAGGTACACACACCAGCACGCTAATAGGTGAGGAAAAAAAAGAAACAGTTCAAAGCAAGATTCAACAAACAAAGTGTAATACTCAGTAGACAAGTGAAGTAATACTGTGGAAATCAAATTTTTTAACACGGATTTTAAAACTAGATAAGCTTGGAGCAGATACAATATCTTGAGAAAGTTTATTCCAAACATCCGGTATACGATAGGTGAAGAAATTTTTGAACTGATTTTGTTTAGGATGAGTGAGCGACTGAATAGTCCAGTCATGTTGACGCAGATTATAACCAGAGTTGCAATACGAAAAAAAATTATGAAAATTTAAATCTGACAAATTGTGACATATTTTGTACATCAAGAAAAGGTCATATTCAACTCTACGATATTCTAAAGATTTTATGTTAAGCTTTTCTAGACGGTCATAGTAAGAACAAAAATGCTATAAATTTAATGGTATCTATATAAGTATGACTTTAATCATCACCCTGATGCTTTTACAATAAGTTTAACAACTTATTATTGTTTTGGTGGCCTTTTTTAGGTGCAGTAGTTTCTAAAAATATTAAGCAGTTTGAACCTAGGTAGAGTTGATAAACAGCCAGGTTTTTTTGGAACAACTCCAGACCTATTTTAAAAGTCTTCAAAGTTGCATAAAGAAACACTAGCCTGAAGAAATAAAAATAATTATTTTGAATATGTGATAAACAATAAGAACAAAGCTTAAATATTGCTTTGAAATATAAAGAAAAAACTGACTGAAAAAATTGGGTCTTTTCAAGAAGTCACCGTAAGCTTTTTTTTTCAGTGAAACTAACCTGAGATACCTTTTTCAGCACCAGGGTGAAATAAAAACCAAAAATTTTTTTTTAAATTTTTATCTCTATATTTATCCTCCTGACTTGCAGGAAAGCGACGGAGGCGCTATACATAGGGTAAGCAAAGAAGGATCTCAAAACAAGCAATAGTAACTGCAGGGGCGTCTGGGTTTATTTCATGAAAAAAATTGCTTATGGTGACTTCTTAAAAAGATACGAAAATTCAAGAGTAGAGGCATGGCCAATTAATCTACTAATCAAAACCATTCATGCCGAAAATATGTTCTTTGTTAAAAACAAAAATGATTTGACAAGCGAAACGAAACTTTGGTTTGATAATAAAATAACCTACCTGCAACTAAGACATTATTGTGTATGGCAATTGCTGTAACAGGCAGTTTTTGAAAAGTTAGATAAAACATGGCATTAAAAGAAAATCTTAAGAAAAATGGGTTTTGATCCCAAATCGCCCAGGTTGGCTTTCAGATTTCGGGAATTCCCTTATATGTTTCACACTTTACTATTTATTGTAATTTTTCATTATTAATTTTTTCGTTCACTCAAAATAAGGTTTTACTGGCTCTAGTTGCGCTTCCTCTCTATCTTATTTGCAAACTTTAGGCTCGTGCAAATGAAATATATTGTTTACAGCCAAGTCCAGGAAAAAGTAAGATATGGCGACGATCACCACTTCTTACTGTGGTGAGTAGCTATAAATAAAATGCTAGACATTATTATATACTTTGAATACGTTTGGTTGCATAATTTCGATTTTAATCATTCCAGCTGTATCGCTTTGCTTTTGCATTGAGAGTTAGGGCTTTTATTTACGACAAGCGTGGAATGGAGCATTTTTTGTTTATTTTATTAAATTTTTACTTCTTTCCGCCCTTACGCGCTAAGCGAAGCAAAAAAAATCAACAAAAAAGCAAAGAATGCTCCATTCCGCACTCGTAGTAAAAAAGAGCTCTACAAATAGTGAATGCCAGTATTTCTATCTACAATTAGTATTTTACTGCTAGTTTGCATTGTAAAATCATGAGATCTACAGGCTTTTATTGGAGTTATTTTGCATTCTTTAATGAAATGCCAGCAAGTCGGTCAAGTCTAATTCGAAGAAAAACCGATTGGAGTGAGAGGAAAAAGAAACAAAAACAGTTGCTCTAAGAGATAAAAAGAGAAAAAATGTCGCGCAAATTGTTCGTGCGGGCCCAAAGTGCGCCAAAATTTTTTTAACTTGTCAAGATGCTCAAGAAGAACTTAGTTTCTTTTGAACCAACTACTTTCTCTCAAAAACTAACTTAGAATTTCCCTAAAACTAACTCTCACTCCAATCTGTTTTTCTTCGAATTAGACACGATCCAGCAAGTCTATTCTGCGTGTTCTTATGATTGAAAAAAGTTTTTTTGTTTTAAACATTTTTTTCATTTTATCTCTATACTTACTCCTTGCTCGTAGGAAAGCGACGGAGGCGTTAATACACAGGGATGGCAATTATCCCGACCTGCTTCCGGAGATGCCAAGATATTGCTGTTCGCTTGTGATTTATTATTAGAGATAGCCTATGACTGAAATTTACAACTGCTTGCCAAGACCACCAAGCAGGAAAAAGTGCTGTAAAGTGTCTTTCCCAAGGACACAACAGAATAGCCCGAGTGGGTTTTGAACCAAGACCACGTTGATCACAAGCACTGCGCTTTATCCGCTAGACCACGCTGCCGACATGGCAGTACAATGGAAAGTTAGTGAAAAAAATTATTCATCACAGTCGCCCATAGCCAAGTAGGAGGCTACTTTCCGGGTTCACAAGACAGAACTCATTCATTCATTCATTTTCATTTTATTGTTGACCACCAACATGATCAGTAAATTTTACACATTAAAAGGTAGTCGAGAGTGAAGAAAAGGTAGACGCAGGAAAACGTCAGACGTTAAAACGTGCAAGAAGAAGGCACGGAAAAAAAGTAAAAGAAAAAGACTACGGAGCATGCCTGCGTCACCAAAAGAACAAAACTGATGTTAGAACGTTCATAACACTTCTAAAGCAGTAAAGCAGGAGAGTCGGAAGAGGGGCAAGAAGCAATTGTGCCCTTGATCTGCCATATTTTTTAACCGTGGGGGAACAGGGGGACTAAAATTTACCTTTATCTAACACAAAAACGTTGTGTATCTATCAAATACACATGTAGAACTGGGTTCAAGAAAGTAATACTTAATTACTTACTTGAAAACCTTTACTTGTTACTTACTTAAGTAATTTTTTTTAATTTGAACTTTTTGAAGTAAATTGTTTTTAAGAAACAATAATGCTTAGAAAGCGTTTGCACAAATTGCACAAAAAAAAAAAGATTGACAATTTGTGTTTTGTGCAAAAATTTTTGAAAAATGAATGAATTTTCTTGGCATTTTGTTATGAATTATTTTTATTTATTCAAGCATATAAACTTGGAGCTTTGTTTGCACAACTTAAGTCAGGCTGGCCATTTCAAATTTCTGCTACTTAAAGATTGTGTTTTATATTTACTTGAATTACTTGAATTACTTAAGTAATCTGTTAAAAATCACTTAATACTAAAACAAAAAAGTTCATTACCCTCCATATACGCAAGCTTGTTCCTATAAGTGTAGGGGAAGATGAGGTAAGTTGAACCAGCAGGTAAGTTGAACCACAGGCTCCCCAGCGTTAATTTGAAGATAAACAAAATATATTGCGCCACCTATTTTTTGCACGTTGAAAATCAGTTGACTCTGTCATACCAGCATTAAACTATCTGTTCAGGCAAAAATGTAGTGTTAGAAAAAGCTTTTATGACTTGCAAAAGTAAATAGTAGTAAAATAAAGTTAACTGATAATTACTTCTAGATTTTGTATCAATTTATTGCGTAGCTACGACTAAAAAATAGATAATAAACATAACATAAAATTCTGTTTCTCTGAATGCGCAAGTTTGTCTACATTAGTAGAAATTTTTAAAATAACATAGCACATACTTTTAAGGCAAGTTGAACCACTAGCTGTGGGTAAAGTTGAACCATGGTTCAATTTACCCCATTGCACATTAAAAATTAATGTAGTTTATTTTTAGATTTTGATTATTAAAAAATTGCATTTTTTTGCGTATATATTTTATTGAAAATGCCGAGAGTTTATACAAGAAAAACTAACTGCGGAAATGAGCCGAAAGAAATAATGGAAGCGACTGCAACATGTATAAAAAATGGAAAATCCCTAAGTGTTTTGTTCCTAAAAATCGCCCACACTACGTATATTCACAATCTCGTAAAAAATCTCTTTGATTTTGCTTTGGTCTGGCTCAATTAGCCTAAGAAATAATGGTTTTATAAGTAATTTAAATATTTTACATTTAGTTATAAAAAAATGGCAACACTGCTAAGTTTCTTGAGTCTTGGAGAAAGATCCAAAACTATTCGCTTGACTGGTTCGCTATTGCGACACATGTGACGTCATAATAGTTATTGTGATTGGTTTGATTTGATTTGGATAACTTCAGAACATTCAAGATACTTACGACCGAGTAATATAAATAAGGCTTGCTTGAAAACATTATTATGATTCGATGATTCGTTGTGGTAACTTAATTTTGGAAAATTGTTAACTGTGTAAATTCATAGTTTTTTGGTCGCAAGTCTTTAGTTGTCTACGTGATTATTGAAGAATTAAGCTAGTGAGCTGCTGTTGATTTATTTGCTGTTGATTTATACTATTCGGGCTCCTAAGTGGATTGGAGCATATTTTTTTAATACAGAAGATATTGTGGTAGTCTGAGCTGTGGCTTAGCTAGACTATATTTTTGCTGTCGCTGGTTCGAAGGTCAGATCCAGCAAGAAGATTTAAGAATTTTATCTTTTAGTAGACACCTAGATTGCGTTATCGGCGAGGCCTTCTTTACAGGCGCCGAAAAGGTAGACGATTAAATAACGTACTAAGTTACCGAATTAACTTCTACAAAATTTAAAAAACTTTTTACCAGCGGAACATAAATTTCGAAAACTCTCCAAAATTTAAAAAACTAAAATTTGTGGAAGTAACACTAAGTTTTGCTTTTAAATCATTTAACATTTCTAGAAACACCTTGAAACGCTACATAGATAAGAAAGCAAGTGGTGCAACTCAAAATTTATACAGCTATGGTGCTTTAAAAGAAAAAAAGCAAATATTTCAAGAACCGATTGAAAAAGAGTTAGCAGATCATGTTAAGAAACTTTCAAAAAGATTTTATGGTATTACTGCTACAAAATGTCGTCAACTCGCATATGAACTTGCTAAAAAAAATAACATAGCTGCATTTGTGAGCTGGGAGGAAAATAAACTAGCCGGAAAAAAATGGTTTCGTTCCTTCATAAAAAAATATAACATATCATACAGGATACCGGAAGCCACGTCTTTAGCAAGAGCAACAGCATTTAACCGTTATACAGTGAATGAATTTTTTGATAATCTAGCTTCAGTTATGGACAGGTACAAGTTCACACCTAACAGAATATTTAATGTTGATGAAACAGGTGTGACTACGGTGCAAAGCCCAAAACAAGTGTTAGCAGCGAAAGGTACCAAACAAATTGGCTCCATCACATCAAGAGAGCGCGGAGAGTTAGTGACACTTGCTTGCTGCATTAGTGCAACTGGTAGTAGTATTTCACCGGCTTTTATTTTTCCTCGAAAAAAGTATAAAGATCATTTTGTCTATGACGGACCAATCGGCTCCATTGGCACTTCAAATAAATCAGGATGGATAAACGAAGAAATTTTTTCCATGTGTACTTAAAACACATAGTAAATCAAATTTGCAACAATGAATATCGTGCGTTATTAATCTTGGATAACTATGAAAGTCATGTGTCCATGGCATCCATTCAGCTGGCAAAACAAAATGGATTAATTCTCTTGACTATCCCTCCTCATACCTCTCATCGCTTACAACCGCTAGACCGCTCAGTGTTTGGACCTTTAAAGTCAAAATATAATCAGGCAATGGACGAGTGGATGCGGTCTAATCCTGGAAAAATAGTTGCTATTTATAACATTCCAGCCTTAATCAATAAAGCTTACTTAGCTGCATTTACTCCGGGTAACATACAAGCTGGATTTAAATTGACTGGTATCTATCCATTTTGCAGAGATATATTTGATGAAAACGCCTTTGCTCCATCTGAATTAACTAATCGTTCTTATCTTAACCAGGAAATAATCGAGACTCGCAACGCACAAACAAGCTGTCAAAATCAAGAGGACAATCTTTTTTCCACCATTTCAACTTCTAATCATCAATCAAATGATGTCTCTTATGTGTCTCCTTCAGAAATTTTACCTGTTCCCCGTGCTGGACCACGAAAACTAACAGCAAGTGGTCGAAAACCAGGAAAAACGACAATTTTGACTGATACTCCGGAAAAAACCAGTCACGAATCCATAACATATTAAAAGAAAAACCAATAAAGAAAGCCTCTTAAATAAAAAAAGGAAACTATTTCATGAGAATTCGAGTGATGAAGAACCAGAACTTAATGTACAAGATTTGTGTGATGATACAGTGATTGCTCCGAAAAGTTAGTTCACCCAGTTCCAGGAGATTATGTTCTAGTTTGTTTTAAGCCCACTGGAAAAGCAAATCCCCGTTTTTATATTGGTCTGGTTGAAAGTATTGACGAAGAAACTGGTGAATGCGAGGCAAAATTTTTAAAAAAGTGCAAAGTTCATCATATTACTGGGCAACCTATGTTTATTTTCAAGGAAGACGATGAATGTTCCTTTCCAGAAAGTGACATTATAAAGATACTTTCTCTTCTTTATGTCACGGGAACAACTTCTAGGCAAAAGAAATTTGTATTTCCAATAAATCTTAATCGCTGGAACGTGTATTAACGTTTTCTCATACGCCAAAATTATTGAACAATTAAATTCTTTGATTATTCATTGTAAATTGCTATGTTGAAATATTTGTGCTAGTAATTTTGCTCAAGTAGGCAGAATTAAAACATTCAATCCAAAGTTTGATGTGTAATACTTATAGCAGTGGTCTGAAAAGTATGAGTTTATACAATATTAGGTTGCAACAATTTATTTTTTAACTTATTTTAGTAACTTCTGTGGATGGTTCAACTTACCTTTGGTATTTGTTTAACTTACCACAACGAAGGGGCAAATTGAACTAAAAAAAGTGTCAACTTTGAACACAAATTATTAAAAATTGGGCAACTAAATTAAAAAGTAATTTGCATCATAATAAACCTATCTTAAAATTTCTATTATATAACGCTTATAATTAACAAGTTATCTTATTTTTTGTAAAATTTGGTTCAACTTACCTCATCTTCCCCTATGGTGATATTAACCAATATTATACGCTTGTGTATAATCGGCTACAGTGTAGCATAATTCTTTAGGGGTCAACTTGTTATAGAATTCTTCGAGAAGTGAAAGTCAGACAGAATAATATTGTTTGAACTATTACTAACAAACGCAAATATGAGCCTGTGATCGGTCGCTAGATATACTGTACAGTATAATCAAAAGCATAGTGCACCTATACAGCTGTGGCGTGCGGTCAGAGCATGCAAGTCATGCTTCGCATGACCAATGAACTTTTGCGTGATAACCTTTTTTTTATTTAATAAAGAATATCAAGGTTTTGGGACGAAATAAGAAAAATCTGAGACACATACCGGGCGAAGAATTTTTTTTAAGAGAACTCTATGATTTTTGGACGAAAAATGAGAAATCCGAGACTGATACCAAGTGAAAAACCTTTTTTTTTAGAGAACGACATAATTTTGGGACGAAATTAATCTTCGTCCTAGAATCCAAGGCAATGTTTTTGTTCTACCCTTAAAGTATTGCATGACCAGCGTTGGCATACCAACTGCATGACCAGCCTCAGAGGTACTGCTGTACAGCACGCCACTGCTGTACAGTATAATCAAACTAAAATTACCAATGATGTAGTCAAGACCGAGACCGAGACGTAAAATTTTTTCGAGACCAAGACCGAGATCGAGACCGGAAAAATTTCGAGACCTAAGGTTTGAGACCGAGACGAGAAACTATCGAGATTGAGACCGAGATCGAGACCAAAATATTTTTTCCCCCCAGGGCAGGCGTGCCTCCCCGGTTAAGAAGCACTGAAGTAAACCATTTATTGACTATGCTTACTCAAAAATTTTACGAGGCAATAAAAGGCTTTCAATTTGATTTCGCAAGGGAAATTGTTTATGGCAGTGGACATTCAAATTCAGGGACCCGAGGCAAGGATTTCCAAAAATTGATGTTCTCTAAAAAAGAAAAAGAGCTTTGATCTCGTCTTTTGCTATTTGTCTCCCAAAATCATGGTGATCTCTAAAAAAAAGTCTTCACTTCAGTTTCATCTCTGATTTTGCTATTTTCTCTCAAAATCATGCTGATCTCTAAAAAAAAAGGTCTTTACCTCAAATCAATCTTGAATTTCCCACTTTTCGTCCCAACTTCATAATAATCTCTAAAAAACATCTGCAGCAAAATGAAACTATATGTGCTATTTTCAAGAAGAACTCCTAAAATTGAGGGGTTTTAGGAGTCCTAAAACCCCTCAATTTTAGGAGTTCCTCTTGAAAATTGAGGAGTCTAAGTTTAGGAAAATTTAGGAGTCCTAAAATTGAGGGGTTTTAGGAGTAAATCATCATAACCACATCAAATAACAAAAATATCAAAAAATGTGCGGTCTCGAGACCAATTTAAAAAGTACGAGACCGAGACCAGGTCATTAAGAGACCAAGACCGAGACCGCCAGCAAAAGACCGGTCTCGAGACCTTCATCACTAAAAATTATCTTTTCTTTTTCCAAATTACTTTGATTAATTATCGATTGCACTTTACCAAGGCCCAAAACTATGTCTAGTAGCACCGTTGTTTCTTACCGCCAGGACCGTAACTTCGTCAGGTGTGGCTCCGGTGCAAACATCTGTTAGGCCTATGAGGCTCTCCTTTTTTCTCTACTTAATATTCAATTGAGCTTCTGTTCTCAACACAGAAATCATTGACGACTCCGCGTTACAGAAAAAATTTTCAATTGAAATAATGAATCAAAAAAGCATTGAGCTGAAAAGGTAAAAGGTGCTAAAGCTAAGTTTACTGTGCCTGCAAATGAAAGCTATAACTGGAATAAAATTTCACCAAAGTTGCACGGTTCAACATAATTTTTGTGATTGCAGTGTATTCGAATCAAAATAATGGCGTAGCAAGGATTTTGTTGGAGCAGGCTGCAACAACAATTTTTTGATTGTTTAATAAAAGTTTAATCAAATAAACACCACAAACCAAAATCGTTTTATAATGACAAAAAAATTATGTGCAACCTTTTGAAGCAAGGTGCTTTGTATAGAGATGGAATCGGGACACAATGCTTTGAGACCTCGACGAGACGAAACTTTGTGGTAGTGAGTTTGGTAGCGAAACTGAGACGAGACTTTGTAGTGCTGAGACCGAGACGAGACACGAGACTTTTATAATTTGTTTACACTTTAAGCCAGAGTTATGGAGTCGAAATTGGAAATTGGATTCGCATATTTTTGGTTGGAATTGGAAACAAAGTAGTTTTTTAAATATACTGAAGCCATAGTCGCTTTTTTAGATGTGCTGGAGTGGGTATGGGATTCGTATTTTTCTTTGGATTCTCCGAGTCCAATTTTCAGGTAATTGCTAGAAGTTATGGTCATATTTATCATCTGAATGATTCAAAAACAAGCAAGCAAAAAACGGCAAATATTTAGACAGGTTATCTTTTGGAATTTAATTTGAAGTGCAAGCTAAAAATAATTTTGGCTTTATATTAACGGCCAAACTTGGCTTTTTATTTGCAAAATTAAACTTAAGTTAGAGTATGGGGGTTGTTTTGAAAGACTTGACCAAAGATTAAAAAATGATTTTATTAGAAAAAATGCGTCAAAATGTACTTAATTGTTTTTAGCTTTTGAAAGTCAAGTGACAAATAAACAGAAAATTTTTGTTCAAATTTAGCCCTCCCAAAATTGTTGGGATTGTAGCGAACTCATCACCGCAAACCGTCTTTTATTCAGGCTTTTATTCGTTATTGCAGAGTTTTCAGCAAATGTATTTTCCTACGTTGTATTTTGCTCGCTGCAGACTCGGCTTGCAGCGCCCTCCCGCTTGCTGCACAACGTTTGTCTACTGCCATGACAACAGTCTTGGGATAATTTTGCATTTCTTTATATTTTGCTTATGTACCGCCTTTCTGCTGTTTCTCCCCAGCTAATCGTTGGCTGATCGCGCCATCAAGGTCATTCGTGTAATTATTCTTAGCACACAGCTCTCAGGACGTAGCCTGATCACGTGGTTTTATCAATAAATAAGCCAGACGTCACAATAATACAGACATAAAATTATTGCAACTACATATAGGCGCTAGACCGATTTGTTGCCTCAGAACAGATTAGATTAGAGACTCATATCAGCGACTAGTGAAATTCGACTCGAGAATATTCTTGAAACCGATTCTATTTTGAATAAGGTTATTTATATTTGTATTTGCTGAAACGTTTATTTGAAGTTGTGCCCCTTCTTAATAAAAAGGTGTCAAAGTTATTTGTGTGCCAATAATCACTCACGCTACAGGATTCTTTAAAAATTATCAACACTTCTCTATAGCTACCGCTTGTAATCTCTTATCATTCCTAATGCTTATATTCGGTGATGGCCTTACAAAAAGGGGGTCTGGTGCAGGAAAAGTAGGGAGGGCACGTTTTAGTGTTCCCAACCAAAGCGATCTCTAAAAAAAATTCATTGGTTTAGGGGGAGCTACTGTATAGTTTTCCAAAACAGTGTGATCTCTAAAAAATGTTATCGTTTAAAGAGGGGCTACTTTTTAATGTATTAAAGATCTTTAAAAAAAAATTATTTTAAAGATTATTTTAAAGATGCCACCGTCCTGCTGCTACTCTGAAGAAATAGAGCAATATCTTGCGTAGGGAGGGCCACTTTTTGATGTTTTTAAGGGGGGGGGGTCAGTGTGGCTGCTCCGTTCTTACCCTATTAAAGCCATAACTGCTTATATTATGCTTTAACTTAACAGAAAAAAGTGCTTTGGTTAGCGATTGAGTGTAAAAGTAACAATAAAAAATTTTCAAGTTTAATCTACTCTTAATTACACACAAGATAAGACATTCTAAAATGCCGGGGTAATCGCTTGCCCTATGTATAGCGCCTCCGTCGCTTTCCAGCGAGGCAAAAGAATAAATACAGAGATAAAATGTAAAATAATCTAACGTAAATCAAAGTCTCCAAAAGCAATAAGAACTCCGATTCCCAACTCCACCGAATCTAAAAAACCGACTCCTTCTCACAAGTTCAACTTCTTCAAATCTAAAAAGAATACTCCCGCTCCGCTCTAAAACATGCGACTCGGGGATTCCCACTCCACAACCCTGCTTATAATTATATTGTTGAGTCGGAGTTCCCACAGCCGTATAGTTTAGAGTGGAATTGGACTACTATTTTACATGTGCCAAAGTTGGAGTCGTATTATTAGATTTCGTGGAGTTGGAAACTTTGAATTAGTGGAGTTAAAAAATAATTTCTCCGACTCCGTAATTATGGTTCAACAAATAAGAACAAAAAATACATGACTCCAAGGACTCTTTCCACATCAAAAGTTTTCAACATAAATCAGAAAAACGTTTCCTAAGTTAAAACATTGACCCTCACCTATTAGCTTTACATTACCGAGTTTTGCTTTGCCTGTGCTAGGCAAGCCAGTTGAACGATGAAATGTTTGCTGTGTCAAGTGGAGTGATTACATTGCTTTAACAAACAAATTTGAAAAGACTTAGTTGCTGCTGAATTTACCTGATGTGGAAGCTACTTACCAGGACATTTTCAACGCCAAAATTTCTGTTTGATTCCTACATATTTTGAGGTAAAATTGAAAAAATCGCTCACGTTTTGTCACCATGTTGTGGCATGGCACAAAAAATATCTTTCCGCGTCACGCCGTTACCCTATATTTGGTCTACTTGACAGCTGAGTACTTTGCAGCACATATTTTTGCCTCATGAATAGTGTCTTAAATTACGCTTTAAACATTTGGATGCCTGGGTCTCACTCCAACAAAACACTTACCAATTCTTTCAAGCATCAAGCCAGCTAAACTTCGCCAACTAAAATTGGAATTATTCTTGTCTAACAATGAAGTTCTGGATCCCATCTACTGCAAGCAATTCATCCATCTTGCTTTCGGAAATGCTATAATTTTGCCGTCCAATTAAAACTTTTGATTTTTTTTTTTTGAGACTTGTGGGCTGCTACCAGGTGCATTACTGCACTGATAGAACGGCATTGTGTATCACATACGCCGATAATCAGTGTTAGAAGTATATTCAGTTGTGGACAAACAGCAATAGGAGTGCCATCTGTGGCCTTGTGTATTACGCACGCCGAAACCGAGCTCACAGTCTGCTTGGCCAGGTTTAGTCGCAAAACTGGTCATATGTAAAGAGAAAAATCTACGATTTGTGGGTTTCTACCACATTGCAGTACTGATAGAAGCGCCAAAACCTGGGTTAGCTGAGTGTCCCTAAAAAGAGTTTAAAACTCAAAGCAATGGTCGGGCAGTGGGCTCGGGTTCGGCGAGCGTGATGCACAATGCCAGATATTATACTTTTTATTATCTTTGTCCTATAACTCCATATATTTCTAGCATCTGGTCATCGGCGTGCGTGATACACGATGCCGCTTCTATCAGTGCAGCAATACATCTGGTGGAACCCTACAAGTTTACGATTTTTCTCTATGTACAGTAAATGAACAGCTCTGCGACAAAACTTGGGTAAGCAGATGGTCCCTGGTGAGAGTTTAAAACTCGAACCACGTTGGTCTGGAAATGACCTCGGGTTTACCATATGTGACGCACAATGCCACAGAAGGTACTTTTTAATGCCATCGGTCCTATAACCCGATGTCTATTTTTTAAGTTTTATTTTGTAACACGACTGAAATTTAAAACAAAAAACAGTGCCGTAAAGTATCTTTCCACAAGGACACAACAGAATCAAGCGACAAGGCTTTGAACCGCAATCGTGTCAATTGTTTAATGCTCACACAAGCAATCTATTATAATGTCATAGGATAGTATTGATTATAATTAAAAGCATTGTGATATAGCCGCTTTTCTAGATACTAAATTTTGTTCTTAAACTTATGAAATACAAGTCGTTTAAATGTTGACAAAAACAGGTCTATAATTTCTCGAGTACGTTATACGGTGTCTAGGCTTCTTGATTGTCATGGTTCAATTCTACTGTGACTAATGACAAATTGAAAGACAGGCTTGACACCCGAATGTCTAGAGCAGCGTGGTCCAACTACGGGCCCGCGGAACAATTTTGCACAAGTCTTGTCGATTACAAGCAGCGGCAACTTTTTTTTTTGAAGAACGCTATGATTTTGGGACGAAAATAGGAACTTCGTAGATCGATTCCAATTGAAGACCTTTTTTTTTTTAGAGAACACCCTGATTTTGGGACCAAAATAGAAATTTTAGAGATCGATTCCAGTTGAAGACTTTTTTTTTTTTTTTTTAGAAAACACCCTGATTTTGGGACGAAAATAGGAATTTTGCAGACCGATTCCAAGTAAAGACCTTTTTTTTTTTTAGAGAACTCTGATTTTGGGACAAAAATAGGTGTTTTTAGCCGGCTGAGGCCCGCAAACTCGAATAATTTTGAAAAGTGGCCGACAAGAGTGCAGAAGTTGGACCACCCTGGTCTAGAGAAATGTACAAATAATCTATTTTTACTTAAAATCATGATACTACTAGAAACCAAACTGCTAAAAAATGAGAAGCACCAGACTCGAGTCTCACTCTTATTAGAGTTCGTCAGTGATGCATATCTCACTGCGAATCGAACTCGCTGCATGTGGTCTTCTACGCTGGAGACAACAGCACTAGAACACGCGAGCCGGACAACAACTCGACTACAAACAGCTGAAAATGATTCCCGGCTTTGCCGTGCAAGGAATACACAGAATCCACTGTGTGGTAAAACCCAGCCCGCACCTCATGACCGGGACTTACCCGACAAGGGTTAAGCATCGCGCTTACACTCCTAGAGCTTGACAAGCGAAGGAAGAATTTTATAATTAGCATGAAGTATTTTGGAGAATACTAGAAATCAAACTGCTTAAAAATGAGAAGCACCAATTGAGTTTGTGCAAGATGAATATTTACTTTATGTCAGTATGTTTTAGTTAAATTTACTTAACTTGTGCAATGAATATAAGACATTGGTTTAAAAGTTCTCAAAAACAATCCAATGAAATTGATGACTTTTCACCTTCTCAATTAATACAGGTGTTAATTCTAAAAATCAAAAAAGTGCTGCTTTCATTGACTCTTTTAAGCTCTTCCACCAGAGCAATACCAACCCCATGCAGCTCTCATCCCATTTCAAACTGTGAAAGGAAGAAACCTTTAATTTCAGCAAAAGTGGTTTGAAAAATACACCTGGTTACATTTTGATACAGCCTCTGGCAGAGTTTTGTGTCACATTTGTGCAATTGCCAAACAAGACAATTTGCTTGATTGGCAGTAATAGTTTTCTCTCAAAGGGCTTCAAAAATTGGAAGAAAGAAATAGAAAAGTTTGATTCTCACAAAAGAAGTAACACTCACGGACTTGAATTATTAAATAACTTACAAAAGAAAAAGGAGACAATGTTTTGGTTCAAATAAACTGTAGTTTTCTACTAGAACAAAAACAAGCAAGAACTGCCTTGATAATAACTTGCCTTCTTCCTTAAAGTATCTAGCTGGACAAGGACCGGCAATCCAGGGAAGAAACTCTGATGATAGAAACTTTAATGAGCTTCTTAATCTTCGGACAGAAGACATTGCTGGTCTTCATTCATGGCTTGCAAGAAAGCACAGTTACACAACCCATCCCATTCAAAATTATATTCTTCGCATAATGTGTCACATGGTTTTGAGAAAAATTATAAAGGAGGTCAATTTGGCATTGTAGCATACGTACACAAGACATCCAAGAAAAAGAGCAGCAATGCATCTGTGTTCGATATGTGACTGATACATTCCAGATTAAAGAAGAATTTTTGGGATTGTATAACATAGAGTCTAGATCTGGCGTCTCAATTAGTGCCATGATTCTTGGTGTGTTAATCAGGCTCCAATTACCAATAGAGAACTTAAGATCCCAGACATACGATGGAACAGCAAATATGGCAGGAAAGTTTTATGGTTGCCAAGCAGAAATAAAAAAACATCAGCCATTGGCTCGTTTTGTAAACTGTGGTGCTCATGTCACACAGCTAGTAGTGTGCAAAGCATTTCAAGAAGCTATAGTTATAAGAGATGCATTAGACCATATACATAAACTTAATAAACTCTATACACAATCTGGAAAGTTTAAAAATCTGTACCTGGCACAACATGGTGATGATGTGGAAACCCCACAGCCTGGTTCATTGAAACCAATTTGTCCCACTAGGTCAGGGTTCTTCAACGGGGGCGATCAGGGGCGATTTAAACAATTTGAAAAATTGGGGGGCGATTTTAAACAATTGGGGGGCGATTTCACAATTACAAATATTGTTATAAAACGATAATTAAAAATGGATACGTTGAAAACGTTCTCGCTGATTTCATTATTTCTTTTGTTATTGTTCTTCACTTCTTCAAACAGTTTTGGGTTCTCCTCATGCTCATGTATGCACAATTGCACATGCACACACATGCAATGACGTACACCTATGCAAGTGAAAAAAACGTTATGACCGAACAACGAATGAAATGGTAGTTGACACGAGTTTCCAGATATGCCAAAATTTTTATTTGACTGCGCAGTCAAGCAAGACTTTTTTCATAAGTGATCATAAGTCATAGACTTTACACATCGCTAAACACCAACTGTTACGTGAACTGGCAATTTGATTGGCCTTTCGGAAATCGCTACGACAAATCTTAATTCGTCCTATAAATTTGGCTACGTCACTGTCATGGGATCGCGCGATGGTCACAAGACCGCACGAGGCACACATGACCAAAAATCATGGGACCTCATGTGACTCATCGCTATAAAGGCCAGAATTGAAACCGGTGTCTTACTTTGGTCGTGGCTAGGAGCGACGAGGTAACGCGTGATAAGTAATCCAGAATATGTAAAATAAGTAAAATAATTATTAATTAATAAATTAACGTGTCACATGCGATGAGCAGTTTTTTCTGCTCATCGCATGTGACGTTTCTGTCTTCAGAGAGAGATAGCGATCTATAGCACTTGCTTTCATACAATCTTTTTCAGTAGTCCAGGGAAGGACAGAATTTTTAACAGTAGGCTTTCAAGAAAATGATCGTAATTTCTAAAAATTTAGGATTGTCATTATATTATTTTATGTGCCGCAGGCTACTTTCAGTTTCTTTTTAAGAGTAAATTTTATATGGTAATCGACTAATCGTATTGAAAGAGTAATGGCTTCTAATTCCAAAAAAAAGTGTCGTACATATCTTGTGGATTATATCAGGTTTGGCTTTGTGCCATGCCCATCCAATATTCAACTTCCAATGTGTCTCTTGTGCAAGAAAATTCTTACAAATGAGGCAATGAAACCGTCAAGGCTGAAAGATCACCTAACCAGGCTTCATCCTGATAAAGCAGACAAATCTATTGAATTTTTTCAAGCATTGAAAGAGCGTGAAGCTCAAAGTTCTATAAACAAGGCCTATACTAAAAATGCTTGCCCAAATGTCAAAGGACTTATAGCCTCCTACAAGATTGCTTTTTTGATTGCGAAAAAGGGTTTACCATTCAACGTTGGGGAAAGTTTGGTAGCACCTGCTGTGAAAGAAATTATTTCTACTGTAATGGAGAAAGATCCCACACCTGTACTACGAGCTGTTCCACTGAGTGATACCACAGTAACCCGACGAATTAACGAAATGGGTACGAATATTGAAGATCAACTCTGTGAAATCTTACGAAACACTTCTTTCAGCTTACAATTAGACGAAACTACCACATCAGACAATAACGCTTTATTAATGGTTTACGTCCGCTACATAACTGATGGAAATATTATGGAGGAGCTTCTATTTTGCAAGTGTTTGGAAACAGACACTAAAGGTCTAACAATATTTCAGACTTTGTCAGACTACTTGCGAAACAAATCCATCCCCCTTACCAACATAATAGCATGTGCTACTGATGGAGCTCCAGCCATGGTAGGCAGGTATCGCGGGTTTGCTTCATTACTCAAAGAAAAAATACCCAATCTATTTACTGTGCACTGTGTGCTTCACCGTCAGCATTTGGTAGCAAAGCGTCTTTCTCCACGTCTGCAAGAATGTTTGGGAGTTGCTATCAAAGCAGTTAACAAGATAAAAGCCAACGCTAAAAATGACCGATTGTTTCGACAGCTATGCGAGGTAAACGATGAAGAGTTCGAGCATCTCCTTCTCCATACGGAAGTTCGTTGGCTGTCGAAAGGCATATTTCTGGCAAGGTATTGCAAACTTAAAAACAGCGTGGTGGAGTTTCTTGGTGAAGATTCTGACCTTGCCAAAGATGTAATTGCCTGCCATCAAGATAACAGTTATCTAGCTGATTTTTATGAAAAAATTAATACAGCAACGGACAAACTCCAAGGTAAAAAGATTACTTTGGTTCAAAGCAAAACTATAATACGTGGCCTAATCAACAAACTTGAGCTCTACCAGCAAAGTTTGAGCAGAAGAAAGTTCGATCACTTCTCTCGTCTGTCAAAAATGTCTGATAGTGTCACTGACGAACATTTGCTTGTTTACGTTGAACACCTGAAAGCTGTGATAGAAGACATGAAGGTTCGCTTTAAAGATCTGCTTGTCCTTGAAGTTTTTCCGTGGCTAGTGGAACCATTCGCCACTAACATCAATGACTGCGATTCCACCATGCAAGAAATGCTGATAGACCTGGAAAGTGACGAAGAAGCGCGCGCAATCTTCAGGGCACATGGATGGGCAGCCTTCTGGATTAAGTGGAAAAACCGATTTCCGCAACTGTGGGAGAAAGTAGAGCTCTTTATTTTGGCCTTTCCAACCACATATATTGCTGAACAAGGATTTAGTGAAGTGCTCTACATGCGAAATAAATATCGCAATAGACTCGACATGAATGCGACTGGGGGAGATTCAATTCGACTGAAGCTGACTAGCTTGATGCCAGCTTTTTCTAATCTTGCCGAGCAACATCAGCCGCAAGGGTCGCATTAGTTTCATGAACTGTTGCATTTTAATAAATTGCCATTGCTTTTATTTGTGTTTTCCTTTTAAAAGCTTCTTAGATATACAGTGCGTTCAGAAAGTCACTGTGCACCTTTCATTGTCTGCTTTATTTTTAGATAATCAGCGTTTTTCGTTTGATCTTTTTCAGCGTTGTTGTTGTGACTCTATTTTTGTTATTTTTAATAAATTAAGAGACGGTCATTGTTCTTCACATAAAATTGACAATTCAAAATATTTTGTTATTGATTTTTCGAACACAGGATATCGTTCTTGTTTTAAAATTCCAGGTGCACAGTTACTTTTTGAACGCACTGTATTTCGGGAAAACTTTCAAATGAAAGTACAGTAATCGTTTTTATGGGGGGCGATTCGGACCAACATTTTTTGAAAAGGGGCGATTTCATAAAAAAGGTTGAAGACCCCTGCACTAGGTGGTTGACAAGATTATTTGCAATAAAATCTGTTTTACAAAACTATTCGTAGGCTACGTACTTGAAGCACTAAAGCAAGCAGCAGCTAACTTTGGAACAAATACAGCAGCTAGAGCCAACGGCATTTATATTTGTCTTGCAAATAGTAAATGTCTCCTGGGCCTACATGCTGCTTCACCTATCCTTGAGATTTTAGAATCACTGCAATGCAAAGCTCATCTGTATGTGTTGATGGAATGATGAACAGTGTTAAAATTGTCAAAAGTAAACTTATTAATGTTCGTACAACAAAGAAATTTGCTGACATTTTCAAGGAAGCACAGAAAATTAGTGACGACCTTGGAGTATATCAACTTTTCGAGGAAAAAGAAAGGCTCCAAGACGATATCAAGGTAGTGAACTTGCAGAACAGTCATACAGCAATGCTGAATACTACTACAGGGTCCAATTTTATTCAGCGATTGCTGTTGCTTTGGCCTGTCTGAATGACTACTTTGACTCTTCAGATTTGAATGAACACAACATTAAGCTATTAAGAATGCTGATTAGTGGTATTCTTCATAGAGAAACTACCTATCATAGACTATCTAAAACTATGTGACTCTGCACTTGAAATAGAACTACAAATGTATGTGCGTCATTATAAGAGACCTTGCTTAGCTGAACACTTAAAGATATTCCGTGAAATGGAACCAAATGTAAGATGCATATTTCCTGCTGTTGAAAAACTGCTGAGGCTACTTTTGATACAGCATCATTTGCAAGTTCTTGCGAAGCAGAGCCATCCTTCAGTGCTCTTGGCAGGCTGAAAACATGGCTACGTTCTGAATGACTCAAGTACGTATGAATCATGTTGTAGTTTGTCATGTGCTTCGAGATATAGGCTATTAAGTGAATTATCTTGCCAAAAGATAGCTAAAAAATTTGTGATGTCCAATGATGCAAGGTGTCGAGTGTTTGGCAGAACTGAAACAGAAGAAACAATTTGATGACCATTTAAATAAAAAAAAACGAATTATTTTGTTTTATGCATCCAAAATCTTAATGGAAATAGGAATTGTAGATGCTGTTATGTAACTGCCAATAAGTTGATTTGAGAATAGTTTTGTCATGATTCAATTTTTAATTGATTTTGATTAAGAAATTTCATTTTAGTAATAATTTCGTTACATTATGCTTTATTAAAAAGGAAATAACAAGTTTTGTCAATGTGAAGTAGTCTACTAGTAATCAAATATTAAATATGTCACAGTCACACAAAATTGTCCTCCCCAAAATTTTGTAACAAACTAGGTCCTTGCACTAACCCTTAAAACTCTAACTCCTGTTACACAGGCAAAACAGTAACAAAACAAAACGCTGACTTTCACAGCACAAATTACGAATTTATCTATAATATTTAAATAAAGCGGGCAAGATTTACCAGAAAAAATTAGCAACTTCGAGAAGATACTACATTTTTTTAATTAATTATTTTACGACGGTACAAGCCAGCCAGACAGTTACTGTTACGTCACAAAGCACCAAGTTAAAACGGTGGTAAACAAGATGTAACATGTGATACTATTAAGTTACTGGACTATGGTGAAAAATTGTAGAATTATCTCGAAACCATGACGTTACGTGTGACATTACGTCATAAAGCAAAACTTATTAACAATTACAAGATAAAATAAAGCGGATAGATATGATGCTATATGATCATTATAGCTTAAACTTATTCTACTAAACAGACTTGACTGGGGGTAGCGTACCGATTTCGTCATGAATACGTCACAATCGAAACTTTAAATATAGGCTATTACCGTAAGAAATACTTTAAATAAATTGGATGATTAAATATAAATTAAAATTATTAATGAAGTGTGACATTTAACAATAATAAGTTTACTTAAGCTTTTAACGAAAATATTTTATAATAAAATGTAGCCATGCGAAGCACCGGTGCATTGCATTGCACCGGCTGCTCATCAACTCGATTACTGCTGTAGCGAACAGTCGTTTTCAGTAGTAGTAGTTAATTTCTCTGATGTTTCATGTTTAGATAAACCTTTTTTTCTAGTTAGCTAGCTTAACTATTGTTTGCACTTAACCAAGCCAATCTTTACCAGTAATTCTTCTGGCTTTTTAAAATTAGTGCAATGCTGACGTAAATAGCGAAGTACCAACATGATATTGGTCAAAAAAAAAGTTTTTGTACTTTCGAACAGTACGCCTAACGTGTCATTTGCCTCGATGGTAAGAGATCAAAGAACCCCTGTGTTTGTGTTTTCTCAATCGGTTGTCTGTATTACGGGCCAAAAGTGATTTTACTTACTAAAGCAGGGCTCCTTAAACTATGGGTCGTGACCCCAAATGGGGTCGCCTAAAATAATTTTGGGGTCGCGAAACAAATTGTGCTTTGTGCCGCAAAACTTTGAAAATCCTAGTAGTGCCGCGGAACTTTTGGAAAAAATTATGGTTATTGCGCATGTAATCGGCAAATCAGAGAATTCGGGGACAAAAATTGACAAATTGGAGCTTAATTCTGAGTGCGGACCTTTTTTTAGAGAACACCTGAAGTTGGCGACAAAAATAGATAAATCGCAGTTTGATTCTGAGTGAAGACCTTTTTTTTAGAGATCATTATTATTTTCGGAGAAAAATTACAAAGTGCGAGATCAAAACCCTCTTTTGTTTTTAGAGAACACTAATGAGAATTTTTGAGAATTTTTGCCTCGGGCCCCTAATTTTAAATATCCACCATTAATTGGGGTCACACAAAATTTTTTTTCAAAACCGGGTCGCGGAACAAAAAAGTTTAAGAAGCCCTGTAGGCTATTAAAGCATTGGCAGAGTTATGCGTGGAAAAAGCAGTAAGAGAAAAATGTATTCACGTTAAATACAGTACTTCTCCCTATTCAACGTTAAATACTTCTCTTATAAATTTTTCTCTTTAAGTTTTCTCCACGCATTTTTTTCTTTATATTTTCACTAAAAAAATAGATTTGCTTTTTGTTTACCTTTTTTACTATTTTTTTTTACAAGACATTATCATCACTTTACACTTTTAGTTTTACCGTTAATTTATTCCTGTTTTGATTTTACGTTTGATACTACTAGAAATTATTTTATATCAAGGGTGGTCAACGCGACGTGTTATAACTGGTCGATCCCTTCTGATTACTTTAAACTTCAAGTAAAACAGACTTTAAGACTTAAAAGTAAAATCTGAGACAGATTTAAAGTGTAGGCATTTTTTTTAGAGATCACTTCTTTTTAGGATAGCCATTCTATTGTGATCGATCGAAAGTTTCTGAAAAAATTTAAAGTTAAACTTACCAGCAGAAAAGTTGGCTACCCCTGTTCTGTATCAACATTTAACTTTCCATAAACGTCACAATTGCCTTTATGAACATGATATCAGCTAACTATTTTCCATGATGTTCATTATCGTATGTACAGTGTAATATATTTTTAGTTTAATTTGCATGAGTAGTTTAAAGGTTTAGCATTATTTGACAATTTAAGTTTATTTTAATCAGTTGTTTATAAAATTTTTTGACAGGATTTAATATTTAAACTTTAACAATTTATTTTTGTCAAGTAAATGGTTTTTATTCTACAATAATAATGCCATTGAATTTTTAAATTAAGATTAATTGATAATTATTTAAACAATTCTGAAAAACTTTTATTTATGATTTTTACAACATTGCTTTGTTTGATAACTTTTATTCTTCCAGTTTTATTTAAAATATTGTATATTTAACTGAAGACAACTTGTAGATACGTGAAATAGATTTTAAATTAATTTAATTAAAAAATATTTTTTTAAACAAGTTGTAGGCTGATTCTGGTGTGCTAAAATAAAATTTCTGTACCCCATAACGAATTTATTGTATTTGCATTTACTTTCTACTTGCAAGGGGCTGAAGCAACGAGTTGCTTTAAATCTGGACAATTTTGTTAAAAATCCCAATAGATGATTCAGTATCCTCTCGCGCCATTCTGTTGTGTCCTTGGGAAAGACACTTTGCGGCACTTTCTCCGGCTTGGTGGTCCTGGCAAGGAGTTTTAAATTAAAGTCATATCTCTATTAAATAACAAGCGGACCGCAATATCTTGGTATCTCCGGCAGCAGGTCGTGGTAATTGCCTTACCCTATGTATTAGCGCCTCCGTCGCTTTCGTGCGAGTCATGAGGATAAATATAGAGATGAAATAAAATAGAATAAAAAAATGAAAAATAAAATCTCTCTCTCTCTCTCTCAAAAACAAGACTTAAGTTAAGTGATTAACACTGTGGTTCTTAAACTTCCTGGAGGAACGAAAACCGGTACTGTTATAACCTACATGCATTCACTGAATCCTTTGTTAAAATTTTAAAAATGTCTAATAATCAACATAAGCTCAAAATGAATTGTGCATCAGTCGCAACAACCGGCAAAAAATGAATTTTTTCCAAAAACATTAAAATTTAATAAACATTTACTCGAAATCAATAAAGCATATGCTGTTGTTTATCAGAAACAAGTTTAGAAATACCCAGCTTTGCTTTGTCAAGTGCCCATTCTCACATCATTTTCTAAACGAAGTCGTTTTATTTGTTTATTTTTCATTTTTATCTCTACCATTTTAAAAAATAATTGTTTGCAAAGATGCGTTGTCAAAAATGGTGTGAGTAGGAAGGGCTTCAGCAACAAGTTAAGCCTATAGTATAGGCTCCTCAGATTTGATGACACCAATCAGAGCCGTAACTACCGCCGGTGCAGCCGGTGCAATGCACTGGGGTCTAAACACGAGGGGGCCCCGCATTGCTACATTTTATTCTAAAATATTTTCCAAGATTTGGGCAAAATTCAAATTTTTCGGGAAGTGACAAGAAAATATTTGCGCAAAACCAAAATTTTTCTGACAGCGATATAAAAAATTTGGGCAAAGTCAGGAATTTTAGGGCAGTGACAATGATGAAGTGCAAAAAATAGTGACCAAATTCAGGTGAAGACCTTTTTTTAAAAAACATCATGATTTTAGGACGAAATTTGGTCTTCGTCGGAGAATCTCAGACAATTTTTTGTCTTATCCGTAAAGTACTAGAAAATCATGATTGGGGCAAATATCACAAAATTTGGGCAAAACTTCATTGCGCCCCTAATTTTTTTTTTTGCTAGTACGCCTATTCTCATAATAGATGTTTGCACCGGGACCATACCTCACGAAATTACGGCCCTGACACCAATATCTTGAGAGGATTGTTGTTCTGAAAATTTGTCGTTGAACCTGGCTCCGCTGAATTTCAAGGGTAAAATCAAATATTTATCTCCGGTATTTGCTTCCTCAACACTAAACGTGAACCGCTTTCTTACTCATTCTTAATATAAATCTCTTGTAGGTAAGTATCTATCAACAAACTGTACCAGCTTATCTAAGTGCGTCGAAATTGCTTGCTTTACTTTCCTGTGTAGATAAATGTTTCCGTTTCCAGGCATCATCTTCTTACAAATTATTCATCTATGAAAAGTTTGTAAAGCTATTCTTTTTTGTTTGACTTTGTTTGACTTTTTCTGGAATGGCTTTAAATGTTTGACCGTTTTGATAGTACTGACTCCACCACCCTGCATCTGCTTATAGCGGTGATTGAAGGCATGGAAGATATGATTATGTACGCCAAAACAAGAATAGAGTCATAATTTTTAAAGAAATTTGCATGATAATGTTGGTTCTCTCACAAAAACAGGGTTAATTTTTCGTGCTAGGAAAACACACAATTTAAATTTGGGTTTTACAATTGTTTTTATTTCCCAGATCCTATTTATTTGAGTGATGTGTTTATAGGCATTTTCGTCAAATTGAATAGCTTATTTTATTTGTCAGTCTAAAATCCCACTGTTTATTATTTACTTTCCTGCTAAAGTGAACAAAATAAAACTTGTGGTTGTGGTTGTTGTTATTAAAATAAGCGAGGCTACCTTTAATTTCGAAACCATCCTTTTAGTGATGGTAGGTGAAATACTTATGATAACAGAGTGCTTCGCCCTAGAGAAGCACCGTGTCACGATAATTTGATACGAAAATATAAAACGTTTATTTATTCGGATGAATTTATACTTATTTACAAATAAATTAACTCAGTGTTTCTGAACCATTTGCCGCCTTTTACAATTTATGACGTAATTTAAGACAGCGCGTGAGCCGCTTTCCCTTTTCTTTTCTGTAAAAAATAGTTGAAAAATATCCAATAAAATATCGATGCAAACCTCTTAAAAAAACTTCCGACCCTCATGAAAGTCGCGATCCCAGGTTCAAAAACGCTGGTTTAACTTGTCTTGAATGTGTAAGCTAATAGAGGTGCGACTAAGCGCAAACTTTTGAAGCATTACCAGAATTCTTGTGACGAAAAGGAACATTCAAAATAAACCTTTTTTTTATAATCGGATTAGAGTTCAGCTTGCTCAGTAAAACAAAGATTTTAGGGAAACAGATAAACAAAGCTGAAAAATTAAGAAATCAAAAAAGTTTGGACTCTTAGCTTATTAGCACTTTAAATTGCAACAAAGCTAATTAATTAAGGGTGCTTGTGACCCATCTATGACTCTGACCAAATCAAATTCCTCTTATTCTTTTTCTCTCTAATCTAGTTTTACGTTTTAATATTTGATGCTTTACTGATTTGACGGTTATACGTCATCAAAATCGAGACCATACTTTTCCATGAAGTGATTCGTTTGATTTGCTAAGGAAGCGATGCATGACGCAGGAAATTTTCTGGCTTTTTCTGGCTAAAGTAATTAATTTGAAAATTTGTAAGAATTTTTTGCATCGGAAATATTGCGTTAGTTTCTGTTATTTCAATTGCATGGCGTGCTTTGTGTGCTTGAACAAGCACCGTAACGCGTCACACTATATTAAATTGATTAAGTCATTCGTTATTTCGCTAGTGCAATGTTTAGCGCATTAGAGTTAGCAAAAAGTTATTTTTATCCTCCTCGTAGGACTTCCATCAGTGTGTTTTGGAGCCTACAGAGAGTGATTCTTAAAAATATTGCCGTAAGTATTCCAATCATATCAAATAACAAAAATATCAAATAATATCCTTTCTCAAGACCAATTTAAAAATACGAGACGAGACCACAAAAAAGTGCTTTCGAGACCTTAATCACTGCTGTGAATGCACCAATAAAATTACAATGGCAATGTCACCCAGATAACACAGGTTAAGCCCGAATTTGTATTGTTTAATCAATACCAAGAACTCAATTTGATTAACAAAAAAAGTAAAAGTAAATTTTAGATAAAAAATACACGTAAAAGGAAATGTTTTCACTATCAAACATGTTATGCCTACTAAATTGAAACCATTAAGCTACTTTGTTTAGGTGGTATTTACGCCTTAAATAACTATGGTTTGATACGTAAAATTTAATTCGGAATAGCAGTTTCACGCAAAAACGTATGACGTAGAGATAGATGAGAATTGTTTTTAAACAAGGGAGCAGGGAGCTTTACGACTTCACTGCTAGCGTTGGTGGGAGTATTCTTCGTTTGTTTTATTGATTTTTTCACTTTTTTCCACGCTTAAGGGGTCAGAGAAGGAAAAAAATTAATAAAACTAATAAACAATACTTCCGCCAACGCTCGCAAGGGAAACGAGCCCTTATTGTTTTTAACATAAAAACTTTCTACTTTTCGCTGCACTTTATTGAAAAAACTTTTTTAAAATCTTGACATGAATTTTGTTTTAAATTTTAATGTTTATTTATTTTCCTGACTCGCTGAAAAAAGCGAAGGCGTTATATTTTGGGCAATTTTCCTTGTCAAGTGTTTACCCCGACCTGCTTTTGAAGATGCCAAGGTATTGCTGTATGGTTGAAATTTTTTATTTTGGTTTTTATTGTAAAATATGACTAAAATTTATAGCTGTTTGCCATAAGATCGTCAAGCAAAAAAAAGTGCCGTTAAGTGTCTTTTCCCAGATGCAACAGTATTACGATTGATGAGAAAATGCTTTAAACCGCGATCGAATCAATCGCGTGCAGAATCAATGCATTGCTTCTATATAACGCGCCAGCGCCGCCAACTTTTTTACTGTTTGGCCGCAATCTCAAAACATTTTTCACAATCAAGTTTATCCTCGTAAAGCTTTAGTCCTCGGTCCTTCTGGTTACGGCGTTGTTCGAAAACTAAAAGCAGTCCTTTACATCAGCTTTTTTTCTCTCACAAAGCCAATCGAAAGACAAACTGAAGTCGCCATCAGCTTCCTGTTTAAGCGCGACTACTTACAAAATTCACTGTTGAGATTAACAGCCGGCGGTGTGCAAGATTGTGTAGTTTTAAAATCTCAAATAATCTGACATAAGTAACCAGCTGGATTGTAGTTTATGGTTAAATGTTCGTCAAACCTAATGTATTATTTACTTCAGTTTTAGTGGATTGTGATTGATTAAAAATGTTGAAAAAAACTTTTATTTCTAGTCAAGCCAGTACGTCAACTTGCTCAACAGCAATCGATCTTGTATAATTCAATAATACATACCGAGAAAACCTTGTAGTTTGCATGCTCAAGTAGAACCGTTTTGTGATCTCATAAAAACAACTGATTTTTGTGAGGAATTAAACTTTTTCTCAATCTGGCAAAGTTTAAAATTGAAATTAAATAGATTGGTTTATTTATTCAAATAAGTGACAAAGTTGTTTGTAAACGTTAGGTTCAGCAATCTCTTAAAATGTCGGTGCAACTTGACTCAAGGGAATTGAAAAGTCAGTCTTTTTTTTAAAAAGGCATATTTTCTCAATTAACTTTTTATTAATTTCGTTTTCACAGTCGCTTTCATGAAATTGGTGATGAATGTAAAGATGTTTTGAGTGATTATAATATACAGTTGTATTGCAGCATGCGAAAGTTAGATAAACTTTTATCTTCGAGAAAGTGATTTTTAATTCCTCGGGTGCGATTTAGTTGACATTTTTTCGAACCTGAGAATATTGTAGAGAAAAAAAAAGGTGCGCAGACGAGATGTCGGGATTACGTGGAACGTATAAATAAATAAGCGTCGTGTTGCAAAGAGAATATTTAACCGAATCGGCGCCCGCTGTAATCGCGCGGGAGAAAAAACATGCGTAACGGTTTTTTTAAACTTCCTCAAGAATGGCCAAAAGCTGCAAGAAGTAAATAAGCCTAATCTTGCGCATCGTTTAAAAATCACAAAAGTATTTTATAAACATCGGCACTAAAAAAGATTTTTAAAACGTTTACAGATATGAAATGGACAAGGAGAAAGAACAGAAAAAAAGTCTAATAAGACTCTAATTCAGGGATGGGGAACCTGCGTCCCGCGTGTGGTTAGGTGGAAGTAAAGCCAGTAGTTTTCCGTGACGAAAATCGAGAAATCAGAGACAGATTCTTAGTGAAGACCTTTTTTTAGAAGTTCACAATGTTTTTGGGACGAAAAATTGTATTGCTCCCCAAACTTTTACGCAGCCCGCACCAATTTTTTATTTACAGATGTCGGATGCGAGTGCAAAAAGGTCCCCCACCCCTGCTCTAACTGATTGCATCGACGAAATTTAGAAAGTTTATCATAAGCATAACACTCTATATAATACAACTGGTAGCTGAACACAGGCGGCGCAAGCTAAACACTTAAAAGTGAGTAAAGAGTTAAAAATACTTCTCACTTCCATTTGGAAATCATCACGAGTTTTTTGAAGGTTTTATAAGTAGACTGCAGGGGCTGAAAAAATTATGAAAAAGCTGGAAAGTTTGTGAGAGAGGCTGCATTTTGCTACGTCATTATTATACAATTGTGCTTTAAATTCCCCCTCAAATTGTATCTGCTTCAAAGGATTAATTGGATTATATTTTTGCCAGTAATTAAATTTTGGTTATAATTTATATAGAATAGATGAATGCAGCCTTGCGTTTCAAATTTATCTACTTTGTAATTAAACTGTTTTGAAATTTTTGTGTAGGCTTACATTTTTTGTAAAAACTGCACTTAGTATCATCTTCAAAAAAACAATTTTTTTGTTTGAGAAAGCGAAGGTTATCAACAGCAATTAATAAAATGGCTTTTTGTCTTAATTCTACTGGCTTTAAAGCAAACACTATTTTTATTCGTTATGCATTTAGTGACTTAAAAAGCATTTTTTCATGACGTTTCAAAACCTTTTCGCCATGTTTATTGAGGGACGTGGACATTATGTAAATTCTAAACAATGCTACTAGTACAAAGTATCAGTCATTGGAGGCTTATGCATTTGGGCAGGCGGGGCACTGCTCCATCTATTACTTTGGCCTTACAAAAATTTTATTAACAACAAACATAATTATTTACAATATATATATATAATAGAAATATCAAATTACCTTGGCCTTATACTTCATTGTTTTGTAAAAAAGAGATGCAAGAAAATGTCCTAACTTTCCATCGATAATTTTATTACAAATATTAAATAAATCCAATTTTAAAGCTACAATTGCCTCTTGCCCGAAATGAAATCATGAGGTTCAATTCTGCAAAAAAACGCTTCAATACCTGTATAGGCGATATGTGTCCTTCTTACTCCAAATTGCCTCAGCGTTTGGGCTGCCTTCGACTTGCCCAAGTCTATTCTTTTCAATCAATTTACAGAATTGAATGTTTCAATTAATATATATATATATTTAGTGTTGAAAGATAATTTTCAATTTATGATTCATTTATATAATTAATGTGTAATTATTATTAAATGATAAATGTATTAATATATTAAAAATATTAAAAGAGTAGCGTTTCGCAACTCAAGATGCGTAAACAGCATCCAAATCTGCCACCGGGGTTGCCAGATGGTGCCAAAAGTGGCAAAATCTGCCACAAAAATTACTTGAAAATTTCCCATTTGCCACAAAGGTTTTTAAAATTTAACAATATATTCAATGGGTAAAAAATTAAAATGCCACAAACGAGTTCTATGAGTTAGATGAAGCAAACTTATATTTGCCCCATCTGGTTCATTGGGCACGACCCGGCACAGGTTTCAATCATACGGAAAAGTTGCGTCTTTGGTTGCCAGCTGTTTGCACCTAATGTCGTTTTCACCTCTATCCTCATCTTTTTTTACTGCTTCTATGTTCCTAATGATTACAGAATAAATTTAAATTTCTCACTCAACTACTTTTCTAAGTCTTTGTTTGACTCCTCGATATCTGATTTCTAATTTCTTAATAGAAATAAAGTCGTCTTGTCTAACTCAATTTAAACATGGTTTTTGTTTTAGAAGTTTAGCAAAGTTGTCTTGCCGCACAAACGTTATTGAGATATTTAATAATTACAGAACATGCCATCAGCAAGGACTAAACGAGAAACATGCGACATTTGTCAGGCTAAGTTTTATACCAAAAAAGCTATGAAGGTGCATCGTCGTCGTAAGCACTCTGGGAACAAGTTTCCATGCACAACGTGTGGTAAAGTTTACTTGTACAGTTCCAATTTAAGAAGACACGAACGGATTCACACTAGGAACATGATTTATTGTCAAATTTGTGAAAAAGGTTTTTTAACCCAAAAAGAGTTCAAAGAACACAAATACATCCACACCGGGGAACGTCCTTATGTTTGCAAAATCTGCAAAAGAACCTATAACACTAAAAGCTATTTAGCTCGTCATACGAAGCAAGTTCACTCAAAGCACAAACCATTTCAATGCAGTTTTTGCGACAAAAAATTCGTATACAAACACTTTCTAAAAAAACACACCGAGATTCACACACACGGCCCGCAACACGTGTGTCGATACTGCGACAAAAGGTTCACTTCACAAGGAACACTGTCACGTCACTTGAGAATACACACGGGAGAACGGCCTTTTTCTTGTTCCTACTGCGAAAAGAGGTTTGTAAAAAAGTATCATCTGACTGTTCACGAAACCATTCATACTGGCATAAAGCCCTTCAGCTGTCAGGTTTGTGGAAAAAAGTTCGCAATAAAACACCAAATTACGAAGCACATGTACATTCACAACGAGCGCAAACACATCTGCCCTGACTGCGGCAAAGCGTTCTTTTACAAAGAGACCTTGAACAAACACTTGAAATTGCACACCGGTGTGCGTCCACATGTTTGCCCCGTATGCGAGAGAAGCTTCGTGTTCAAAAACAACTTAACCGCTCATATCAAGCTGCACGCCGGGGATTACCCTTTTAAATGTGACGTTTGCGAGAAATCTTTCGTGAGGAAATCGCAACTGAATAAACACAAGAGAGTGCACGCCGGAGAACGACCATACGCCCGTAAACCGCGTGCCGCTAAATCGTCTAAAGGAAATGAAAAACGGAAGTGAAAGCGATACGAAAAGAAGAATCATGTTGGTGAAAAAAAATTTTCGTTTGTCGATAAACTTTGCGAATGACAAAAAACAGCACGTTTTTATGTATAGTTAAAAATTGGTTTTATACAACTTTTAATTGCACTTTAGCAATGCCGTCCCAGGCAACACCTGTCTTGGCCAAATTGCAAACTTAAACAAAATTATCTATTTACTGCTTATGTCACCTGTCATTTACTATAATGTTTATCTAGTGCAATGGTTCTCAACCTTTTTGCTAGCACATACCATCTAGAAATTTTCATTGCATTACGTACCACAAAGTTCATCAAAAGAACTAATTATTTCGATTTTTTTTAAATTTTTTAATTTTTGTCCCAAAAATTAATATGTTCAGGTCTTCGCTGAAAATTTTGCTTTACTTTCTTAATTATTGTCCCAAAACTCATATGTTTCCTAAATAAAAGGTCTTCGCTGAAAATCCCAAAAAACACGATTTAATCCGAGTGTTAAATTTTTATGGAATCTAAAAACTATTCACGTACCACCTAAAAAGGTCTCACGTACCACTAGTGGTACGCGTACCACAGGTTGAGAACCACTGGTCTAGTGTATTTGCTTTATATGGATGCAGCATCTGGAAAAACTAGTTAGGTTGCATGATTAGTATTTAGTTTGCATGTTAGTGTCTTTATTAAAGTGCAACGCCTAAACAAAAATTAATATTTACATGGAACTGTCTTTAAATACATCTAAACAAAGAATTGCTTGATGTAAGGTAACAAATAAATTGAAGTTTTGTTAACAGCTTTTGAAATATTTTTAAATTTTTGGAAAAACTGCCAAAAAACTGGTTTAGTTAACTTTTATTGAAATAAAAATGTTTTTTAGAATAATGTTTTTAATTTTTGAATTGAAACGTTTTACAATTAGTTTATGCTTCGGAAACAATCTAAAAATTTTAGGTATTCCATTTAAAAATTATAATCTATAAAAAAGCCTAACTTCTAAAAAGTTTTTCTTTTTATGAAAGATGACTTTTTTATTTTTTGAAAATGTTTAAGTAATTCGAAAGCTTTTAAAAATAATTTAATTTATTTTTATTTTTTGCTGTGCAATTTCTCGTTTAAATTTAAGATAAGAATGTATTTTACAATGATTGTTGCTTGCTACTTTCTGTATTAAGCGAAGTCGCAATTGTCGGAAAGCAGGGTCGTCGTCATCGTTTGAAGGGAATCCATTCCAGGTCAGACACAAGCAGGACTGGGGCCGAGGGTTTATCCTTTTACTACCCCAGATTGTTGCACTGCCTAAATCAAATGCTGGCAGTGGTGTTATTAAGCCAGCATCGAGTTTCGTCATCCAAAACCTCGTGCTCATGTGGTGCCCGATGTATAGGGCACGCTGTTAGTACATGGTCTGCGGTTTGCTCTGAGGCGCCACACTCGCAATTTGGTGAAGGAGCGAGATCCCATTTGTACATAGGCGAATGGAATCGCCCAACACCAGTCCGCAGGCGGTTGAGCTTAACCCAAGCTGCTCGGGGTAACCCCATTCCAAAAGGCCTGGCACCCATCCGGGGCACAAAAGCACGGAGCCTGGAAGCATTTTTACAGTACTCCGTTTTCCATTTGTGATTTGTCCATTCAGAAGCGCGGATGCCAAGTCTGGCAAGGTTATCCAAAGGATTCCGAGCAGCTGGCACAAACGGGCGTCTGGATCTTAGTCTCACTTGGCGAGTATCTGAGGACCCACTTAAAAGATCATACAAGATATGATCGGGGTTCAGAGATCCACGGTGAGCCAAGGAGAGTGTCGCTCCCAGTCGGCGAAGCTCAGCTGGCTGGATTCCTGAGAGTACAGGTAGATGGTCCGTTGGAGTGGGACGCAGGCATCCAGTAACCATACGCAAGGTGTCATTCAAGACACTGTCGATGAGGCGAGTGTGAGCACTGCGACACCAGACTGGCGCACAGTACTCAGCTGTTGAGTAGACTAGAGATAAGGTGGCTATGCGTAGTGTTTTATCACCAGCACCCCAACCCGAGCCCACGAGTCGCCTCAACAGTGTGACGCGTGAGGATATTTTTTTGCGCAATGCCACTAAATGGTGACGAAACGTGAGCGATCTGTTCAGTTTTACCCCAAGATAAATAGGGTTAGACAGAACGGTAAAAATCTACCATTGTTGCTGACCTTTAGCTCATGTTTGGCCTCTCGGTTATTTAAGTGAAAGGCTGCCGTCACCGTCTTAGTGTGACTGAGCTTCAACCTCCAAGTCTGGAGATACGCTGAAAATCCCAGAAGGCCCTGATGGTAAGTGCTTTCTCGCAGCCTGGGCCGTGAGTAAGTCTGTTCATTGCTGTTAAAATGACAGACCGAAACCGAACCTACCAAAACGGAAGGGTATCCACCCATACCCATGTTCAGTGTGGGTCTGCTAGTCGGCAAACGTCCTTTTCAGGACGGGGCAATGCTAGGATAAAACTGCCCTTTTCAGGGCACATTGCCAACAAATTCCAAAGACCCACCATTTTTCAGCTGAACATCGAAGGCCTCACTGCAAGCAAGATGAACGTTCTTCATCACTTCGCTATGCAGTCTGAGGCACTCGTCTTCCTACTGCAGGAGACCCACTGCACTGATGCAGAGAAGTTGGTACTTCCGAAAGCAGGGTGACAATATATTTAAAAATCTTATTGTGAGGCGCTTTTCCTCGTAGCTCAATGGAAACGATCCAAGTAAAACGAACATCCAACTCGTTTGCCTCTACTGCAGGTCAGAGGGTTATTTATCGAGCTGTATCTTTGACAAAAATATGGTAAAAAATTGAAATTGATTAAAAAAGTTTTTTGTTTCTTTTTTTTATATTAAAACAAAATTTAATGTCCAAAAAAATATATTTAAAATTGTTAAGAGTAGTTTTTATTTATGTTTAAAGTTTATTTATTGCTTTTCTGTCAAATGCCGTAAATTTAATTATTAGCCTGATTTAAATAGGTCATACATTTGTGACGTTGCGTCATATGGCTACGAGAGTGAAAAAACATTTAAATTTTAACTTAAAATTGCAAAAATATTGTTGATTTTCATGTAATTAGCATGTTTTATGTATTGATGATATTCATCATTTCTTTTTATCTTTCCAACTTGTAATACAACGTCCGAAGCGTTAAAACCGTTGGGGGATAATCCCTACCTGCTTTCGGACATGCCAAAATGTAGCAGTTTGGTTGAAACGTTTTTTGTTTTTTTTTAATTTTTAAAGAAATCAATATAAAATCTAAGCTGGTTGTTCAGATTGCCAAGCAGAGGAAATGGCGCAAAGTGGAATTTTGGCGAGAGTCGACAAATTGTGAAAAAACAATATAATCAAATTTTAATCTATCATGACTCAGTCTTGTTGCGCCGAAGCATGCAATTAGTTTGCGGCAGCCTACCTGTCTTTATGACATTGCGCCAAGGCAACACAGTATTGTCGAGACGAAATTTCGCAAAAGTGTGTTCGATTTGGCGCCAAATCTCAATAAAAATTTCACCTACATTCCCGTACAATACACATCATGACAAAGTTGCCCACAATAAAATTGTGCCTTGAATCACACAGATTTTCACATGAACTGTCGCAGCGGAAAGGATCTGTTTGATAACATGTTGTCAGGTTTTGCCGGCCTCAACCTTCCACGTCAGTGGAAAAAGCGCTCGCCACAGTACAAGCCGATTGGCTAAGAAAATTATATTAGTGGCACGTGATTTTTTTAGATATAGGCTACAACAATAAATGCCGTTGCAATGTAAATTCTCCCGGTGCATAACTTGTGAATATAAGGGTTTTTGAAAATGATAGAAATGGTGGTAAAACTTGAAAAATTTTTGGAAAGATTACGACCATGTTTCCCCGAAAATCAGACAGGGCTTATATTAATTTTCAGTGCGAAATTCACACAAGGGCTTATTTTCGGAGAATGTCATATTTTGATGTATCAAAAAATAAAGTTACGAAGTAAAAATTAGGATATTTCTAAATAAACAGAAATTAAAAAACATTACCTACATTTACTAATCATTAACATGTTTTTTTATTCACAAACTCGTTAACAACGATTTATTCAAAAACAATCATATCATCATCCTCTGGAATGTCTTGCAAGTTATCGGGTTCCAAAATTCCAGCGGAGTTTTGGCTTAACTCAATTTGCCGCAAAATTTTTATTCCTACTCCCTCATGTCGAGTTCTTCTTTTGATCGTCGGAAAATTCCACGTGGCTCGTTTTGCGTACGTACATTATTAATGACCTCATAATGAGTGACAATAACGTGTGCTTGCTTCAAAGAATGTGATTGGCTGAGATTAGGGGAGTTTTATTATCATCATTCAACTAGGGCTTATTTTAAAGGTAGGGCTTAAATTAAAATCATCCTCAAAAATCACGCTAGGTCTTATTATCGGGGAAACATGGTAATAGCATTAAGTCTACATTTTTGTATGAAGGTAATTTCTCAGAAATTTATTTGTCTAATCGTATACTCTTACTTTAATTTATCAACAATACGCATTTGTATAATCTGGAAAAATTTTAATTACTGAATTGCTGAATCTTACTTTAATTACTGAATTTAGACCAAATTTTTACATGATTTGTTTCAAATATAAGGTTAGGGTTAGCTTAACCCTAACCAAAAAGTTGAGAAAGGATCGACAGAAAACGTCAGGAATGAACATGCTTACAAAATGTTCCGCCGTAATAGAAACCTCGGCGGCTTGGTCGAGTAGTTAAAGCGCAGGAATTGTGATCAGCATGGTTTCAGCTCAAAATCTACTCGTGCCATTCTTTTTAGTCCTTGGGAAAGACATTTTACGGTACTTTTCCTGTTTGGTGGTCTCGGCAAGCATTTCTAAATTTCAGTCATATTTCTTAAATTTCAAGCGGACAGCAATATCTTGGCATCTCCGGAAGCAGGTCGGGGTAATTGCTTTATCTTTGTATAGCGTCTCCGTCGCTTTCCTGCGAGTCAGGAGAATAAATATAGAGATAAAAATAAAATACTAAAAATCTCTTTGAGAGGAACGACGTCGTTATTTCATTATGTAAAAAACCAAAAGTAAACAAATATATATTTTTATGATAATCAATTTTTAAAAGCTACTTCAATTCATCAACAATTCTGATATCTGTGTCTTTGAGTTTTTCTTTCATGATCGCATCAATCCGTTCCGATTGATTGACCGTGAAGTAATTTTTCCACCCTCCAACTTCACCTAAAAAAACACACAGGGCATTGGAAATGGTAACACACTGACTTGAAACATTTTTCCGTACAACTAAACTGCATGGGCTTATTTCTTGAATTAAATGGTAACATAACAGACCCAATTTAATACTTATATGCAACACGAACAAACACATATACATAAATATCTAAACTAGCCATGTTCAACCGAAATGCGTCGTAGGGCCAAAATTTATTTTGCTATTTTAGAAAGGGTCGCAAACATAGTACACTGAAAAGAAATTGCATAAAAATAAAAGTAAAAATGAACGTAGAATCTTGCTCCGATTTTTTAAGTTTCGTCCCAAAAATCAGGTGTTCTCTAAAAAATAGGTCTTCTCCTAGAATCTCCTCTTATTTATCGATTTCCTCCCAAAATGTCTTTCAGCAATCTCGCGGAACTCTTCTTCGTAACCTTTATTATAGCCATAAAACTGGAAATCGTCGCTGGGCCGCATCAGAACCTTAAGTGGGCCGGGGATTGGACATTCCTGATTTAAACTTTATTAATTATCATTTCCTTTATTCGAGAAGCGATTAAAAGTTATCGTAAAACTGCTTAAACAGTCCACAATGTAAACAAAAACGATTGTTCTTTGTCATCATTGCCATGTCAATTAATGGAAAGTGTCATACTTCCACTAATTTTGTTTCTTTTTTCACCAATTTGACTCTCTTACATTTTTCCCCAAGAACTGATAACAACTTTCCACAGTTTTTAAAAAACCACCAATCGTTGGATTTTTATGCCAAAATTGTTTACAGTGTAATGGTCTAGCTTCTATTCTCTGGCCGGATAATTTTGTCACAGTATCGTTTAACTGTTCGACAATGCCGCGACAAAACCACGTCATTGGATATGTTGTTTTGGCGCCATGTAACGGAAATCAGCACGGCGTTCTCTTGACGCACTTTAGCGCTTCATGCGAGTTTTGTCAACAGTTTGACAAACAGTCAATTATTTCTATAAGCAAAAACTATAAACGTATTCGCACTGAAACACTAACAAAAATACTGTTAAATTACGACGTCAAATTCAATGTCAAAATTAATAACTTACTGGAAAAATTTACTTTGCAAACAAACATACCGTTTCTTAAAAAATTTTTCTGTTGATAGCCTTTTTTTTCATTGGTTTGTTTCATGCTTTGAATTGTGGTAGCAGCAACAATTGATGATGCTGTTTTATCACCAATCGGGTTTTCCAAAAAATCGGCCACCTTTTTTACCTCACGAAATAAGTCCTTTTAATAAAAATAAACAAAAAAAAACGATAAAGAGAAAATTAAATAAAGAAATAAATTAGTTGAAATATACGTACAACACAACTTAAAAAAAATGTAAAAAATAAAGCTTAAATGTTTTTTTCTTGCAAATACTAGATAAGCACAAAGTTTTTAATTTTTTTTGAAATAGGTCGTGGCCTACTTCTCCAAAACAAATTTTTTCGAAACCAATTTTTTTAGTAACTAAGTTCATTTAAACTTACCAAAAGAATATGGTAAAGCAATATTTTTCAAATTTTAATTTTGTTTTAAGATCAAAGCATGCAGATTTTATTGTTTTAAATATCTCAAATTTAGAATAAGTCTAAAATCTTTTGTTGGTTTAAAGAAAAAAAAAATTAAGGTTAGTAATTTTGTGTTATTTTTAGGGTAATTTTATTGTTTTAAATATCTCAAATTTAGAATAAGTCTAAAATCTTTTGTTGGTTTAAAGAAAAAAAAAATTAAGGTTAGTAATTTTGTGTTATTTTTAGGGTAATTTTGGCGTACTTAGCCTAATAATTTGTTTTAATATTTATTTTAAACGTCTTTTATTTTCTTTACTATATTGAAAAAAAACAACTTTTATCTGACTGTCAGTTTGGATTTCGATCAAATTATTCCACCTCCCTAACAATTTTAAAATATATGCAATAACATTCTTCTAAATAAAGACAAATAAATAAAATAAAAAAAAAAGGTAAAAAAGTTTTTAGATTAAAGTTTTCAAAAATGAATCTACAGTAGGCTATATGTCTAAATTTTCCACGTCGACGTCCGGATAATGCTGCACCCGAATTCACCAAGTCATTTAGCTGCACAGTTTAGTACATGTATTTTCAATTGCTATCTAAATATAAGTCATTTTAAAAAATTTATTGCTTGATTATTTTTTTTTTTAACTTTGAAAAATCATAAAACTTTCTATAAGAAGCTATTGAATAAAAAGATAGTTAAAAATTAGTTTAGTTTCTTACTGTTTTCAAATCTTCATAGGCAACAAAATAAACAGTTTTATCATTTCGGTGGGAATACCAGGACAGTATGTGATCAGGATACCATTCTCCTGGCTTTAAGTTCATGTAGAAATTTCCTAAATTATCATAAGAAAAGTATAGTCCAATTGCTTACGATTTGTGTTTTTTTAAAACTTTTTATTTTTAATATTTTATAATCAAGTATATTTAGCACTGTACTAAAAAAAGATTTCACCAACATTGTAGAAAACAGGCTAAGTTTTGTATCGTTAAATGTTGCAAACATCATAACTAAATACTATTTTTCTATATTAATTTATTTAAATTAATTTAACAGCAAAAAACTTTTGATTATATTTTTTTATACAAGCTAATAATTAACAAAATTAAAAATTGCAAAAAAGCAACTTGCTTTAAAAAGGCTCAATAGAAATTCACAGCCTGCATAATTTTTACATTTATTTTATCAAAACACACTCCTACAACGTATTTCATCCTGTTCAATAAATGATCTGAGGGTCTCTTCATCGGACAATTTGTTAACAAGATCAAAAAGGCTTTGGAGGTGTGGTTTTTCAAAATGAGCGTAAAATTAACATTTAATTAATATGACCAGTAAAATTTCCAGAACAAAAGAAAAACGTTCGTTTCTATTTTCATACCAGCAAGGATGTGGTTTACATATTCGTCCCATCCGCTCTCAATCATGGTTTTAAAAGGTTCGAAACTTCCCATCGGGATATTTTGAAGAAACTTCAGCCACGATACCATCTGGTCTTTGGGATTTCGGTAAACATAAACAACCTTACAATAATAAACAAAATAAAAATACCTTTGTATTTAAATACGATTTAACAAAAAATAACTTGCATATAGTCGAAATCGATTTTAAATAGATTAACAAAAAGAATTTTTAACAGGTTGTAGACTGATTCTCGTGTACCAAAATGAAGAATTGAAATTGAAATATGTCTCACCAGAAATCGTCGTAAAATTGTCGTTTAAAAGGGTTAACTAATCCACTGAATCTTTTAACAAAATAAGTCTAGAAATATCTTTATTATTATAAAGCAATTACAATAACCCTAATCAACAAATTTTTACTAGAATTTGTAATCAAAAATACGAGTAAACTTTGTAGATGAATTTTTGGGTGGATTCCAAATCTTTTCATATTTTTTTGTTACCCCATCAGATTTCAAAATATTTGCAAGTTTATACTTTAAGTGTTTAATTATTTTCTGAATTAACTAAGTTTTATTTTGAACTAGTTAATTGAAACTAACTGATAAATCTCCATTATATAGTTTAATAACATTTCGTATACTGTAGCAATATTTTAAATAAAAAAACTATAATTTAACATAAATTGCAAGAATTTTTATAAATAAACATTACACAATGGTTTTCTCATTGCGAATTTTAAAGATGTCAATGTACTTCTCGTGCACACTGAGCGCGCACTGAGCAGTTTGAGTGCCCCTATATTTATTTTATATGCTATTGTCATTTTTGGTTCCATTCATTTGGAATACAAAAATGCGAACTTATTGGAATAGTTCGTTCCCAGTGCTTTAATAAACTTTTTTATAAATTTCAGAATTATATGGATGGGTGGCTAGAATATATCTTGGGCTTATGAAGAACAGTTCTGATACTCCTTCCTCTTGGAATTTATGGATCAGCAACTAACCGGTCTCTTTTGACATAATGCTCTGCAGTACCACGACTATCCTTTAGAAAAAAAACGACAGTGTTTTTAAATCCTCCTTGCTCTTCCATTAGAATCCTGATGACTTTTACGTCTACACTAATTTTTCATTTATAATCACTGTACTGACTGACATCGAGGAGGCTTTCAATACTTTGGAAAGATTTTTTAAATGCACAGAATGTGCTACTAGAAAAATACAGTACCAATGTGGAAAAGTATAGCTTTGAGACTTCTTTCAAAAGAGTTCAGCAAAAGCAAGAAGTAAATAATTTTTAAGTGTTTACTGTTTAACTTGGTTTTCCAATGGACAACCAAAATACAGTTTGCACATATTTTTTTCATATCTGATACAAGGACCTATAATTGAACTTAAATATAATAAAGCAAGTTTGGACTATTTTTATACTTTTTTGCATGATTATGATACTCAAAAATAAGTACATTATATATAAACTAATTTCCATCAGCATTGGAAAAACGCAATCAATACTTATCTTTAACGAACATTTCTAATAAAATACCACTGCAAAAAATAAAACTTGTTCGAGATCGTTCCACCATTTACTTTTCCACTCTAGTATAAACTATCAATCACTAAATCTCTCAACCCTATCCTTGTAGTAAACTAATATTGTCTATGACCTGAAACTCTTTGAGCTTTTTCTCTTCTCATTTGTCAATCACTCTTTACCAACAAAAGCTTTCTTTCTTTCTTTCTTTATACTTCAGTTCCATAGATGCCATTCTAGATTATTTTCATCTAGATCTAGATGTTTTTGTATGAATCTAGATGTAAGATTATACAATCCAGATGATGGATATTTTTATAGATAATTATAAAAAAATCTAGATGTTTTCTAATGTTTCAATTTATAGGCCTGTTTTCAGAGAAGAATTCACGGCAAGGAAAATTTTTAAGCATTTAAAATAACTACGTAGTGATTACAAACAGTGTTTGTTTGTATAGAATTTATTTCTGAATTGGGAAAATATATGGGAGTGAAAGCTTGATGCAAGAATTTGTTACAATGTATATTTTATTGCTCAACCCTTCAATATGCCAAAATTTAAAAGTTATGAACAGAAATTTAGAAAAGAATGGTTTAATGATACCTTTTTAAAAGACTGGATAATGGAAGTTTCTAGAAATTCCAATAAAAGTTGTTGTAAGTATTGTAATTGCGAGTTGAAAGCAAAGTACGGAGACTTGAGAAATGAAGAATCACATTAACAGTAACAAGCATGGAGAAACAAGCAGCATTATCTGCTAGAAACATTACACCAGGGTTTCTCAAACTTTTTTATTCATGGAACCCTTTGTCTTATTATTTTTGCTCACGGAACACTTCGTCAAAAAAATTCAAATTACAAATTTGTCAAGAATATCAATAGATTGTTTTACAAGTCAAAAAACTAAATTTGCTTAAGCGAGTTATAACGATACATAAGAATGTGAAATCAAAAAAAAATATGTAAAGGTTATGCAAACTCATTATGAGGTACTTGCAAACCGTCATGTTCAATGTTTAGAGGAACCATAGGCGTACCAGCCAAAAAAATTTGGGGGGCAATGAAATTTTGCCCAAATTTTGACATTTGCCCAAATCATGATTTTTTAGTACTTTACGGATAGAACAAAAAAATTGTCTAAGATTCTCGGACAAAGACCAAATTTCGTCCTAAAACCAAGGTGTTCTCTAAAAAAAAAGGTCTTCACTGTAAATCAGTCTCATATTTCTTAATTTTCGTCCCAAAATCACGGTGTTCTCTAAAAAAAAAAGAAAAAAGTTCTTCACCTAAATTTGGTAACTATTTTTTGCAGTTGATCATTAACATTGCCCTAAAATTCCTAAACTTTGCCCAAATTTTTCATATCGCTGCCCGAAAAATTCTGGTTTTGCCCAAATATTTTCTTGTCACTGCCTGAAACATTTGAATTTTGCCCAAATCTTGGAAACTTGGGGGGCAATTGCCCCCTGCCTTCCGCCAGGTACGGACATGAGCGGAACACTTTACGTAAGCCAGCGGAGCACAAATTTTCCGCGGAACACAGTTTGAGAAACGCTGCATTACACCATTGACTAATATTTTCAAATGCACCAAGAACAATGCATCATCAAAAATTGAAGACTCAATAACCATGTTTTTAAGTTGTCACTGTGCAATTGCAAATTGTGATCATTTAGTCAATATGTTGAAAAACAACATTAGTAATAATAAAGTTTAGTAATAATAATGCTTTATGATACTTATATTTTGTAAAAATATATATATTATTCTATGAAAAATCTAGTCATTTCTAGATGTAATTTTGTTGTGATATTGTGCAATAGATGACGTAGCGTTTTCTTAAACGCTTCTAATCTTAATCAGCGCCTTCTGCTCGAACAATTATTGGACACGCGCATCTCCAAGCATAATTGTTACAAGTTAAATATGCGCCTTTATTTTGGTTCATCAGTCAGTTCAAAGTTATCAAGCTACTACAGCAAACGAACTAAAAGCATTCTATTTCAATACGGTTGTTTTTTGGCTAAGTACTTTTTGTGAATTTAATTATTGGTTTTTTAATAAACCTGTGTATTCGTGCAAAGATACAACAAATTTCTTTTAATTCTAGATGTTTACTGTTAGAAGTAAATGGCAACTGTGTTCAGTTCGGCTCGCAGCTTCTTCATTTTAACGATTTGTCCTAAAAAGTGTCAGATAAAAAATTTTGTTAATAACTAAAATTTTGCTTGCTATTTTCAAAATTTTGTACAACACACCGCCTCTTCATATCTTTAAATAAAAAAATTTAACCGAACAAAAACATCTTGTCATCTCCAGAAACAGGTCGCGATAATTGCTTGACAACTGCTCTTATAGTTGGTTTACACTAAAAACGGACGCGGAAAAAGCCAGCGGAAATCGTAGTTTTTTGCTTCGCTTTAAATTTTTCCACTTTCTGCTTGCTTTTTCTGCAACCGCTTTCAGAGTGAACTGACCTCTAAGTGTAACGCCTACGACGTATAAATAGTGTTGTAGTGAGTTTGGATTGACACACGAGTAAATTTAACTTTTTATTAGGAGGGGGTTACAGTTTCAGTTTACAGATACAATAATATTTTTACTTCAGAACAATTAACTTGGCGGATATCGTCGCCCGACAGCATTGCAAAGTCGAGTTTCAATTTTTTTCTTTACCTCTCTCGACCGGCGACTCGGTCCAACAAATGTATATGCACTCGCAGTTATTAGGTTACGTGAACAGGTTGCATCCTATTGACAGGTGTGGCAAAAATAACTACGCAAAGAGCGGTAATGGCCTTTGATGGTGCGATCAGCCAACAGTTATTTGGAGGCGAACAACGGAAAGGCGGTACAAATTACAAAATACTAAAGAACTAGAAGGCATAGCATGACAATTGCAATGGGAGCGAATAAATGCTGCGCAGCGAGCGGATTAGCGCTGCAAGTTGAGTCAGTAGCAAAGCGAAATACAGCGTGCAAAAATACACTTGCGAACCCTATGCAAAATCAAGGCAAATGTATTCACGAAAGACAGTTTGCAGCGATGAATTTGCCACAGTATAAATGAAGAAAAGAACGAAATATAGTGTTTTTTTCAAAATTGCACTTATAGGCTAAAATAACATATTGTATTCTTTAGAATTATTTCTAAAAATATGCAGACCTAATTTGTAGAAGATTTTCAATGGTTTGGTTGTTTTGATTTTTATTAACTGGCTATCTCTTAAAAATTGAACAGTCATATTTATTCTAAAATAATCGATTTTTATGTTTACCTAACTTTTTCTTTTTTTATTGGTATGGGCAATCGGCTTAAAAAAGTGTTGGAATAGCAGGACAAGACAAAAACACACACATGGAAGTATTTAAGTGAAAAAAATATGAAAGTATGACTGGTGCAAATTGGGAGCAAAACAATGTTGAAGTTTATTTTACTATTATATATTTAAGTATTTGAATACTTCGATCTTGCAATAATGTAGTTTGAAGGTTTAAACTATGATTTATTCAAAACTTAAAAATCTAGTTGATATAAACTTCTTTATTATGACAACAATTTTTAGGATTATAGTAAGAATGGTCAAGTCAATCAACAAACAAGCTGTAGTGTCCTGACGAGTCCTAATAAGGACGAAACAGGTCTGTCGGCACTTGCTTGTTGATTGACTTGACCATTCTTACTATATGTTTGTAATGGGAACTGCAGGGTTTTGCTTGTCTTAACCCGTATCCGTGTTAGCTAACTCGATGTGGTTAGCATATCGGAACTGCCGCCAGTATGCCCTTGCGGCTTAGCGGTGTCTTTTGCAGTTGCGCTGGTGGAACATTGTTTTCATTGTAATTTTTAGGATTATTAACATTTTAAGCAGCTTCCCTATAAACCAGTTTAGTACTTCAAAAAAAGTCAATTGTAGTTTACTTTTGCTCCAGCTTTTTCGATTTTGTTGATATTGATTAGTGATGGTGTCAAGTGAGTGTGAAACACTCTTCTGGGGAGAGGCATTTTGTCAAGGATTGAAAATTTGTTAACTGCAACCACAAAAATATTCAATTTCGTATCAATTAGATAAAAAGTATTCAAATCTAAATTTTTTTACGCTTTGGCAAATTAATATTTTAAGATGAAAAAAATGTTGTTTTGTAAAAAATTTAAACGAAATGGACAGCAATTTATTATTTTAAAGAAAGTTATTGCTTACATCATTTAAAAAATCGTTTTTATTTGGGTGAGCATTAAAAACTTTTTGCTTGTAATATGAATATAACGAAAGGTTTTATTTTGTAACCAACTTGTAAAACAGTTACAGAATAGTAGCGTAATGAAGTATAAGTAATTAGAACCAATTTAAGTACTTTTCGCGTTCAAAAAAGCACGAATTAATCACAGAGTATTTGAGGCCTAGGCTTACCGTCTCCGTGTTCTGGGTATAGCAAAGACAAAGGTAATCGTCGAGCCAAATCCAACTGGCTTTCTTTATCATGATAAAATATTTGTCGAATAATTTCACCCATCCAAGTGGTTCCTTTTAAAGTAGGTTTTGGATAAAATAGAAAAACGATGGCTGGGAAACTTTTTTAGCAATAAGATAGACAATAATATTTACTTTTAAAAAATATCTTATTGACTACTTTGAAATTGCAAGCTGCTTCAGAAGGTTCTTTAAACTGGAAATCTCATAATTTTTCGAGTAGACGTTTGGTGGTACAGAATTTGAAGATTGCGTGAAGTAAAAGATTTTTCTTTCTAAAGCTTTTTATCGGACACTCTTTAGGGGAAATCGTCAGAATGAAGCAGAATTAAAACCGAACTGATTTATAAAGGGGAAAGCAGAGTTCTCATTGGCTGAAAGAAGTTAGCCAATGAGAGAAAAGATTAAGAAATTTTCAAAGAGTAGACGAATTCTTTCTGCTTACACAGAAGGGGATTGATCTTTAAATCTCTCAATCCCCTTCTGTGTAAGCAGAAAGAATTCGTCTACTCTTTGAAAATTTCTTAATCTTTTCTCTCATTGGCTAACTTCTTTCAGCCAATGAGAACTCTGCTTTCCCCTTTATAAATCAGTTCGGTTTTAATTCTGCTTCATTCTGACGATTTCCCCTGAAAAGTGTCAGATAAAAAGCTTTGGAAAGAAAAATCTTTTACTTCACGCAATTTTATGAGTCTTTAGTTTGATATTGTTTTTCTTTAGTTACAATTAATGTACTGTACACAAAAAAATTCGCCAAATAAGCCTGTAAATTCTATTGTTATTTATGTTTTATTTTAATTGTCTCCTGAACAGGATCTACTGATTTTTAGTACGATAAAACGTCGCCTTTTTTATTTTTAATTCTTTTTTTTGATAAAAATTTTAACAGAATCGCAGTCTTTGATTTTAACGTACTAGAAGAGCATAAATAAAGATTTTAGTCAATGACAGAAGTAAAAAACTTGCGGCTTCCGTGAATTTTTGTGAGGTCTTCATGACCGTAGAATTATGTGCAAACGACTACTGCTGATAAGAGAAAATCTTTTTCTGTAGCGATCACTGTATTTTGGGACAAAAATCAAAAAATCCTTGTCAGATTCGAAGTGATGACCTTTTTTTTAAGGGATTACTTCATTTTGGGGACAAAAATCTAAAAATTCCAGACACTTTTAAAGTGATGACTCTGTATTTCTGGGTATTTCAACTTATGCGACCTCCTTTGTTACTGCCTAATCGAAATTGTTCTCCAATAATAAAAAAATTTCCCCACATCTGGTCCATAAACTGCTCTAAAATTTTAGTATAACGTTTTGCTGATGCATCTGCGTTATTCGTTCGGGCATGAAGAAAATACATGATTTTAATTACTTTATTCAAAAACTAATTTCCGATGTCTTATCTGGAACACTGTTTTGGGAATAGGTGTAAGTATCATAAATACCACAACATAAAAAAATTAAAATAAAAATTTGTAAAAAAGACCAATTTAAAGTGCTCATCTTTGTCTAAAAGTTTGTGTCAAAACTTGTGAGAGCTTTCTTAAGTTTTGATAAATCGCTGTACAAGGCATAGAAGCTATTTCGGGAAAATACAAAATATTTCGGAGTAAGATTGCGGGAACTGGAGTGCCGTTTTGATTGCAATCGGACTGACTTGGCCTTTGTTCAACTACTTTCCTCGTAATGCTGTGGTTACCTTGAGAAAAGTTTCTCCTCCTTTTTCTCTGATTGGCTGTTTTAACGAGCCATTTTGAATGTTAGTCATATTTATGCCATTAAAAAAAACGAACAAAAAATTTTAACCGGACGATAAAATAATGATTTTTCTGAAAGTAGATACGGGAAATTGCTTGAAAGTCAATCAAAGTTTAACATCTGTCCTAATATCCGTAAATAGATATATGAAAGGTGATGACGATAATAGTAATGATGATTGGAATCAAAGCATCAAGGTGATACTTAAGAAATTCAGTAACAGAAACCTACAGTACTCATAAACAATATTGTTGAAGAGTTAAATGCATAAAAGATGTTAATCATATTCGTACGAGCAGGCTTGAGACTTGCCCCTACCCAAATCTCAAAAATTTGGATAAAATCACAATTTTTCGAGCAGTGACAAGAAATTGATATTTGAGCAAAACAATTTTTTGTGCACCAACAACAGACTACTCCAGCAAGACAAACTTTTCAAATGCAGAAAAACCATCAAGATTTGACGTGAAGATCTTTTTTTAGAGATCACTACTTATTTGGGATGAAAATCGAGAAATCAGAGACAGATTCAAAGTGAAGACTTTTTTTTGGTCTTTATCCTAAATTTGGGACAAAATCATTTCCTACATCTATGAAGTGCTACAAGAACATGATTCAGGCAAACAACAATAAAATTTGGGCAAAACTGTATTTCCCCTCCCACATTTTTTCGGCTGGTACGGCTATGATGATAATAATGTTGACTTAAATCAGTGCTCCGCAACCAGTGTGCCGCGAAACAATGTCAGGTGTGCCGCAGAGTAACTGTAACCTTTCTCTTCTTTTCACAAAATACTTTTCATCTTTTACAAATTTGAACGTTAGTCTACCTGCTTTAGCCACTGAAATCCAAATTTCAGACTCCCCACTGTGCATTCGTGACGTAAGAAAAGAGATACGTGATGCATTTACGCATCGATACCTTTATATTGGCGAGGAAAAGCAGAACACGTGTACGTAGAGTCAGGGCTCAGTGGTCTTTGATAAAAGTTTAGCAAAATAGATAAATTCCTGAAAAGAACATTCAAAACTTGTGATAATGAGCAAGATAATGTACCTAGCACAACCAACGCTGTAAAGAAACAAAAACTTGTCAAAAGGCAATACAGGGAAGACTACATTTAGTATTGATTTTTTTGGTGTGGCAATAAAGGCGCTCCAAAGCCACTCTGCGTTGTTTGTGAGGAGCAACTTGCAAATGAAGCAATGATTTCTAGAAAAATTATTCGTCACTTAAATACGAAACATGCCGTTCATGCACACAAGGATAAAAATTATTTCTAGCGAATGTTAAATCAAAATAGGAATGGGATCAGAACATCAATCATTGCTATTTTACACTTCTGTGCGTTGACTTTTACGAGGAAAAGTTTTCGCAAGATTATTTGAGCTCCAGAACTAAATAAAGCAGTTTTTATTAAAACAGAACAAGCAAGAATTGTATAAACATTTTGAAGACGATCATTGGATTGCAAAACTTGCTTACATGGCTGACGTATTTGAACACATGAACGAGCTTAATATAAAAATGCCAGGATTACATGAAAATATATTGACATGTTCTAACAAGTTACATGGGTTCCAACAAAAATTACTACTCTGGCAAAATGAGTTAAGACTAGCATCTCTGGAAAAGTTTCCATAAAGTTATAAAAATCAAAAAAATGTTAAAAAGGATTTCGTGTAAAATTTAGCCGAAGAACACTTAACTTTATCACAGCAAAAATATGACAAATATTTTTTTCGCAATTAAAGACCCGTTTCCACAACGAGCGTAAAAAAGAGCATTCTTTGTTTCTTTTAGTGTATTGATCTTTCAGCGCTTAAAATTGAAGCGAGCGCTAAGCAAAGCAAAAATAATCAATAAAACAAACAGAGAATAATCTTTTCCACGCTCATAGTGGAAACAGGCCTTTACACTGAACAATATGACTGGATCCAAAATCCTCTCTCAGCTAATGCTGAAATGTCAACGAAAGAATTGCCCCTGCGTAATCGAGAAAATTTCTTTGAAGTAAGAAACGACAAAACACTAAAACCAAAATTCATTGAAGTTCAACTTGATAAGTTTTGGATTTCAATCAAAGAAGAATATAAGCAAATTTCCAAAGCGGCTATTGAAATTTTGCTCCAATTTTGCACAACTTATATGGGCGAACAAAGCTTTTCATCTTTATTACTAATCAAAAATGATAAAAGATCCTGCATAAAAATGTTGACGACAAATTTCGAGTTGCTCTTTCTAGTATTTAATCAAATACAGAGCGATTGTACTCATTAAAACAAGTACAAATATCTCATTGATGTACGAGCATAAATCATATCGTTTTTTTGCTTTTCTTTTGTTTTTAACTTACATTTTTTGTTGCGGTGTGCCGCCGAATTTAGCAAGTTTTACAAGTATGCCGCGATTTAAAAAAGGTTGCGGAGCACTGACTTAAATTAAAGTATTAAAAAATAGTTAAAAAATTTAATAGTATAGATCTACGCGTAAACAATGCTGTTTATAACCTACTAGAAACACATGCATTTTTCTCGACATTAAAGCGATGTTGTAATTCAGTTTGAAGTCTCAACGTAAGTTTTTACAACAAAATATACTCTATTTATAGATTGTTTTTTAAATAAACATTTCCCCTCAAAAAAACAAGGCTAACCTGTTTTTGGATAGGAAGCAACAAATACATCACTTCTTTTGATGTTCCATTCATCATAAACGTACTCCATACACGAAGCATTAAACACGGGAATGATGTTTCGCCCCTTGAAAGTTTGACTTTTTACAGGAACATGGTAGGTTTGCAGCATATCTTCAAGAAGCTTTTTTTCGTCATTAGAAAGTAAGTCAGTCAGCAAACTGAATTTCTCCATTTATATATTATGCTTAATAAACATCACATTCAAAAATTTTTGAACTCACACAAACAAAGTTTTATATAAGTTGTTGAAAATTTGCGACAAAATATAATAAAGCTACGATGCAGTTGCGCACCAAACATTCTCAACATCACTGCAGTCCACAAATAAATTTCATATTTTATTGATTAAAAGAACCGACTTAGCATGCATTAACATAAAGCAAATTTCATTACAAAATACACCAAACTGAAGCTAAACGCTAATGGTTGGTTGTTTGTTATGCTCCATTTTTATTTCCATCTTTAATCTTTACTATTATTTCTTGTTATAGTTAGGCCTTGTCTAGACTAGGCGTAATTTTTCAGCGTAAAAGTGTTTATTTATCACAATTTTACGCCAGAGATTGTTAGAAATCGCTACTTAGTAAATGGAATCAAACAACAATAGTAAATTATAAATGAAAATAGGCAGTGGCGTACGCAGAAATTTGTAAAGGGGGGGGGTTTTGGAGCCGAAAATGTAATTGCTCTCAGTAGTCCTGGTAGTGGGTAAAAACTTTCAAAAATTAGGCCTACATTCAAAAATAAAGTGTTTTGGTTTTAAGAACATCTTGCAGTAGCATGAATTTCTTTTTACCAAACCGTAAAACTAACTATTGAAAAGGTATGTGCGAGTAATTCAATCATGACAAAAAACTTTTCAAATTAAAAGCAACTCGTGTAAATGATGAGAACAATAGGTGGAAAATCAAACGGACAAAAAAATAACCTTACTTAACAAATATTTAAAAAATTTTTAAAAGCTTATATTCAAACGCCTGTTTTTTTCACTTAATCTGTTAATTACATCATCAGGGCAAGGCACGCGTGTGGCTCCTATAAATGTTTAGTAATGCAAATCCATTCATTCGAGTGGTACCACTTGTGTTTCGTAAGCACGTTTTTAGTCTGCGTAATGTGGAAAGCTTTACAATTGTTCACTAGTGCATGTTATCACTGGAAGAGTTAACAAAATGGTCATCAATGTAAATATGTTCGGAACAGCATCGGAAGTGCATTCCTTGATGCTGCTCAACGCATCAGTTGGTCTTTCTGCTGCGTTCAACCGAAAAAGTTTCCTGTAACATAATATCAGTTCAGGCACTAATTCTCCCCAGGATTTCGTTAAACCATTTTCGTAAAATTTTCCCAAAACTTGAATACTTTTAATTTGTTGAGGAGTTGGTGCACTAGTTTGATCAGCAGAAATTAAACACTGAAATTCACCAATAATCGATTTGTGGGCTGTAAATCTTGCTTTGAGAGTGACAATAAAGTTATCAAGAAATAGAATAAAAATCCCTAGTCTAAAATGTTCTTCATCTGTTACAGCAGCAATATTGCATCGATTGGTCTGTCTTCAAGAGGACATGGTATTTTCAAAATAAAATCTTCGGCTTTGGCCGTTTCTTGCGCAAAAATATAGAGCTGGGGAAATTCATATTCGGTTTTTTCTCTAAGACACTTCAATTCATTTGCAATATCCTGTGCAATGTTGACGGCCTCAAGAAGGTTTATCGACTTTTTTTGCTTAACTTTACACAAAACAACACTGTATCCAAAAACGTATTTTAAAACTAAGAGAGCAATGCAAAATTCACTTTGCGTAATTGTCGATGGCAACTGCAGAGCTTGTGATGAGGTTTCTCTGTCTGGCCATACTGAAATTTCTGCCAAAGCTTCTACAACGGTAAATTGTAAATTTGAAAAAGTACTAACACTCTCGTGTCGATCGACCCATCTGATAGCACAAATTTGAACAAGTTTTTAAGCTTTTGTTGTTGACGAAATCGTGTTGATGGACTTGCGCAAAATGTTTTGAAGTTTTGGAGCATTAAAAAATTGTGAACTGAAACTATTGTTCCCATGCAGTTTATTTCCATTCCCATGCTTAACTTTCAATATTTTACAAGTTTGAAAGTCTTCTTCACAGTGGCAATATACAGTACATTAGCTAACTTTGAAGCAATTTAAACGATAGCAAAAATTGATGCGCAAGCAGTAATTAAGTTTAAAAAGTGCGGTAAACAATAGAAACCAAAATCCTATTATTAAAACCTATTTATTACAATGTACTGTATATATGATTGAACACCATTCTTCAAGGGAGGGGTTTTGACCCCTGAAACTCCCCCCTTGCGTACGCCTATGAAAATAGGTGTAAAGCAAGTAATGGAAGCAATAGCGGAAGAAAGCCGGTTTACGTTCTTTGGAAAACTGAAAAAAATAATTTTTCGAATAAAAACGATTTGATTTGTGTAAAAAATCCTGTCAATCTGATACCGCAGCAATTTTTGATCTTTTTATTCGACTGATTACGAGTCAAAAAGTAAAAAAAAAAAAAAAAAAATCTTTCACACACTTCAATGAGACCACTCGGGCTTTTAACGGAAAATAAGGACAATGAGAAATATAAAAAATTGGGAGAACAAAGTTATTTTTTATAATAATTCAATGTACAAGTACTCTTAACATCTTATAATTGGAAAGACAATATTATTATCATTATTTTTTTATTTTTCAATAATTATTCTGTTGGTTAACAGGAAAACGTCGAACGCTTTGTACTAAAAGCAACCGTCGCGCGGTAACCCGGATTTCCTTTTGGAGATGCAAGGACATTACTGTTCGGTTAAAATTCTTATTCGATATTTTAGTTTTTATTCTATGATTTGTAACTTCTATTACGACCAAGCAGAGAAAAAAGCCGTAAAGTGTCTTTTCATTAAACATGGGGTATCAGAATAATTTGAGTATCTATTGCCTGCACTATCAATACAGTGCTCCTACCTAGTTGGCCACGTTCCCCCTTATTATTTTTCTTTTTGCCTAAAGGCTCGTTTCCACTACGAGCGTGGAAAAGAGCATTCTTTCTCTCTTTTATTGATCTTCGATTGAAGCGAGCGGTTAAAATTGAAGCGAGCGCAAAAAAAAAGCAATAAAACAAACAAAGAATGCTTTTTCCACGCTCGTAGTAGAAACGGGCCTTAAGATTTATCCATTTGCAAATGGTGCCCAGTTGAAATACATTAAAAATTTAAACACAAATACATTGTTCACGATTATACTTATTGAACTTTTGTCCAACACCTTTGAAGTTCTTTTTTTTTTTTAAAATAATCGGAGCCCATCTCTTGAAAAAGTAAAGAACCACTGTTACACTATATAGAAAACGTGAAGTTGCTATTGTTCAAACGTAGACGCATGACGTCACACGCTTGTTTTTATCGTCCGAGCGTGATCATTAAGTAAACCTTGCAATTAAGCGACTGGCATTAGCTAGCAAACAGCACATACGTTATTAGTTATTCAGTTAGTTTGCTGAAGTTGCCGTGCATGAATTGAAAGTTTACTGAAGTAAAGTAAAAAAACAATCACTGGTTTTAGTGTGAGCAACGTAAAGGAATTGATAAAAAAAAATAGATGAATTTGTACTTAGCTTTAGCAAGGGACGACTTGCAAAACAATAAGTAAAGATAGTCCAGTTGTTTGACTTTTGCTTCATTGAGTAAAGCAGAATCTTGAATAATAATTTTTGTTAAGAGTTTTAAGTTCAGTTTTATGATATTTATTATTGTTAGTCTTATTAAGTTACTTTTATCTCATTCAAATTATTTCTAAACGCAAAAAAATCGGCTTTTATTGTACTCTACTTCAGCGTGGTCCAACTACAGGCCCGCGGCCCGCGGAACAATTTTGCACAATTCAAGTCTTGTCGGTCATAAGTAGCGGCAATCTTCTATAACAGCGTGGTCCAACTACGGGCTGGCGGGCCGCATGCCGCATATCAATTTTGCACAAGTCTTGTCGATCAGAAGCAGCAGCCGTAATTTATTTTGGAGAACGCTATGATTTTGCGCCAAAATAGGAATTTTGGAGACCGATTTTTTTTTTTTAGAGAACACCTGATTTTGGAACGAAAATAGGAATTTTGCAGACCGATTCCAAGTGAAGACCTTTTTTTTTTTTTTTAGAGAACACCCTGATTTTGGAACGAAAATAGGAATTTTTAGCCGACTGAGGCCCGCAAACTCGAATAATTTTGAAAAGTGGCCCACAAGAGTGCAGAAGTTGGACCACCCTGCTCTACTTGATAATGCGAAATGATAAAATTAGGTGTGCAACCTGATTTTCCTTATATTTCTTTACAATTTTGTTCTTCTTAGAGCAATAAAGTTTACTGTAACTGGTTGGTTTTTCGCTTTTACATAAACACTTAGCAAATTGGCAAACATAATATTACTAATACAGTAAAAGCTTTATAAAAACTTCATAATTTTAGCGCCTCTACAGCAAAACGTTTGTGGTTGAGATTTTAGAATAACTTAATGATCGGTACTGACGTCGCTGAATAACACAAGAAAAACAAAAGCAACATAATAATTTTCTGATAGCTTTTGAAAATAAGAGTCGGTAATACAAAAAAATTTTAAGTATCGGAGTTGTTTTTTTAAAAGTTTGATTCAATACGTCCAAGTTTAGAAGTCAATTCTAGCAAACTGAACCTTCATTACCTTCATCTAGTTAACTTAACTCTTTCAATACTTTTGGGTTATTTTGATCCCAAGACACCAGCATTATCAAATAGGTTTGTTTAAAATTCGTATTGAAAGGGTTAAAAGCTTAGCTACCTTCACCCAGTGTTCCGGCCACTGGAGTACTAAATGGTAAAAAAATCGCTGTAATTGTGATCGACACAATTCGACTTTAAAGCCTACTAGCGCGATTTCGTTCTGTCCTTGGAAAATATATTTTATGGCAATTTCTTCTTTTTCGCGGTCTTGGAAAGCAGTTTTAAATTTTAGTTATATCTCCATAAAAAACTAAAAACCAAAATAAAGAATTTCAACCGTACAGCAGTATCTTGGTAACTCTGAAAGCAGGTGGGTAATGACTTGACAAATGCCCTATGTATGGCTTTCTTGCGAGACAAGAAGATGAATGTAAAGATGAAATAAAATAATCGATTAAAATTTAGGTCAATTAATAGTAATTAATAGGGTCCTCTAATGTCAATAAAGACGGTGGTTTTTACATAGTTACGCGTTTATTAGTAAGGTTAGTTTTGTTTGGTCAAGGATCTTTTTGATAAATTTGGTTAGTCAACATAAAGTCAAAAAGTCTCAATTTGCTTATTGAAAAAATTTCTTGCAAATGTATATCAGGTTTTAAGAAATTTTGAAATACTTTAAGCATCTATTTTAAAGAGCTTTTAGAAAGTTTTCCGATTCTAGCCTAAAAGTAAAAAAATAATCGTCATCAGAAAATGTAAAATATAATTTAGGAAGAGAGGTAATTTTTAAAATCATTTTAAAATTATAGCAAGCAAAATCCAACATTTCATTAGTTTGTAAAATTTTTTATTAAAAGCCGAACGTTTTCGACTATCATTAGTCCTTACAAAGCATCTAAAAACTGTTTAAAATCATCTAAAAGTTTTTTAACTATAAACGACAAATACATTCAATTAAAATAAATAACAAGAACAATTTTTCCAAGTTTATGCTGTCACTGTTTACTTTTTCAATACTAATTCAATTTAAAACAATCAACCTAAATTAAAAAACATCAACCTAAATTAAATAAACAACTGTACGAAAATGGCTCGTCTTTCTTGCTACCACTATTCTAATTTAGTCATGTGATTTGCATTATTTTTTCTCTTTTTTCTCTTTTTTTCTCTTTTTTTCTCTATGAATTTTGACGTTGTTTTGTGTAATTGTCATTGCCTTTAAATTGAATTAGTATTGAAAAAGTAAACAGTGGCAGCATAAACTTGAGAAAATTGTTGTTGTTATATATTTTAATTGAATGTATTTGTCGTTTATAGTTAAAAATGTTTTAGATGATTTTAAACAGTTTTTAGATGCTTTGATAAGGACTGATGATAGTCGAAAACGTTCAGCTTTTTAATAAAAAATTTTACAAACTAAATGAAATGTTGGATTTTGCTTGCTATAATTTTTGAATGTGTAATAAGTAGGGCCATTTTTATTTTGACTTAAAAAAAATTATTTTTGACTTTATTTTTGCTCGTCGTCGACGTTTGAAGGGTATCCACTCCAGGTCAGACACAAACAGGACTGGGGCCGAGGGTTTATCCTTTTACTACCCCAGACTGCTGCACTGCCTGAACAGATGCTGGCAATGGTGTTATTAAGCCAGCATCGAGTTTCGTCATCCAAAACTGTCGGACCTCGTGCTCCATGTAGTGTCCGATGTATAGGGCACGCTGTTAGTACATGGTTTGCGGTTTGCTCAGAGGCGCCACACTCGCAATTCGGTGAAGGAGCGAGACCCCATTTGTGCATGGACAAATGGGGTCTCGCTCCTTCACCTTTATTTTTGCTAAATTTTAACTTTATTTTGACTTAAACCGTTTTGGCCTATTATTGATGTCTTGATGTACAAATTCTGATTGAAAATGTTTCATAATTCGCAATTTACATAAGTTTAAAGAAGGTAGCCTAGCTACTTCCCTTTTCGTCAACAGCATTTAGATAGAAATCTCAATTAGTCAGTGTTGTGGCTAATCTAAGCGATGCATGACAAAAAACTTAGAAAACTGGGCCATTTTGTATACCGATATCAATTAGTGTATAATATATAAATTGTTGTGTTACCGCAACTGTATAATTTGTCTATGATGTTTTTAACAAAAATCACAAATTATTTATTACCAGAATTATTTATTGTAATACAGCATCATGTACTTTTTGACGTTTTTGACATCAAAATTTCTGTCTTTTCTCAGTAATTTGCTTAGCATAGAAAATGATCTCTCACCAGGAGCAGAGGTTTGCTGGGCTTTTTGCAATAGTGCGTAGCTTGTTGGAGCGATTGTCAAATTGGTACAGTTTATTATTGCTTCTAACTTAGAGTTGGATAGTCGCTTTTTGATGTTAGCTTTAATTGCACAGGGATCATCATCAAATTGCATATTTTTCAGTAATTCGTATGCTTCGGTTATTGTGCAGTCACTTGCTTCCAAGAACTCTACGATAGCTGCTAGAGTCCGGTATTGATTTATACTAACTAAGTCTGGCACCAAATCATTCGCATTGATAGCGTCTTTCGCTCTGCTGACTGAGAGACCTTCACTTGTCCAATTGTTGACAATGGTACAAACATCAGGAAGGTTTTCAGAGAAATATAAGGCAGCTCTGAGCCAAGTTGCCCGTCTTGTAATCCCAGGGTCAGGAGGTGATGGCAGACCAACTTCATGAAAATCGTTTTTGCGATCTTTGTTTTTAATTGTTGCTGCCTTGATCGTTGCTACTACTTCATCAATATTTTTAAAATAAGCACGAACTCGCATAGCGCAGTTATGTAGTACGTGTGCAACGCAGGTGACATGCATCAAAAATGTGTATAATTCCTTTAATGTTTTGCCAGCCAAAGACATGTACTGAGCAGCATCTGTCAAGAGCAATGCAAAATTCTCGCGTTTTGTTTCAAGTTGTCGCAATATGTCATCCACAGTGTGCAGAATATTACTGCTATTAACATTGCTACGGCTTTCAAGTGGAAGGCAATCAATGAGGAATGTGTCATTTGGTGTATCCAAGCTGCCCACCAGCAAATTAGTATACTTTCGTTTAGCAACCTCTGCTTCATCCACAATCAAAAAAATTTGTTTGTCGAAAAGTAATTCTCGAATTTGCTGTTCTTTTTTATATGCTAATTTAGCAACACTTGCCGGGGCTGCAGTCTTAGAAGGTAACTACTTTTCCCATTGTAGCAAACAGAGACTTTAAAAAAGGATGGTCCACTTTATGAAGTGGAATATTTGCTGCTAGAAATGAAAAGATTATCTTTTCCTTGAAGTTCATTTGATCGAGTCGTAAAAAGGTTTGCTTACCTTGGGATTTGTTGTTCGTCTCCAATTTACCTTGGTGCTGCCTACTTTTTCGATGACTTTCCACGAAAAATTTTTTGTCACATTTGACTAATACGTCGCAAAGATTGCGCCGTAAATCGCCGGCTGGAGTTGCCAAAAACTCATTCGGATATTCGCTGCAAATTCGCCTAACTTTCGCTGTTGAAGATTTGGGTTGTTTAGGCATTTTTAATGCGACCAAATTTTGCAAGCTACGGTTCAAAAAGATTACATGTAAAGAGCGTAAACGTTTTATAGAAATAGGTTAATTGTGTAACAAATATGCATTTATGCTTTAACAATTAAGATAAATTGACACATTTCCACCTCAATTAACTACTGTATTTACAGAAGTTTGAATTTCAAGACTTCATTCAAACGCGTATAAAACTGGGCATAAAATTTTGATAGCTGCTCAAAAATTCAGAAAAATAAAGAAAAAAATTATTTTTTCGCTTTTCTAAGGGAATATTGATAAAAACAATTTTGACAAATTTTTACTTCAATCAAAATTTTGACTTTATTCTGACTGATAAAATTTACCAAAACAAACTCCTGACCAATGTCAGTATGCGTTTGATGATGTAACAAGGCCCTGAAAAAAATTTGACTTTATTGACTTTAGCAGGCCCCAGTCATGACATCTAATTTAAACAGGGTATAAATTGATGGATTTTTAAAAACGTCAAATACATCGAATCTCCTCGCTATTGGCAGCTGCAGAATTCGCGTTGCGGAAAGGTCACACGTTAATTTAATTTTTTGCCGGAAAGACGATTTGCTTTACGAAACAATCATCGTTTTCGCAACAGATTAATCAAAGCTTTAAGGATAGGCCGAAATTTTTCAGTCGATCAAAATGATAAAATTTAATAATAATAGGCTATACATGTAGTTCAAAATATTTTTTTTGGTTCAACAAAAAAAGGACCTCAAAACTTGTGTATTACAGCAGCAAATGCAGCAACAAAAATTGTACAGCCAATTTTTTTGAAAGCATTTTGGCTGTTCTGACTTATAGAATAGTTTTAAGTTGTCCCATCTTTCAATTAGCTATGACAAAACTTTGCTTTTTAATTTAATACCTACTTGTGCTTATACTGACGGTACCACAGCTGCAAAAGCAACAATCGAAGTTTCACCCCAAATTTTTTTAAAACTTTTTCTGAGTGTTATGACCTACAAATCACAAACTTTTTGTCTTTTCTTCGGCAAATTTTTAGATTAAAATTTCACAGATTCTGTTCGCACACACTCGCGAGTTTGACCAAGACCACCTAAAGAAAAAAGGCCTTTCGCGTGTTCGCGACAAACGCTCTGACGTCACATACTTAGGTAATTGTTTCGGACAAGCGAAACACTTCTGTAAGAAACTTTATTGTAAAGTCTACGTCTTAGGTCTTAGGATAAAGTTATTGTTTGTAAACTTAAACATTTGCTAAAAAACTAAAAACAAGTTTTCGAGATAAAATAACATTATTTATTATGAACCAAAGCAGAAACATTAAATTTGGAAGAAATAGGATTATCGTTAAAAAATCCAGCCAAACTTCAAGGTACAATTTGCAGCTTTCTTTTCTTGCGCAAGGTTGTCATTATTTTTAAAGCATAAATTGTTTACTAATATGTTACTACAACTCCATATTAACATTTTTGTTATATTCACAAGTTTGTGATTATTTTCACAGGCTTCTTCATAAAAAAAACGAAAAGTCTTCTTTATCCAAAGCAGACTTTGTAGACCATACAAATTTCCTTTCAAGGATTTGGGGTAGAGCGGTATACAAAGACGTCTTTATTATTGGTATTATTATTATTATAATGTACAACAAGTTGGCGTTGAGAAGGTGCAAGCTTAAACTCATCAGTATTTGCCAGTTTGTTTACAATAATACGTATAGTTAGCTGTTACAATGTGGACAACATCAGACGAAGGGTACAGAAGACCTCCCCTAGTTATACGAGAAATTAGAACATTTTCAATGCTTCCAACATCGCCAACTCGGCTTGTGATTTTTGTTTTGCAAGTTTCGCATTGCAATTTCTTGCATACCGAGTAACAGCAATATCCAGCAATATAAGTTAATACTGGCATGTGTTGCGGCGAGTTGTCCCATTCTTTGGTTAAAGTGTCTACAAGATGCTTTTTGAAAGTAACTGAACATTCAGATTCATAATAATTATTCCAGTTGATTGAAAAATTAGTTGAATTAACTGAGTTTCCTTGAAGTTTAAAGTTTAAAACAGAATGAAGACAATTTTTTTTTCGCATTCATAAATTTGACGTAAAGAGTATTGTCCACCTGCAAGTTGTCTGTACTGTCCGAATCGAGCTTCTAAACTGTCGGTTTGAAATATACCCAAAAAGTACGTAATTTGCACTCAGTTCTGAGAGACAACCTTTTGTAATTTCTAATAATGCGTTTGTATGATGAAGAGCTAAGTAAGTTTCTTTTGTCTGTTTTCCTGTATTGTCACTTCTTGCGTCCCAATCTTCAAGCATTGTATAAAATATTCCAAAAATTTTCTTGATTTTAAACTTTTGTCAACTGCAAGCGGTATTTTATAAATGTTATGCAATCTGATGCCTTTCCAAGGATTTTTTCTGTTTACAATTTGCCACCAAGTTGAAATTATTTTTATGAAAGCACTTGTTGTTTCATAATGAGGAATTTGTAATTCTTTTCCAAGAAATAAAATTATTAAAATTTGCAAAACCAATTTTACATTTTGTTTTACAAATGTTGATGGATTTAAAGCTTTATAAGAAAGTTTATAAGAAAATTTAACTAAAGAATTGCATTCAGCACTGTGCAAATGTTTTAACCAGTTAAAAAAAGCCAAAACACTTTCATTTGTTGACATCATACCTGTACTTTCAGGCATCCAGCCAGCTGAGCTTCGCCGACTGGGAGCGACACTTTCCTTGGCTTACCGTGGATCTCTGGACCCCGATCATATCTTGCATGGTCTTTTAAATGGGTCCTCAGATACTGGCCAAGTGAGACTAAGATCCAGACGCCCGTTTGTGCCAGCTGCGAGGAATCTTTTGGACAACCTTGCCAAACTTGGCATCCGCGCCTCTGAATGGACAAATCACAAATGGAACGCGGAGTACTGTGAAAATGCTTTCGGGCTCCGTGCTTTTGTGCCCGAAACCGGTGCCAGGCCTGTTGGGATGAGCTTACCCCGAGCAGCTTGGGTTAAGCTCAACCGCCTGCGGACTGGTGTTGGGCGATTCCATTCGTCCATGTACAAATGGGGTCTCGTTCCTTCACCGAATTGCGAGTGCGGCGCCTCTGAGCAAACCGCAGACCATGTACTAACAGCGTGCCCTATACATCGGGCACCACGTGGAGCACGAGGTCTGACGGTTTTGGATAACAAAACTCGATGCTGGCTTAATGACATCACTGCCAGCATCTGATTTAGGCAGTGCAGCAGTCTGGGGTAGTAAAAGGATAAGCCCTCGGCCACAGTCGTGTTTGTGTCTGACCTGGAGTGGATACCCTTCAAACGATGACGACGATTCATGATCAAGTTCTAGACGGCCATGCGTCATTGCAATATCGTCAAATACAAAACAAGGAAGACCAAAACATTTTTCAGTAGATTAATATTAACCCATTTATTTCAAATGCATTTTAAAATAGGGACCGTATCAAAAAGAAAAAATAATGGTCTGCTTTGATTATAAGGGTGGGGGTATCAAAAGCTTTGGAGGAAAGACAAAATACGATACATCTTTGCGATTTATCGAATTGTTATCGGTTGTGACTGCAATAACTTTAAATTTTATATCTTCTAAACCAACAATAATCTTTTTTAGCATGACATTTAAATCGCTGGCAGACATTCTACGGGTCGCCAAAAGATGAACAACATCTTTATATTTTGAAAATATGCTGCTAATCATAAATGCAAAAGCAGATTTCGTAGCATTGCAAACGCTATTGTCGATGAGCCAACAATGATTCCCACTTTGTAATCAAAGTATCGTTTTAGATGAAACTGATCTACCAGACGTGTGATAGTCATATCAGATGAAGATAAAAATTGAAACTTTTGCTTTATAAAAAAAGAAAAATTCTGTCAGTTTGTTCAATCGACGGGCTTATTGAAGAGGACAAAATGATTTTTCGAATAGTGGTATAGCAGGGTAATATGACAGAACCACTGCATCGCATAGATCTATAAGCATGTGGTGATACATTGTATGATAACGACGACAGCAAAAAAAAGTCATACAAAAAGTTGCATCTTGAAATTTTTCTTAAAACTTTGGTTAAAAAAACATCCTTTTTATCAGTTATGATGCTTACATAAATGAAGAAAAAAAAGCATTATTTGAAGCTTTTGGTATTGTAATTTAACTTCAGGGCAGCTGGTAAAAAAAGTAAAAATTTTTATACTTAAAGCAAATTTTGAAAGCAATTAATATTTTTGAACTCATACAACAGGGTGGTCAAACTCAAATAAGTATAGGGCCACTTTTCTTCATCCCAATAGAAGTGCGGCCCGCAACCTCCCAAAAAGTCTAATTCAGGGGTGTTCAACCTTTTTGAGCCGAGGGCCATTTTGACGCACAAAAAACAATGGCGGGCCATACAAAAAACACCCCATTTCTTGCACCAAAATCATAGTGATCTCTAAAAAAAGAAAAAGGTCTTCACCCAAAATGAGTCTCCGATTTCGTGCTTTTTCCACCGAAAATCATAGTGATCTCTAAAAAAAAAAAAAAAGGTTTTCGCCCAAAATGAGTCTCCGATTCCGTGCCCAAGTCTAATTAAAAGTCACACTTTTGTTAAATTTGAAATAAAATTGTTAAATTTTTTTGAAATGACAATGACCTTGCGGGCCGCATTTTAAAAGTGTGCGGGCCACATGCAGCCGGCGGGCCGTATGTTCGACCACCCTGTCATACAATTTTATTTGATTGTTAGCAAGATAATAATTTCAAATAAAACACAGTAATCGCATATTGTTAGTTAGTTGGAAAATCATTTACCAGATCTTAGAAAGTTTAATCAGGGATATCAAACTTCGAATTTAATACCAGGAATATCTAAAACTATCTTTGTTATAAAATAACTTCCGTGAAAGTTACCCTAAGCTGAATCTATCAAACTGAAGTCATTAAACCAGCAATACTTTTCAGTAAATTAAAACCTTATTGGTTAAATTGTTTTAGCTTTTTACTTCCTGATCTGATCTAAATACTTACAAATTCAAAGTTTTACTTAAAGTTTATTTTAAAAACTGCCAACAGATTTTGAATAAACTGTGTTTCCAATTGCTGTTATTACCCAAACTTGCTTTAAAATGATAATTAACTACGCACTTTCAATAGCGCGCGGTTGTAAAAACTTTCACCTCAGTTTTACGATGCTCTTTACCTACGGTAACTGTATGACGTCACAAATCGAAGCGAAAGGCCTTCTCACTCTTGGTGGTCTTGGTTTGACACACCTGTTATACGAGACAGGTTATATGACACATTAATTCTCTACGCATAATATTGCTCTATTTCTTCATTTGTTGCACTACGACGATGGCCCCCCTAAAGTGATGACCATTTTTTTTATTGAGAGATCACTTTATTTTGGGATGGAAAAAATTGACTTTACCTTAAATTTTGGCTGATATTGGAGAATTTAATGAAATCGCTTGGGTTTTGTTTTTAATTTGTGTCGTCAAATAATTAAGAAGTAAGCTATATCTAGAGATTGAGCCTGTGTTTAACTCTACTAAAAAAATGATAATCTAATCCTAGGTTTCCCAAGCTTTTCCCAGCACAACACCATTCAAAACTTTTAACTGTTCAGTGCGATTCCAAGTCAATATGCATGTGTCAATGTACCTACAACTTATAATATCCCAAGTATTAATGTTTTTTCTGCTCTGACCGCTTTATTGAGAATTTTGATCATGAAATCGTATTTAATTCATTGACGCCCAAATTTTTTTCTGGGCGGATTTCATTATTACCTCCATATTTTACATAAAATGCCATCTTAATTCAGATTCTTTTTACATTTTTGCAAAATTCGCCGTAGTTCTGCGAAATCATTATATTTATAGTACGCTAGGCGGATTAGTTAGTGTTTTTTGTGAATGCCTTACACTGCAATCGACGTATTACGCATCAAAAAGATGTGATTAACAAAAACTGAAAACAGTTTAAACGAAACAGCACATGATCAAATTATGTTCTTGATGATTTCTTAGAGTAATTTGCCAAGGCCCAAATATATGGTTTCTAAGATTGCTACTCTCAAACTTTCTCGCGGTAGCTGGGGGAACAACCGGTACACAAATTGATGTTAAATTTCATGCAATAAGTTAGTGGTCTTCCGTCACAGCCCTTTAGTTGGCAGCGTTTTTGTTTTTCTCTTCTAGTAATGACATGGTCTTGTCCGTCGTATCGATTATCGGGGTTTATGGGATTTTGGAAGTAAATAGGTAACTAAGTGGTCGGCCTTACATGACACGCTTTCCATGGCATTTCTGCAAATAGCTTACAGCCACAGCTCTTCAAAAATCCTTTGCAGAAATAGAATTAGATCCGTGTTCAGCCGATAAATAATGCAAGCATTTGCCACAGCCATATCAATCATTCTCGTCACCAAGCACCAATACCACTTTTTCCCTCTTACTGCAACTACGTTTTTCTAAAAGTCAGTCATGATGATCCACCCCTCTCATGTATTTGTAATTTTTGATAATAAGGAGCTGGGGTATTGACACTTTTTCTTTTAGCTCTTTACTCCATTGCTTTGTGGTGACAAGAGGTTCTATCCTATAAAAATTGGAAGCCAATGCAACTGATTTGTTATCTTTCGATCTACTGTAACTACGATTATTTCGTTTTCTGTGTCGAGTCTGTAGTCGTACGTTCCTCTCTTCATTTTATCCATTTCTTTGGCTAGTTTCAAAGGACAGTTTGTTGTTCTCACATCTCTAACAGTTCCTGTTGCTCTGAAACCTTTTTCTCTCAGTTGAACAAGGAGCGAGTGGCTGGTGAAGAAATTATCAAAATAAACAACATAAAACGAGGAATTGCCCACCGTAGATAACATCTTCATAACCACTCGAGATCCCAGATGTCCCGTGATCTCAGAACCATTGGGTTTTTTTCCACAATACAGAGAAAAGTTGAAGCAGTACCCGCTTTCACCCCACATAACCCATAATTTGTAACTAAATCTTATCGGTTTAGCTCTGATAAACTGCTTCAACGAGTGATGTCTATAATATTGCACAATTATTTCATCGATGGGTAAGTATTTCTCAAAGATCCCCCACTGCTGAAAATTTTTATTGAGCAGATTCATGAAAGGCTTGATCTTGAAAGCTTTGTCTTCCTTGTTCTCCTGAGCCTGGGAATTGTCTTGAAAGTGGATTACAGATTTCAGGTTTAGGTACACATTGCAATTGAATGCGTTGCGGACGATGTCCAGACCTAAATCTTTTACACTTCAATAATCCCTTTCGCTTGGTAAAGTGTAATAGAACAATAAAAATTCGATAAAAACTTTTATCTCTTTAAAAGACACGGTAAAACGGAGTTTGTTCTTTTGTGTTATTGCATATCGGACTGTTTCATCTACAATGAGTTGATAAACTTCTGGAAAAAAAAACTTCTCAAAAAATTGCAGGGGAGTCAAATCATGTAAGCAGAATTACAGATTTTCTAATCAAAACCTGCTTCAAGATTCTTAAATGCCTTGCGATTCATATTGAATGAACTTTTTGAAGTAAATCATGTAACACAATTACGTTTCTACTATTTATTTTCTGTATCTATGAAAACTAAAACTACAATTTTCCGTGAGCTTTGCTACATGTAATTAAGCCTAACTGGTTGATAATTTTAGATTTTTGACAACTACGTCTAAAGCACAAGACGCTAATCTGTCTATCTGCGCTTCTGTGTTACATAAGGACGCAGTTGGATACACATGACTCAACTGTTTGAGCCAACCGGATTCAGGCAAATTGGACAACCCTAAATTAGACACTGGAAAATTATGCAACTGCAATTAGGCGTAACAATGTTGTTTTTGTAGCTCTTTGCTTATTGCAGCCTACATGTAAGCTTCACAGTACAGTTTCTGTTCTTCTTTTTTACTCTTAATTACCTTCATTCTGACTGACTCAATGCTATAAAAAGTTTGTTCTTACACCTGTATAATTCATCATTGTTTCGTGTACAATCATCATTGGCTAATTTTCCGGCTATCGACCCAGACAGAACAAACGCAGCTTATAAATTACAAAAAATTGCTGATAACCGCCCAGCGTCCTATTTACAGTACGGTGATATTAGCTTTCATATTACTTGGTAACAGTAATAATTTTTTAAAAGCTTACTTGTCAGTAGTCTAAAACAATTTATAAAAAAGCCATTTTTAAAGAAATGCTATGAATTTTTCTCTTCAAATTTTGAAAGTAGTCCCGAAAGGAACCGATGGTCAGCAAACAAAAAGCTACTACTTTCACATCCACACGATCCATATTTCAAAATTACAAAAATGGCTAAACTTTATTGTTGTGACAGCTACAAGGGTCTTGTCAACCAATAGATAGGTGAGAAATGCGAGTTCAGATTTTAATCCTGTATTATCCAAACTTAGATTACTGTACTATAAATAAGAAGCTGGGCGTTAATGGGTTAAGTATAAGAGAAGCAGAAAATTTATTTTATTCAAAAAAATGGTAGCAATCAATACGTGAAATTTTCGATTTTGCAATTACAAAATATATCGCCACCATGGGCGAGCTTATAAAAAAAACAAAATTATTATTATTCTGACAACCACAATAACATACGAGCATGTATAAGGTAATGTACAAACAAAAAACCTCGCTAATATATTATAAAAACTAATCACACAAGCAAAACGAACTTGTTAATCCAAAGCCTGGAATTCAACTCATTGTGACAGCAAAGTTAAATTGCAACCGCGTCAGCCGAATAACTGATCAGGTATTATACGAGAACAGACGAGTAGTGAAACTCGTTCAGCCTCAACCCGCTGGTACTGGTTTAGTTAAATAACAGATAATTATACAACATAATTAAGCCTACCTTGTCAATAATACAGTACGTACCTGTAATCATACTTATTTATTTTAATTGTGTCTTTTTGTTCTTCAGTGGCACTATTATTAACCGTAGTTATTACACAAACCATTAAATTTCCATGATGTCTCGTACTCTCAGCTTGAATGTTTGGTACAACCATTTTCTGACAATAACTCAGCAACCCCACCAATCCCATGACCTATTTGTGACCCCACACATTGAACATACCGAACCCTGATTTGGGAACCCCTGATCTAAGCTTTAAATTTTTAGAGTTGCTGAATTGAGCTGTGAAAATACCAAACGTAAAACAGCTATTTGGCAACTTAAGTAGCAATCGCTTATTTATAGCAAAATAAGCTCTCGTTTCATGCATAACGATTTATTTGAGTTATTTAAGTTATGAAAAGGAAACTAAAGACGTGACCAATAATACAACTGAGCTTATTGGAAATGCAGAAAAAGACAAAAAAGAAATGCAGAATGCAAGAAAAAGACAAAAAGACAAAAAAGAAATGCAGAAATGCAGAAAAAGACAAACAGAAATCGAATATTTAATCAAGCCGAAATTCATTGTTTTTTTCAATATAATAGAAAGATTAATTGTTGTTTAAAATAAAGGGTTGGTGAACCATATTACTGAGCTGAATTTTTGCAAAAATAGATTGTGATATTGTCAGAATTTGATTAAACAACTTTTACATTTAAGAGAACACCATTTTCTTTTTTTAGAATATCTTAAAAACTAGGTATTAAATAACGTTGTTGACCTTGTACGACTATTAAAGCCATGGAAAAATTTTCTTTATTGACCGCACTGCTTTCCAATGAAGAAAATGAGCTGCTTGAAAACATGGTAAAAAATCCTCATTTTTCGCTACCAAGTTTTCAAATTTTTAAAGGACGACATATCATACCAAATTTTAGTCCTAAAGCAATGGAATACGTCCATGATAAATGGAATGTTAAAGCTAGTGATGTGTTTGTGGTTTCCTATCCGAAAACAGGTTTGATTATTCTGCTCTTCCATTTTTTTATTACTAGTCTTAGTTGCAGATTAAAGCTTTTCTCTCTTAAATTAAAATATTTCACGCATAAAACTAAAACGCGATATTTACTGTTTAATGCATGCATTTATTGATAACAACAAAAAAATTTCTTAAAAAGCTCAAAGGGTTTTAACGAGACGATATGAATTATAAAACATTGTTTATTTGTAATAACCCAGTTACAAAAAAACAAAAATAAATAAACCAAACTTTGTCAATAGTTTTATATGTAGTAAATATACGGCCGAAAAGCGTATGCGTCAGTTGTACTGTAGATCAGATCGACAAATACCTTTCCAAATACTAAACTGCTGTACAATAGTATTTTAAACACAATTTTAATCAATAATTTGTATCCTTGTGATCTGTTAATTTCATATGTTTAAAAACTTCTTCCAACTTGCGATTGTCTTAATTGTTTACTTTCAATTGCAAAAAATAGAATAGAGATACTTAAATGATATAAAAAGAATTAAAATGTTTATAAATATGAAAAAAAAAGTAACCTAAATCAGTTAAACTAAGAAATAATTTGCAAGGCTGTGTACAAAAAAAGTAGAATATTCATTTTAAAGACTTGCTAATATTGAATAAATTATCAAAAAATGGCTACTACAAAAATGTTAAACATCCAAAATCAAAAAATATTTCTTGGTGTGGCCAGATATAATTACTTATGTTGCATATACATGTATTTATTTCAATTTGCTTAATCTTTTCTAATTCAAGCTGAGTTATCATTTTAGTAAAGTAGGATGACTCCATTTAGGAATTGTCAAGACATGTTTCTTCAAAAGCACAACGAAAATCACTTAAATATAGTAGAACATCGAACACTCGTCGTCATTCTGTTGTGTCTTTGGGAAAGACACTTTACGGCACTTTCCCCTGCTTGGTGGTTTTGGCAAGCGGCTCTAAATTTCAATCCTATACCTATTAAATTTCAAGCGGACAGCAATATTTTGGTATCTCCGGAAGCAGGTCGGATAATTACTTGCCTTATGTATTGGCACCTCCGTCCCTTTCCTGCGAGTAGGAGGATAAATATAGAAATAATAAAAATAAAATAACTCGCTATCCCGAGTACTAATATGCAGTCTGAATCATTTCACCGATGATAATCTTTATGGTTTTACTCAAAAATATTTTCACTAATCGATGCAGTTTTTGTTTATTTCAAAAAAATGATAAGTTATAAAATAAATGTCGAAATTATGTGAAGTATGTTCAGTTTTTTTTAGATTTTAAAAATTACATGCATCAGCAATTTTTAAAAGTTTTTCGACTTAGTTTACGAAAATTACAGTTTGATATTGATCAGTTTTGAAGAGGTATATATTTTACGGCATTTTTTTTATATCATACGTTGAAATTTTGAAAACATGATAAATTGTACAGTAGATTTGAATGCCGTTTGTAGGAACGACATGGATGGGTGAAATAGCCAGACAGATTCTTTATCCACAAAACGAAGCTTGGCTGGATTTAGGTCGACGTTCTCCGCTTCCACTGCGATATCCAGAACTCGGAGATGGTGAGTTTTATTCCTTGCTATAAAAAGTTTTCAAAAACGTTTTTGACAACATTATAGTTAACTGGGTTAATGGATTATCTTCAGAAACGAAAAAAATCTGCCTTAACAAGTAATTGAAGTGAAAGCAGTTTTTTACCAGTTAAGTTTGTAAGCAAAAAGAGTCGCACAAAACTATTTAACACAGCGTTTTTATATAATCCGCTATACCGTCAAAGTATGCTTATTCCATGTAGGTTTGTAAGACTTTAAAAAATTGTCTATTTTTGACTGCTCTACTTCGCTTTGGATTTGATGGTCTTAAGTAAAGTTCGATCAAGTTTTGATGATAGCAATTACTGTTTAAATTTAAGGCATAGTAATCTTTTTTAACGCTTTTGTGGTTGCTAGTATTTTGTGCGGAATAGGAAAAACGACTTAAAAACCTAAACACGAGTCAAATATCTGGCGGCACATCTTAAACTACATGTTTCAACAGAAAATTTATGAGAATAGGGCCAAAACTCGTTCTATTTTAGTTTAAGTTGCTTTGAAAAGTGGCTAGCTCTAACAATATTTAATAACGCCGAGTTTACTGGATTTGACAAAAAAATTTTCGAAAGATGTACTGACCACAACATATCCTTTTTGACAGGTGTCTTTGGCTTAATATTGTATATGCAGTTGGTTTATGTTATATGTTTTTTATGAATATTATCGGGCAAAAAAAGCAAAAAGTATGATTAAATCAAAATAAAGAACGTTTTTTAATAAGTTTACAAAATTTAAAGTCCCTAGTCAATTATGCTTGTTTAAAAACATTGTTTTAAAAACAGATATACTTCCATAGCTTGTTGTCGCTTGCATTTCTTTCCATTTATTCTAAAAAGTTTTAGAAAATCACTATAACTACTATTCTAATTTTCCATATAGAAATATTTAAAGTCTCACCAAAAAAAACTTTTAAAGCTATATTTGATGTAAATTTTTTTTTTATACATTATTTATAACTATAAATAATAACTTTCAGTGTTTTTTTTAAGTAAACAAGTTTTCTATTGTTGACAAACTTCCATACGACAGAAGAGTTTTCTGTACTCATATGACTCCAGACTTGATAAACTTTGACAAAATAAAGAAAGCAAATGCCAAGGTATAATCTAAAAGCTTTGCATTTTTAAATCGGTTAACTAATTTATTTTTTTGACAAAATTTTTTTGATTTTCAGAAATTTTTAATCAAATTACAAAAAAAATAATAATAAATTCAAACGATTACAGTAACATTAGTTGCCCATTACCAAGGTATTATATTCGTTTTACAAAAAAATTGTAGACTTCAAAATTCACTGAACTATATTTTGTTGCAATATCAAAGTCCATGCACTTCAACCATTGTAATATCTGTGTGTATGGGGATTATCAAATTGCCAACATTTGGTTGCCTAAAACTGTGTTTATCAATATTTGTTCAACCGTATACGATTTGAAAGTTCTTCAAGCTGTATTGGATAAAAATTCCTAGTCTAAAGAAACACAAAATGTAGGAAGGGATGAAGGTCGGTTTAGATTTAAGCGGACTCGGAACCAACCTTGGATGTTAATTTTTTTCGAAAAAGAAACGGATTTTGTTTCCAAAAGCGTAAATCGCGATAGAGCGTTTCGGTTGCTCTGTGTTTAAATGCCTCAACGTTGTCCTGTGAGTCAAAAGTACAAGCAGATGACATGGACTGCAAAGAAAAAATTTCATGACCCTGACCATCGTAGTGGTTAGAACGAAGAGTCGTGAAACAATTTGGCGAAATCAAAACTAGCCTTGGACTTCAGTTATTTGAGGAAGAGAGAGATTAAACTGCAAAAACAACTTCTCTGCAAGTAATTTTTTTACCTTTCGAACCTCCCAGAGCGAAGCTGCATGTTTATGCAGCGTTGTTGCGGTTGTTTCCTTGAATCCCATTTCAATCAAAGCGAAACGGAAAAAGTAACGTATTCAAAATTATATTTTGATAGTGAACACAATCCTTTTTGTCCAAGTTCAACACCTGCCTTAGATACTTCACTTACAGTTAGATATAAACAAATAAAAAAATAAAACAATTGATATACATCAAATTTTGTCGTAGGATAGTGGGCTAAATAAAACATTTTATAAAAAAGTTCGAATTCATTTCACTATATGCCAAATGAGTTTCAATAAAAAATTTCAGAGTTAAAAAAATTTAAGAGACTTACTTGCCCCTGCCAACACGCCCGTACAGAGCCTTTAATAGTAAAATTTGGGCAATACGGGCTTTTACGGGCAAGCCCAAACCTTTAAACAAATAGCAAACGTCCATAGCAATTCAGTTTGTTAAATAGCAACTGACAAAACTTAAAGTGAATTTTTTATATGGAAATCCTATGTTAGTCTATGCAGGTCTGTTATATCCAGTGACAGACAATAACAAAATTTATTTAAAAGTTGCTTACGATTGAATTGCGGAAATAAATTTTCATCCCGAATGACATAGTTTTGTAAGTATCTAATAGGAAACTTTGTTTTGAATGAAAGAAAGTTTTTCAAATATTGAATACTGAACTATATGCAATATAAAGCAAATTCGAGAAAAATTAGATATTAGGTAATTGCTTAGGCAAGTTATTTTTATGAAAAATTGTACAAGTAATTGCGTCACAAAATTTTGAGTGCTAATTACTTTTTTGTAGGAATTTTACAGTTTTCTATTTTTTTTTGAAAAATAGTTAACACTTTATATGCAACCATGGTGCAGAATAAAAGCATAACACGAAAAACGGGTTTAAAAAATAGTTTTTTGACAATAGCTTATCATATAAATATTTATGGAATTAAAGGGGCGTTATTCTACTTTTCAAAGGATTTAAAATGACAAGAGTCTGCAGACATATGCCCCGCTTTTATTTTCCTCCATGAATATGTTTAGAAATATCAATATAGTCTTTTATTACATTTAGCTTTTTATTGATAAGATGTTACTGTTTGTTTTCTTGCTTATTTTTTAAATATATTTATTAAAATAATTAAATAATTATAATTAAAGAAATGTAAAGGTTGATTTGTTTCGTATCAGGTGATCGTCGTTTATCGAAATCCAAAAGATCAAATTGTTTCCTTTTTAAAATTTCTTCAAGCTATTCCTATGAAAGATACCGATCCTCTAAAATCTATGTTTGAAAGCGGATGGGAAAAATATTTAGATCATGTTCTAAAAGGCAGGTCTTTTTTACTATACTTTAATTACATGGTATAAACTTTCACAATGCAAAGACTTATTTTTTAATATCAGCTTTTTAGTTATATCACGAAATGCTTCCGAAAGTATCCAGCAATGTCAAAAAAGTTAAAAGACACCACAATTGCGATTTTTTATCTAATTGGACTGCCCTGATTCTTGTTTTTCAGGAGATTTTCTTATGAATAACAAACCGGGAGAATGGTATCCAGAGTTTTTGTTGTCGTGGTATCATCACCGAGATAATGAAATTGTTTGCTTCGTTGCTTTTGAAGACTTGAAAAAAGTAAAATATAATTAGGTTCTGCAATTTAATTATCAAAATAATGTATAGTTTAAGGAATAATAAATTATGTTGAAATCGCCTGCCATTTACGCTTTGTATCTTTAAATTGATTGTCTGTAGTTCTACGACCAATTGAACGATGCATGACTTAAATTAAACATTTTTAATTCAGCACAGTAGCTTATTCAATGTTTTATTTTGTTTAATATCGAAGTTTATCGCTTTTGCTGTTATAACTGTATCTGCTATAATTTAATTGTAAAAAGGAAATAATATTAGGATTTTACCCGTTTGTTTCGGGAGAGTAAAGCGAATTAGCTATTAAGAAACAATATTATTCTTACAATACGCCACAAAGTAAACATACAAATGCGATATCATTAAACCATTTTAAAAGTGTTGAAACCAATAACGTGAGATAAGTCATTAAAGTATTTTCAAAGGATTTATTCAAAGAAGTAAAAAAGATTGCAAGTTTTTTGGAAAAACCAGTTGATGAAAAAACCGCAGAAACTATTGCCAATGCTTGTGGCATACAAAACATGAAGAAAGTAAATGAAAAAACTGGCGCTAAACTGGAACCATTTTTAAGAAAAGGTAAGAAAATAGTACTCAATAAATTGGTTATAGTGCTATGAGAAATAACTTTAATTAATGCAAAAAACTTTAACATGGTTAAGGAAAAGTCCAAACAGAAATTTTATTATTTTTAGCGTTTAAAGGTAGATTAGTGATAACAATAGCATTTATTTCATTATATTTTACACCAGTTTTAAGACAAAAGAAATCAAATATTTTATCTAAATCGTCTTATGAGTGCGATAGTTAACATGAAACCTTATTTGATTGTCTATAGCAGTGTTTTCTAAACTTTTAATGATTTGGAGCTCTTAAGATTTTAAATATTCACAGTAAGCCCACAAAAAAATTAAACTCGATATATACTGTAAACCAGTGGTTTTCAACCGGGGTTCCGTCAGAACAGTTCAGGGGTTCCGCGAGATAAACTTCGTGTGTGTCTATCAAAAACACGACCCAATTTTAAGGAGTTTTGCAAGAAACATTAGGCTCAAGTTTTTCGTTGAATTTTTACGAGAACAAATGTAATTTTTTACAGTTTGTATTAATAATTTCAGAGACCGATTCCAAGTGAAGACTTTTTTTTTTTTTAGAGAACACCCTGATTTTGGGATGACAATAGGAATTTCGGAGACCGATTTCAAGTGAAGACCTTTTTTTTTTTTAGAGAACACCCTGATTTTGGGACGAAAATAGCTGTTTTTACCCGGTTACGGTCCGGAAACTCGAATAATTTTGAAAAGTGGCCCACAAGAGTGCAGAAGTTGGACCACCCTGTTATAAGACAATCAAATTATCGCACAGGGGCTCCTCAAGCCTCTGGAATGTTTCATTGGGGTTCCGCTCCACCAAAAAGGTTGAAAACCACTGCTGTAAACAAACACATTTAATGTGTGTATTTCACATAATGTTAAAAGTTGTTACTTAGTCTAAAGCTCTAAACTACTTCTTACTTAACAAGAAAATCTTAAATATCTTGTGCTTCACAAAGAACGTGCGCTAATTGACACGCAAACGGCTGCGTTTTTTAGTTACACAAAATTGACTAGATTGAAAAAAGTTTTTCTTTCTTTTTAGAGAGTATTTAATAAAATTTTAATTTAAATTAGGCAATCAATCATTAAATTAAAAAAAAATAATTTTGATATTAATCATCATCAGTTTCCTGCAAAAAAAATATAAGAAAATTATCTATTTGCTGAATAAAGGAATAACCATACAGAAAAACTATTTCAAAATTAATAAAAGTACTAATAACCTAACTGCAAAGTAAAAGGATGTAGAAAACACGGCAAAGCATACCTGTATAACCACACACAACTAATAAAATATTCACAGTAGCACGTAGATACAATATAACAAGAAATCTTGGTTTTTTCAGAGATTACAAAAAGCAAATTTTTAGCAGGTTTTTATTGAGCGAACTTCTTTTTTTGTCCTAGTCAAAGCGACAATAAATTTTTCAAAATCTCTCAGGTTTCTTGTTTGTACTTTTGGTTTGCGAGCCCTGAGGCTCCATACGGAGCACTATGGGAACCTATGGAGTCTATTGTCTAGCAATACTTAACATTATTTATTTTATTTTATCTCTATATTTATCCTCCTGACTCGCAGGAAAGCGACGGAGGCGCTAACACATAGAGTAAGCAATTACCCCGACCTGCTTTCGGAGATGCCAAGATATTTCTGTCCGGTTGAAATTTAATAGAGATATGACTGAAATTTAAAACTGCTTTCCAAGACCACCAAGCAGGGGAAAGTGCCGTAAAGTGTCTTTTGCAAGGGCACAACGGAATGGCGCGAGTAGATTTTGAACCGAGACCATGTCGATCACTTTCACGGCGCTTTAATCATTCGACCACGCTGCCGAAAAATATGTAATTGTCTAAAAAATTTATTTGATAGTCTTTGTGAATTGTATTTTACAGTAATTAAAAAACACAATTAAACAAAAGGAGTTTTGTTTTTTTGTTTTAGGTGACGTTGGTGGATGGAAGGATTACTTCACTGTCAGCCAATCAGAACGTGTTGATGCAATCATGGATGAAAAGCTAAAGGATACTGATATAAAATTCACATATGAACTCTGAAGACTAATACCTAGTAACTTATCTTTGAATTTCACTTATGAATTATAATTATATCAGAAATGGTATGATGCCATTAGCACTGAAAAGTTTTTTTGAAAAATGTAGAATGCTGTATTTCTCGTTTCTTTACTTTGCTACACGTTCTGAGATTTTATCAAGTGAAGTTAATTTTGCAGCTTTTAAAAATTTATTGTACGTATCAAAACATAATGCAAAAGCAAGACATTCATTGTCTTCACAAGAAAACCCAAAACCAGTTAATTCGAGTAAAACCAGCTTGAGACATCCTGATTAACTACTTAAATTGTGTCTGCGTTTACCAGTTTTATTTACATAAACAATTTTTGAAGACAAACTTAAATTTTGGTTGCAAGAACAAATTGTTTTGTTTACCTTTTTGTTTTTTTGTAAACGATTAGGGCTCATTTCTACTACGAGCGTTGGCGGGAGTATTTTTTGTTTGTTTTATTGATTTTTTTACTTCTTTCGGCGCTTAAGCGCCAAGAGATACTAGCCTTTACACACACTGGAAGATTATGTGCAATACAATCCACGTGGTTGACATTAAAATTATAAAAAGTTTATCAATTTATTCGTTAATTTGGCATAAAAAAGAGTGGTGAATTAATGATAGGTGATACTCTATAATATTCATGATAACTATCAGGTATAGGAACTTTTTTATTTTTAGGTTTATCACGGCTTTACTGGGGACTCTTAAAGACCAGCTGAACTAGGTAACCCAAATACCTTCCCTGAAGTAAAGCTGCGTTTATTTTTATTCTTATTTTATACCGGCTCAAGAAATAGTTGGGCACGAGAGTGAAGTTATTAATACAGTTAGTTCTGGCTAAGCACAAATGAATTCTCTCGAAAAATTCTCTCAGCAATTCAATTCATTTCAATTTTATTTGCAATCAAGGTAATACGTTGTAAAGTTGATATTGACAAAGTGATTGCGAAATAGGAAACAGCGGCTAAACGATATACGTTATTACAAGCACAACGTCAATTGTGCGTGGTCGCCGTACCTTTAAAGTAGATAGCAAGAAACCACTGTTTCTAACTATAAAGAGTATATTATTTACAAAGTCAAATAAACTTGATCAACTCTCGTAAAACTTGACTCTCAAGCTTCACAAAACTTCAAAGCGATTTACAACGTCAACAGTTACTGCGATTAATCACTCAAAAAATTCGTACCTTATACTTCAAGAATACGTAAGCAGCACATTGGTTAAAATTAAACTTAATAGTTGGTCCCAACAATTCTATCTCACTATAGAATTAACTTCTAAGGCGTCAAAAATTGACCCTTTAACAACTAAACAACCGCCCAAAAGCAACTGTAACACAAAGCGATTTCTACACTTTAACTCGAACCAACACGCAGCTAGAATAGAATGAAAAACAAACAGCAAGCTATATAGAAATTAAATATACTTGAACGAAAACGAATTCTTAGAATAATTAATATACTAATTTTAGCAATCTAATAAAACGCTTTATGACGTCAGAAATACGATCGTATGATAAAGTGCAAAACTAATTACAGGAAAAAATATTACGTCATCGATGCCGCATTGTTGTCGCAAATGGCTTAAAACAGGGTGGTCCAACTTCTCCACTCTTGTGGGTCACTTTTCAAAATTATTCGAGTTTGCGGGCCTCAACCGGCTAAAAACACTTATTTTTGTCCCAAACTCAGGGTGTTCTCTAAAAAAAAAGGTCTTCAATTGGAATCGATCTCCGAAATTCCTATTTTCGTCCCAAATCAGGGTGTTCTCTAAAAAAAAGGTCTTCAACTGGAATCGATCTCCGAAATTCCTGTTTTGGTCCCAAACTCAGGGTGTTCTCTTAAAAAAAAAAGTCTTCAATTGGAATCGATCTGCGAAATTTCTATTTTCGTCCCAAAATTATAGCGTTCTCCAAAAAAAAAGGGTTGCCGCTGCTTGTAATCGACAAGACTTGTGCAAAATTGTTCCGCAGGCCGCACAAATTCCATCCACAGGCCCGTAGTTGGACCACGCTGACTTAAAACTTTAATCAATCACCTCCGCTTTGAATAAACCATTAAAGTGACAATTTATAATTAATTTTAAGAAGAACTTACAAACAAGAAAAAATTAAGTAGGGGGTGGCCCACCGATTACGCAAACACTACGTAATAATGGAGAAGATGACGTCAGAATTGAAAGCTTAAAAATTACTGCAAAAGACTGAAATAAATGATAAGTTTATAAATTAAGATTAAAATTAAGAATGAATGTGACAAGGTGAAGTTCGAAAATAAAAACACTTTCAACTACTTTGAACATATTGATGTATGAATGAAGGTGAATTTAAGTCACTCACATTAAATTTATTAGAACTATATTGTAATGTAAATAGTTTTTTGAAGCCAAAAATGAATTGTTTGATATTCTTTTAATTAAAGTTTAAAAAAATGTAATGGGTTAAGGTAAAAACGCTCCTTGTACTTCACTCGTTGAATCACCGTTTTTATAGCTCATTTTTTTAGCAATGTTGTGTCATAAGTTTAATGTTTGTATTTAAAAAATTAGTGTAATTATTATTTTAGTAATTTTTTATTCCATTGAAAAACTTCCTTTTTGCTCTTGCTTTGATGAAATAAATGATGATAACTTCTGCTTTTCAGTTATTACACATGATCAAGATTATTAAAAGGAAACTATAGAAACTCTTTAGGTCCAACTTAAAAAAGTGAAAAAAATTTAGTTGGTATCAAAAGTAGTAGGAAATGTGGGACCAATGGATCAAAAACAACAATTTGGTCGCTAGCGCACAAATTTGAAGCAAAAAAAGAACTTTTTTTTAACAAAACCTACTATCATTTTTACCGTAAAACACCCAGTACTTAGTAATTACTCGAATGAATAAAAAATAATTAACCCTGAAAAGAATTACCAAAGATTGATCCATATTTTCCTTAAGTAAGAAACCAATAGAAAACATTGATGGGATCTATGGATTACAGTTATTAACGGTTTAAAATAAATTTTGATAAAGCAAAATAGCACGCAAATTAGTTAAAATAGTAAACTTATTCACTTTTTTAACAAAAATTGCCCGTGAATAAATTTCCTTGAAATTCGAGTACATTTGAAAGGCGTGCAATAGGTCTACGTGCAATCGGTTATAGATTTTTTAAAACTCAGACCACGTGATCAAAAAAATTGATATAAGATTTTTTAATTCTAATTTAGTTAGATAAAACTTCTAGGTTTTGTTTACTGTTTACTATTTGAGTTCGTTTCCACTACGAGCGTTGACTTGTTTTATTGATTATTTTTACTTTTTCCGCGCTTAAGCGTACAGAAAAGCAAAAAAAATCAATAAAACAAACAAATAATACTCCCGCTAACGCTCGTAGTAGAAACGATCTCTTAATAAAACCCGCTGGCTTCCGAGATTCAGGATATAGTTTTGGCATACTCCGATATTAAAATAATCGTTTAAAATTCTCCTCCATCCGAATCTTATATGTCTTTTTTGGGCGGCTCTGTTTTCTCCCATTCAGTTTTCATTCCAATGTTTTTTAATTGATTGTCTTTATGTTTTTTTATGATGTGCTCGATCCATTGCAATTTAAATCCTTTATCAGCGGTAATTTTTTGTTCAAGTGTAGCTCAGAATTTAAAAAATACAGTTTTAATAAGCGTTTGGCATGCCTGTATAAAAGTAGGCAACAGATAAAACAACTTTAAGTAGTTCTAATATTATTTGAACCAACGTATTGTTTAATCTATTTATGACGTTTATTATTTTTGAGTCATTAAGTTATTTATTTTATAGCCTACTTTTCCAAATCCAATTTGTCTGTGCTCTTTAATGATATTTTCAATTTTCCTTTGGTAAATAACTTACTTAACAAACCAATTCTAATTTAGAATATGATTAATGAAGTAAAGAAATTTGAAAGTCTTTTATCAAAAATTTATTACCCTTTTTTTAGTAAAGTTACATTGACGATTTTATTTAACTGATCAAATTGCGATGCATGAATTTATTAATAAAATCGGTCAACTTTCAATTTATTATAAAAAACAAAAGTTAAGAATTTAAAACCAATTTTAGTTAATCTAAAAATAAATGTTTCCGTTCAAATTTTAACCAAAAAATGATAGAAAATATGTTGGAAATTGCTAAACACTGAAAAGATCGCTTCGAGCCAAAATCGCAATATCACAAGAAAAATAGAATTGTTTGGGCAACGCAGTTTACCAAATTACTTCAACTCTCTAACCAAGAAAACAAACTAAAACCGGAAGCAGTTATTGTATATAAAAACCCACCCACATTAGCAACTAAATTAACGAATTACAAAAAATTATCACAAATTCTTCCTAATACGGATAACCTAGGTTCATACCCATGTGGAAAATGTGCTTTATGTGGAAACTTTAAAAACTATAATATGGTTAAAACAGTTGGTTCCATTATATCGCACTCAAATAGCAAAAAATTTAATTTAAAACAACATCTTACTTGCAAAAATTATGGTATTTACGTCGCAGAGTGTAAATTTTGTAAAATGTAATACGTAGGACAAACAGAAAATAAATTTTCTACCCGATAAAATAACCACCGCTCATTCTGGAACAAATTTAACGTTAAGGATAACAATGACCGAGCTGCCCTCCTTAAACATTTTTATAAATTTCATTTCGACGCTTTTAATGGTAAACCTGAGATCACTAAATGCTACATGGTCATACTTGTAAAACAACCGGATAAAACTTTATTGGATTGGTGTGAAAATAAATGGATTAATAATTTGAATGCTAAAATTAATATTAATAGAATTTTTCTGTCTTATAATTGTGATTGAGTTCTAAACCCGTTTATTCTTCACTATCGTTCAAACTATACACAGTTAAACTACAATAGTTTTGTTAATCTTTTCAGTCAACACTTTGAATCTTAGCGGGAGTTTGCGGTTTTTAATTTCGCTACAAGTTTTACACTGTGCACTTTTTCATCATTGTTACGTGATCCATAATTATTATGTCAGCTGTTGTGTCGTTTAGCTCTTGGTTTTTATTGAAAGCTTCACTTTGTGTCGTTGAGTCAGGACCCGTATAGTATGAGTAAAATTTTCAAATTTTTTGTCAAAGATATGGTATTTAATTTCTTTTTTAAAGAAACTGATGATGACCTTTATAGGTCGAAATCGATTTTCATAATGATGCAGTTGGTTTTAAATTCTTAACTTTTATTTTTTATAATAAATTGAAAGTTGACCGATTTTATTAATAAATTCATGCATCGCAATTTGAAGTAAAGAAATTGCAAGTTTTCTAGAAAATCCAATCAGTGAAAAAACTGCTACAGCAATTGCTGATGCTTATGGAATTCAAAATATGATAAAAGTAAACAAACAAACAAGCTATAAATTAGAAGTCTTCATAAAAAAAAGTGACTGCATGTAAATCAACAGTCTAACTGTGTTCAACAATTTTGCTGAAAATAAAATCCCTTAAAACAAAAAATTAAAAAAAAGTGTTTAATGAAATGTAAAGCTGATTTTTTTTTTATTTAATTATGAAGAATTAACAATTTAAAATCAAATTATTGCCTCGGGCCATTATTAAAATACAGATCACCTTTAGACCTAAGTTTGGCAAACGCTCAATGTTAAATTGACGTAATTGTTGAATTTCTTTTACGTTTCTTGGTTTTAACGGTACAATTGTGTTTAATTCAAAATAATATTTATAAAGGGGTGGGTGTAACATCGCAATTCGCTTTGTCGGCAATCCGTAATTTTAAATAACTCGCTTTGTTTTAGCGACGTTCTAAAACGGTCGCCTAGTAAACGGTTCGTTGGTTTCGAAGACAAAGGAATTAACTGCAACCAGTGAAAGTTATAGACAATGCGTACGAGCAGTAAAGTTTTTGACAAAGATTGTGTTGAATTGAGTATATATTGTAGCGTCAAATATTTAGAGTATAAAGAATTGCCAGTGAAGAAATTTCAGGTGAAATTTTATCGTAATGAAGTTAAATGTTTATTTTAATAATTTTAGCTGATAATTAATTCGGTACAGATACAGTATTTAAAATTAAATTGTAATTAAATTAAATTCTAATTTCACTAAATCGTTTAATTTTGTAAATCTGCTTTACTGCTTAATGGTGTGCACTTGTTGGTTTATCGTTATTTCATATGCTGTTAATTTGGTAATTGTTTGTTGTTGTTTTATTCTAAATTTTCTCTCCAACTCTGTCTTTTCTGTTAACAGAAAACCGCAGCGTTGGACCGTTCTGTAATAAAGAATTTGATAGAAGAACTCTGCTGCGCGTTTTCCCTTGTGTATGTCTCGCGTATCACTGGGCGCGTTTTAAGACATTACACGAAAGTTTTCTGAATTTTTCAACGAAAGTTTTCTGAATTTTTCTACGAAAGTTTTCTGAATTCTTTCTCTGAAGTTTTCTAAAATTTTGAAGTCGTCTGAATTTTTTCCTTCTTTGGTCTGGAGAAAGTTTGAAGTTCCTAAAGTAAAGGTTTGACTGTATTTTTTATTCACTACTTGCTGTAGAATACGTAAACTTGTGATGGACGATAAAGTAGACCCTCGGACCACAAGCGTGAATAAAGATAGATTCGACGTTTCTGGTCATTCAGTCTTTTCCAAATTAGGTACCTGTGATATTCAAGGGAATGATCCAGTAGTAGTAGGTGTGGGCAGTGCAGGTCCGACTATTGTTAATGTACCTGAGGTTGGTGCTATGACTGTTGAGTCTCCTAGCCCATTATCTAGTCAAAGGCTTGCTTCTCTTGCTATACGTAAGCATGCATTTAGTGACGGTTCGGTGCAAAAACAAATAGCATTAAAAAGAGAGCTATTAAACCAGCAATTGTGTATTGCCGAAAAGGCTATTGTAGAAGAAAATGTAGCTGCTCTTTTGTTTTTAAAAGATCAAGTTGATCGGTTATTTAAGGAACTTTATTCTATGTACGAAAATGTTCTTTCTACTTGCGATGGCAATGATAACGTTACGCTACAGCGTGAACTAGCCGGTTTACGCATAAGCCAAGGCGAATTCGAAATAAGATTGCGAGATTTGCACATGAATAAGGCTGATTTAACATCTAGAGGAAATTCTTTTGTAAATCCAACGGTATCTTTGCGCGTATCCAAAGCTCAGTCTGTGGCCTCTCGCAGTACTCCGTCTCACGCATCGTCGCGCAATCGCGGGTCGAGATCTTCTTCAGCCTCCAGATCATCGAGGTCGAGCTCTATCTATAGTAATAAAGAACGCAAACTCCAGAGCACCTTAAAATTAGAGAAGGCAAAATTAAGATTAAAATGTCTTGAAGAAGAGCTTAGTTTGGAAAGGCAATGTCGTAAGATGGAAGCAAAACGTGAATTAGCCGAAGCGGAACTAGAGGCAAGGATAGTGTGTGAAGATTCTATAATAGCAAATTGTAAGTCTTCAGCTGGTCAAGATCCAAACATAACTTCTACTTCGGCACCTATTGCTTCTGCAGTAACTTGTCCACCTATACATAATGTTTCTGTGACTCAAGCCGTAAACCCACCTGACAAAGATCAGGTTTCTGCTTTCACACCATGTTCGGGTCATGCTTTCAAGGAACAGCCACATGAAAAACGTGGGTGTCCTCCTCAACATCCTAGCTCTACAGGATATTACCTAAGTCCTTCTATGCCTTCTAGGGCTCACTTCTCACCCCAAAATGACTCACAATTTGTATCTGCAATTGTTCGTGCTATGACTGAAGCCATGACAGCACCTAAATTAGAATGTACAAAATTTTATGGTGATCCAATGAATTACACAGCATTTATAAGGTGCTTTAATGAAAATGTAGATAAAAAAGAGCTTAGCGCGATGCAGAAGTTAACACTTTTAACACAAGCAACAGGTGGCAAAGCAAAGCGCTCAATAGATCATTGCCCTAATATATGGCCATGTGAAAAAGGATACCTAATTGCTCTAGACACTCTGTACAAAAGGTACGGAAGGCCGTCCGTTATAGCCACAGCCTTCAAACAAAATTTGTTTAACACTCCTTGTGTGAAACCTAACGATAGAGAATCACTATCAGATTATGCTACTTCGCTAAGAAAATGCTTCGAGACCCTTCAAAGTATGGGAAACGTTGCCGAGATGAACAACAGTCTCGTAACGTTGGCTGAAAAGCTCCCTTTTAAGGTGAAAGAAGCATGGAATCGACGATATGCCGAAATATCTTGTCGTAAATCAAAATTACCTGACTTTAGTGATTTCGTTCAATATGTTGAGGAAGAAGCCAATCTTCTTAATGCTTATCCAGAGCAATCGTTTGCAATCAATCGACAAAATGATAAGAAGCATGTTTTTAAGTCATCAAATGCAAGTAAATCAACTTGCGCTAATGTTGTAAGTGGTGTACAGTCCCCGTCTTTTTCATCCAAAAGAAAGCCTGACTCCATTTCAGTAAGCAATGTATCATGTTTCTATTGTTCTAAGTCACATGTTATTGCCAAGTGTGAAAGCTTCATTGCCCTGCCTTTAAAGCAACGTAAGGAGTTTTTAAATAAACAGTTGCGCTGTTTTAATTGCTTTTTAAAGCACTGCACCAATGATTGTAGAAGACCTTCCACATGCAAGGCTAAAGAATGCAAAGAGAAACATCATTCGTTGATGCACGATCACACGTTAGATGATGTCGATCTACCTAATGTTCAACCTAATTTTACAAATAATTCTGAAAATTCCACGGCTAATTGTAATGTTGCACGACAAAAACAACGGTGTTATTTCAATGTTGTCCCTGCTAAGGTCTGCGCGAATGGCAACGAAATATTCGCTAACGTGTTTCTTGATCCTGGTTCTGACACCAGTTTCTGCCGAAAATCATTAATTGAAACTCTGCATTTATCTGGAAAACAAAAGCAACTGTCTTTGAGTACTCTAGGAAAAGGACCAACCATATATAATAGTGTATCTGTGAATCTTTCTGTTGTTTCTCTTGATGGATCAGTAAAGTTTAACCTTCCACAGGTAATTGCAATTGATAAAATACCTGTCAACGTCAATCCGTCGTTATCTAGAACGGATATACAAACATATCCTCATCTTAAAGATTTGCTGTTTCCTGTTATAGAGAACACAGATGTTTCTTTATTGATAGGTAATGATATAATTCAGGCCCACTCAATTTTAGAAGAAAGAAACGGTAACGGAATTGGTCCTAATGCTTGGAAAACACCTCTAGGTTGGTCCCTTGTAGGTCCTTCGCTAGGATTTGGTACTCGAGACGCACATGTAAATTTCCTCAAATCTGATGAGTTGTTGGATAGCGATATACAGCGATCCTTGCTAAAAGAATTTAAGCCAGAAGAAATTCCTTTTCCGACATCTAAGCAAGATAGGGAAGTTCTCACATTACTGCATGAAAACGTGACGTACGCAAATGGTCATTTTTATGCACCACTGCCATGGCGCCACGACGTTAGTTTACCCAAACACAGTCGCTTGATGGCTGATCGACGACTTTACTCTTTGAAAAAACGTTTAGAACGTGATGAGGTTTTAAAGAACAAATATGTTGCGAAAATGCAGGAATACATAGATAACAATCACGCCGAGATTGTCACTGACCAAGAGAAATTGATTGAAGGAAAAGTATGGTATTTGCCCCATCACCCTGTATATCATCCTCGTAAGCCAGATAAAGTCCGAATTGTTTTTGACTGTGCGGCTCGGCACAAAGGCATTTCGTTAAACGACGCTTTGTTACAGGGTCCTGATCTGGTAAATAGCCTCGTTGGCGTTCTTACACGCTTTCGCAGAAAACGTATCGCTGTGATAGCTGACGTGGAGTCTATGTTTCACCAAGTTCGTGTGAAAAAAGAAGATCAGGATGCTTTGCGCTTTTTGTGGTGGCCTGGAAGAGATTTAGCTCAAACTCCTGTAAGTCATCAAATGCTTGTACACGTATTTGGGGCCACATCTTCACCTTACTGCGCAGGATTTTGCTTAGCACAAACTGCTGAACAGTTTGGAGTTAAATTCAATACGGCAACTTCCGAAGTTATAAAAAACGACTTTTACGTTGATGATTGCCTAACATCTTGTGATTCAACCGATGTGACTATTACTCTTGTCAAGCAGCTCCGAGAGTTAATAAAAACAGGAGGAGCTGCTGTTAAAAGAGAAATTAACACATGCGTATTTTGTCGTAAACGCAGTGTTCCAGGAGGTCGGCAGCTTATGTCTATTTTACCGTCAGCTCGTTTAAAGGCAAATAATCCACCAGTTTCTTACACTGGAGTAGATTACATCGGCGCATATTACGTCAAACGGGCACGTAGTTTAGAAAAACGCTATGGCTATGTTTTTTCCTGCTTGACAATGAGAGCTGTTCATATTAAAGTTGCATCTGACCTTTCGGCTGATTCTTCCATAAATGCATTTCGCTGGTTTGTAAGTAGGAGAGGCAAACCAAAGGAGGTTTACTCCGACAATGGTTCAAACTTTGTTGGAGCTGAAAAAATCTTAAAAGAGTCTTTGCGTGAGCTAAATCAGCAAGTGCTCCAGTCATTCTTTTGTCAGGAAGAAATTAAGTGGAATTTTAATCCTCCCACAGCTAGCCACATGGGGGGAGCGTGGGAACAAATGATTCGTTCTATACGACGCATATTTTGTGCTTTGCTGCAACAACAAACGCTCACAGATGATGTTCTACACACGCTTCTCGTGGAAGCTGAAAAAAATACTAAATTCGCGTCCCTTGGTTCCAATCAACATTGATCCAAGTGCTGATGAAGTTCTTACCCCTAATCATCTTTTGCTACTTCGATCAGAAGATAATTTACCTCCAGGAATTTTTGATAAAAAGGATAATTATGTTCGGCGCCGTTGGAGGCAAGCACAATATCTTGCAAATCAATTCTGGAAAAGATGGTCCAGAGAATACATCCCGACTATCGCTTTGCGCCAAAAGTGGCCTGACGTTGAACGTAATCTCAAAATCGGCGACATTGTGCTTGTTATCGAAAATAATGCTCCGCGAGGGAAGTGGAGGTTCGGACGTGTAGTCGAACAGTTTCCTGATCGTCAAGGGCTTGTACGAACCGTCGAAGTCCAAACTCAATATGGTCGTATTCGTCGTCCAATATCTGGGTTGTGTTTGATCCTGAAATCCGATGACAACAACAGTTCGTTCCTTCCATCAATAACCAGTGACCGTGATGAAGAACCGAACAACAAACTTTGACACTCCGTGTTTTTTGTCTCGTTTTTGTGTGTCCGTAAAACCTATTCATTTGTTGTAAGTTTGTAAATGTATATGACATGGGGTGATTGCGATGTTTTCTGTGTATTATTAGTAAAAATGAATTCCGTTTCACTTTAATTGCATTTTTGGGGGGAGAATGTAACATCGCAATTCGCTTTGTCGGCAATCCGTAATTTTAAATAACTCGCTTTGTTTTAGCGACGTTCTAAAACGGTCGCCTAGTAAACGGTTCGTTGGTTTCGAAGACAAAGGAATTAACTGCAACCAGTGAAAGTTATAGACAATGCGTACGAGCAGTAAAGTTTTTGACAAAGATTGTGTTGAATTGAGTATATATTGTAGCGTCAAATATTTAGAGTATAAAGAATTGCCAGTGAAGAAAATTCAGGTGAAATTTTATCGTAATGAAGTTAAATGTTTATTTTAATAATTTTAGCTGATAATTAATTCGGTACAGATACAGTATTTAAAATTAAATTGTAATTAAATTAAATTCTAATTTTACTAAATCGTTTAATTTTGTAAATCTGCTTTACTGCTTAATGGTGTGCACTTGTTGGTTTATCGTTATTTCATATGCTGTTAATTTGGTAATTGTTTGTTGTTGTTTTATTCTAAATTTTCTCTCCAACTCTGTCTTTTCTGTTAACAGAAAACCGCAGCGTTGGACCGTTCTGTAATAAAGAATTTGATAGAAGAACTCTGCTGCGCGTTTTCCCTTGTGTATGTCTCGCGTATCACTGGGCGCGTTTTAAGACATTACAGTGGGGAAACTTTTTAGCTCTAGGGCCTGATTCAAAAGATGATTTAGTCGAGGTTATGTAGAACTAGTATTTACAACGTGAATTGGGCCTTAAACTTACTCGAAGACCAAAAAAATCTTCACTTTGATTTCTTACACCACTCACATTGAGTGCTTGGCGGGCCGAATTTGGCTTGCGGGCGTAGCTTGCCACCACTGTTGTAAAGTTTGTGAACTTGTACTGATCACTGAGAGGTGAGGGGCATTGTGCAATATGAATTGGCACACCATATTTTCGAAGGGGCAAAGCGAGACGCTTGTTAACAGAAAAAATTGGTTTTCGAAAAGTAGTGTTCACTAAAAAAAAAGGTCTTCACTTTGAATCTGTCTTGGATTTCATGATTTTCGTCGCAGAAAACTAATGGTCTCGGAAAAAAACAAGAAAAAGGGTTCTGCACATGGAATCTGTCTTTGATTTCTGGCGGAACAAAGCCCTGAAAATCCGGACTGTCTTGCCAAAATCGAGATGTATGGTAAACCTAGTTATGCACACCGCAACAAGTTTTGTGTCTGAGCATGGTTTCTAAAATCTAAGATTTTTCGTCTTGTATAAACCAGCTTCGGGTTTGACATGCTTGATGTGTATTGCTGCAGATAACACCTTTAATGCTGTCTGCCATCACTCGTGCCTTTTTTATACGAGGGTCAGTCAATAAGTAATGAGACTTTCTCAATTACTTTGGTGTTCTTGGAGTTATGCAACTGAAATTTTATGTGATGATTATGAATGGAGTTGTCATCTTATTTACAACAAAACTTGTTTATTTTCAGATTACTGTAGGTGTGACGATAAATTGAAATGACTACTAGGCTAGGAAACAGCTCATGCTTGGAACAAAGAGGAGTCATCAGATTTCTGTTGGCAGAGAGTGTAAAATCATGTGAGATTCTGTCTAGAATGCAAAGACAATATGGTCCTTCCTGTATGTCTAGAGCAAACTTCTACAAATGGGTGCAAGCATTCAAAGATGGACGCGAAAGCATTACTGATGATCTGAGAAGTGGAAGACCTGTGGATGTCTCTACCCCAGAAGCAGTACAGGCAGTTGAAGACCTGATCAAATCTGATAGAAGGGTCACTTTAGATGAAATTGCTACAAACTTGGACATCTCCCATGGCACAGTGTACGCAATTGTGCGTGAGAAGCTGCGTTTTTCAAAAGTCAGCTGTCGCTGGGTTCCAAAGATGTTAACGGATGATCACAAAATGCAGCGCCTGATGGCTTCCAGAGCATCACTACGCAGATACAGAAAGGAGGGAGATGTATTTCTATCGAGAATAGTGACAACTGATGAGACCTGGGTCTTTCATTATGAACCTGAATCGAAACGACGATCAATGGAGTGGAAGCATGTTTCTTCCCCAGTGAAGAAAAAATTCAAATCTCAGAAAAGTTTAAGGAAAGTCATGCTCACTGTGTTCTGGGGCAGAAATGGGCCGATCACTATCAGTTTCTTGGAAAGGGGCAATACTGTGAACTCACAGAACTACTGTGAGCTGCTAACTCAAGTGAAAAAAGACATTAAGAACAAACGGAGAGGACTTCAATCAAGAGGTGTGATTCTCCTTCAGGATAATGCAAGGCCCCACACAGCAGCAAGAACCCTAGCCAAAATTGAAGATTTAGGCTGGAAACTTCTAACACACCCACCCTACAGCCCAGACCTTGCACCATCTGATTTTCACCTCTTCGGCCCACTCAAAGAGAGTATGAGGGGAATTCACTTCCAGACTGATGAAGAAGTGAAGGCTGCTGTGAGCAACTGGCTAAGGACCCAGTCCACGGAATTCTATGCCAAAGGAATAGACAATCTAATATCAAGATGGAACAAGTGTGTTGCAAAGGAGGGAGACTATGTTGAAAAATAAAAAAGCATTTTTTGATTACCAGTCATTGCAAACTTGAGTTATTAAAAAAGTCTCATTACTTATTGACTGACCCTCGTAACTTAAAAAGAAATATTATTTTTAAAATCCAATTTGAATAACGGAGGCACAAAGTACTTTAAGATTAAAGATATGATAAACATCGTCTTAACTTTTTCCTTTTTACAGTATCTCAAAATTTTCTATTAGTTTTTATTTTAAATCAATATAAACGATAGCTAAAAATAAATATAAATAGAATATCCCTGTAGCTTCACTAATATTTACCTACTACATGTTTATAAAACTTACAAAGTAGCAAATTTTTTTTATATGAATTCTTTTAGGTTTACTCCCAAACTAAATGCTATTTATTCTATATGTCCGGCACTTCATACTGTCGGTCTGATGTAGAGTGGAACAGGACTACGTAGGCCTACGCATGAGACAATAAACCGAAAAAATTCTAAACCTCACTAAAAATCATAATTATCACATTAAAAATGTAGTTTGTGTAATACAAGACAGTGCGATATTAAGTCGTTTCAGACTTGCAAGTAAATATTCTTTTTGGTTTATAACGCTGATTGTTAATTAAAAAATAAAAACCATATCTCAAAAATCGTTTATCAAAGTGGTTCTTACTTTTTTGTAAGAATTTCGTTAATTTGTGGAAATACAACGTTCATTGCTTTCTTTATAGTTTCAGTTTCCTTGTTGTAACAATCATTTAAATTTTGTCCAGCTTCAGCCAACCGTAAAAAAAACTTACAGTTCTTTAAAATTGGATTCGGTTATTTTGTCTTTTATTATCGTTTATTCTGATTCGAACTGTTAAGTTGAATGCAAATGTTTCATAGGTTTTTAGGGAATTTTATAAGTTGAAAAAAAGGCATTGAAAATGTCAATAAACCTTTTTCAATGGTAAAAACAAAACAGCTTACTTTCACGTAATGCAAAAAACTTGGTTTTTTAACCTAGAACACAAATTTTTAAACAGGGTTGTGAAGTCGGAGAAATTATTTGAAACTCCGATTCGATTCTGACTCTACCTATTCAAAATTTTACGACACCAATTCCTGCGATGACTGCAATAGATCTAAGAAAACAATTTCGACTCTGCCCTAAAATCTGCGACTCCGTGTCCACAACTTTGGTTTCAAACGGACCTTACATTTTTAGTTCAAAACAAAACTAAAAAAAACTTGAAAACAAAATCCAGTTTACCAGGTCTTAAATTTACTGTTGTTTAACATTGGAATAAAAGTGACGAATTTGACCAGGAGCCAAATACCTATGCGGCTTTTATACTTTTTCTTGCGCGGATTTTTCGTTTGTTTCATATATTTTTTATCAATAAAGTTTTACGTCAGATTTACTCTTCAGTTAACTTTCAAAGACAAAAAGGTCCTATAAATTTTTTCGGTCTTTACTAATTTTTAAAGACCGGTTTCGGACAGCAAAAAGAGTATGGCTCCGAGTACACATGACATTTTTTCCTAAATGGCCTCGATATTAAAAAGTTTCTTCCCCTTGAAACCAAATAACAAATGATGAAAAACAGCTGCAAATTTTTATTTGTAATTAGCTACATAGCGATAATAATTTCAATCTCTTCTCTTTCTTAATTGTTAGGTGAAGTTGGTGGATGGAAAGAATATTTTAGTGTCAGCCAATCACATTGATGAAAAACTAAAGGATAACAAAAAAAAATTTACATATGAATTGTGAGGTCTAATATCTAGCATCTTTCGTTTGAATCTTAGTTTCGAATCGTATTAGAAAACGTAATAATCATACATTTAAAAAGCAAGTAATAATTGAAATTGCGACAGTTATTACGGTACATTTTTAGGATTAAGTTGAGCTATGTTTAGATTAGTGCAGCGTTTTTCAAACCATGGGTCGCGAAAGCTTGTAAATTATCGCACGTAAGAGAAAAAGATCTGCGCACACAAGATTTCAAAAGTGAAGACCCTTTTTTAAGAGAATATTACGATTTTAAGACGAAAATCAAGAAATCAGAGTCAGATTCAAGGAGAAGATTTTTTTTTTTTTATGAGATCACTACGTTTTTGAGCTGAAAATCAAGAAATCGAAATAAGTTTGCTCAGGAACAAATTTCTTCCCACACATATACAGCTAAAAATTAGACAACCATTGTTGACTTACATAACAATTTCGTTTTGTTTCAATAAGCGCTTAACTCAAATTTATTTGGGTCGCAGTCATTTGTAAATCGTTGTTTTTAGCGATTTTGGGTCGCAGAAAAAAAGTTTGAGAAATGCTGGTTTAGTTTATAAAATGGTTTACAATTTACAGATATTTTTTGATTTTTTGTTTGCATAGCACATCTTATAATTATCCATTTTCCAACCTCAGTCATGTTTAGTGACACAGCGATTGGCTAACACGTTCCAGATAACCCTATCTGTGCCGAATATGTAGAAATAAAAAATTTACTATTCATTTTTATTTCCTTTAGAAACCGATCAAATCAACAAAAGTAAGGTAAAATAAAATAACAATGAACTAACACGAACGTTTTCGGCTTACATCGGCACGATGGAATTGTTTCAAAAGCCTTGCTCTATAGCAGGGTTCTTTAAACTGGGGGTCGCGGGATTGGGAGAAAAAAAGCGAAATGCAACAGCAAATTGATATGAAGACCATTTTTTTTTTTTTTAGAGAACACCTTGATTTTGGGAGAAAAACAGGGAAATCAGAGATGAAATCGAAGTGAAGACCTTTTTTTTTTTTTAGAGAACACCTTGATTTTTGGGGAAAAATAGCGGAATCAGAGATCGATTCTAGGTGAAGATCATTTTTTAGGGGTCGCGAAAAATTTTGCCTGTGAAAAATGGGTCGCGATGAAAAAAGTTTGAAGAACACTGCTCTATAGAAAGGTTTTTTTTATAATTCTGATAAAATCGAGACTCTTACATAAGGAATCGTATTTCACCAAGTTCTTTTAGTTTGACAGTTTTTAGTAGCGGGAGCGTTTTATTCAAGCGTTGAAGTTTATCTCAGAAAGTTAACCAACTAATTTTTTTACATTTTTTATTCACTTACTCATATAAAAATAAAAAAAAATAACAGTAAATAAAACAAAAGAATCTGGTCTATTATAAAAATAAGTTATTTGATTTATGATTAATGCAGAAGTTTTATATATCCTCACTAATGTTTACCGAAGAGCATTTCTATATATTACGTTCGCTGGCAAAGCCGCAACGTTGAATAAGAATAAGTTTAATATCGCCTGATTATACGACGGGAGAGACAGGAGGTGAAATCTAAAAATGAATTTTGATATGTATAGAGAATAAGAAGATTACGATACAAAATTTACAGATATGATGGAGCGAAGGAATGTAGACATATTGTGCCTACAAGAAACTAAGTGGAAAGGTAGTAAAGCAAGGAACATTGGAGGTGGATGTAAAATATTTTACAACGGAGCTGATAGAAGAAAAAACGGGATAGGGATAGTGCTGAGGGAGGAGCTGGCTGAAAGTGTTCTGGAGGTGAAGAAGGTGTCGGACAGACTGATGGCCATGAAGCTGGAGGTAAATGGGTCCATCCTAAATATAGTAAGCGCATATGCTCCACAGGTTAACAACAGCATGGAGGAGAAAAATGATTTTTGGGAAGACCTGGATGGATTGATAGAAAGTATATCAACAGAAGAGAGAATAGTTCTTGGTGCAGACCTTAATGGACATGTGGGCGAAGGAAACATAAGGGATGAGGAAATAATGGGGAGGTACGATGCTGGAACAAGAAATAAGGAAGAATCAATGGTTGTGGATTTTGGGAAAAGGATGGATTTGGCGATTGTCAATACTTATTTCAAGAAGAAAGATGAATACAGGGTGACATATAAGAGTGGAGGAAAAAGCACCCAAGTAGATTATGTGATGTGCAGAAGGAGGAACCTGAAGGAAATGTGCGATTGTAAGGTAATATTGAATGAGTCTGTCGCAAAGCAACACCGTATGGTGGTATGCAAAATGGCTCTTATGGTGAAAAAGAAAAAAGCAGAGAAAGTAAAGCCAAAGATACGATGGTGGAAACTGAAAGAGACAAGCTGTCAAGAAGCGTTTAGACGAGAGGTGACCAGGATTTTGGGAGGCAAGGAGGGTTGACCTGATGAGTGGGAAAAAACAACAGAAATGCTAAGAAAAACAGCTGAAACTGTACTGGGAGTGACATTTGGGAAACGAAAAGGAGACAAGGAGACATGGTGGTGGAATGCGAAAGTTCAAAAGAGCATAAAAGAAAAGAAAGAGGCAAAAAAAGCATGGGACAAATTAAGAGATGAAAATACTAAAAAGACTTACAAAGAAAAGAAGAATAAGGCAAAGAAGGCAGTTGCAATGGCAAAGGGACGTGCGTATGATGATTTGTATGCTAGATTGGAAACAAAAGAAGGTGAAAAAGAGTTGTACAGATTGGCTAAGCAGAGAAACAGAGCAGGGAAAGATGTACAGCACGTGAGGGTTATAAAGGATGAAAACGGTAATGTTATGGTAAATTCAGTGGCAGTGTTAAAGAGATGGAAAGAGTACTTTGAGAAACTGATGAACGAGGAAAATAACAGAGAACCTAGAACAGAAGAAACAGAAGTGGTTAATGAAGAGGTAAATTGTGTCAGTAGAGAAGAAGTAAAAAAAGCACTAAGAAGGATGAAAAAAGGTAAAGCGGTTGGGCCAGATGAGTTACCAGTAGAAGTTTGAAAGTGCATGGGGGAGATGGGGATAAAGTTTTTGACCAGACTGTTCAACAGACTATTAATGGGAGAACAGATGCCAGAAGAATGGAGAAGGAGTATGCTTATCCCAATCTATAAAAACAAAGGGGATGCACAGTGCTGTGGAAACTACAGAGAAATAAAGCTAATGAGCCACACAATGAAAGTATGGGAAAGAATTATTGAAACCAGGTTAAGGGATAGAATGAAGATCAGCAAACAGCAATATGGATTTATGCCAGGAAAGGGAACCACCGATGCCATGTTTGCCTTAAGAATGTTGATGGAAAAATACAGGAAAGGTCAAAGAGAGCTACATTGTGTATTCGTGGACCTAGAGAAAGCTTACGACAGGGTTGCACGGGAAGAGCTGTAGTACTGCATGAGAAAATCCGAAATAGTGGAAAAGTATGTGCAACTAGTACAGAATATGTACGAGGGAAGCGAAATAGTGTTGAGGTGTGCAGTAGGAACTACAGAAAGTTTCAAGGTTAAGGTTGGATTGCACCAGGGATCAGCGTTATGTCCGTTCCTGTTTGCAGTGATAATGGACAGGCTAATGGATGAAGTAAGGAGAGAACCAACATGGACAATGCTGTTTGCTGATGATATTGTAATTTGCGAAGAGACCAGGGAAAAAGTGGAGCAGAGATTAGAATCCTGGAAGTATGCATTGGAAAGAAGAGGGATGAAAGTAAGTAGGTCGAAGACCGAATATCTGTGATAAATGGAAAAAATGACGACGAAACAGTAAAGATGGAGGATACAAAAGTGCCAAGAGTAAAGTAATTTAAGTATTTGGGATCAACAGTGCAAGAAAGTGGTGGTTGTGAGAGGGAGGTAAAGAAGAGAGTTTAGGCAGGATGGAACGGATGGAGAAGAGTATCGGGAGTAATCTGCGACAGGAGGTTACCAGCAAGAGTAAAAGGAAAAGTGTACAGTTCAGTGGTAAGACCAGCAATGGTGTATGGATTTGAGACAGTAGCAGTCACAAAGAAACAAGTGGAAGAGATGGAAGTCGCAGAGATAAAAATGCTGAGGTTTGCTATGGGAGTGATGAGAAAAGACAAGATTAGAAACGAGTACATCAGGAGTACCGTTAAGGTAGAACAGTTAGAAATGAAGATGAGAGAGGGCAGGCTGAGGTAGTATGGACATGTCATGAGGAGAGACCAAGAGTATGAAAAAGAAAGATGGAAATGGAGTTACCGGGAAAGAGGAGAAGAGGGAGACCAAAGAGAAGATTTTTAGGTGTGGTAAAAGAAGATATGGAGAAACTTGGTGCGAAGGAGACGGACATTGAAGACAGAAAGATGTGGAGAATGATGATACGCTGTGGCCACCCCTGACTAAAGGGAAAGGCCGAAAGGAGAAGAAGAAGAATAGAGAATAAAAAGATAAATTCCAAGTTTAAACAGAAATTTATAACGGATTAAAGTAAATGAAGTTGCATTAAAAGTTAATATCAAAATCATATTTATGTCTATGCAATTAATCTTAACAGTTTTTTTTTCGGTTTTGCGTTATTTTTTGGTTTTCAAAGGGGCCCAGGAAAACCAATAAAATTTGTCTACATTTTATTTTTTTTTTTTAACAGTCAACTATACTTTTCTTTTTCTAAAATAGTATCTTGCAAAAATGAAAGTCTACATATCTTCATCTTAGCGTACTATCTAAGGATTATGTATAAACATTTGGTGGTACAGAATTTGAAGATTGCGTGAAGTAAAAGATTTTTCTTCCCAAAGCTTTTCATCCTGAAGAGTGTCAGATGAAAAGCTTTGGGAAGAAAAATCTTTTACTTAAGGATTATGTTTTTATTTTGACTATTCTTGTTATTAAATAACAAATTAATTACTTTTTTTAAAGCAACGTAGCTACTTGATGATGGCTTCAGTTCGGCACAAAGTGTTAAAGTGATTTTCCTGTGGATCCCAATAACCAGTGGTTGTAAAATTCTATCGAAGTAATAATATTTTTTCTAAAAAAACTTTGTTAGGGCTTAGTGCAGTGATTTTCAAACTGTATATCAGGCCTGTGCCGTAAGAGATTTCGAAGTGTGCTTCGAAAAATTTTTTAAAAGCATTAATCCAGTGCTCAGTAACAGGTACGTAAGTAGGCTATACTCTTTAAAAAAAATTGTATTTCTTTAAACCAGCGACCAAAAAACTCAAAAAATTCAATGTAATTTCCATTGTGTCAAGTTTATGTGATCAATTGTCTTCCAGGCTTGTTTCATACATGATTTACAAACTTGGATAATTCACGGGAATACTAACCATTCAAAATCTAGAGAAGATCAACTAGAAAAAGTATTTGTTTTATTTATAGAAAGCTACATTGAAATTCGTGGCTTTTATATAATACGTTATAATGTTTCAGGTAAAGAAAAGCGTTGAAAACTTAGTGAAGACTTAAAAAGATCTGCACTTTGGTCCAAGTGTGCCATAAAATTTGGAAAAGTGGCAGTGTCCCGCGGGCGCGAAAAGTTTGAGAGCCGCTGATGCAGACTAAAAAAAACAGCGTGCGTTTATTCTTTAATAATAGGTAAATGTGAAAATTGGAGCTTTCCAAAAATAGTCACTTTTAGCTGCACTTTAGATTTTACAATAAGCCTATGCTTAGTACTTTTTTAACAGCGTTTCAGATTAAATAATATTTATTATATATTACATAAAAGATAAAAGTGAGTTTATAAAATCGCAATTACGTTTTAACGTAAGCATTCGGACCCCCGATTGTCTGTAGTGGTTTAGCAAGCATATTAGACTCTTGGTGTCGTGGATGAGACAGAGCTGTGCGACTCGAGTCCAAATTCAAACTAAAAAATATTTGGACTCGAGTCACAAAATTAATTAATGAGTCTGAATTGACTCGAATGAGCCGAATCAAAAAAATTTTGCAGATCCTAGTCAGGGGCGCAAAAATTAAGGAGGGGCAGATAGTGAGAAGCATTGCGTTAGATCTGTCTTTACAATTATATAATCTTGACCAAAATTAAATTTAACAAAGTTTGTAAAATAACGGTTTTGACAAGGAGTCACTAAACTTAAACCGCACACCAAATAATAATAATTTCGCAAGGGGAAAAACTTTAGAAAAAAGACCTTCTAACAAACGTAAATTTTAACGTATGCAAGAAACTTCTTTATGAACATGGTGTATTTAAGTTCGTGTTAGACTCGTATTGGACATGACAGTGCAAACCAAGGCGGGAAATTTTCATTTTATTTTCATATTATCTCTCTTTTTATCTTTTGGACTCGCAGAAGAGCGACAGAGCGCTATATACAGGGCAAGCAATTACCCCAGTGGTTCTCAACCTGTGTGCTGCAAAAGATTTCGAAGTATGCCGTGAAATGTTTTAAAAAACATTAAGCCATTGTTCCGCAACCTTTTTTTTATTGGACATTACTACTTTTTAGGGAGGAAAATTATGAAATCCAATACAGATTTAAATTAAAGGTTTTTTTTAGAGAACATTACTTTTTAAAGACGAAAATCAAGACCTGCATTCTTGTCCAAGTGTGCCGCGAATTTTGATAAGGTTTCAAAGTGTGTGTAGGCGCGGAAAGGTTGAAAAGCACTGAATTACTCTGACCTGCTTCAGAGATGCCAAAAATATTGCTGTCCGGTTGAAATTTTTTATTTGTTTTTTTTTTAGTTTTATTGAGGTATGAATAAAATTTAAAATTGCTTACCAAGACCGCCAAGCAGGTTACAATCACGGCGCTTATAACTACTCGACCACGCTGCCAAAATTGAAAAAGTAGGCACTCTTTTGGTGGATAAGTTGACAATCAATAACCCCTCACTTTAATTGGTGTGAAATTTCGGCGTTTCCATGTGATGCTAATGGTCATGATTCGGGGAATGGTCGATAAAATTTAGCAAAACTGTATTGCCCTCCCCAAATTTTTGGGTTAGTACGACTATGTCTTTAACTATATTTCGAACACTTAACTTTACAATTCCGAACATTTCATTTAGTCTTAAAACCTCAACTACAATTTTTTCTATACAACAAATAAAGGTGCCTTTATTTTTAATTTTGCCCTCCAGTCAAAACATTTTCCGGCGCCTCTGTTCGCATGCTTCACTTAACAAAGTAGTTGAAAAACCTTTGTATGAGATACGCAAGAATTTATATCTAGATTTTCGAATATTAATGAAAAAGAGCTCTCATAGTGATTTATTGAGCAGAGAATTTTAGTCTCAAGTAGCATTCAAAGAAAATTAATCAAAGAGAGTAACACAATGTCGACCGGAATCCTCATAATCGGACGATTCGCAACCAACCACTGTTTCTCATTGTAGTGTCAGTATATATTCTTTTGCGATCATTCAACCAAGTTGACTCTGATGCGACGCACTTTTTCAAAAAGTGCGTTTCTTATAACCTTTCACGGCTTTCCACCTTGCCAACTACTAAGCAAGCACTATTATTATAGTACTGTAGTAGCATGGCAAGACATTTTTACGGACTAAATTGCAATTGCAGCTTTGTGAAAGCAGTAAATTTATAGTCATAAGTAAAATAGTGGTTAGATAGGCTTAATTATCTATATTAAAAGCTGTAAAATAATTAAAAAAAATTTTATGGTCGCTTTAAAACTAAAAGTAAGTTTTTTAAAGTAGTACCCTAACATGGCAGCAGAACAGCAAAAAAACAGCAACGCCGACAAACTGTTCGGCAAACTGATATAAGAATAAGAACTGTAGTTCGAAAAAAGTCTACCAGCAGCAACATTTATTGAATAAGTTAGACATAAAATCTTATCATTTTGAAAAAGAATCTGATAAAATTTATAAAATCTATTGTCGAAGGAGTTTCTTTCAAAGTCTATTATTAATATTGCTCATCTATCCAAGGGCAGATTTTAATTAGGTTATGGAATCATTCATAAACATATTTCTTTAAAGTTTGTGTCAGCTACCAACTTTGGTCAGTATTTTCATTCTTGGTCTACTCCTGCTTTTTTTGAACTACATTTTTTCTTGCAAAATGGACTAACTGCATTAATTCTTCTTGTTTTGCTATATTTTCAACCAATTTTTTCGATCTTAAATGTTTTGCTTCCGTTTCCATTTTTTCAACCCTTTGTTCTTCAGTACTGATTTTATTCTTCCATAGTATTCCCCATGTTTTCTTATCTACCTTTCAAATTTCAAAGCACTAAATCATATAGTCTTGGGTATGACATTAAACTATATCCAATGAGAAGGCTTCAGTTAAGAGTTCTGAAATTATAGGGAAGGTGGAATTATTCTTTAATTTCCATTACCCCCAGGCTCACTCTGACCCGGAGTGGGAGCACTTGTTAGGGTTCCAGCTATGAATTACATAGATCAACCTGTTGCCTTGCAGGTACTGTCTTTTTAGGCAAAGCCTATGTCCACAGCAGACAACTATGGTTGATGTCAGCAAGGGCATGCGACCAATAAAAATTTGCTCCAGTTTTTATAGAAATGCAACTTAATAAAATTGCTTCCAGTCCCCAGCAATTCTTTAATGGGCAGGGGGGGCAAAGAATCTCTTGGTATAAATGTTTTGCTTTATGCCAGGACGAGGAACAACAGATGCTCTTTTTATTGTGAGAAGAGTGCAAGAGAAATACCGGAAGAAAGATAAAAAGTTGTACATGTGTTTCGTAGATTTAGAGAAGGCCTTTGACAGAGTTCCAAGAAGAGTAATGCAATGGGCATTAATTAAGAAAGGACGACCTGAGATCTTGGTGAAAGCAGTGATAAGTCTGTATGAAGGTTCAAAGATGAAGGTTAAAATTGGATTTGAATTCTTAGACGAATTTTCTGTAGCGGTTGGTGTACATCAGGGATCTGTTTTGTAACCTTTGTTGTTTGCAATTGTGGTGAATGATGTGACAAAAAATGTAAAAGAAAGCTTAATGAAAGAGGCTTTGTACGCAGATGACTTAGTACTAATGAGTGAAACGATGGAGGGTCTGAAGGAAAAGCTTTTCAAAAGGAGAAGTGCATTGGAGAGCAAGGGACTGAAAGTGAATTTTGAAAAGACGAAAATGATGGTATGTGGATCAGAGGGTGAAGTCCTACGAAGTAGAATAGACCCATGTGGAATATATGGCAAAAGGGTGACAATTAACTCAGTGCTATGCACAAAATGTGATCAATAGATTTATGGAAGGTGTTCTAAGTTAAAGAAACTAACTCCAAGTGCGGCAAGATTTTTTGTTTGTAGCAAATGTGAAAAAGCAACAAATGGTGCAGGAGAAGAACACAGGAGGTAATGTGTGATCAAGTGAAAACTGTAAAGGGATTTTGCTACATTTATCGATAGGCGGAATGCCAGTGGAGAATGTGAAACCGCAGTGACTGCAAGAACAAGAGTGAGATGGAAGAAATTCAGAGAGCGTGGTAAGATACTGTTTGGAAAAAAAATTTTTTGCGGATGAAAGGAAAAATATATAACAGCTATGTAAGATCAGCTATGTTATACGGAAGCGAAACGTGGTGAATAAGAGAAAATGAAGTAGTTATTTTGAGAAGAGCAGAAAGATATATGGAGGGCGATGTGCGGTGTAAAGTTGGTAGACAAGAAGAATGCAAAAGGAGCTGATAGACATGTTGAGATTGAAGGCAGCAGCAGAAAAACTGGCAAGAGCAAATGGTGTGAGGTGGTATGGTCATTTTTAAGACGACCTGATGAAGATGTTTTGATGAGGCAATGGTACATGCATTGGATGAAAACGTAAACAGGGTTGATTGAGAATGAAATGGAGGGAAAAGGTCGAAGGAAGCATGAGAAGGATTGGTTTAAAGAAAGATGTAGTAGATTGGTGTAGGTGGAGAGAAGGTGTACGAAGAATTGCGAAAGTAGTAGGATGCATCCGGCCATCTCCAGTCACTAGGGATTAAATTGGATTAAAACTGAAGTGATGATGATGATCATGATGTTTTTTTGTCAACTCCGAATTTCCATGCTTTAAATTCATATGTAATAATGTTTCATTTGTAGATTTCAACGCAGGGGTGGGCAACTTTATACATATCACTGGCCAAAAACCAAGTTTATAGCGCTAGGGCGGGCCACACTTTTTTCCTGCAATCAAAACTTTTCTTGCATCACACAAATTTAAAGTGAAGACTTTAAGTGAAGACCTTTTTTGCATGTGTTCACTAGTTTTTTAGACGTAAAAGGAGCAACGTCACGCTAAATAAAACATCATACAACATCATGCAAATCCTGAGTTATACTTTGGTCTTATAACTTTGCATATATCTTTGTATCTTATTGTATTGTATCTTTGCATCTTTGTTTTACCTCTGTAAGATCTGAATATTTGTAAAGAATGGCATTAATGCAGTAGGCTGCAATCGCAGCGCTGTCAAAGATTTTTAAATTGAAATAAAGAACATTTCTGTTTTTTTCACATTGCTTTCATAGACAACCCGCTTTCTTTTAATGAAAATCCGAGAAGTACTTTTTAACTGTAATAGTCATATGACTTGCAATCGGATTTAATTTGAACTTTTATCTTGAAACGCCAAAAGGAACTGCAGCACATGCAAAAACAGTCACGAGTGTATTAGAAGTCCCGAGGATACTTAGCTCCTGTGTAGTGCCATCGTTTTCAATTTTTGGGTGAAGGTTTGGGTTAAACTTCCTGACCTACCAAAATGGAACAATTGTTAATTTTTTTCGTTCCCAATAAAAAGAATCATATTATTTTTAGGTGCAAAGCATATACGTAAATAAATTTGCGATATGGAAAAATTTGCTTTGTTGACGAGTGTACTCTCCTCTGAAGCAGAAGAGTCTTTAAAGGAAATCCTCGAGAACCCATATCCACGCACAGAAATCCAAACGTTTAGAGGACGAAAGATCATTCCAGATTTCAACGCCGCCACAATGGAATATATACACAACAAATGGAATGCTAAAAGCGGTGATGTCTTTATTGCTTCCTATCCAAAAACAGGTTTTTTTATTAGTATTATTTCAGCTTCAAACTCAATTTGTAAATCTTTTTTTAAAAGATATGTTTACGCAATTTAAGTAGAATCAACATACAAACATTAAAAATAAAATAAAAGTTATATTCAATGCCTTATATTGCAATGCCGTTGGCGAATTTTTGTCCTCAGTTGAAAAACAATTTTGGTCAACTTTAAAACTTTTAAAAACTTTAAAAACATTTATTAACCTTTAATAAAGCTAACTTGCGGAAACTTTGTAAATATTATTGAAATGATAGAAAAATCTATAAAGCAAACGCATACATTATGCTATTTAAAATTTTGAATGCATATTTACAATTGATTTTAAAATATTTTACGAATGAAAGCACATTAATTTGGAAAAACAGTTAAATTTAGAACATTTTTTTGCTCACATCTTAAAAATTTTGCCGATATTTAATTTTTACTATTGTATTATAAGGTCATCAATAAAACAAGTTAATTATTTCATGAAAAAAATAAAAAAAATTTTAATTTTTTATCATTTTTGTTGCGAAGTTCTCGTCAATTTTAAGTTTGTTATTAGCTTGCCTCCTGCATGAGTGAATTCGATCTTAAACTTTTACAACTGGTTGACTACTTGCCCTATAGATTTATAATAAAAACTATACAATGTTAGATTTCATTCTTGCATGAAATGAAAATATTGGTAAGGTTGATACATTAACCGCATTAACCGCAAACAAAACTTCCGTCGTTTGACCGAAAGTAACCTTGTATAGAGCGATCACATTGTGAAGAGTTTATGTTGTGCTAATTCGCCTACGCGAAAAATCACTATCTTTTCGAAGCTTTCACGAATTCGATATCTAGCCAGACGATTCTTTGCACTTTACTATCATTGTACTCGAATCGTGTTTCACGCTCAAAAAGAAATGTTTTTATTATGGAAACCAAATCTGATTTGTCAGAAAATTACAAATAACTACATAATTGACTTTGAAAAAAATTATAACCAGGCTTTGATCAAATATATTTTTTACAAAGTTAGAAAATCTAAAAAAACTTTTTTTAATTTTTAGTTACGGCTAACTGAAATTCTTTGCACAGGCTGAACAGGTTTTAAATTGCTTGCAGTCAATTTTTTTCCCTGTTCTATATTTTATTGTTGAATAAGTTTTAAGAAGTTTGCCAAAAATTGGTCTTTGGTTTATTTGCTGATTAATTTTATCAGGCTCTCATTGGATAACCGAAATCGTACACCAAATTTTATATCGCCATAATCAAGATTGGTTAGATATGTCTCGATACTTTCCAATGGCGCTGCGATTCTTAGAAAATGGTCAAGGTAAGAAATTGTCGCTCAAAAGTAGCCGTTTGTTTTAAAGGTTACGCTTGAATGGCCGGCCGTTATTCAAATTATTTTGTCTTTGTATTATTTCTTCGGGTAAAGCAATTAACTATTATTAACTTTGACTGGTTAAAAAGCCACTAGTACAAAGGGCTTTGACCCGACTCATCAGCTGTAATTTGTTCTTTCCTTGATTATACGTTTATTTGATTTTTAATTAAATTTATTTTCAGCTGAAAAATTCTCGGTCATCGACAGCTTTCCGATCTCCCGGAGGATATTTCAAACTCATATGACACCGGAGATGATCAACTTTGAAAAGATTAAAAAAGCAAATACAAAAGTAATGATTTCATACATTTGTTTAGCGCTGCTAAGATTTTAAGTCTGTGGCATTATTTATTCCAGGTTTGAGCCTTGAAGTTGTTAAACTTGAAGCAAGTTATTACAATGGAAATGAAGCAAATTGTGTTATTGAATATGGACTTTGAGCCGTTTATATTTTTTTGTTTCATTGACATAAGCTTCTAGTCTACCGCTATGCTTACAATTTAGGGAGAAAGTATACTTTTTTTAACCATATTGCAGTTACATACAGCAATACACATATACTCATGCTAAAATAAAACAAAAATAAACCATAAACGATTTCGGCTTACATTATTAGCCCGCTTCAGATGAAATAAAATGTTACTCTAAATTACATGACAAAACACTAAACATTTTATTTCATCTGAAGAGGGCTAATGTAAGCCGAAAACATTTATGGTTTCTTTTTGTTTTATTTTAGCATGAATGTATGTGTATTGCTGTAAGCTATGCTTACATTTGTTATTTTTTTTGAAAAGACATAATAGAAAATCGACTAAGGGTTCTATTAAGACACATTTTGTTTCAATAAGACAACAAACCGTAAACGTCTGAAAACGGTCAGTTCAAACTTGCCTGTTTAAACTGATATCGATTGTTCAGTTTTTTCATCGTAGCCATAAAATTAAAGGCAATTTTTTAGAGTTTTTAATTTCTTTGGTTAAATTACATTTTTTTAGGTAATTTATGTTTATCGAAATCCAAAAGACGCTATGGTTTCCTGGCTGAAATTTATTAAAATTTTGCCGTTAGGAAAAATGGAACCTTTTCATTCAATGATAAGTAACGGATGGAGTAATTATGTTGATAATGTAGTGTCAGGTAAAAGTTGTGTAATTATTTTTAATGTAACTTTCAAATATGTTTTAAGATGAAAAAGGTTCAAGCAAAAATGCTTTAATTTCAGTAAGTCTTACTTTTTGTTTTGTTTGGATGTAGGTAACTTTCACATGAACTTAAAACCAGGAGAATGGTATCCTGATCACATACTGTCGTGGTATCCTCACCGAGAAAAAAAGACAGTGTGTTTTGTTGCATATGAAGACTTGAAAAAGGTATAATACAAACTTTGTAGTATAATAAATTGGAAAAATAGGGTTATAACTTTATGAATATTTTTGTTTTTTTCTAACTTAAATATAATGAGAAAAACAAAAAAATTGTGCACCAAAGTTGACTAGTTTTTATTAGGGGTGAAGCTTTCGTGGGCTACTGCTCACTTCGTCAGGTGCTATGGAAATGCATTCCATTGCACCTGACGAAGTGAGCAGTAGCCCACGAAAGCTTGTGCCCTAATAAAAACTAGTCAACTTTAGTGCACAATTTTTTTGTTTTTCTCGTTTGATTTGAATAGTTGATACGGCCTTCCTCAATTTTATTCCTCCCAATCCTTCAATAACTTAAATATATGATTGCTTGATCAAAAGTTGTAGAGCCTAGGCTTAAACGATAAAGCAAAAGTAGCTTGTTTTAGCCCTGTTTTTATGTACACAGCAATCGGGATTTTTACATCATTAATTATTTCACTTTTAGAAAGGAAAACTTTTCAAAATGCCTTACAAGTAAGGTTAAAAAAATCTTTTAATTGCCATTTTTCTCACTCTTTTTTTTATTAACTAAAAATGTAAAAAAATGTCTTGTAATAAAAACTTTACCGAAGGCAGTATCCAAGCATTCACTTCGCAACAGTTTCAATGCTTCACTGCACATCCAGAAAAAAAGTGACGTCATTGTAAACAGCAAATGCTTACACTGTACACTTCTTCACGATTGATGGACCCGGCATTTTTCTGCTTCATTAAGCACTGTTTTTATCAATCACTTACTAGTGTTGGCGGAATTGCGCTGAAACAAGAAAACTGAACCTATCAAAATTCTATTATGGTGAGCACTCCCTTAACTTTGTTTGAAAAAATTGGTGGAAAAAAACAGGAACGTCCCAATCGTCCCATCTGGCGTAGGAATGTACGTTGCTAGACATAGGTCTCAAACTTTTTAAACGCCTAAAACATTGATAGTGTTAGTGAATGCAGGCCACAGTTTGTAAATATGACCAGGGCATGTTATGGAATGAAATGAAATGGAAGGAAAATTTTAGTATGGATGTGGAATTCTTAAAGTATGGAATGGAATGGAAGAGTTTATTAATGAAATGGAAAGAATTTTCCACACTTTCATACATTTTCTATACTTGCTCATTTAAATTTGTTTTATACCAAATGCAGTCAATGAAGCCACCTTTGATCAGACGCACACAATTTACCAGATTAGGTAAAAAAGAATGGAAGTTACAACAGATTAGTGATATTTTAGCACTGACGTTTAAACAGTTTGCCACTTTGATATAGGGCCAGTTAAAACGTTCAGGTCTCAGTATCTAGTTCGCTTGCGGTGTGTGTCTCCCTCAGGAAATGTAAAGATAGATAACTTACCAGGTTGCCCCATGGAGTGTTAGCAGTTTAAATAACATTATAAAATGCATTTATTTTTTATTTATTTATGTATTTAACTTGGACTCAAGGGCCGTAACAGGAAAAAAAGAAAATAGCAAAAACTACTTAGAATAAAATCGTCGGCATCGTGGTCGAGTGGTTAAAGCGCCAGGCTCGTGACCAACACGGTCTCTGTTCAAAACCCACTCGCTCCATTCTGTTGTGTCCTTGGGAAAGACACTTTGCGGCACTTTCCCCTGCTTGGTGGTCCTGGCAAGCAGTTCTAAATTACAGTCAGATCTCTATTAAATTACAAGCGGACAGCAATATCTTGGCATCTTCGGAAGCAGGTCGGGGTAATTGCCTACCCTATGTATTAGCGCCTCCGTCGCTTTCCTGCGAGCCAGGAGGATAAATATAGAGATAAAAATAAAAAATAAAAGAGACAACTGCAAAAAAACAACACTTACAAATACTCATACAAAAAAAACAACAAAAATAAACTAATGAGGTGTAATGTTCATAGTATAATGTATTAATAAAACGATCCGAGGCCATCAAAGAAGAAATCAATTTATTATTAGTTTCATAACAACAATTAACAAAGGAGCAGAACGTTTTTCTTAGAATTGCATCAAATGTTGTAATGTTGTTCAACACCTGCTGTTCACGGACACTTACATATCTAGGCAATCCATGTAAAAATTAAAATGAATTATTGTAGGCTGTTAGCTTTCTTTTTAAACTACAGAACAAAAGGTTTTCCGATAATTGACATGCATACAAAGACGAACAATATGTGTGAAACCATACCTTTTTTATTTTAGTTGAACAATTATAAAAGCATGCTGTTAACCTATTTGCAGTAATATATAAATAACCTGTCTATTTATATCTTCATCATCACGTAACTTTGGGGTTAAGAAATCCCCCAAAGTATTTAATTTCGTTTACAAATTGAATCTTGGAATCACCAAGTACCACATTAGGTTTAATATTTATTTAAAATTGCTAGATGCAAAAGATAGGCTAAGCTTAGTGTTTTTGATAATTAATTGAATATTATATCAGGAGGGAACCGTAGAAGTGGCACACATTAACGATACATCGAAGACCATGAATGCTGGGGCAAAACAGCATAAATCATTAGCAAATAATAAATGCTTAAATGATAGATTTGTCAAGAAAACATTCTACTTTTGTTTTGATTAGATTTTTTGATAGATCATTGATGTAGACTGCAAACAAATGTGGACTTAATACGCTATCTTCTATAAACCACGCTATATTTAAAAAGATCATATATTCTCAGAGCGGTTGAACATGGTGAAAAACACCACAACAGCTGCAAAAAAATAACAATAAAATTGTTAGAGCTAATCAAGTATTGATGCGGATTATCTACACATTTAAAATTTAAATACACATATCCAAAGTAAATGCTAAAATTAGAGATCTATTACTCGGACAAATTAGACTTACAAGAACACTTGTTATATAGGTTTTTTGATATTACATAAGGTAAGAAAAAGTGTGGAATATGGAATGGAAGAATTTTAATATGGAATGGAATGGAAGATTTTGAAGGATATGAAATATGGAAAATTTCTATTTTATTCCATTCGATAGCATGCCCTGACGATGTCTGAAATCAGCCATTCACTTTCTGACTGTCTTTTTACTTCATTGATGAATTTTTATTTTTTCAAAGCAATGTTTGACGAATCATAGATTTACTATTTATGGTTTAGTCAAGTGTCTTCTCTCATAGCAAAGTTATACACGATCCATACATGTAAGGTTAATACATGCTCTACAAAAAACAGTCTTACTTATGGTTTCTTAACATGGAAATGCCGGTGACCACCTTGAGTTAAATTTCATATTATAAGATTGTAGAAATGGAACACATGCAGGGCAGAGACAATTTATGTTGACTTTCTTTTGTTATTGGGAAGATGCATCTCAACTCAATCGAATTCTAATAATGGAATGAGATTTTTGTGATGTTCTTTTTCTGTTTTTTTTTTTCATCTTTAACATCACGCTTAATTAAAACGTTTAGTTTGTCGAGTAAGTAGATCGGGGACTCTGAAGCAATTTGGGTTCGATTCCGAGTCGCATCAAAAAAAGGGCTAAAAACTGGTATTCAATGCTTTTCTTTTCGACGTTCAGGATAAGGAAACCGTTAAGAAATACTGTATTAAAAGCTTCCAAAATAAAGAGCTTTTAATTCACACGTTCCTGCCCTATTGTGGGCACATATGTATGCGTCTTGTGTTAAATTAAATTATAAGTGGATTGCTGTAATTATTTATTTTTGGGAGAAAGGCCCAATCCCAGTTAGGTTTATTCAATGAAAAGCTTATTACGGCTCGGTCACAATTTATTTGATTGGATATGCGACCGTCGTTGCAATTGAGTTTGCAACTCCAGTCGCATTGCTTTGTAAAAATATTCAAAATTTTCAGGATCTTTTAACTGAAATAAAGAAATTGTCCGAGTTTTTGGAAGCTCCGGTAGACGATGAATTTGCTGAAAAGATTGCTGAGTCATGCGACATTGCTAGCATGAAAGATATGGCTCGAAAATCAAATCCTGCTTATCAATTAATATACAGAAAAGGTAGAGGTTATTAAATATTTCATAGACAGGGTAACCATTTCGTGGTTATTTCTAAGATTTGTGCTTATTTTTATGAACATTGTCTTAGAAAATTTTAATGCGCTTATATCTAAAAAAGTGCTTATTTGTGCTTATTTTTTATTAATTTTGTTTTAGTTTTATACAAAATTTGTAGAAAACGCGCTTATTACCAAGTTTCTGCTCTATTTTCGAAGAAAAGAGTTCGTTTTTTAGTCAAAAATCAAGTTATGACTTTTTTAAGAAGATCACTATATTTTTCTTAAAATAGAGGTTTTGGAGATTGATTGAAGTGGTGAACTTTTTTTGGGGACGAAAATATAGATTTGGCAGTGCCTTTGATTGCTTTGGTGGGTTACTACTCTGTGTATATATATAAATAATCCTGTAATGTTTCACTTTGCCGGTACAGTGCTAAATAACATACGGTTAGAGCAATTATATTGTATTTATTAAACACTACACTTCATTAGTTGAAACCACAACAGTCTGTTTCATCCTATTGAATCGTCAGGTGGTTACTTATTCAAATAAAATTCTATTAAAATAGAATAAGTAACCACCTGACGATTCAATAGGATGAAACAGACTGTTGTGGTTTCAACTAATACAGTGTAGTGTTTAATAAATATAATATATATATAAAGATTGGTTGGAATTAATTAAAAGACTTAACAAAAATTTTAATGTTTCAACACTGCTAAAGAAAGTTCGATAAATTTAGTTTAGTTTAAAGCATATTCTTAAAACTTTTGTATGAACAAATATATAAATTGTCGACTTTGACAAATAAATAAGTTTAACGATTTCCACGTAGAAATATTTTTACCTGAAAGAAAGTTTCCTGTCTATAAATATTTCTTGGTGAATGTTGACATCAGCTTGAAATGTAACTGGTGATGAGATATCGCAATGAGGGTTATTTTATGTTAATCAGTATTTCATAAAGTTTTTATTGACACATTTAATACACTTGTAAACATTTAATTAAAAATATCATATTTAATACACTTCTATATGGGCACCATTAGTTGCAGGAAGCACATCTAGACGGTACTCAATTTCCTGCCATGTTCGTTGTAGCATAGCCTCATCAATGGTTGCAATGACCAGGGTTGCGGAGTCGGAAGATTAAGATCCGACTCCGACTCCGACTCCGACTCCGAGAATTTCTAAATTTTCGACTCCGACTCCGACTCCGACTCCCGACTTTGACTACGACTCCGACTCCGACTCCGACTCCGACTCCCGACTCCGACTCCGACTCCGACTCCCTACTATGAGCAAAATATTTTTCTTAAATTAAATTTAACTAAGCAAAAATCATCCTTTTAAGTTGTTAGTTGCACAAAATAAGTCAGGTTTTTTTAAATACATAAAAAGATATTTACTTTAAAAGATTATGTACATGTATATGAGTGTATATACCAGGGGTGCAAAAACACGGTCGCGCGACCAGAAGATTTGCCCATGCGACGTAAATCAGGGACGTCCAACCCGTGGCCCGCGTAAAGGTTTTGAGTGGTTCACGCAGTATTTTTTGAAGCCCTCTGTCGCGTCAAGTTTGGCAGAAATGGAAAATAGATTTGTGTGAAAACCTTGTTATTTTTTAAAGTTCATTATGATTTTGGGACGAAAAAGTCGGAAATCTGAGACTAATTTTAGGCGAAGACCTTTTTTTTTTTTCTTAGAGATCACTATGATTTTTCGACAAAAAATCGGAAATCTGAGACCAATTTTAGGTGAAGACCTTTTTTTTTTAGAGATCAATGTATTTTTTTTGGAGATCAAAGTCAAAATGGCCCTGGGCTTAAAAACGTTGGACAACCCTGATGTATGTGCTACTAAAAATTTCTGTGTGCTACTAAAGTTAACAAAAATTTTTGCACCCCTGGTACATACATATATAACTGCAAATTACTGGTGCTAATCGGAAGAGTGCTCAATGACTTCAATAGTCAGAACGATTATTCCTGATTATCAAAACACAAATATTAAAAAATATTCTATTAAAATAGTCCCAACAGACTGTTTCACCTGTAAGGCTCATCAGGGGACACAGTTAAAATAAATTTTTACGCTTCAGATTAAAACTCGCATCTTAGAAAAATAACGCTACCAAAAGCTTGGGTTTAAACGATTATTTTACTAAAATAAGTGATTGATTAGCAAATAATTACTTTTGTTACGAGATATTAAAATAAAACATGCTGTAATGTTGCACATAGATGTATTCTTAAACTTGACCAAGCTGCCGAAAAGATTACCGGTAAAGCGTAAAAAAATTTATGGATTATTAGTTAAAAGAAAGTGTTATAAAATAATCTTTTTATAAAAAAATGATTTTATAACACTCTCTCTTAACGAATGATCCATACAAATGTTTTATACAGTATAAAAAAAATTTTTATAGCACTTACTCTTAACTAATGATCCATAAACTTTTCTACACTTTAATTTTTTCGGCAACTTGGCCAAGTTTAATACATCTAGAAGTATGCGCAACATTACAGCATGTCCTCTTTTGATATCTCGTAACAAAAGTAATTATTTGCTAATCAATCACTAACTTGGGTAAAATAATTGTAAAAACCCAAACTTTTGGTAGCGTTATTTTTCTAAGATGCGAGTTTTCTTCTGAAGCCTAAAAATTTATTTTAACTTTCAATTTTTGTTTATTTTATTTCTTTCAACGTAAATAATATTACTTTTTTTAATTGTTGAGCCTCACAGGCGAAGCAATTTGTTGGAACTATTTTTATACAACATGTTTTTTTTGTTATATTTATGTTTTGATAAATACGTATATACATATAATTATATTATATACACAACCCATTAACTATAATTCTTATTGCGTTTGAATGAAACATTAATACAAATCACATTTGGAAAACTAACTCGAAATGGCATACGTAACTCGAAACTAAATATGTATTCTATACTTAATGTTTATCACATTTTCTGAACATCAAAGTATTTTATGGATAATCATGATGTTATCTCTAGTCTATTTTACAGTTATTATTTTTCCCATGGTAAATCGAACCCACGACAAACCTTAATGTTAATACAATTAATGCAGGGGTGCAAAAATTTTTGTTAACTTTAGTAGCACACAGAAATTTTTAATAGCACATACATCAGGGTTGTCCAACGTTTTTGAGCCCAGGGCCATTTTGACTTTGATCTCCAAAAAAAATACATTGATCTCTAAAAAAAAGGTCTTCACCTAAAATTGGTCTCAGATTTCCGACTTTTTGTCGAAAAATCATAGTGATCTCTAAGAAAAAAAAAAAAGGTCTTCGCCTAAAATTAGTCTCAGATTTCCGACTTTTTCGTCCCAAAATTATAATGAACTTTAAAAAATAACAAGGTTTTCACACAAATCTATTTTCCATTTCTGCCAAACTTGACGCGACAGAGGGCTTCAAAAAATACTGCGTGAACCACTCAAAACCTTTACGCGGGCCACGGGTTGGACGTCCCTGATTTACGTCGCATGGCCAAATCTTCTGGTCGCGCGGTGCGAGTGCGCGATCGTGTTTTTGCACCCCTGAATTAATGACTTGTGTAGGGCGTTGGTGTAGGACTAGACCCTGAGTGTTGTCTCCTGCGTGTTAGGACTGCATCACATGTAGTCGGTTCGAAATTCAATGAGGTATGCATCACTGACGAACTTTAACAAGAGCAAAACTCGAGTCTGGTACTTCTTGTTTTAGGTGGCTTAGTTTTGTTTTTATCAGTAGGTAATGAGGTTAAAACGTAAATATAAAAATTTCATACTTGTAAAAATTTTTACAAATGTTAGTAATAACTATGGAATTTATTGACAATGAAAATTCGAAAACAAAAGTTTATAAAAGCAAAAGAAGCAAAAAAACCATATGTAAAAGAATTAAAAATTTAAACCCACAATTATAGACTACAAGAAAAACAATAAAATGCGACTAATTTTAGAAATATCCTGAATCACCAACTGCATAAAAAGAAACTCAAGAAAAAAATGTTGACATTTCCATACCAATAATAAGCTCATCCTTATATCTCTCAAATAAACTTCAGCCATTAGTTTGATGGCATGAAGTCCATCTTCTTCACAGTAATTTATGGTTATATATTGATAGTAAGAGTATATATGTGAATTTTGTCGGATTTTGTAAACTAAATAAAAGGGGGTCTGTAGTTTCTATCTCATGAATATTTCAATTATTGTAATTTTGTACAAGACTGAACATGCAGGCTCCCTGCCGTTTATTGACATTCATATTAGGAGATTATTAAAAAATTCACCTTGGTTCTAAACTTTTGGTTGATATTTTTTTGAAAGAATAGAGCAAGAAGACTAAGTTTTAATTTTCAAAAATTTTAATTTAATAATTTGCTCGTAAAAACAAAATTGCTTCTGTGAGTTTCTTCTTTATTGCAGCCCTTTGGTCTATTCTGATGAGCCTTAGTGATAAAAACACACGTTCAACACTCGCTTCTGTTGGAGGAAGTATTTATTTAAAGACATGTCAAAAATATAAAAAAAGGGGGGGGCATTTTGGAGGTTGAAACGGATTAATGGCATTTACATTAATTTCAATGGAAAAATTCTCTTTGTCATTGGAGTAAATTGAGGTACAAGCTCGGTCACGGAACGAACTAAACTCGTATGTCAAGGTACCACGTATTATAGAAAGAGGCTGCTCAAGATAGTAAATTGATTATATACCTGGCATTTACTTCCTGTCATTGGATTGAAGAAAGGGAAGCAACTAAATCGGCTGCCCGAGCATAGCATTACGCAAAATATTATTTGCTTACAAATTGAAATGTAAACTTTTTATGAGTCGCACGCTGTGTCGCGTGATACGCGGCAAGGTTCTCTTAAAAAGATTACTGTACTGCACTCCACTGGCGCGCGCGGCCGCGTAAGTTGCGCGGCTAACATCACTAATACGTAAAGAAAGTGGACATGAGGAGTCGGAGTCGGATAAAATATTCCGACTCCGACTCCGACTCCTAGTCTACTTGACAGTCCGACTCCGACTCCGCAACCCTGGCAATGACATTGGAAATTCTTTGTTTCCGATCCCCAAATTCTTACATTATGTTTGTTTAACTTTCCTGAGACATGAAAAGTTGCCTCATCAATAAAACAAACTCGCTTGAGGAATGCTTTATCCTCAGAAATTCGTTGCAGCATGTTCACTGCAAATTCTTTTCGTCTTGGCATGTCGTTTGGCTGAAGTGCCTGTAACATTTTCACTTTGTAAGCATACAATCTAAATTCTTGTGTAGGACTTTGTGCACTGTTGAACGTGTTAGTTCCAATTGTATGGCAGCAGTACGAATGGACTTCATAGGAGAACGTTGTTTTCATCAGATTGCTTTACACGCTCGATGTTTTCTTCAGATGTTCTTGGTCGCCCACTCCTTGTATCGAACACTATCCCTGTCTCCATAAATTTGTTGTGCCATAAACGAATTGAAGGACGTGATGATGGGTCTCTTCCATACTTACGTCTGTAGTTTCGCTGGGTCTGAACATCTGATTTTGTCTTAATGAACCAGGATACACATTGCGCTTTTTCTTGAGGAGTAGTCATTTTATGGGGGCTCAGTTCATATAACTCAATCATTAAACATAAGAAATTTTAATTAAGAAATTTTATCTGAAACAATAAATTTTAGTGTCAATAAAAACTTTATGAAATACTTATTAACATAAAACAACCCTCATTGCGATATCTCATTTCACTTTGTAATAATTTTTTTGAATTGTAAAGAGACTTTATGGACACCCTGTAAATCCGTCCAAAAAAATTGTTTTGTGGACTTTACGTCAAACCTTGCAGTTTTTCAAATCAAGAAGTTATTTAACTTTTTTGTGTAATTGTTAGGTGAAGTTGGTGGATGGAAAGATTACTTCACTGTCAGCCAATCAGAACGCATAGATGCAATCATGGATGAAAAACTCAAGCATACTGACATAAAATTTACTTACGCTTTGTTACCAAACCAAAAGTCAAAATTTTAAGATTAAAAAGTAGATTATAATTACATCTGTTCCAAGAAAATAAATTGGAAATAAAAAACAAACAAACTTTCATTTTAAATTGAAATTCGAAATTTGTCTTTTCACTGCGTTTGACATTGATACGGATTGAAAGCCTTAACGGCGTACCGTTTCGTTTATAATAATTCTTGTTTTTAGTAATTTAATACTATTTTGCTTATTTTGAAATATTTGTAAAATAGATTATTCGCTTTCATTTTAAAAAGTTGAATTCATAAATTTTTTTTGTATTTCTTTGTTGATATTTTTTATGCTGGTTGCTGTCACCTATTCTTGCGTCCCCCCTTTTTTTAATGCTCTCTCACATAGCCTACTTGACTTTCAAAAATAAAATGGTTCTTTAAAGAACCTTTTTCCGGCCTTCAAAAATGTGTTTCGAGGCTGACGTAAGAAGTTGGTGCCTCCTCTTTGAACCAGAGTTCCTGGCGAGTTGCGCGGCTTCGCAGCTAGCCTAAATACTTCGCGCAATCTTTTCATTTTGCCTCGCAAATGAAACGCTACAAAAAGTTTTGATACAGACTATATGCATTTTTTGTACATACAAGTTCAGGGGTGGTGAACCTGCGGCTTTGATTGACTACAAACTTTTGCGTAATGACCTTTTTTTACTGGACAAAGAACACCACGGTTTTGAGACGAAATAAAAAAATTCTGAGACTGATCCAAACCGAAGTCTTTTTTTTTTTAGAAAACACCATCATTTTAAGAGGAAAATTGGGAAATCTGAGACTACTTTCAAGTGAAGACTTTTTTTTTTTAGAGAGCACTATGATTTTGGGACGGAAATCGGAAAATATGAGACAGCTTTTAAAGTGAAGCCCTTTTTTTCTTTTTTTTTTTAGAGATCGCTATTTTTTGGGGTAAAAAATTATATTGATCCCCAAACTTTTGTGCAGCCGGCACCAATTTTTAATTTTTGAAATTCTGTACCACCAAACGTCTATTCAAAAAATGTTTTGCACATCAGAATATTTTTCTTAGAGGGGTCAGCATTGCAACTACCTGTAAGATATGTAAGATATGTTACAGCTTGTAAGATATATTTGTCTAAAAAGTTAACTAATTTTTATGAAGTATTTTAATTCATGAAATATGACATTTAGTGTTTCCTAATTTTAACACTTAAAAATATTTTTTGAAACTTTTTGTTCAGTTTAATTGTTAGCATATTATTTTATTTATGTTTAGTATTGAAAATTTGCTTGTTTTGATCATTACTTGATAAAATTCTATCGATTTTTGTTAGGGAGTCTATAAAAGTTTGTTTGATTTCGAAATAACTCATAACATAAACTTTTTATTGCAATAACTGTTTGTTACACCTATTTAATTATTTGTATTTTAAAGTTTGAAAGATGTAATCGCGAAGAAAAAAATATATAGCCTGCAAGTATTAACATTTGTTTTTTTTAGTTGAAAATTTTTAAAATATTAATGTAAAAGGAAAGTTACGCAGTTTTTACCACAACTTACATTGGGTGTTTTCTTTTATCTATTTCAGGGTTTCCCAAACTTTTAGTTCATCGGTACCCTTTGGACACTGTAGCAGGTTTGCATGTAGCCCCAAAATTTTGTGACGTTTCTCTAAAAGAAGGCTTTCAGTTAGAATCAGCCACTAATTTTCCCCCTATTCATGCCAAAAATCAAGGTGATCTCTAAAAAAAAGAAAAGTCTTCACTTTACAGCAGCCAGAAAATTTCCCCATTCAAACCCAAAATCACGGTGATCCGTAAAAAAAAGTCTTCCCTCTTAATTGCCCTGTTTGACGTAATTAAAATCGACCGGATTCGAAAATTCTAGACATTTGAGTCTATTATTTCTTCCGGACACGGAATTTAACTTAAATAAGAACATTCTGTCACATAATAATGTACCCCTTGAGAAGCCTAAGTATATCCCAGTTTGGGAACCCCTGATCTATTTTAATAAAAGAGATTCTCTTTGTAAAAATTCAATAAAAAAATACTCACGCCCTCCAACGGGATTCCCCTTACTTGTGATGTACACTAACCAGAAAAAGTTTTTATTTGATTTCCTTGTCCTAACAAAAAAGCGCAGGTAAATTGAGCTTATAAAAAGCCAGAAATTAATTGTAAAAATAAACGATAAAACTGTGGTGTACCTTAACTGTCACAAAGTTAATAATTTAATTGGTTGTTTACTTGAGGTATATTTTAGTATTTTGGTAAATATTTTGGTATTTTACTTGAGAAAATCCGATGGGTAGTTTTAGTGTAGCAGGCTATTTTTTTGACGTACCTCATGATTTTGTACTCAAAAAGTGTACAACGTTTTGACGTTTTAAATGTTATGAACGTTTTGCTGTGTTTGTCAAGATTACTGCGTCACGTAGTAGTTATTTGTTTTCCAGCAGACCGTGACTAATCCGATTATGTCGCAAAACAAAGCAATCAACGAAAATTTGAGGATCTTCAACTTTATGCAAAATAAGAAGAGACTAATAGCAAATATATTAAAACTAAAGACATTTGACAAAAATAGAATAAATTTTGTCCAATATATCAAAAAATCAACTGCGCAGCTGCTGTCTGTTAAGAGTCTTGGACATATACACTTAGGGTCCTCCGAGAACCACCCTTCGGTAGTCAACAGAAAAAAACATCCTAGGTAAATAAGGGCTAGAAAAAAAGCCAAAGACTTATCTTTATGTGCAGGATGCTTTGTCTGAAGATGACGCTGCAAAAGACTTGGTCACATTGCGTGATTGCTAAGATTTTCATAGCATATCCACGCATTGTGTTGCCACTTGATCTATAAAACTATACTTTAAGTAATCATTGTCATGTCTTCTCTTTTTCCCATTTATTTTATGTCAATGTAGTTATCTATTCAGTTTGCAGCCATTTTCTGGGGCTCCACTTATGGACCTTTCACGAAACACTTATGAACCCATAAGGGGGGCGCACCCCCAGTTCAAAAACCTTGGATCTAAAGGTTTATGCAAGTTCATTATGACATACTTGCACATCCCCTTTTCATTGTTCAGCGAAACGCTAAGTAAACGAATTTTGGTTGATTGCTCATTTTCTAAAAAATTAATTCGAGAAGATATTGCATAGCTGTTTTTCTTTTTTCTTAGAAAACTGCAAAAATTCATAAACTTTTTGTTTCAAGTTTTTTTTGCAAAAAAAGTGGTAAAAATCATTCATACAAGTTTGCATTTGATTAGTTTATCTTTTCAGTAAATTTCAAAATGTTGCAGTTGCATAGACCTATTCATAGTAGCATAGATAATTACTTGCCAGAGTAATTACAAAAAAAAATTTATTCTCATGCAGTAAGCAACTCTTTACAATCTCACTTTTGTTTTTTCGGATTGGCCATCTCGTAAAGCAGAGTGTGCTGAGAATTTTAGTTATATCAACCTTTTTATAATTTGCATCAGGCGCAGATTTATAAATTTTTTGGGGGCAGTGCAAAAATTGATTATATCAATCGAACAAGAAGACATAAAAAAACCAAAGCAGAAGTAAAACTGCGTAATTTCATTCATTGTTTGTCGCGTCGCTCGTCCAAACTTATTATTATTATCGCCATTCCTATACTAACTCGCTGGAAAACGTCGGAAGTGTTACGCTTATAACAACCTTTAAGCAAATATCCCGACCTGCTTTGCAGATGTCAAAAATTGCTGTTCAGTTGAAATATTCTAGATTGTTTTCTAGTTTTTATTTTGAAATATAAATAAAATTTAGAGCTGCTTATTAAGACCCACAACAGAGGAAAATGCTCTAAAACGTTTTCCCGACGACACTACAGAGTGATGCAACTGCATTTTAAACAGCGCTTGTGTCGATCAAACCCGCGTTTGCCATCAGACGGCGCTCCCACCCACTCTACCCCGCTGCAGACACGTAGAACGCACTAAGTTTTGGGTTGTTTAAGAGAACTAAACGTTATTTATGCTGTGAGGGTTGTAACAAAAAGAGTGCCAATCAAATGCCAAGCTTAATGGTGGTGCTGGGCTTACCCGACCCATTCCTGGGGCTGAGGGCCAGATCAACTCTGCGGAGTCCCGATAATCGCGCAACACCCAATGGACGAGATCAGAAGTCTAGAATAGTGGAAAAGTGGCCAAAGATAGCCAAACGTAAAGAATCTATAACATCTATAACAACGTAGAAGTTTAAGCAAAAGATGAAAGAGGTCCTGTGATTCGAAAATACAGTTGCTGCACAAAGAAGTCTTGGATCGACCAATTCTCTGGAGGTATGTAGCTGCGTCTTCTGCAGCGTAAACAAGAGAGGGATAGCAAGCGGAACAACGAAAAGTAAGCTCCTCAAAAGATAGTGTAGAAATTTGAAGCTGGAAGAAACCAGATTAGATACCGCGCCTCCAACTTGATGCAAAGTGATAGGTGTTGGGAAGAAACAAGAAGGAAAAAAAATGCGAAGCTTTGCTGATACTGTTGAAAAAAATTGAGCTTTTGCTCCAATAAGCTTATTTTTCTAATCAGATTTTCTTTATCAACCTTATCTTCTTGCTGCTGAACAACAAACCAGCGTTCAACTTCAAGTGCAGCATTGAACTTCAGACCAAGGCATTTTCAACTTGTGTCCTCCTTTTTGCGTTAATTTTTTGGCTTCAACAAAATATCGTGAAGCTATTTGCTGCAGCTGCTGTTTGCAGGCATTGCATAGTGGACTTAAAATTGCGATTACCTTAAATGTTATTTGACTTTTTTGGAATCATTGAAGTGTGCAATATTACAACCTTAAAACTGTCAATTCAATAACAAAGAGTACCGTAAATTAATATTGAATTGCTGATCACAAAACTGTTCGATATTTAATGTAAAAAAATGTTGAAGCAGCTGCGATAATTTCTCTGAACACTACAGCAGCATCATGTAGTTGTACTCATCATGTAGTGTGCACTACCACGTCACGCGGCACTTGCACAGAATTTTTTAAAACCGGAATGGCCTTATAGTCGTTGAGGATCAGAACGTGTTATCCACTACAAATCGTAAGCCACCAAAAAATTTATTCGACAAATTTTTCCCAATGAAGCAACGAACAATTGACGAATAACGGTTTTCTAAAAAATAAACATATTAATACAAAAGCAATGATACGTACATTAAGCGGGACGAACGTTAAAAACTTAATACACAAATTTAAGATTTACTATTAAGGCGGGAAACAGTTAATATATGCATTTCAAGCTGCTAACTATAAAATACTCTGCAATGAGCTAGCATTTAATTTTACATTTATATATAAAACAACACAATTATACTAATTTTTTATAAAAAACAGACTCACCAACTTTTTGCGGCCAAATTACGATACAATATTTCAATTGTTTGTACTATTGATTCTTCCGAACCAATCTTAACAATGCGCAGTTGACGAAGCGTTAAGTTTTATATTTTCGCCCGAAGGAGAGAAGATGTCAAAACGGTCCAGCTATTTATCATTGTTTTCGCGCAAAGAAGGGTGGATGACGACGCGATCAAGCTATTTATCAATACAAATAACATCGCACCCAATTTTATCTAAACAAACAAGGCGCAAAAATCCACATCCTCCCCCCCAGTGTGAACTGTAAAGTACACACGTCACACACAAAAAAGGGTTTTCGCGCGATAAACAACTAGAACGCATTCACGCCTCACTGATCAGACTTTATTATAACACACAACTTCGTCACGGGCCTGCGTAATATTCTCGATTTGGATTTCACATCTACTATCCTCACCACGCCATGTTTGTCCGAGTAAGTGTTAACAATTATTCCCAACGGCCAATCTCCTCGTGCAGCAGAAGCGTCGGATATTAAAACAATGTCTCCACATTTCAAATTCTCGCGACGTTTTTGCCATTTTCTTCGTGTAAACAAAGTGCAAGGGTATTCCACAACGCAACGACGCCAAAATTGATCTGCGATGTACTGGACTACACGGTAACGTGGCCGGGCGTAAACGTCTTTGTCCTCGGAAACCACGATAGGAAGTCCGATATCCGAGTTCAATCGGAGCAGATGGTTTGGAGTAAAAGGAAGTTCTGAGCCAGGTTCAATTAGAACGTCCATCAACGACGAGAGTTGACAATAGCCTCTACTTCTAGCAATGTAGTCTGCAAGATATCATCGTTTAATTGTTTTCATGGCAGCAAAACACCAAGAATACGTCGTATCAACTCTATCATTCTTTCCCAGGCACCTCCCATGTGGCTAGCACTTGGTGGGTTAAAACTCCACTGGATACCCTGCTGCCGGAGACGCTTATAAATTTGCCTTTGATTCCATCCCTTTATATTATCTTAAAGAATCTTTTCCGCGCCTATAAAGTTTGATCAATTGCCGATCGGAATACAAATACTTTGCAGTGCCTCGCCGTGCAACAATCCATTAAGCGGGACGAACGTTAAAAACTTAATACCGTACACAAATTTAAGATTTACTATTAAGTCGGGAAACAGTTAATATATGCATTTCAAGTTTGATCATTACAATTTTGACCATTAGATAATACAGCTCTATTGATTTTTGTTAAGCAGTCTATAAAAGTTTAAAGAAGAAAGTTAGATTTCTTTTTTTATTTTTTATCTCTCTGTATTTATCCTCCTGACTTGCAGGAAAGCGACGGAGGCGCTATACATAGGGTAGGCAATTACCCCGACCTGCTTCCGGAGATGCCAAGATATTGCTGTCCTCTAGTAATTTAGTAGAGATATTGCTGAAAGTTAGAACTGCTTGCCGGGACCACCAAGCAGGGGAAAATGCCATAAAGTGTTTTTCCCGAAAAACACAACAGAATGGCGCAAGTGGGTTTTGAACCGAGACCTTGTTGATCATCAGTCCGGTGTTTTAACCACTCGACCACGCTGCCGACTTTTCGAAAGAACTACCGGTAATTAAAATAATTTTATTAGCAGTTCGTCACACTTATTTTTGTATTTTTAAATCAAAAAGATATAAGCTAGGAAAAAATATACTTTCGGTGTTAATACTTGTTTTTCATTGAAAACTTTTTAATATTAAGGTGAAAAGAAAGTTACGCGGTTTCTACCACAACTTATATCTGGTGATTTCTTTTATCTATTTGGTTTGTAAATAATAAGAGATTTGGTATGTAAAAATTCAGTAAAAATATTCACGTTCTAAAACTGCGGTAAAAATAAATATACTGTAGATCTATATAAGTTTTAGGTGGGCCAATGGTAGGCCAATGCAGATTTCATCAGTAAACAAAAAAGTCAGGAATCAAAGTAGGTGAGTAAAAGATTTTATTCTTTAGTTTTTCAAAATATTTTTCCTTATCCCTTATTGTCATCTGCAACGGGGATTCCATTTGTGCAGTACACTAACCAGAAAAAAGTCTTTTTTATTTCCCTTATCCTAACAAAAAACCTCCGGTGAATTAATCTAAAAAAATCAGAAATTAATTATGTAAACAATAAAATTCTGATGTACTTTACCTGTCCCAAATTAATAATTGGCAATGTCACAGACTTTACTTTGGAATCCAAGAGGACCAGTTGAACAAGGTAACCCGAATATCTGCGTTGAAGTGAAGCTGCGTCTATTTTTTATCTATTTTGTTGTTTGAAGAAGTAGTTTGCTGCGAGACTGAAGCTTTTTTATTCAGTTGGCTTCAACCAAGTTCCAATTGATTCGTTTGAAAACTTCCCTCCGCAAACAGACAGAGACCACTGTCTTTAACTAGAAAGAATTTAAATTGACGCAACTAACAACTGACGAAAACTCTTTTCCCCGCTTTGCCAAACTTCAAAGCGGTTCCAGCCCCCAAACTTAAATTCGTCCAATACACAATTAATAGTATCTCTATAGAATTAATCTTCGAAAATACTGGCGCAAAGTAATTCCAACACTTGTCAATCAACACACTGTGACGACTGGGCTCACTGCCCTCGAATCGACACACTGGAATAATCACTGCGCTTGAATCGACGCTGGAACGGCTTGCTTTGTCACTGGAATCATAATGCAACCAAGCGCGCGGTTACATAGAATGGCGTCATGTGATGCTCCATCATACGAGTAGTAGCGTATGCTCAAAATTTCCACTATCTGCTATACCAGGGTTTCCCAAACTGTGTGCCGCGGCACACTGGTGTGCCGTGAAAAGGATCAAAGTATGCCGCAAAATTTTCATGTTTTGACAGACAGCCATAGAATCTTGGTCTACAGATGACTTATGTGTTTTATGTAATTTTAGTATTGCTAAAAATCTTAAATATAGGGTGCTTCAGTAAAAATGTAAAAGAAAAGAGGCCATTGCATAAAGTGGTTTGTTTTTTGGGATATTTAAAGTTAGGGGCCCGAGGCAAGCATTTCCGAAAATTGGTGTTCAATAAAAAATAAAAGGGCTTTGATCTCGTATTTCCCTTATTTTTTTCCAAAATCATGGTGATTTCTAAAAAAAAGGTCTTCACTTCGGTTTGATCTCATATTTCGCTATTTTTCTCCCCAAATCATAGTGATCTTTAAAAAACATGTAGGCCTACAGCAAAATGAAACTATATGCGGTATTTTCAAGGGGAGGCTCGAGGCAACTACCTCATTCGCCTCAACCAATATCCACCACTGCCAGTATCAAAACAATTTTGTAGGCACACACTTTCATTAGATGTTGCTGCTATCATATATTAAATATAATTTCTGTATGTAAATTTGAAGAGTATATTAAGAAGGCTTTCGCCTTTATGAAGCAAGTGTGCCACAGGCAACTCAGAATTTATCAGTGTGCCGTAGCCAGGAACTCGAACTCGAACTCGAAGAACTCGGCAATTTTGGCCGAACTCGAACTCGAATTCGAACTCGAAAAATAAAAATTTCTGAACTCGAACTTAAACTCAAACTTGAAAAAAGTTTGTGATGTTTGAGTTCATTTAATGAGTAAATTTAACTATAACATTTCTCAGCGTTGGTGCCAAATTATAATTTGCTATCTTCTTTTATTTTGTTTAATAATAGATTAAAATTGGTAACATTGATGACAAAGCATTTTTAACATGTGTTCAGTTTTTTGCGGTTGAATTATTCTCTTAACTCTATTCCGACTGTATTTTTTTCTACTCTATTTTGTATACTCGAACTCGAACTCGAACTCGAAAAATTGAAATTTCAAGAACTCGAACTCGAACTCGATTAAAAATGCTTCGAGTTCGCAGCCCTGGCCGTAGCGAAAAAAAGTTTAAAAAGCACTGTACTATACGACAAAGTTCACACTCGGTCATCGAATGCGCTACAGAGAAAACCAATTGGAGAATCAGGAAAAAAACGTATTACGTCATTAACTATTAGCAGAGAAACATTCAAGGACCATCGTGAAACAGCTTGCAAATAATTTAAGTAAGATAAGGGGAAGCTTTACCGACTATGCGATTATTATTTGGCTGTGAGAATATTACGTCATAATAAAACTAAAATTATTCTAAAACAGAAAATTAACTATATCTTTGTGAAATTAAAATTATCGCGAAAGAAGTGTGACAGGCAGATTTTTTATTAACCTCTCGACTTCCGTTTTGTGGTCAACGGCCGAGGCATTGAACCGGCGATTTCTAAACTTTTTTCTTGTGTCTATTCAAAGGTTTCTACTGCGTTCTGGGCCTATATAAAATAATATTAAATCTATCGAAATAAAAACAAGAAAGTAAAATATATTCTCTATCAAAAGTCTGTTCAAGGTTGAAAGAAAAAAAAAGTAGTTAAAATATGAACAGAATCACAACAAATAGTTTTTATCAGATGCATGTTCCGTTTTTTTTTATCTCTTCAAGTTGGTCAACGCAAGAAATAATCTTCCTGACAGCACATTGAAATCATGCCTGTCCCGGTTTTTTATTTGATGATCATCAAAATCGATAACCAGTGTTCCGTCTAAGGTCCGAAAATGGGCAGTTCCACCAGATTATTTACGCAGTAAAATCTTATTCTTGACAACATACCAATTTTGTAAAAAATAATCTTTTAAATTTTGTCTTTTTCTTTTTGAAATATTATGGTTGACTAATCATTTTGCAAGAGTTATAGTGTGATGACTCGAGTCCAACTCGCAAAAATTTTATGAGAACTCTGGTCCGACTCGAATCCTTTAATCGACCAATTAATCAAAGTATTTGGCTCAAACCAGATAAAAATATCTTGATTAAAAAAATTAATTGCCAAACCTTACACATAAGAATAAACCGATTCAAAGTCCATTTAACTTGGTTCATAGATGAAAATCGATCATTTTTTTAGGCTTACGTTAAAGGTAGAAAGTGTTTGCGATCAAATGAAAATAAAAAGAACTTTTCTCTTGTCGATGAAAGTAAAAACAAAACTTGGACGTAAAATTGGTCATAGTAAACTTGGAATCAAAAAGACTCATGATTTCATGGACTTGAACTCGATTATCTTAGCAAAAGATTCAAACTGATTGGTTGTTTGACTCGGACGGTTGTGGACGGACAGACTCCTTCAAATGTTGAACTCGTTACAGCTTTGAATTTGCCTCTACAAACCCAAGTAACAAAACATGATTTTTTTGGGGGTTTTCCATAAATAATCTATTGATTTTTGTAATGATGTTCTGCAAAGACTAAAAAACTCTTGACTAAAAAGCAATTTTTGTTTTACAAAACTCGAGGCAATGCAAAATAATATAAATCGTTTTTCTTAAATGATGTACTGACAGAAGTTGCAAATTTATCTGAAACATTTCAAAAGAGCTCTATCACTTTTATAGATTTATAAAAAGTCAAATTAGAGTAAGATTGCCAACTTTCAGGCGCAGTAGAGTAAGCTAGAGTAATTTTGCTGAAATCTGCTTTGTCATAAAAAGTTTTCGACTACCTTTTGCCTCCTTCGAATAGGTTTCCTTTCAAGCCTCCATTGCTTCCTATAAAAAAGGGTTTAGTCTCCTGAACAGAATCAAGGCATTGAATAAATGCGGGCTGAACTCTTTTCATATGTAACAAGTCATGATGTTACAGTCTTTTTGAGTACAGCATTCCAGGAAACGCAGACTGAAGAAAATGATAATGCATCAAGGTTACCTATCAAGATTCAACAATAAGTTTAAACAAAGTACATAAACATTGGTATAACACAAAAAGCAGAAGCTACTTAAATGAAATCTGTAGAATTACTTTGCTCTATTCAAATAAGATTTTATAATTTATTTATTGTAATAATTTGCAAAATTAGTATTATACGTATTTAGGTCTTTGCCGACACAGCTTGAGATTATTCATGTTCGCTAAAAAAAACATATTAGCCCAGTGTAGAGTTTTCTTAAAGGGAACACTGTTGAGAAACCCTGCAAGCATTCCTGAGAAAATGAAAAAATCAATAACCAAGGAAAGCCGTTGTCATGTCTTAAACTTGCAAAGGATTTATGATACAATAATGAATTTTGCTTGAGTTGGAATTCTCTCAAACTCATATATTTTGTTTTTGCTCTTATCAACGTATGTTGGTCGCGTACCAGAGTTTAAAAACTCCTGCTTTAAACTAAAAATAGGTTTAAAACTATAAGTTCATTATGTTAGAAAAATTTTTAATTATTAAGACTGATATCGTTTATTACTTGCATAAATTTTGCACTGGTATAAAAACCATCAATCCAGACATAAGCTACTATAATAGTAGTATAATAATACCTACACTTCTTTAAACTTTTTTATTCACGAAACGACTAGGCTAATCATTTTAACTCACGAAATGTAGTCAAAAAAACTTTTGTAATTCGACCAAGAATATAAATGGACTTTAATTTTCCCCGTCAAAAAACTAAAGTTGCTTAAGTTACTGTCAAAACAGAACGTAACATATGAAATTGGAACGTGAAATTATGAACAAATATCTAAAGGCTTATGCAAGCTCATTATGATGTACTTGCAAACGTTCAAGTTTATTGTTCAGTAGAACACTTTTAACTAAGCTCGAGGAACACAGTTTGAGAAACACTAACCTAACGTTTTTATATTTTTTATTTTCATCTCTATATTTATCCTCCTGACTCGCAGGAAAGCGACGAAGGCGCTCGTCGTCGTCGTTTGAAGAGTATCCACTCCAGGCCAGACACAAACAGGACTGGGGCCGAGGGTTTATCCTTTTAATACCCCAGACTGCTGCACTGCCTAAATCAGATGCTGGCAGTGATGTCATTAAGCCAACATTGCGTTTCGTCATCCAAAACCGTCAGACCTCGTGCTCCATGTGGTGCCCGATGTATAGGGCACGCTGTTAGTACATGGTCTGCGGTTTGCTCAGAGGCGCCACACTCGCAATTCGGTAAAGGAGCGAGACCCCACTTGTGCATGGACGAATGGAATCGCACAACACCAGTCCGCAGGCGGTTGAGCTTAACCCAAGCTGCTCGGGGTAAGCCCATCCCAACAGGCCTGGAACCGGTCTCGGGCACAAAAGCACGGAGCCTGGAAGCATTTTTACAGTACTCCATTTTCCATTTGTGATTTGTCCATTCAGAGGCGCGGATGCCAAGTCTGGCAAGGTTGTCCAAGAGATTCCGCGGACCTGGCACAAACGGGCGTCTGGATCTTAGTCTCACTTGGCCAGTATCTGAGGACCCACTTAAAAGGCCATGCAAGATACGATCGGGGTCCAGAGATCCACGGTAAGCCAAGGAGAGTGTCGCTCCCATTCGGCGAAGCTCAGCTGGCTGGATGCCTGAAAGTACAGGTAGGTGGTCCGTTGGAGTGGGACGCAGGCATCCAGTAACTATGCGCAAGGCGGTCATTCAAGACACTGTCGATGAGGCGAGTGTGAGCACTGCGACACCAAACTGGCGCACAGTACTCAGCTGTTGAGTAGACTAAAGACAAGGTGGCTATGCGTAGTGTTTTAGCACCCCATCCCGAGCCCACGAGTCGCCTCAACAGTGTGACGCGCGAGGATAGTTTTTTGCACAATGCCACTAAATGGTGACGAAACGTGAGGAATCTGTCCAGTTTTACCCCAAGATAAGTAGGGGTTGAACAGAACGATAAAAGTTTACCCTTGTTGTAGACCTTTAGCTTACGTTTGGCCTCTCGGTTATTTAAGTGAAAGGCTGCCGTCACCGTCTTAGTGTGACTGAGCTTCAACCTCCAAGTCTGGAGATACGCTGAAAGTGTGGACATGCCTTGGCTTAAAGTCCCCTCCAAGTCCTTCCAGTTTCCAGAAGAGTGCAACAATGCTAAATCATCAGCATAAGCAAACTTTCTGAAAATCATGGAAGGAAGATCGTACGTATAGATGTTAAATAGGAGGGGAGCCAAGACCGATCCCTGAGGAACGCCGTTTTTAAGACGGCGTAGCCTGCTTTGCTTGCTGTCACCGGTGGTAAGGGTGAAACTTCGATTTTGGACAAGCTCCATAATCATTCTGACCATGTGCTTATCCGGAAGTAGTCTCAGCAGCTTGCAGGTAAGGCCACGGTGCCAGACAGTGTCATAAGCAGCTGTCAGATAGATAAATACGGCACCGGCCTTCTTTTTAGCCTCGAAAGAATTCTAGATGTTCTGGGTTAGCAGAACAACTTGATCTACGGTTGACTTCCCGCGTCGTAACCCAGCCTGCTCTTTAGGGAGCAGTGGATCGATTAATGGTTCAACACGGGCGTAGATAAGCCTCTCGAGGATCTTGTAGGGGACACAGAGCAGAGATATCGGTCGATAACTCTTTGGGTCTCCCACGGGCTTTCCTGGTTTTGGGATCGCGACCACAAGCGCTCTTCTCCAGATCTTGGGAATTTTGAGTCGGCGCAAACAGGAAGAAAGGAAGTCACGTAACCAGGACTTCAAAGCAGCTCCAGCATGGAGTATAAGCTCGGGGCAGATGGAATCAGGTCCCGGAGCTTTACCTGGTTTTAAATGTTGAAGGGCAGCAGCAAATTCTCTCTGTAAGAAATTGTCAGAGATATTTACTGCGTCTGGTGTTGTGGCCCTCCAAAGGTCAGACACTTCTTGAGAGACAAATCGAGATGACTTGCGATCAACAGCCTCGTATTTCCCATTTTTAACCAGCTAAGATGCAATAGCATCGGCTGAAACGGGACAGTGACGAGGAGAGTGTCGTGACCTACCAGTAAGGTTGTTCAAAATACTCCACGCTTTTCGACTAGAGTGTGAGAAGTCAATGCTCCGAACTGCTTCGGACCATCGATCCCTTCGCTTTCTATCAAGCTTGGCAAGCAGAGCTGTAGCAACCAAACTTGAGTCGTCTCCCTGGGGAGACTGTAGAAAGGTTTTATAGAGGGATTCACACTCTGCATCCCAACACGAAATATAGTTATTTCGATACCCACGTGGGATAGTCTTTTTGGCTGCTTTCTTAATGGTGTTACAGAAGTCCTGGTAAGCCGCATCCACATCAAGTGAATCAGGCGGCAACAAAGTCTTTGCGAATATATTCGTCAAAGCAATGTAGTGACTCCATTTAGCCTTGCGGAAGTTCCATCGCTTAACAGGCATGCTTGGCACTGCCATAGCAAACCTTGGTGGTGTAATAAGCGAGGGTCGATGTTGTGACCTGGGAAACTTCTCAAGGACACGTCTATCCGGTAAGCGACTGTTTGGACCTACGCTAGCGAAAGCTAGGTCTGGATTGGTGCCAGTGTTCCAGCGGCCGGAATAAAAACTGGCAGCGTCCTTGGCATTATATAGCAGGGCAAGACAATTAATACTTCCCAGCCAGCCAAGCACTCACCGTCCGGACTGTTGTCGTCATAACCCCAGTCAGCATGACGACAGTTAAAATCGCCAGCATAAAGACAGGGGTGAGGAAACACTGGGAGATCCAGGGTTCGCAATCGCGTTGGTGGTGGTTTGTAGACGTTGACTATTTTATAGCCATCAACGTCCACACACAACCACTCGATCTCCGATGTCGGTGAAGATTGGTCCAAAAGCGTGTATCTCAGTCGCTCGTGGACAAACGTGGCAAGGCCATGCTTCCTGCTTAAAGAAGACCCAGCTAGTTGGTAGTTTGGTAGCACCAACTTCTCTGCATCAGTGCAGTGGGTTTTCTCCAGTAGGATGACGAGTGCCTCAGACTGCATAGCGAGGTGATGAAGAACATTCATCTTGCTTGCAGTGAGGCCTTCGATGTTCAGCTGAAGAATAGTGGGTCTTCGGAACTTGTTGGCAATGTGCCCTGAAAAGGGCAGTTTTATACTGGCATTGCCCCGTCCTGAAAAGGACGTTTGCCGATTAGCAGACCCACACTGAACATCGGAATGGGTGGATACTTTTCCGTTTTGGTAGGTTCGGTTTCGGTCTGTCATTTTAAAATCAATGAACAGACTTACTCACGGCCCAGGCTGCGTGAAAGCACTTACCATCTGGGCCACGGAGGCGCTAATACATAGGGTAGACAATTACCCCAACCTGCTTCCGGAGATGCCAAGATATTGCTGTCCGCTTGTAATTTAATAGAGATATGACTGTAATTTAGAACTGCTTGCCAAGACCACCAAGCAGGAGAAAGTCCCGTAAAGTGTCTTTCCCAAGGACACAACAGAATGGCGCGAGTGGGTTTTGAACCGAGCCGTGTTGGTCACAAGCTCGGCGCTTTAACCACTCGACTACGCTGCCGACATGTACTTGTAATTTAACTGTTTTTTTGAGCACATAGTTGGTGTATTTTGGTAAAACCGTGCAGTATTTCTGACCAAGAAAGAAAAAAAATAGACTTTTTTTCTTATTGTTATTTTCAGCAATATCACTGCATAAGCTCTCTGTTTTTCCTGATCACTGCTTTAAACTAACGGTCACTGTATGGTGGTGGCCATTTAGAAAATCCAAAAATTTGCTCTTTTTTGAAATTTTTTGATTCGTACTTTCAACCCAAGTTAAACATGATAACAAAGAATTAAACAAGATAAAACAAAATTTATAAAAAGTGTTGATTTCTCTGTCAATAATATAACTATGTTTTAAAACTAAAATTGTTTTCTTGTGAATGAAACGTAAATTGAAATACGGAGACGAAAAATTAAAATTCTTTGGAAAAGCTTGATTTGACAATTTAGAAAAAAATAATTACAGTACTTTAAAGTTTTAAGTGACGTGCTGCGTGGCTTTCCCTTAGTGTTCGCACAGCAACTGCATAAATTTACAATACGATTACGTCCATGGTTATTGTGGCATTTATTTCTTTTTATTTAGCAGAACAGTACATTTGACTGTCCTAGATCACAAGTTTTTTTTTGGAAAGGAATGAATTATGGTTAAAATTGTTTATTGTCATTCTGTTGTCTCTTTGGAAAAGACAAATTATGTCAGTTACCGTTAATTATAAAAATTTAAACAATCAATTTTAAATGTCACTGTATAAAGAAAAAAATAACTGGACAGCTACCGGTTTACTTTGGCTTTTTCCAAAGCAATTTTGGGTAATCGTTGACAATTGCGATAAATTTAGCGCCTTCAACGTCGCTATGCAAATCAGGGAGATAAATAGATGATGTAATGAATAAGTTTGTAATCAGGTTCTGTAGCTGCATGGCCACGATTCAAAACAACTTTATTTTAATTTAATTACACTTTTTTTCAAGAATTCAACTGTAAACCAAAATTAAAGATCTTTTTACTTTGTATACCTTACTCTAAGTTCATATTCTTCTATTTTAATCGCTTCGCGGTGACAATCTGCCGGCTGTGTTTGGCGCAACCTGCGCTAAACCATTCGTTTGCGTTACAACAACACAAGCTACTAAAAACAATTTTTACATCAACCAAACCAAACCAACGAATTTATCAAACAAATGTTTTAAAAATTTTGGTTGATTGTTAATTTTTACAAAAATTTATTTGAGAAGGTACTGCGTGAATGTTTTTTCAGTTCTTATAAAAACTGCAAAAATTCATAAACTTTTTATTTCAAGTTTTTTTGTAAAAAGCCGTAAAAATCATTTATATAAATTTGCAATTAATAAATTATATTTTCAGTAGATTCCAAAACGTTGCAGTTGCATAGGCCTATTCATAGTAACAAAAAATGATCACAATTGCCAGAATAAACAAAAGCATTTTTTACTCTCATGGAGTAAGCAACTCACTATTCTTTATTTTTGTTTTTTCAGATTTGTCATTTCGTAATGTAGACTATAGAAAATACTGGTTAAATCAACGTTTTTTGATTCGTATTATTTTAAATAGGCAACATTTTTTTTCGTCAAGTACACAAATTTTGTTATATACGACAACACAATTAAAATAATACTTAAAAAATAAAATACTCATATAACATGTAATTCATTAAAATAATTCATGTAGTTATGGTTCGATTATTAAAATTGTTGATGACATAATTTTGTATAAACTGATAAAATGCTAATCTCTTCTATATTTTGCAGTTGTTTTTTAGAAGTTCCTCATTTAAAAAGCTCTCTGCATAAAGAACGATCTTTTAGTCAATAATTTTAACGTTAAAAGCGTCTTCAAAGAAAATATATATGGCAATTATACGCTAGTGTCAAAGTGAACTGCAAATTTTACTGCTATGCAAATTGTAGAAACACATTTACTCTTAAATATTTGTCAAATAGAAATTTGATTATATAAATTAAAGTCATCAACAAAAAGTTTTGTTTTTTAAACAATCAATTAGGTTGCTTTGGAGATGAAAAAAATAATTGCTTAACAAATCACATTATAACCATCTACAAAAAAAAATTAGTTCACTCGTAAATGAACTTTATGTCAGTATCCATTAGTTTTTCTTCCATGATTGCATCAACACGTTCTGATTGGCTGACAGTAAAGTAATCTTTCCATCCACCAACTTCACCTAGAAAGAGTTGACGTTTGTTTTTTGTATTTATTTAGTCTTCGACATATACAGATGGATAAACAATATGCTTAGACCTACAAATTAAACTTTAAAAAAAATTCGGCATGCGCAAAAGTAATTACAGATTAAAATTTTTTGCAGGTTAGGGAAGGCTCCAATTTTCATTCTCATTTAAACTTTTTAAGCTGTAAATAAAGTGGCAATCAAAAAATTTACCTCATCATAAAACAGAAGGTAAGTTGTTCGTCATCTTCAACCAATGATATTGTCAGCAGAAACGAACTTAGTTTGTTGCGTTGCTAGTGTGACAAGAAGTGAGCAATAATTGACATTAGATGTGTTTGGTTATTTTATTTTTGTTTTATCTCTACATTTATCATCCTGACTTGCAGGAAAGCAAGCAATTACCCAGACTGGCTTCCGGAGATGCCAAGGATACTGTCTGCTTGAAATGTTTTATTTTTATAAAGATAGGACTGAAATATAGAGCTGCTTGCCAAGACCACCAATCAGGGAAAAGCACCGTAAAGTATCTTTTCCAAGGACACAACAGGATGGCATAAATAGGTTTTGATCCGATACCATGTCAATCCCAATCACGGCGCTCTTAACCACTCGACCACGCAACGGACGATTAGTTAAACAAGTTGCTTTTTTAAACAGTAGCTTTGCATCAAAAGGAGTAAGTATTGACTACCCTTGCGAATATGACCTTCCGTAATCCCACCAAACTTTTCTCTCTTTTCTTTCATCTTGGAGATGTCGCATTGATTTGCAACTTCCGCTGCTGCATCATCGTCAAGAGGAGACTCCAAGAACTCGGACAACTTTTTTATCTCGTTCTTTGGGTCCTGCAGTTAATTCATACATTTGATTTTATATTAATATTGCATAAATAAAAGCTTTTACATCGCCGAACCCTGGAAAAACATTTTCAATTAGTTTAAGTTGAATTACTTTTTTGACCTTTAATTATCTTCCAGAAAAGGATGTTGGAAGAGACTCAATGATCGATAGTGACTAAAAACTTTTCATTCTCTTTTATTGAAAATAGATTCTGTTGTTATATAGCTTAATTTCTAAATTCTAAACCAAGAACAAAATGAAAGCTTGGAAGTATTAGCTTCTCTGCATTAGCGTAGTGGGTCTCCTGTAATAGGATGATGAGTGCCTTGAAATGCAGAGCAAGATAATAAAGAACGTTCATCTTGCTTGCAGTAAGGGCTTCAATGTTCAGCTAAAGAATAGTCGGCCTTCGGAACTTACTGGTAATGTGTCGTGAAAAGTGCATTTTCTCAGTCATTGACCCGTCCTGAAAAGGACGTTTGCAGATGAGCAGATCGTTCCGTCACCATCAAGTGGCATTGGGTAAAAAACCATCTTCGCACATCACACTGCTGAGGCGACTGATAGGCTCAGGATGGGGTGCTGGTGCAAAAAAACTACGCACAGCTGCCCTATTTCTGGTCAATAAAACAGCTGAGTAGTGCGCACCAATCTGGTCTCACAGTGCTCACACTTATCTCATAGACAGTGTCTTGAATGCCTTGCGCATTGTGCATTGTCACTGGATGCCTGCGTCCCGGTCCAACGAACAGCCTACCCATACTTTCAGGCATCCAGCCAGCTAAGATTTGCGACTACGAGTGACAATCATCTTGGCTTAACGTGGATCTTTGGACCCTAATCATATCCTGTATGGTCCTTTAAGTGGGTCCTTAGATGCTTTCCAAGAGACTAAGATCTAGAAGCCTATTAGTGCAAAAATGTATAATATCAGATAGAAATCGAACAAAACCATATGAAAAAACGAATGTAGAAGTAAAACTGCGTGATTTTATCCATTGTTTGATAAACTTGTTTTACATAGTAGTCAAGAAATATTCCTTTTAAGTTGAGGTTAAAAGCTACAAAATATTTTACCCTCGCAAAAGCGATTACTGTAAAACCTTTAAACAAACGGCAACAAGCAAAATATAAAGCCAAATTTATTGAAGTAAAATTTTTCAGTTTTTTAGAATATCTACTGGTTATATGAACAATTCGTCTACGTGCAGAGTGAGATTACTATCAAGCAAAACGAGAGAACTGACGCGTCCTTGATCACACTTATTATTATTATTATTATCGCTATTTTTTTTTCTAATTCGCTAGAAAATGTCGGAAGCGTTATAGCTATAACAACCTTTAACCCGAATTATCCCAATGACTACATTTGTAGTCATTTGTAGTCATTATTTCAAATGCATTTTCTAATTAAAAATAATTTTTTTTTTTATTATTTTAGATTATGAATAGCTTTGAGATATATAAAAGTTGTAAAATATTTTTACAAACACTGTTTTAAGTTGTGCCATAGAATTGTACAGCCTATCAAAGTTTTTAGTTTTTAGTTTTTTAGTTCTACCCTTGGGTTAATATGGGTTAAGCGAATACCCCGACCTGCTTTTGCATATGTTAAGATATTGCTATACAGTTCAAATACCTCGTATTCTAGTTTGTTTTCTAGTTTTATTTAAAATATAAATAAAATTTAGAGCTGCTTGACCAGACCTGAAAGCAGAAGAAAATGCCCTAAAACGTTTTCCCGACGACACTACAGAGTGATGCAACTACGTTTTAAACAGCGCCCGTGTCGATCAATACCGCGTTTGCCATCAGACGGCGCTCCCACCCATGCTGCCGACACGTAGAACTTGTTTTTTATTCTGTGGGATTCGTGCAAAGATATTGTTAAAAAAAAGGTCTTTTGCTGCACTGAGCTTATTTTTCGAATCAAATTTTCTTTATCAATCTTATTTTCTTGCTTCTGAAGCGCAAGGCAGCGTTCAACAGCAGATACAGCTCAGAACAGAACTTCAGCGCCAAGCATTCTAGACTCGCCTCCTTGTTTTTGCAATAATTTCTTAGCTTCGACAAAATATCGTGAAGCTATTCGTGGGAGCTTTTGTTTGCAGGTATTGCAGTGTGGACTTGAAATTGTGATTGCTTTAAATGCTATCTGACTTTTTGCGATCCTTGCAGAGTGAATTATTACAACCTCGATAACTGTCAATTGAGTAATACCATAAATTAATATTGAATTGGTGGCAACAGAGCTGTTCCATATCTTATGTAAGAAATGTTGAAGTAGTTGCGATCATTTCTCCGAACTTTGCGACAGTAAAGTGCAGTTGTACTCATTGTGTAGGACAGGGTTGGTCAAACTCCGGCCCGCAACGACTTTTTGTGCGGCCCGCACTCATATAACTGATTAAAAAAATTTAAATTTCTTTTTTTAGCGATCACTAAGTTTTAGGTATGAAAATCAAAAAAATCGGGACAGATTCAAATGAGACAGGTCAAAAATGAAAATTTAATAAAGTATAAAATAAACGGGCTTTGGCCAAAATAAGAAATGAAAAAGTTTGGAAATTATTTATTTTTTTTATATTCTGAACAAGTCAAGACCTTTTCGGTTTTCGCAAATTTTGTGGTACAAGTTATAAGCATTTTAGATAAAAACGCTACTATGAAGATTAAAAGAAAAAAGCTTTTTACTTTTAAAACTCCTATTTTTTCATGTCTGAGATGTAAAAATTATTTTAAAATCAAGAAAATGCTAAAAAAATCTTTTAAAACTACTTTGAATAAAAGACTTATGGGTACAACTAAAAGGTTGTTGGATTCGGATTGATTCGAGTTCTTTAATTGGTGAACTTGTCCCAACTTTGCTTTTTTTCTGTGAACCACCAAAATTTTTGCACGGACACAGCTTCCCAACCACTGGGCTACAATACTCTAAAGCTATTTTTTTAACTGTATAATTATAAAAAAGTTACAACAACTGTAGCATGAAAACAGTTGTACCTGTTTTAGCTCTTGCAGTTTTTATATCGTGTGTCCTGTCTTACAATATTCATTTCAATCTTGGAGTTTTAAAATTTATTTTGCTACACTACATTCTTCTGCGTTCTACTTCATTCTACTGCAGTACATTATAGTTTAACTATTTTTTCTTTGTCCCAATTTTTTTTCCAGTTTGCTGTACGGTCAGCATTTCTGACTCGGATTCGATTTGAAAGCATGCCAATCAGATCTTGAACGCTGCAATATCTCCAGGTAAGTCTCAGTGTTGCCACGGAATTATTCTTTGTTTGTTTATTGATTTTTTATTTTTGACAACGCTTAAACGTAAAATAAAATCAATAAACAAAGAAAAAATAACCAACCAACGTTTGTAGTCGAAACGGGTCGGTGCCAGTTTGGATTGTTATGTATAAGGTCAAAATAATCACGACGTATTTTTTTAAAATTCTTTTATTACCACAACGTATTTATTTTTTTAGTTAGGACTAGAGTTAGGGTTAGGACTAGAATTAGAGTTAAAGTTAGGATTAGGGTTATTTTCGTTTAGCCTGAGCCAAGCTCTTTGGTTAGGATTAGGGTTAGGGTTTGGGGTATTATGGTTTAACCCAAGATCTTTGTATACGAATCTTTGCACCAAGCCAAGACCTTTCAATGGCTTGTGTATATGTTCCTGATGGCTAGATGCGTGATATGTAGATGTTGAACCTGTTTAGATTTTATACCAAAGCAGATTCTTGACATGTAGATAACAAGTCAAAGTAGCACTATACGGGTCTTTATGGAAAAGCTACGCTCAAAATATAAATTTGAACGAGTTTAATGAAAGGTTTGATTTGGCTTCTACTGTTAATGAAATAGTGGTTTAAAAATCCAATATAACTATATAATCTCAATTGTACTCGATTGATTTAAAATAAATGAATGATCTTGGTTTTTTCTCTTTATAATTATGAAGTAGAAAAACAAAAACCCTCTGTAAAAGTTTAATTTTTATAGACTTACTTTTTTTAAATCTTCATAGGCAACAAAATAAACAGTTTTATTATCTCGGTGAGGATACCATGATAGAATATGATCAGGATACCATTCTCCTGGTTTCATATTAGTTAAAAAACTTCCTAGTTGAAAAAACATTAAGTAACTCGCTTTTTTGTTATGTTTTAAGTAAAATGCAATCAAAACGCAATCAAAGCAGCTTAACAACGTAGCTAAAGTGCTAAGCTTTGCCTCATAGCAATATGTTCCGCGTCCCACAAAAAATGCGCTACATAAACAATTGAAAATTTTGTCACCAACTACTGATGCAACAAAAAGTTATCAAATATCGCCCTTTAAAACAAATGATTAAATCATCAATACACAAAAATTTAGTATTTCTCGTTTTGTTGAAATTCATAAAGAATCTTAAAACTAGAAAAGTATTAGTGTCACCTTAATTAATACACAGCACTAATACTTTCCTTATTTTAGAATTATATACTTTAGCGTTTCCGAAACTTTTTTTGCAGGGCTTTCTCAAAGTGTTCCGCTGAACAATAAATCTGGCGGATTGCAATTGCGTCATAATGAATGAGTCGTGACCTTTACTTGTTATTCAAAGAATTCTTTATTTTCTTGAAAGTAAATTAAGTTCTTTGATAGCAACATGCAAAATTGAAAGCCATTAATAATCTGGAAAAACTTGCGCACGAAAGTTTTTCCAATCCAGTTTTGGTAAGCTAAAATAATAAGACTTCGAGAGCGTAATTAAACAAGTACTACTGTGGCAACACAAAAAAGCCCAAGTTATAAGAAAATTAATACCTTTCAGAACATGATCAAAATAATTATCCCATCCTTGACCGATCAAATCCTGTACGAAATCCTGTTCACACTTCGGCCTCGAAAAAAGAAATTTCAACCACGACACCATTTGATCTTTCGGATTTCGATAAACATAAACAATCTGGATGAAAATAAATTCGATCTCTTATTGTGATATCAAAAGAGGTTTAAATGGTAAATGTCAGCGTTAAAAACGTCTATCAATGTGACTATCAACAAGTGTAAAAGTTTGTTATGCAGATTGTTTGTCAAATGAAGATAATAGTTTTTTTAGAGAAACTTGGTTCAAGCAAAGGTAAATTATGTTTTGACCGTAAAACAGTAGACGCTGATGTTTCGCTCAATAGTAACGCACCAAAAGTACACAAATTTGTTTATCTGACAAAAGGATTGAAAAATTCAATGACCAATATCTGTAAACCGTTAAATAAAAATACAGGCTTTTCCAAAACTGACGTTTCTTAGAATTTTTAAATATGGTAAAAAAAAATTTTTTAAGAGACGTAAATTAAAAAAACATATAAAACAATTTGAAATTCTTAAAAATTACTTAAACAAATCAGAAAGCTTTGTATTCTCCAGACCTAATAAACTGAAATTGTTACGGCGAATACTTCAAAAGCTTTAAATTTCAATGAGTTATTGCATTATGAATATTGCTATTAATTTCATACGCTGAAGCGTATCGTGAGTTCATCAAACTTTTCCCGGCATCATTATGCCTTGGCAACAGAGCCGCTTGATTATATTTGAAGCGTAACAAACTGTTGACAACGACTACGTTAGAGTTAATCATCCCAAAAACAAATCCAAACCTGCCGTGCCAGAATGTAGTCTTAAGCGTTTCTGTCACCATAGCAAAAGTTCGAATTTTAAACCGATGTAATTCAGATAAAGAATGTTCTCGATTTTATACCAAATAAATAAAGCACTTCAATTAATTGGATTACGGTAATTATGATTATGTAATTATGAAATCAAAAACATTCGACCTTGGCTCCTCCTTTCTTGATTTTTTCCAAATTAAACAAGTCCAGTGGCAAATGTGATACAAGAACTCGCCTGCCAACCGGCAACTTATCAAAGATTGGAAATTTTTCGACTAAAAAAAGCAATTTGTAAAATTATTCACTGGAAAAATTGCATATTGTCGGCTGTGTGACCGAGTCGTTACGATTGCCGTTTTGATGCCAAATGTAGTCGACACAGTTGCGGTTCAAAACCTACTCACATCTCCTGTTGTGTCCTCGGGAAAAAACACTTAACGGCAATTTCATTTGCTTTACAGTTTTAGCAAGCAACTTTACATTTCCATCATCTCTAAATAAAAGCGGTCCTCGGACAGCAATCTCTTTGCGTCACCGAAAACAAGTCGGGTAATCACTTCACGCTTCCCTCAGTATACTGTCTCCGGCGCTTTCCTGTGAATCAGGAGGATAAATAGAAACCAAAGTAAAAAACGGAAACGTTTTAAATTGTCAAAAGTGGTTTTTGGGCGTTTAGAATAAACCTTGTTAAGTTTTTATAACAACTGCTTCCCAGTAAGTCAAGGTCACAAATAAGCATTGTTGGTTATGGACACTACCCTGGTAAACTAAACTAAACGGATCGCATTACGAATTTATGGACTTATTCGTGAGAACAATCGCGCGAAATCCGTAACCTACTAGAGCAGAAATGGGCAAGCATTTCAACTCAAGAGCCGCATTTAAAAGTTGGTTTTGATCGAGGGCCACACTAATATTTATAACGTGAATTCGTGTCTCAAACTTACTCGAACACAAAAAAGTTCTCACCTTGATTTGTGACACCACTTTCGGAAATAAAAACCAAAAAAAGATCTTTACATTGGTTTGTGACACCACTCTGGAAATTAAAGCCGCCCCCACACACAAAAAAGAATAGCTGCATTTCCAGATATAACATTGAATATACGGCAGGCCGGCTGAAATACCTTAGCAACCCGCTTTGGTCCGCGGACCGTACTTTGCCCACCACTGAAGTAGTGCTACAATTAATAGGTAAAGATTAAGGATTTTTTTTGAATTTCAAAATCACCATTCCGCTTTACTAGATTACGATAAAAATAAATTTCTTATTGAATCGGGATCATTTCATGTTAGATTTGGAGTGCACCTTCTCCGTATTCCAAATACAAAAAATCCATAGGAAAAGATCTTGTAATGTCAATCCATTTCTTGTTGTTTTGGTACAAAATATATCGGGCGATTTCAATAAGCCAAGTTGTTCCTTTTCAAATATACATATGTTAAAGTGCTGTAATTATTCGTAGTTTAAAAAATAAATTAAATATAAAATAAATTAAGTATAAAATAGATACACAGTAATCTTGAACAATCAAACATAATTTTAAACAAGCTACTCGGCTTCTACTACTTTTGGCATATACGAGGTGCATTCAATAAGTTTCCAGACTTTTTTTGTACAGGCATTTATAATTGCCGTAAACTCGAGATATTTCAGTATGTTGTTACTATACTCCTTATGAGATGATTGACCAATTTTTTCTTGTTTAGGTGCAAATTTATAGCTACAGTAGGAATTAGAGTACACCTTACTAAATCCTGATTGTCACAGCTGGTGAATTTCAAAAATGCAATCTGGACGTGAGGATATGCGATCAAGTTCTGTTTTAAACTTGGAAAAACTGCCACGGAAACGTATGGTATGCTTCAGACTGCTTATGGACCATCTTGCATGAATCGATCATCAGTTTTTCAGTGGCACAAGAGATTCAAGGAAGGCAGGGAGTCCTTGAGGGATGATGAGAGATGTGGGAGGAGTAGGGAAGTCAGAACATCAGAGATGATTGGCCAAATAAACGATTTCATGAATAGGGACCGTCGTGTTTCTATATAGACACTAAGCGCACAGTTTAATGTCAGTGTGGGAGCTGTACACAAAATCATTCGTGAGGAACTGAAGATGCGGAAGATTTGCGCGAAGTTCGTCCCAAGAGTGCTCCGGGAAGATCAGAGAGAAAGACGTTGCAATGACAGCAAGGAGATGGTCGAGCTCATTAATTCAGATCCCCAAGTTCTTGATGCCCTGGTAACCTGCGATGAAAGCTGGATCTATTGTTATGACCCAGAGACCAAGAGACAGAGTTCCCAGTGGAAGCATGCTGGATCTCCCAGACCCAAGAAGGCCAGACAGAGCAAGTCCACCCAGAAACTCATGATGATCCCTTTTTTTGACAGCATGGGCATAATCTACATTCACTGGGTTCCCACTGGAATCACAGTCAACAAGGAGTACTATATTGAAGTTTTAAGGGAGTTCAGGAAGAGATTCCGTCGGAAGAGGCCAGAACTCTTCGAATCAGGTCAGTGGCATTTCCATCAGGACAATGCCCCAGTCCACAAATCCATCCTCGTCACAGACTATTTGACCCAGATGGGCATCAAGACGGTTCCCCATCCTCCCTACAGCCCGGACCTTGCTCCCTGCAACTTTTGGCTATTCCCAAAGCTCAAGGAAAACCTCAGAGGCAATCGTTATTCCACAATTGAGGATATGAAAGAGGCTGTGACGAGGGTCCTAAACACGCTCACACAAGAAGACTTCCAGGGGGCTTTCCAGAAGTTGTTGGAACGGTACAACAAGTGCATTGATGTCGGAGGAGAATACCTTGAAGGGGACTAGAGTTTTTTGTGTGTACGGTTAATAAAAGTGTCCATACCAAAAAAGTCTGGAAACTTATTGAATGCACCTCGTACGCTAAGTACGAGAATTTAATAAATAAACATTCGCCAAGTCTATATGCTCGTTAGACACGAATGCAGGCCCGGCATTAAGTGGTGTCTCCACCCGATGTGTATCTAACCTTTTATTTGCGAATTAGATCTTTGTATTCACATATCAAAGTATTTAAGAAATTTCTCTCTGTTAAATTTAATATTTTGGTTAGAAACATTTGATATGAGCTATTTTATAAATTTAGCCAGTCTGTGTAGGCAAATATACCGTTTCGCGTATAGGTTACTATTTCAATTATCCCAATGTCCAAAATTTTTAAGTAACAGATAATCTTCCAAGAATAAAGCAGCTATTTTTTAAATAATGCGTTTTAAATGGTTTGTAAAAATAAAAATTTTTTCTACTCTTTCATGATGGTAATTAAGTTATAATTTGGCTGCGAGCATAACACGTCAGCAATTTGTGCCCACAATAGGGCAGCACCGAGTCAACAGGGAGGTCTTTAAGTCAAGGAGGTTCCAATTTTTCTATTCTCTCACGTTCAAAATTGTTATCTAAAGACGGAGCACAAGAAAGTAGGAAATCTATCGTTTTTTTTTTCTTCTTTTTTAAAGTTATCTTTTACCTAGGGTGAAAAAGTCAATAACTTTACAATGTTGTCTGATATCTTGAAAATTTAAAAAAAAAATTTTTTAGTTGCGTTACAAAATTAATTAAAAATTGTTTGTAAATTCAAAATGTTTGATGCTTTATTTAATCGCAATTTTAAAAACGCTATTTTCTAAACGCCTTACCTGTTTTGGGATAAGAAACAATAAAAACATCTCCTTTTTTTATTTCCCATTGGTGGTATGCATACTGAATTGCTTCTGATGAAAAAATTGGTAACATATTGTGACCTTTAATGCAAAAAATATTGATTTCTTCTTTGGGCGATTTTACCCATTTTTCGAATGATTGTATTTCGTTAGCAGACAAAACATCAGTAAAATCTTTGAATCGATCCATATCCGTAATAATCAATAATTATACCTCGTGAAAGTAGGTTTTATAAAATAAAAGTGAATCTTTAATGAAAAAATCAAATAATAATTAAATCTTGGAGATTGTATGTTTAAATCAATTTCAGTAAAGACCAACAAAGTTTTTTTCTAGTAAATTTTCCATCCAGAAATTCTTTAGTTGAAAATTGATTTCATAATGACTTCAATCATAAGCGATATACCATAAAATTGTGACAATTCATTACATCACATTTTAAGAATTTAAAGCGTTCTTCAAGAGGGTTTAGGAAAAACTAAAGTTCTTAAGTTTTTCAGCTGATTCAAAGAAACCACTGTAAACTTTTGCACTCCTTTTTTTTAAAATTTTAAATCAAAACATGTGAATTTTAAACGTTATAAGCGCACCCTACCGTAAAACGAAAAAAGTTTATTTATATTTTCTGATCAAACACAACAAAATAATTATTCAAATTTAAACAATCATTAAACAATTTTCTCGAATTGCTTCGGGAGAGAGAAAACACGATGTTTTTATTGACGATCATTTTTAAATGTTGGTAAAACTATATGTGAATGAAATCGATAGCACCTTGTTAAGACTGCCAAGTAGAAGAATTTGGGTAAAGCGTCTTATCCAGAGATTCATCAACATGATGATGTCACGAACTGCGATTTTGTGGATTACGGCGCCCTAATGACTGCGGAAGTCGGCGATTGCTGTAAATCCAGCTATTAAATTTATGAAGAAGACATTGCAAATAAAGCAAACGCTGAGTAAGTGTGATAAGTAAGTGGGAATAAAGAATAATAACCAGTGATGGCTTTACAAAAAGGAGGGCCTGGTGCAAGAAAAGTAAGAAGGGCATTATTTAGTGTAATAAAAAAAGGTAGCCGAAGCCACTTTTAGTGTATGAAATCAAAGTGATTTCTAAAAAAAAAGGTCTTCAATTTAAAGGGGGCCACTATCTATCTAAAACAAGAAAAGTTACTTTTTAGTGTCTCAAAACAATGGGATCTCTGAAAAAAAATAAATAAATAAAAAAACGTCTTTACTACCACAAGCACAAGTTACACAACCTAACGAGCAGGAGCCAAGCATGCTGCTGATTTAATTTTTTTATTTTCCTTTGGACATGTCATCGACGTCCTGGTGCTACTATGAAGAAATAGAGCAATTTGTTGTGTAGGGGGCACTTTTTGATGTATTTTAAGGGGGCTGGATGCGGCTGAACCCTTCGCACCCTATTAAAGCCATCACTGATGGCAACACATTGACAAAAGTTGTGAAAAAAAGTTTCTCGGTTTGCCGAAAAAAAAGACAACACCCGGTGTTTTACTTTCAAAATGTTAATTTGCAGTAAAGCCTGCCAAATTAAACGTGTGAACACAAAGTAACAAGTTTCTAAAATGTTCAGCTAATTAGCCATGCTTTTTTTAAAGCGGTAAAGCTCGGTTAGTTTTTCAAAAAATCTGTTCACTCCAATCCAGGAATTGAAAAGCTCATTTTGTCCGTATATATCCCGTAAAAACTAAGTGAATAGTCGGTTCAAAAAAGTTGCTGTAAACAATTATTTAATATATGGATGTTTTACTGTTCCATTTAAGTTAAGTGACAGTTTGGCAGTCGGCAACGTGGTCGGTGGTTAAAGCGCCGGGCTCGTGACCAACACGGTCTCGGTTCAAAACCCACTCTTGCCATTCTGTTGTGTCCTTGGGAAAGACACTTTACGGCACATCCCCTGTTTGGTGTTCCTGATAAGCAGTTCTAAATTACAGTCATATCTCTATTAAATTCTTATTATTATTCAAACATTCTATTTGAATAAGAGTTCTGGTACTACTCAGTGAGAAATAATTCTACGAGGGTCAGTCAAAAAATAATGAGCCCAAGTCTCTCCTGGCCATATTTGTTGCAATAAAATCAAAAGTCATACATCAAAAGAAAGCCCAGGGATAGGAGATCTCAGTTCTACTTTTCAATGTAATCTCCGCACTTTTCAATTCCAACTGTCCATCGATGAACAAGGGACACTATGCCAGCCTTGTAAAAGTCAGCAGGCTGCATTTTTAACCAGTTTCTTACAGCGTGCTTGACTTCTTGATCACTAGTGAAGTGCTGCCCCCTAACTCCTTCTTTCAATGGTCCAAAAAGATGATAGTCAGATGGTGCCAGGTCGGGTGAGTATGGGGGATGGGTTACCGTCGTCCATCCAAAAGAAGCAATCACTTCACGAGTTTTGAGACTGGTATGGGGCTTGGCGTTATCGTGTTGCAGCAAGACCTTAGACATGTCCAGGTGAGGTTGTACTCTTCTCAGTTTCGCTTTCAGTTTGCGTAAAGTGTCAATGTAAGCATCTGAGTTGATGGTAGTACCTTTAGGAATAAAATCTACCAATATCACTCCTTCAATGTCCCAAAACACAGTCGCCATAATTTTTCCAGCTGAACGTTGACTTTTGAATTTCTTGGCTCTTGGGGACGTGGGGTGACGCCATTCCATGGATGATCTTTTCGACTGAGGTTCATAGTGATGAACCCAGGTTTCATCTCCTGTCACTATACGGCTGAGAAAAGTTTTGTCACTTCTGTGACACTCAATAAGCTCCGAACAAGCTTCAAAACGGGCTTGCTTGTGAAAATCCAAAAGTTGCCTCGGAACCCATCTGGCGCAAACCTTTGCAAAGCCTAGCTCATTAACAATATTCACAGCACTTCCATGGCTAACTCCAACACGTTCAGCAATGTCATCAATAGTGATTCTGCGATCATCTCTAATCAATTTCTCAACCTTATCATTGTTTCCAGGATTGACTGCAGAAGATGGTCTTCCACTTCTTGGTCTGTCCTGGAGGCTACTCAAACTTGGATCATCTTCTTCGTGTTTAATCCTGGATACCCACTTTTTCACAGTGCTGTAGGCTAATGAAGCATCTCCATAAACATTTACCAATCTTTCAAAAATTTGTTTTGGTGGCTCCCCTTCCGAAACAAGAAATTCAATCACAGCTCTCTGCTTCTGACGGACATCCAGTGATGGCGTCATTTCCAAAACACAATACCAAAAGTGGACACGTTGAAACAATTTTTTTTTACAATTTATCTTTAAAGCAGTAAATTTACTAAACACCCTTAAAATTTCTAGAAAAAATATGAAAGTTAAAGTGGTTAAAGTTAACAGGGCTCATTACTTTTTGACTGACCCTCGTATTTGAATAAGTGATTTTTTTAATTGTAAGAAAAACTGATGCCTAAACAATTGCATGCTTGTAAAGTTTGCAATGATGAAATCAAAGAAAAGGATATAAAGCATACATATGTGAACTCTGTCCAGCATGGATGCATACAAAATGCTTATTTCCAAATGCCAGTGAGACAAAACTAAACATTTTATATGAGTTTAACACCTCATTTGATGTTAAATGCTGTGATTGCAAAAATATAAAAAAACAACAATTAAACGACTTAGTTTCTAGAGAAGATTTTAATCAAATGTTTTTGGAAATGGAATCCAAGTGGCTGGAAAACCATGAAATGATTAACTCCATTAACGAAAATCTTTGCAACTTAAAAAAATGTAGAGCAGTTCCAGATCACAGCTTTCAAAAAAAGGATGAAACAATGCAGAGCAAAGAATCCAATTTTTCCAATCTAGACAAACATATAGTGGTTGTTGAAAATCATGAAGGTAACTTTTCTGAAGATAGTTGGGCTACAGTAGTAAAAAACAAAGTGTCTTCAAAATTGAAATCTGTGCCAGTGCACAAAACTGTATTAAATAAAAAAGGTCAAGGCTGCATTTTTCTCCCTTCAAAAAAAGAAAAGCATAAAGCAATTGAGGTGCTAAAAAGTGATTTTAAAGTGACACCAAGTAACCCTGCCTCAAGTAAAAAACTAAGTCCAAAGTTAAAAATACACAATCTTAAAGAACATAGATTTGAAAATAAGGAGAAACTGAAAAAAGCTATACTTGAAAAAAAATAGTGATATAAAACATTGCTTGGAAAGCAATAAAGACAGTTTTTTTGATGTTCTCTTTATAGCCAAAAATCAAAACAACATTTCATTGTACTCTATTGTTAAAGCCTCATCTGATGTAAGAAATATAATCCAAAAGTCAGGAAGAGTTTTTATTGATATGAACTCACATAAAGTGACTGATCACTTTCATGTAATACAGTGCTTTAAATGCCAAGGCTTCGAACACAAGGTTGGTTCCAAATTTTGTCCATTGGTAACTAGTGAAAATTCAGTATGTCTGTATTGTGCTGGTGGTCATATATCCAAAACTTGTCCTTACAAAAATAATGCTGATGAATATAAATGTTCTAACTGCTTAAAAAGCAGAATTAAGGATTATCATAAACATGCAAAAGGACATACATCCTCAGATATGCAGTGTCCATTAAAAACAAAATAAATAAAGAGAATCATGGCCTTGACTAATATGAATCCAAAAAACTGACTTCAGTCTCAAAGTCAATAACATTGTTAAGTTTTAATTGTCGTTCAATCTGCTCAAAGGTTCCTCAAATTATAAAATTTATAACTGACACTGATATTGTACTACTGCAAGAAACATGGCTCAAAAAGTCAGACACTGCAATTATTTTTAATATTTGGGAGTATAACTATGAGATTTTACAAACAAAACCTAGAGCTTCTGATACTGGAGAAGGTGTTGCTATTCTTTTCAAGAAAAAGTATAATATTAAAACTGTCATGGTGCATACTTTTCCATCATTTGAACACATTACCTGTTCTTTTTTAACAAACATAGAAATAATAAATTTAACAACTATATATTATCCTGGCTACTCACCTAAGCATAAATATACTCAAGTATAATTTCTTTTGGACTTTAAAGATTTTTTAAATTCTTGCTCTGAAGGAATTCATTTAGTGCCAGGCGACTTTAATATTCATTATGAAAACAGTGATAAACATGAAACATAATTACTTAAAAATATTCTGGACCAAAATAATTTTACTCAATTGATTACTTTTCCAACCCATAAAGCTAAAGGAACCATTGATTTATGTATAATTAATAACAGTGCTTCAAAATACATCAGTGATCTAAATAGAAATAACGACTTTTTAAATGACTTGTCAGATCATTATCCAATATGTTTTAAATTGAATGCACATACCAAGACTAAACCTTCTAAAATTACTATTAAATCCAGAAACCTTGAAGTTTTTGATATAGAGCAATACAAACAACAAATAAAAAAGTCTCTTAGTCATGATGAATTAAAGGTACTCTCTGTTTCTTCTTGTATAGATATCTATAACACAACAATGCAAAACTCTTTAGATATGATAGCTCCAGTAGTGGAGAAAACTGTTCAACATAGGCCACTTCAATCATGGTTTAATCTGAAGTTGAGAAATTTGAAAAAGAAAAAGCTTCAAGCTGAAAGAATATACAAAAAGTTTCCCAATAAATACAATTTACAAGAATATAAGAAACAATAAATGACTTACTACTCAAATATTAGGCATATCAGAGTAGATTATTATTCCAGAATCTCACAGAATAGCAAAAAAAACACATAATTGCTGTATACCATGATTCAAAAATTGTCTGGAGACACCATAGAAAGAGTACTACCATCTGGATATGCTACTAAAACATTAGTTAAAATATTTTCAAAATATTTTTATGAAAAGGTAACTACTATTTGTTCAACCATAAAAGTAAAATCTTCTGAAATAAATTTTGCCACAAATGTTAACACCAATAAAGATACCCAATCGTATGAAATATCTAAATTTTCCCCTTTCTCTATTGCATAACTTGCTAGTATAATCTCCTGCATCAATAATAAAAGCTGTTACTATGATCCTTCTCCTGTAAACTTAATCAAGCAGTACTCAGACATTACTTTTCCAATATTGCAATTGATTATAAATAAATCTTTTAAAGAAGCAAAAGTGCCACATCAATTAAAGAGAGCAAATGTTAGTCCCATAATTAAAAATAAAGACCTTGATCCTGATAATCTAAAGAATTATTGTCTGATAAGTAACATACCTTTCGTAGCAAAAGTACTGGAAAAAGCTGTTTTCTATCAAGTAAATAAACATCTCCAAAAACATGGTCTTTACAGTTTAAATCAGTCTGGGTATAGAGAAAACCACTCTTGTGAAACCACTTTGTTGAAAATAGTTGATGACATGCAAAAAACAATTCATATTGACAATCTCTTGGCAGTTTTAATATTGGACTTATCAGCAGCATTTGATACTATAGATCATGAATGTTTACTGTTTAAATTGAAAACTTTTTTTTAAAATTACAGGAAATGCTTTGAAATGGTTTATTTCATATTTAACAAATCGTACATCTGCTGTAGTAATAAATGGTGTTTATAGTAGTTATAGGTCTCCAATATTTGGTGTTCCACAAGGTTCTATCTTGGGACCATTATTATTTATTTTGTACATAAATGAACTTACAAGTCTAGGAGAAGAATTTGGCCTAACAATTCATTCTTATGCAGACGATACAACTTTATATATTGGCTTGAATCCCAAACTAGAATTTTATGCTGTTGTGAAAAAGTTAAAAAACTGTTTGCATAAAATCAATTTATGGATGTCTAAAAATTTTCTAAAGCTTAATGTAAACAAAACACAACTTCTTGTCTGCGGAAAAAAGCGATTACTAGACACTTATCAACCAAATATTCTTAATCTAAAAAACTCGCTAAATATAGATACCGATTTATTACCCAAAGCAAAATTGTTAGGTGTAGTATTGAATCAATCTTTATCTCTGGACCATATGATAACTGAGACCTGTAGAATTTACTATTTTAAACTCACTAAACTCCGTAATCTGCGATCATTCCTATCTTACGATCATAAAATTATGTTGGTAAAACTTTTATTATTTCTCGTATTGACTACTGCAATAGCCTTTATGCCTGTTTACCCCATTATTTACTGCATAGATTGGAAAGACTATTAAATGCCTGCATAAGATTTATTTTTAATATTTCGATTTTTAATCATAATCTGCTTTCATATTATTTTAATTCTTACATATTGCCTATTGAATATCCTATTAAGTACAAATTGTGTCTAACAGTACACAAAATACTAAATAATTTATCGCCAAAGTATTTAACAAATCTCGTAATCATAGGCGTACGCAAGGGGAGGGTTTCAGGGGTCAACCCCCCTTTGAAGAATGGTGTTCAGCCATATATACAGTACATGGTAATTAATAGGTTTTAATAATAGAATTTTGATTTCTATTGTTTACGGCACTTTTTAAACTTAATTACTGCTTGCGCATCAGTTTTTACTAAAAATCAATTTTATCGCTTCAATTGCCTCAAAGTTAGCTTATGTACAATTGCAACTGTAAAAAAGATTTTCAAACTTGTAAAATATTGAAAGTTAAGCATGGAATGGAATAAACTGCATGGGAACAATAGCTTCAGTTCACAATTTTTTTTACTGCTCTAAAACATCAAAACATTTTGCGCAAGTCCATCAACACGATTTCGTTAACAACAAAAGCTTAAAAACTTGTTCAAATTTGTGCAACTGTATAGGTCGATCGACACGAGAATGTTAGTACTTTTTCAAATTTACAATTTACCGTTGTAGAAGCTTTGGCAGAAATTTCAGCATGGCCAGACAGAGAAACTTCATCACGAACTCTGCAGTTGCTATCGACAATTAGGCAAAGTGAATTTTGCATTGCTCTCTTAGTTTTAAAATACGCTTTTGGATACAGTGTTGTTTTGTGTAAAGTTAAGCAAAGAAAGTCGATAAACCTTCTTGAGGCCGTCAACATTGCACAGGATATTGCAAATGAATTGAAGTGTCTTAGAGAAAAAGCCGAATATGAATTTCACCAGCTCTATATTTTTGCTCAAGAATTTTATTTTGAAAACACCACGCCTTACTTCAAGACAGACCAATCCATGCAACATTGCTGCTGCAACAGATGAAGAACATTTTAGACTAGGGATTTTTATTCTATTTCTTGATAACTTTATTGTCATTCTCGAAGCAAGATTTACAGCCCACAAATCGATTATTGGTGAATTTCTGCTGATCCAACTAGTGCACCAATTCCTCAACAAATTAAAAGTATTCAAGTTTGGGAAAATTTTACGAAAATGATTTAACGAAATCCTGGGGAAAATTAGTGTCTGAACTGATATTATGTTACAGGAAACTTTTTCGGTTGAACGCAGCAGAAAGACCAACTGATGCGTTGAGCAACATCAAGGAATGCAGTTCCGATGCTTTTCCGAACATATTTACAGTGATGACCATTTTGTTAACTCTTCTAGTGACAACATGCACTAGTGAACAATCGTAAAGTTTTCCACATTACGCAGACTAAAAACGTGCTTACGAAACACAAGTGGTACCACTCGAATGAATGGACCTGCATTACTAAACATTTATTTGCATTACTAATTCTAAACATTACTAAACATGCATTACAAAGCCACACGCCTTGCCCTGATGATGTAATTAACAGATTAGTGAAAAAAACAGGCGTTTGAATATAAGCATTTAAAAAAACTTTAAATATTTGTTAAGAAAGGTTATTTTTTTGTTTGTTTGATTTTTCACCTATTGTTCTTATCATTTACACGAGTTGCTTTTAATTTGGAAAATTTTTTGTCATGATTGAATTACACGCACATGCCTTGTCAATAGTTAGTTTTACGGTTTGGTAAAAAGAAATTCATGCTACTACAAGATGTTCTTTAAACCAAAACACTTTATTTTTGAATGTAGGCCTAATTTTGAAAGTTTTTGCCCATTACCAGGAATACTGAGAGCAATTGTGTTTTCGGCTCCAAAACCCCCCCTTCACAAATTTCTGCGTACGCCACTGCTCGTAATTGTGTATAAGCCTTTGAAGGAAAATCTTAGATCAGGCAAAGATAATTGGATTATTAACACAACGCATCATATTTCAAAAACAATTTCTCATCAAATGTATTTAATATGGAATTCTTTGCCAAAATCTTTAAGATCTTGAAACCAAACAAATGTTTTTAAAAAGGAGTTAAAAACTTATTTCTTTAATGAAGCTTTTAGAGACCTTAAGTAGGCTAATCAAAATTTCACTCGCAATTACTTTACCTAGATGATAGCTTTTTCTTTTCTTTTTAAGTTAGCAAATTACGTCCTGTCATTTCATACTATATAAAATTTTTTCCTGTTTTGTAAGTCTAACTTGTCTGAATAATTGTTCTTCAACTTTAGTCTTTATATTGAATAAGTGCATTTAAATCTACAGCTAATCTGGGCTTTACTATTTTTTCTTTGTTTTTCTGTTGTTTTTGGTGTTGTAGTTATGATGCTTGTGTTAATCATTTAATCATTTTAATCATAATCATTATCTTGTATTAATCTTTTTTTTTCATGTTGTTTTGTTGTTGTATTTGTGATGTTTATTATTATGCTCAACCGCTCTGAGACTATACGCCCCATTTTAAGTATAGAGCGGTATATAAATCAAGTAGGTGAGTAAAAGATTTTATTTTTTAGTTTTTCAAAAATATTTTTCCTTATCCCTTACTGTCATCTGCAACGGGGATTCCACTTGCGCAGTACACTAACCGGAAAAAAGTCTTTTTTATTTCCCTTATTTTAACAAAAAACCTCCAATGAATTAATCTAAAAAAGAAGGAATTAAATATGTAAACAATAAAATTCTGATGTACTTTACCTGTCCCAAATTGTTAAATAACATCATACGAACGATTACCTGTAGTAAGAAATTTGCCCACGTCACTAAATTATACAAAAAACTAAATTTTTTAAAAATAAAAGATGTGTATAAATTAGAACTGGCTAAATTTATGCATAAACTATTCAATAATAAATTACCAGAGATGTTCCAAAATAGCTTTACCAAAATTGGAAATATTCATAATTATGAAACAAGAAATAATATAACTGCCAATTATTATCTCCCCCGTGCATCAAAAAAAACAGGTCATAAGAAATTAGAATATCGCGGTGTCAAACTTTGGAATAAAATTGACGTTAATTTAAAGAAACTACCTTTGCATACCTTCAATAAGCAATATAAAAACGCACTCTTAAGCACCTATTAATAACTCGCTAGGTCTCATGTAGGCTACAATTAAATGCATTATAGTTGATCCTGATCTTAATTATTGTGTTACAATTGTACATACTAAAAAGATTTCAGTTTAATGTAATACGTCCCTCGGGAAATAACATTCAAAGCGTTTTATTGCCATAACTTTTTGAGTCAGCGAAATTAAAAATCCGTGAAGTCGAAACTAATGTGCTATCAAATTACTTTTGAAAAAAACCTTACGCCATGAAAAGATGTGATTGCACAACGAGAATTCTCGTTTTACACAGGAAACAGGTCTATTAACTATTATTTACCATTTACGTAATTAAGTCAGTCATTTGTATTACCCTTGTTGTATTGTTGTTTTGTTTTGTTTTGTTTTTCTTTTTTTCTCTTTTTTTGAACTACAGGGAGCACCTTGACTTTGATAACCTAACGGTTTTTCGGTGCTTCCTCACAAAAAATCGCTTTGTGCTTATGTAAATGTTGTTGCTCATTTGTGAAAATAAACTGTTTCATTCATTCATTCATTCATACTCTATTTAAATAAGATTTTATAGTTTATTTATTGTAATAATTTGCAAAATTTCTATTATATTTAGGTATTTGCCCACACAGCTTGAGATTATTCATGCTCGCTAAAAAAAGATATATTAGCCCAGTGTAGCGTTTTCTTAAAGGGAACACTGTTGAGAAACCCTGCAAGCATTCCTGAAAAAATAAAAAAATCAATAACCAAGGAAAGCTGTTGTCATGTCTTAAATTTGCAAAGGACTTATGATACAATAATGAATTTTGCTTGAGTTGGAATTCTCTCAAACTTATATATTTTGTTTGTGCTCTTATCAACGTATGTTGGTTGCGTACCAGAGTTTAGAAGCTCCTGCTTTAAACTAAGAATAGGTTTAAAACTATAAGTTCATTATGTTAGAAAAATTTTTAATTATTAAGACTGATATCGTTTATTACTTGCATAAGTTTTGCACTGGTATACTTTAAACTATTCATAAAACCATCAATCCAGACATAAGCTACTATAATAATAGACCCATTATAACACCTAACCCAGGCTTTTTTTTAACTTTTTTATTCACGAAACTACTTGGCTAATCATTTTAGCTCACGAAATGTAGTTAAAAAAACTTTTGATTACAAATTCGTCAAAAATATAAAAGAACTTTAATTTTCCCCGTCAAAAAACTAAAGTTGCTTAAGTTACTGTCAAAACAGAACGTAACATATGAAATTGGAACGTGAAATTATGAATAAATATCTAAAGGCTTATGCAAGCTCATTATGATGCCTACTTGCAAACGTTCAAGTTCATTGTTCAGCAGAACACTTTAACTAAACTCGAGGACACACATTTTGAGAAACACTAACCTAACGTACTTGTAATTTAACTGTTTTTTTGAGCACATAGTTGGTGTAATTTGGTAAAACTGTGCAGTATTTCTGATCAAGAAAGAAAAAACATAGACTTGTTTTCTTATTGTTATTTTCAGCAATATCACGGTATAAGCTCTCTTTTATTCCTGATCACTGCTTTAAACCAACGGTCACTATAGGGTGGTGGCCATTTGGAAAATCCAAAAGTCTGCTCTTTTTTGAAATTTTCAACTCGTACTTTCAACCCAAGTTAAACATAATAATAATTTACCAAAAAGTGTTGATAATATAAAAAAATAAAAGAAAATTTACCAAAAAGTGTTGATTTCTCAGCTGTCAATAATATAACTATGTTTTAAAACTAAAATTGCTTTTTTGCCAATGAAATGTAAATTGAAATACGGAGACGAAAGATTAAAATTTAAATTCTTTGGAAAAAGCTTGATTTGACAATTTAGAAAAAAATAATTACAGTACTTTAAAGTTTTAACCCATTAATGGCCGTCGGCAACTTTAGTTGCCAGTAAGGTTCCCTTAGGAAATGTTTCATTACTTAGCTTATACACGCAATTTTTTTATATAATGGTATCAACCGAAAGTTCATTCCCTGTTGTAAACTCTAAAAAAATTAAATGTATAAAAAATTTATTTGGCAGCACTGAATGGTTTGACTGAAAAGTGATTACAGTAAAAAATGGCAAAAATTGTCTTCTTGTCTTAAGTAGGTTATAAAAAAGCTGTGAAAAATAGGAAAAGCTTTGTATAAAGTTAGAAAACTAAATGTATAGTAAATCACAAATACCTTCTTGTCTAGTTTAACTTATTTGTTGATGCTAGTTAAGACTTTACTTAGAATAATGAGGGGAAATAAAGTGATGGCAACTTAAGTTGCCAGTGGCCAAATATGGAGTCAAAAATCAAATGTTTTTTATTATGTTTTCAAAAGTTAGGCTACATATATTGCCCTGATTCACTTAATTAAAATTCTCTATTTAGACTTGTAGAACTAAAGGTTATACGTTTGGTTGCAGCCATCAGCTTATTGCATTTCTATTCTAATCTGCAGACTTAGGTTAATAAAATGACTGAAAAACCTTGTTGTTCGAAAAGTGTCCCTGCATCTGCTGAAAATTCCAATGAAAGGTGAGTGCTAATACAATAGTTAACGTTGTATAAAATAATAGTTTTTAACTAATTAGCTTACTAGCACCAGAACCTAACAATTGTAGGCTTCCTTGTAATTTATAGACTATCAAGTATATTCTGTCAGGGGCTCATAAAATGAAAGCCGTGTGCTGACCTATTATTCGCTGACAACAAATTCAAACGTTAATTAGTAAACTTTATAATTTTGTTGAAGTAAAGGTAAGGGCAGACATTACGAAATTAGAGTTAGGGTAAGGGTTAGAGGCCGGGGAATAATAAAAAAACACTAATATGATCTTCTTGCGGCTTTCTCTTTACAAATCCCAACATTGTTTTCTGGAACAAAAAGGCTCTTTTTATTTAACTTTTCAAATGGTAGGTAGTCTTACTTTAGATCATTCTATTGTTTAAATACTCATTGAATGATGTTCTGGACGTATTGATGGATCCTGATTGTGACCTATGGTCAAAGACAGACTCAGATGATGACGAAATGACTCTTGCCATAATCCCCCCTCTCGAAAAAGCATGCGTCGACTCTGACCGAGACAGTGATGCGTCAGATGATTTGAATGAGGGTCTTACTCATCATTTGCCAAGGAGGTTGTTGAACTCAATTTGCTCTACAAACATTTTAAGTTACAATTCAAAGTTATCACATCAAAGTGAGCAAGAAAGCCAACACGAAGCTCCCCCAACAAAAATATTAAAAAAAAAGAAAAAAATAATTAGAAGATGGAAGAAAAATTTTCCTTTAAATAATCCTAATGTTGTACTTTCTAATTCTGTTCCTGTTATATCGGAGCAAACTAAAGAGAATTTGAAAAACCCGCTAGACACTTTCAATGCAATGATTTCTTGTGATATAATAACTCACATTACTCATCAAACTAACCTCTATGCTTTCCAGAAAGGAAAAAATTTAAATTGCGATGAGAGTGAAGTTATCACTGTCATAGCAATCATTTTACTCTCTGGGTATTGCAAAGTGCCTTGTCGCGACCTATATTGGTCTGGTTCCCCTGACACCCACAATGAAGCAGTTTCCAATGCAATGAGCCGAAATTGCTTTAGAGAAATATTTTCGTGTTTGCATTTGGCGAAAAATGCTGAAATAAACGAGGATAGATATTACAAGGTGCGTCCTATATTTGACATGCTAAATAATAATTAACCCTTAGACTACTTTTAAAGGCCTATGAGGCCTGTTTGAAACTAAATTTTGCGTAAATATTTTATTTTACGAGTTGGGATGTTACTCCTCCTGATAAACCTCAATTGCCTTATTTTACTAATCTTGAACTGCATTGTTTAGCTCATAATCATTTTTTTATTTGTTTATTTTTTGTTTTCAAAACTCCATCCTTAAAATGTAAATAGGGGCCTCTGAGGCCCGGCAAGGTTATTCAGTCAAAAGGCTCTTACTGATTTAGTTTTGTAGGAGACGCATGTACTTTTCCCCTGCCTTTTTGTCATTGGTTCTAGTGACCTATTATATTAAACGCTTCATGCCACCACGTGAAAGATGTGACTAGCGTCTTCATTTATTATCGCTTTTTCTTATTGTGTTTGACTTCGTGAAGACTGGACAGACAAACTTAGTCTAAATTAATTCATCGATAGAGTAGCAATAAATATCAGTACTTAGTCATCTGAGGTTTGTTTATTCATATTGTAATTACTGTTAGGTCTGCTTGCATGTAGAAGACAAGTGCACTGTTGGCAGTATTCACAAGTTTCCCGGTTTTACATTGCATAATAGGGTGGAGTGAAAATAATTTTTTTTTGAAATTGAAAAAAGTGTAGTTCTAAAAACCTGCCAAACAGGTAAAATCTACGAAAAAAATTGGTTTTGGCGAGTTGCTACCTTTGGGGGGCTAGCAACCCCCCAAAATGTGTTTTGAGGGGTAAAATTTCCTAAAAATGTCGTAACTCAGTAACCGCTTATCGTAGAGGCATGATTTATGGCTCAAAATTTGCAGAATCATCATGTTTCTATATATGCTAAGAGAAAGTTTTTGTCTATTTCCACTAGAAAAACTGTTTAATAAGTTTGTTTGTTTGTACTTAACTAATAGTTATCTGAAAAGTTATTATTATTTTTTGCAGGTATATTGTTAAGTAATTGTGTAAATCAAAGCTTTGGCCAAACTGCGAAGTAGTAAAACATGAAAAGACGGAGTTCAACTTCTGTACAGAAGATTTTACATAGTGGACACACTTTCTCTACCCGTGATAGTTTTCCACCAGGAGTATTGCCTACCAAGCGACATGTAATAGAACGCATTCTTCATTTGAAAAACTTTCGAACCTTCAATGCTGCAAATGACATTGCCAGAGAACTTTATGACAGATGGGTGGGTGCAACGTATATCCCATTCATCTATACACCATTTCGAAAAAAGTTCAAAGTTTTGTGAATTGTTTCAGTGCACTTGATCGCTGGTCAAAGAAAAAACGAGGAGAAGCATTTTTACAAAAGGAAAAAGAGTTTATGTCAACTATTGATGAAATATTTGATGTTTTTTGTGCTGACGATAAGCAGCGAAGAATTTTGGAGAAACAACATGGTTTGAAAATGACAGATGATGATTATGCTTTTTATAAAGATCAAACTAGTAAGCGAGTTGGAAAATGTGTGGATGCTGTGGTTCCTTCAACGTCAGCTGACATACAGTTTTTGAGGCGCTCTCGAACAGTCAGCTGACATACAGTTTTTGAGGCCGCAGAACAAGTTGAAGGATATGAGCGAAGAGATGGGTTGATTCGCCAGAAGATTAAATCTCGAAAACTTTTGAAAAAATTTGACACTAAAGTGCAATTCTGACGCGCTTCATTTTGCGTAGGGTATTTGGTGTACTCTAACTTGCTTTCTTATTTTTCTCTAACTCCTTAGGCAAAACAACCCAATATCAGCATCAACAGTTCGAAAGTAATGAGATGTAACAGATTTTTAAATTACTGAAATACTAAACATTTTATGGGCAGTAAAGCTAGCACGTTCTGTACCTTATGAGTAGGCCTATTTAGGTACTTTGTCTGGTGACCAAAGTTATCCCAAATCATCTTGTTAATATTGTGATTGTCATAATTAGTCCTTATATTGTGATTGTCATAATTAGTCCTTATCAGTTAGACATATATCATTTCAAATGTTAGATCAAAGTTATTTCCATACAGCGCAATTTTCGAGTATTGAGCATAAAAAACGGTTTATCGATTATAACTTTTTTTCTTGTGGAAATAGACAAAAAATTTCTCTTAGCACATATAGAAACATGATAATTCTGCAAATTTTGAGCCATAAATCATGCCTCTACGATAAGCGGTTACCGAGTTACGACATTTTTTGTCAATTTTACCCCCCAAAAACACATTTTGGGGAGTTGCTAGCCCCCCAAAGGTAGCAACTCGCCAAAACCAATAAGTTTTAGCCTATTTGGAAGGATTTAAGAACTACACTTTTTTTCAAATTTTTTTTTCATTTTACCCTATTAGTTCAATGTTCGTTAATTGCAGTTTTGTAAAATTTGTGTCTAGACTAGTCGGCTAACATTTCCAACACTCTGTGGGCTTTCGATCGGCCTGCTACTGGGCTTTCTAATTTTATATTAGTACAAGATCATTTCTAAAAATTATTTAATTTTTTGACTATGCGTTGGACAAGAAAAAGACAAAAAAGCTAAAAAGGTCATGATTTTAATAAAATTTGTTTGTGATAACGACGTGTTGGCAAAGCCTAAAGGCCAACAGCCCTCAAAATTTTGGACACTTTATCCAATTAATAGTTAAGCAAAGTTATTTGTCAGGGTGGTATCACAAAAAAATAAAGAAACAACCTTAGTATTATTCTGGTTTCCTTGCTATATGTACACCGGGCCTCAAAGGCCCGGAATTAGTGTTTTAGTCGCAAAAAGTTAAAGTAATCTAAGGGTTAAAAAAAATATCTTTCAGCAAATGATCACAGTACGTGTGGACGAAAGCATGATTCCTTACTATGGAAAGCATGGAGCCAAACAATTCATCCGAGGCAAACCAATTCGATTTGGTTTCAAGTTATGGTGCCTTACCTCGACTGAGGGTTACTTGTTTCATGCAGAACCCTATTGTGGATCTGACACTAAGCTGAAAGACACTGGTCTTGGTCAGGGTGCTGATGTAGTGCTAGGTCTAATTGAAAAATGTAATTTATCAAGTGGTTGCACCCTAACTTTCAACAATCTTTTCACTTCCCTTCCCCTACTTGATGAGCTGTCGAAACGTGGCATAGGTGGCCTCGGAACTTTACGACAAAACCGTTTGGAAAATACATCAGTTCCAACAAAGCAGTTAATGAAAAAACAATACGAGGCTCATACCAGGGTGCTACAGACAACCACGGAAACACAGTGGTTGTTTGGCATGATACAGCTGTTGTAACTTGTGCTTCCAACTATGCTGAAGCTCTACCAGAGAGCTTCGTCAAAAGATGGTCGAAAACAAAAAAAAAAGAAAGCTTATATTGCAATTCCAAACACTCATTTGTTGTACAATCAGCAAATGGGAGGAGTAGATTTATTCAATCAATTTGTTGCAACATACAGAGCTCGAATCTGCTCAAAAAAGTGGTGGTGGCCTTTTTTTGCATGGAGTTTGAATGCAGCCGCAGCCAATGCATGGCTACTGCATAAAAAGATTGAAGGCAAAAATGTTCCTATGCTGGCTTTTATGAGAGAAATTGTTCTCACAATGCTTTCTTCATCTGGACGAAAGAAAATTTCCAGGTTGCAATACCCCCGAAACGTTTTGGAAAATATACGTGTCGACAGCATTAACCACGTTATCAACAAAGGAAAATCAAAATATACACGTTGCAAAGTCTGCAAGCGTCGATCAGTATTTGAATGCCATAAGTGCCATATCACACTCCACCCTGCTTCTTGCTTTAAACGCTACCACGAAAGTAGTTTTTCTACTAAATGATTTAGTCAATCAGCCAAGATAATTCTAGTTCAACAAACTTCTTTTGTTTTTGAATGGACGTCTGTTTTATAAGTTTATGCGTTATTTAAATTTGATTGAGTTTTTTTTTCGCTTTTTTTCAATGTTTATAAAACTAAAAAATTGACTAAATTGTTGTCATTCGGTGTACACCTTTTTTCTGGGGGATGTTGAACCCCTAAATTACAGCTAAAGCAAAGCCTTACATAGGTAATTAAACAGATTTGTATTAAGAAATTAAAATCTTAATATTTCCTGAGTTAAACGTCGAAACAAATTGCTACAATTTAAAAAATCAATAAAATTCATAAATTTTGACTCTGTTGACAGCCACTGGCAACTTAAGTTGCCATTAAATAACTAAAAAACTACAAGAGAAAAAAAATTTTTTTTGGTGGCTTGGGGTTAAGTGACGTGGGCGTGGCTCCCCCTTAGTGTTCACACAGCAACTGCATAAATTTACAATAGGAATACGTCCATGGTTATTGTGACATTTATTTCTTTTTATTTAGCAGAACAGGACATTTGACTGTTCTAGATTACAAGTTTTTTTTGGAAAGGAATGAATTATGGTTAAAATTGTTTATTGTCATTCTGTTGTCTCTTTGGAAAAGACAAATTATGTCAGTTACCGCTAATTATAAAAATTTAAACAATCAATTTTAAATGTCACTGTATAAAAAAAAATAACTGGACAGCTACCGGTTTATTTTGGCTTCTTCCAAAGCAGTTTTCGGTAATCGTTGACAATTGCGATAAATTTAGCGCCTCCAACGTCGCTATGCAAATCAGGGAGATACATGTAAATAGATGATGTAATAACTAAGTTTGTAACCAGGTTCTGTAGCTGCATGGCCACGATTCTATCAAAATATCAAGAAAAAACAACTTTATTTCAATTTGATTACACTTTTTTCCAAGAATTCAACTGTAAACTAAAATTAAAGGTCTTTTTGCTTGCCAGTATACAATACTCTAAGTTTATATTCTTCTATTTTAATCGCTTCGCGGTGACAATCTGCCGGCTGTGTTCGACGCAACCTGCGCCAAACCATTTGTTTGCGTTACAACAACACAAGCTACTAAAAACAATTTTTTCATCAACCAAAGTCCGGCAAGGTTTTGAAAATTTTGGTTGATTGTTAATTTTTACAAAAATTTATTTGAGAAAGTATTGCGTGAATGTTTTTTCACTTCTTACAAAAACTGCAAAAATTCATGAACTTTTCATTTCAAGTTTTTTTTGTAAAAAGCCGTAAAAATCATTTGTATAAATTTGCAATTAATAAATTATATTTTCAGTAGATTCCAAAACGTTGCAGTTGCATAGGCCTATTCATAGTAACAAAAAATGATCACAATTGCCAGAATAAACAAAAGCATTTTTTACTCTCATGTAGTAAGCAACTCATTGTTTTTTATTTTTGTTTTTTCGGATTTGCCATTTCGTAATGTAGACTATAGAAAATAATGGTTAAATCAACGTTTTTATGATTCGTATTATTTTAAATAGGCAACATTTGTTTTCGTCAAGTATACGAATTTTGTTATATACGACAACACAATTAAAATAATACTTAAAAAATAAAATACTCATATAACATGTAATTCATTAAAATAATTCATGTAGTTATGGTTCGATTATTAAAATTGTTGATGACATAATTTTGTATAAACTGATAAAATGCTAATCTCTTCTATATTTTGCAGTTGTTTTTTAGAAGTTCCTCATTTAAAAAGCTCTCTGCATAAAGAACGATCTTTTTGTCAATAATTTTAACGTTAAAAGCGTCTTCAAAGAAAATATATTTTGCAATTAAACGTTAATGTCAAAGTGAACTGCAAATTTTACTGCTACGCAAATTGTAGAAACATATTTACTCTTAAATATTTGTCAAATAGAAATTTGATTATATAAATTAAAGTCATCTAAGAAAAGTTTTGTTTTTTAAACAATCAATTAGGTTGCTTTGGAGATGAAAAAAATAATGCTTAACAAATCACATTATAACCATCTACAAAAAAAAATTAGTTCACTCGTAAATGAACTTTATGTCAGTATCCTTTAGTTTTTCTTCCATGATTGCATCAACACGTTCTGATTGGCTGACAGTGAAGTACTCTTTCCATCCACCAACTTCACCTAAAAAGAGTTGACGTTTGTTTTTTGTATTTATTTAGTCTTCGACATATACAGATGGATAAACAATACGCTTAGACCTACAAATTAAACTTTTAAAAAAAATTCGGCATGCGCAAAAGTAATTACAAATTAAAATTTTTTGCGGTTTGGGGAAGGCTCCGATTTTCATTCTCATTTAAACTTTTTAAGCTGTAAATAAAGTGGCAATCAAAAAATTTACCTCATCATAAAACAGAAGGTAAGTTGTTCGTCATCTTCAACCAATGATACTGTTAGCGGAAACAAACTTAGTTTGTTGCGTTGCTAGTGTGACAAGAAGTCAGCAATAATTGACATTAGATATGTTTGGTTATTTTATTTTTGTTTTATCTCTATATTTATCATCCTGACTTGCAGGAAAGCGTCGGATGCACTATACATAAGCAAGCAATTGCCCAGACTGGGTTCTGGAGATGCCAAGGATACTGTCTGCTTGAAATGTTTTATTTTTAGTTTTTTAATTTTTATAAAGATAGAACTGAAATATAGAGCTGCTTGCCAAGACCGCCAATCAGGGAAAAGCACCGTAAAGTATCTTTTCCAAGGACACAACAGGATGGCACAAGTAGGTTTTGATCCGATACCATGTCAATCCCAATCACGGCGCTCTTAACCACTCGACCACGCAATGGACGATTCGTTTAAACAAGTTGTTTTTTTTAAACAGTAGCTTTGCATCAAAAGGAGTAAATATTGACTACCCTTGCGTATATGACCTTCCGTAATCCCACCAAACTTTTCTCTCTTTTCTTTCATCTTGGAGATATCGCATTGATTTGCAACTTCCGCTGCTGCATCATCGTCAAGAGGAGACTCCAAGAACTCGGACAACTTTTTTATCTCGTTCTTTGGGTCCTGCAATTAATTCATACATTTAATTTTATATTAATATTGCATAAATAAAAGCTTTTACATCGCCGAACCCTGAAAAAATATTTTCGACTAGTTTAAGTTGAATTACTTTTTTGACCTTTAATTATCTTCCAGAAAAGGATGTTGGAAGAGGCTCAATGATCGATAGTGACTAAAAACTTTTCATTCTCTTTTATTGAAAATAGATTCTGTTGTTATATAGCTTAATTTCTAAATTCTAAACCAAGAACAAAATGAAAGCTTGGAAGTATTAGCTTCTCTGCATTAGCGTAGTGGGTCTCCTGTAATAAGATGATGAGTGCCTTGAAATGCAGAGCAAGATAATAAAGAACGTTCATCTTGCTTGCAGTAAGGGCTTCAATGTTCAGCTAAAGAATAGTCGGCCTTCGGAACTTACTGGTAATGTGTCGTGAAAAGTGCATTTTCTCAGTCATTGACCCGTCCTGAAAAGGACGTTTGCAGATGAGCAGATCGTTCCGTCCGTCACCATCAAGTGGCATTGGGTAAAAAACCATCTTTGCACATCACACTGCTGAGGCGACTGATAGGCTCAGGATGGGGTGCTAGTGCGAAAAAACAACGCACAGCTGCCCTATTTCTGGTTTACTCAACAGCTGAGTAGTGCGCACCAATCTGGTCTCGCAGAGCTCATAGACAGTGTCTTGAATGACGCCTTGCGCATTGTCACTGAATGCCTGCGTCCCACTCCAACACATTGCGCATTGTCACAGCCTACCCATATTTTCAGGCATCCAGCCAGCTAGGATTTTCGACTACGAGCGACAATCATCTTGACTTAACGTGAATACCTGGACCCTGATCATATCCTGTATGGTCCTTTAAGTGGGTCCTTAGATGCTTTCCAAGAGAGATTAAGATCTAGACGCCTATTAGTGCAAAAATGTATACTATCAGATAGAAATCGAACAAAACCATATGAAAAAACGAATGTAGAAGTAAAACTGCGTGATTTTATCCATTGTTTAATAAACTTGCTCTACATAGTAGCCAAGAAATATTCCTTTTAAGTTGCGGTTAAAAGCTACAAAATATTTTACCCTCGCAAAAGCGATTACTGTAAAACCTTTAAACAAACGGCAACAAGCAAAATATAAAGCCAAATTTATTGAAGTAAAATTTTTCAGTTTTTTAGAATATCTACTGGTTGTATGAACAATTCGTCTACTTGCAGAGTGAGATTACTATCAAGCAAAACGAGAGAACTGACGCGTCCTTGATCACACTTATTATTATTATTATTATCGCTATTTTTTTTTCTAATTCGCTAGAAAATGTCGGAAGCGTTATAGCTATAACAACCTTTAAGCGAATACCCCGACCTGCTTTTGCATATGTTAAGATATTGCTATACAGTTCAAATACCTCGTATTCTAGTTTGTTTTCTAGTTTTATTTAAAATATAAATAAAATTTAGAGCTGCTTGACCAGACCAGAAAGCAGAGGAAAATGCCCTAAAACGTTTTCCCGACGACACTACAGAGTGATGCAACTACGTTTTAAACAGCGCCCGTGTCGATCAATACCGCGTTTGCCATCAGACGGCGCTCCCACCCATGCTGCCGACACGTAGAACTTGTTTTTTATTCTGTGGAATTCGTGCAAAGATATTGTTAAAAAAAAGGTCTTTTGCTGCAATGAGCTTATTTTTCAAATCAAATTTTCTTTATCAATCTTATTTTCTTGCTTCTGAAGCGCAAGGCAGCGTTCAACAGCAGATACAGCTCAGAACAGAACTTCAGCGCTAAGGCATTCTAGACTCGCCTCCTTGTTTTTGCAATAATTTCTTAGCTTCAACTAAATATCGTGAAGCTATTTGTTGGAGCTGCTGTTTGCAGGTATTGCAGTGTGGACTTGAAATTGTGATTGCTTTAGATGCTATTTGACTTTTTGCGATCCTTGCAGAGTGAATTATTACAACCTCAATAACTGTCAGTTGAGTAATACCATAAATTAATATTGAATTTGTGACAGCAGAGCTGTTCCATATCTTATGTAAGAAATGTTGAAGTAGTTGCGATCATTTCTCCGAACTTTGCGACAGTAAAGTGCAGTTGTACTCATTGTGTAGGACAGGGTTGGTCAAACTACGGCCCGCAACGACTTTTTGTGCGGCCCGCAAAAACCTCATATAACTGATTAAAAAAATTTAAATTTCTTTTTTTAGCGATCACTAAGTTTTAGGTATGAAAATCAAAAAAATCGGGACAGATTCAAATGAGACAGGTCAAAAATGAAAATTTAATAAAGTATACAATAAAACGGGCTTTGGCCAAAATAAGAAATGAAAAAGTTTGGAAATTATTTATTTTTTTTATATTCTGAATAAGTCAAGACCTTTTCGGTTTTCGCAAACTTTGTGGTACAAGTTATAAGCATTTTAGATAAAAACGCTACTATGAAGATTAAAAAAAAAAGCTTTTTACTTTTAAAACTCCTATTTTTTCATGTCTGAGATATAAAAGTTATTTCAAAATCAAGAAAATGCTAAAAAAATCTTTTAAAACTACTTTGAATATAAGATTTATGGGTATATCTAAAAGGTTGTTGGATTCCAATTGATTCGAGTAATTTAACTGGTGGACTAGTCCCAACTTTGCTTTTTTTCTGTGAACCACCAAAATATTTGCACGGACCACAGGTTTCCAACTACTGGGAAACAATACTTCAAAGTTATTTCTTTAGACAGTATAACTATAAAAAAGTTACAACATATGTAGCTTGCAAAAAACAGTTGCACCTGTTTTAGCTCTCGCAGTTTTTAAATTGTGTGTCCTGTTTTACGATATTCATTTTAAACTTGGAGTTTTAAAATTTATTTTGCTACACTACATTCTACTTTACTGCATTCTACTGCGTTCTACTTCATTCTACTGCACTACATTATAAATCATGTAGGTTAACCATTTTCTTTTCCTCCCAATTTTTCCTCCAGTTTGCCATACGGTCAGCATTTCTGACTAGGATTTGATTTTCAAGCATGTCAATCAGATTTTGAATGCTGCAATATTTTCAGGTAAGTCTCAGTGTTGCCACGGGATTATTCTTTGTTTGTTTATTGATTTTTTTGTTTCTAATAACGCTTAAACGTAAAATAAAATAAATAAACAAAGAAAAATAACCAACCAACGTTTGTAGTCGAAACGGGTCGGTGCTAGTTTGGATTGTTATGTATAAGGTCAAAATAATCACGACGCACTTTTTTAAAATTCTTTTATTACCACAACGTATTTATTTTTTTAGTTAAGACTAGAGTTAGGGTTAGGATTAGAATTAGAGTTAAAGTTAGGATTAGAGTTATTTTAATTTAAGCCAAGATCTTTGGTTAGGGTTAGAGTTAGGGCTAGGGTTTGGGGTATTATGGTTTAAGCCAAGATCTTTGTATACGAATCTTTGCGCCAAGCCAAGACCTTTCAATGGCTTGTGTATATGTTTCTGATGGCTGGATGCGTGACATGTAGATATTGAACCTGTTTAGATTTTATACCAAAGCAGATTCGTGACTCGTAGATAGCAAGTCAAAGTAGCACTATACGGGTCTTTATGGAAAAGCTACGCTCACAATATAAATTCGAACGAGTTTGATAAAAGGTTTGATTTGGCTTCTACTGTTAATGAAATAGTGGTTTAAAAATCCAATATAACTATATAACCTTAATTGTACTCCATTGATTTAAAATGAATGAATGATCTTGGTTTTTTCTCTTAATAATTTTGATGTAGAAAAACAAAAACCCTCTGTAAAAGTTTAATTTTTATAGACTTACTTTTTTTAAATCTTCATAGGCAACAAAATAAACAGTTTCATCATCTCGGTGAGGATACCATGATAGGATATGATCAGGATACCATTCTCCTGGTTTCATATTCGTCAAGAAACTTCCTAGTTGAAAAAACATTAAGTAACTCGCTTTTTTGTTATGCTTTAAGTAAAATGCAATCAAAACACAATCAAAGCAGTTTAACAACGTAGCTAAAGTGCTAAGCTGTGCCTCATAGCATTATGTTCCACGTCCCACATGAAATGCACTACATAAACAGTTGAAAATTTTGTGACCAACTACTGGTGCATTAAATAATTATCAGATATCGTCCTTTAAAAGAAATGATTAAATCATTAACACACAAAAATTTAGTATTTCTCGTTTTGTTGCAACTTACAAAGAATCTTAAAACTAAAAAAGTATTAGTGTCAACTTAATTAATACACAACACAAACACTTTCCTTATTCTCGAATTATATACTCTAGCGTTTCTGAAACGTTTTTTCCAGGGATTTCTCAAAGTGTTCGGCTGAACAATAAATCAGGCGGATTGCAATTGCGTCATAATGAATGAGTCGTCACCATTACTTATTGTTTGAAGAATTCTTTATATTCTTGAAAGTAAATTTAGTAACTTAAGTTCTTTGATAGCAACGTGCAAAATAGAAAGTCGTTAATAATCTTGACAAACTTGCGCAAGAAAGTTTTTTCGACCTAGTTTTTGTGAGCTAAAATAAAAAGATTTCGAGAGCGTAATTAAACAAATATGAGAAACCCTATTGTGGCAACACAAAAAAAGCCAAAGTTATAAGAAGAAAATGAACACCTTTCAGAACATGATCAAAATAATTGTCCCATCCTTGACCAATTAAATCTTGTATTAAATCCTGTTCACACTTCGGCCTTGAAAACAGAAACTTCAACCACGACACCATTTGATCTTTCGGATTTCGATAAACATAGACAATCTGGATGAAAATAAATCCGATCTTTTATTGTGATATCAAAAAAAGGTTTAAATGGTAAATGTCAGCGTTCAAGGCGTCTATCAACGTGACTATCAACAAGTGTAAAAGTTTGTTACGTACACTGTTTGTCAAATGAAAATAATAATTTTTTAGAGAAACTTCGTTCAACTAAAAGTAAATTACGTTTTGATTGTAAAACTGTCGACGCTGATGTTTTGCTCAACAATAACGCACCAAAAAGTACACAAATTTGTTTATCTGACAAAAGTATTAAAAAATTTCATCACAAATGTCTGTAAACCGTCAAATAAAAATTCAGCATTTCCGAAACTGACGCTTATCTAAATTTCTAAATATGGTAAAAAAACTCTTTTAAGAGAGGTAAATTAAAAAAACATATAATAAATCAGAAAGCTTTGTAATTCTCCAGACCTAATAAATTAAAATTGTTATGACATATACTTCAAGAGTTTTAAGTTTTAGTGAGTTATTGCATTATGAATATTGCTACTAATTTCAAACGCTGAAGCGTTTCGTGAGTTTACAGAACTTTTCCCGGCATCATTGTGGCTTGGCAACAGAGCCTTTTAATTATATTTGAAGCGTAACAAACTGTTGACAACAACTGTGTTAGAGTTGGTCATCCCAAAACCAAATCCAACGTCCCGTGCCAGAATGTAGTCTTAAACGTTTCTATCACCATAGCAGAAGTTCTAATTTTAAACCGATGTAATTCAGATAAAGAATGTTCTCGAATTTATACCAAATGAATAAAGCACTTCAATTAATTGGATTACGGTAAAAATACATCTGTAATTATGAAATCAAAAACATTCGACCTTGGCTCCTCCTTTCTTAATTTTTTCCAAATTAAACAAATCCAGTGGCAAATGTGATGCAAGGACTCTCCTGCCGACCGGCAACTTATCAAAGATTGGAAATTTTTTGACTAAAAAAAGCAATTTGTAAAATTATTCACTGGAAAAATTGTATATTGTCGGCTGTGTGACTGAGTCGTTACGATTGCCGTTTTGATGCCAAACGTAGTCGACACGGTTGCGGTTCAAAACCTACTCACATCTCCTGTTGTGTCCTCGGGAAAAAACACTTTACGGCAATTTCGTTTGCTTTACAGTTTTAGCAAGCAACTTTACATTTCAATCATCTCTAAATAAAAGCTGTCCTTGGACAGCAATCTCTTTGCGTCACCGAAAACAAGTCGGGTAATCACTTGACGCTGCCTTAAGTGTAGTGCCTCCGGCGCTTTCCTGTGAATCAGGAGGATAAATAGAAACCAAAGTAAAAAAACGGAAACGTTTTAGATTGTCAAAAGTGGTTTTTGGGCGTTTAGAATAAACCTTGTTAAGTTTTTATAACAACTGCTTCCCAGTAAGTCAAGGTCACAAATAAGCATTGTTGGTTATGGACACTACCCTAGTACAGGGGTCCGCAAATACTTTTTGGTGCGACCCAAAAAGTATTTGCCCTGAATTCACGCGACCCAAAAATTAAATGAGCATCATTTTTGTGGAACATTATTTTAAATATATACCAATTTTAAGGCTACTATTTTATGTAGCAATTTTTTTTATAAATTGTAGAAAGTGAGCAGTCACAAACCACAAATCATTGCGTTTATTCTTTCTAATGAGAAGTATGAGCTTTGTATTTAAAACACAATAAACCAATTCTGGGTTTGATATGAGAGACGGCAACCCAAAAATTATCTTCTAATTCGTACTACGATGGTAAAAAATAAGCTCCTTTTTTTTTGTATAAGTTACAACTATATTTTTTCTTGATCGGGCGTCAAAGTTACGCATATTTAAATATAAGGGTAGTTTGTAACTAGGGGGGATTTCGCTGACCTAATTCAAACAAGTTCAGCAATTTCTCTTTTGTACCAGTTAGTAACAAGTTTCTCAACATTTAGTTGTGACTAAAACTAATTTTACAAAAATTGATGAAAAACCTGAAATAGTAATAGAGTATTAACGCATCTTAACCAAAAGGTATATCTGTGACGCAAGTCATAAGCATGGCAGCAAACTCATCATTAATTTTCCTGTTCCAAAAACGTAAAAATATTTTCGCTCTTTTTTAACAACTCAATGAGCGAACTTAAACTGTCTAACACTAGCTAGTTAGCCTAGCTACTACGCTAATCTTAATTTGAGAAGCATTTTTCTTTTTAGCTGACTTATTTGTAACTGCTTCATCAGGTTAATAACCTGAAAGCTGCGAAACCCTAATATCCTCCGACAGATGCCACTAAAATAATCTATAGTAACTGAGACTTAGTGACTAGCAACAAAGACATTGAAATTTTATATGTGGTGATTGATTGTTACCTCATAGTGGGTCGCGACCCACTATTTGCGGACCCCTGCCCTAGTAAACTAAACTAAACGGACCGCATTACGAATTTATGGACTTATTCGTGAGAACAATCGCGCGAAATCCGTAACCTAATAGAGCTGAAATGGGCAAGCATTTCAGCTCAAGAGCTGCATTTAAAAGTTGGTTTTGATCGAGGGCCACACTAATATTTATAACGTGAATTCGTGTCTCAAACTTACTCGAACACAAAAAAAAGTTCTCACCTTGATTTGTGATACCACTCTCGGAAATAAAAACCAAAAAGAGATCTTTACATTGGTTTGTGACACCACTCTGGAAATTAAAGCCGCCCCCACACACAAAAAAGAATAGCTGCATTTCCAGATATAACATTGAATACATGGCAGGCCGGCTGAAATACCTTAGCAACCCGCTTTGGTCCGCGGACCGTACTTTGCCCACCACGGAAGTAGAAACATGCTACAATTAATAGTAAAGATTAAAGTTTTATTCTTGAATTTCAAAATCACCATTCCGCTTTACTAGATGACGGTAAAAATAAATTTTTTTATTGAATCGGGATCATTTCATGTTAGATTTGGAGTGCACCTTCTCCGTATTCCAAGTACAAAAAATCCATAGGAAAAGATCTTGTAATGTCAATCCATTTCTTGTTGTTTTGGTACAAAATATATCGGGTGATTTCAATAAGCCAAGTTGTTCCTTTTCAAATATACATATGTTAAAGTGCTGTAATTATTCGTAGTTTAAAAAATAAATTAAATATAAAATAAATTAAGTATAAAATAGATACACAGTAATCTTGAACAATCAAACATAATTTTAAACAAGCTACTCGGCTTCTACTACTTTTGGCATATACGCTAAGTACGAGAATTTAATAAATAAACATTCGCCAAGTCTATATGCTCGTTAGATACGAATGCAGGCCCGGCATTAAGTGGTGTCTCCACCCGATGTGTATCTAACCTTTTATTTGCGAATTAGATCTTTGTATTCACATATCAAAGTATTTAAGAAATTTCTCTCTGTTAAATTTAATATTTTGGTTAGAAACATTTGATATGAGCTATTTTATAAATTTAGCCAGTCTGTGTAGGCAAATATACCGTTTCGCGTATAGGTTACTATTTCAATTATCCCAACGTTTAAAATTTTTAAGTAACAGATAATCTTCCAAGAATAAAGCAGCTATTTTTTAAATAATGCGTTTTAAATGGTTTGTAAAAATAAAAATTTTTTCTACTCTTTCATGATGGTAATTAAGTTATAATTTAGCTGCAAGCATAACACGTCAGCAATTTGTGCCCACAACAGGATAGCACCGAGTCGACAGGGAGGTCTTTAAGTTAAGGAGGTTCCAATTTTTCTATTCTCTCACGTTCAAAATTGTTATCTAAAGACGGAGCACAAGAAAGTAGGAAATCTATCGTTTTTTTTTTTCTTCTTTTTTAAAGTTATCTTTTACCTAGGGTGAAAAAGTCAATAACTTTACAATGTTGTCTGATATCTTGAAAATTTAAAAAAAACATTTTTTAGTTGCGTTACAAAATTAATTAAAAATTGTTTGTAAATTCAAAATGTTTGATGCTTTATTTAATCGCAATTTTAAGAACGCTATATTCTAAACGCCTTACCTGTTTTGGGATAAGAAACAATAAAAACATCTCCTTTTTTTATTTCCCATTGGTGGTATGCATACTCAATTGCCTCCGATGAAAAAATTGGTAATATATTGTGACCTTTAATGCAAGAAAAATTGATTTCTTCTTTGGTCGATTTTACCCATTTTTCGAATGATTGTATTTCGTTAGCAGACAAAACATCAATAAAATCTTTAAATCGATCCATATCCATAATAATCAATAATTATACCTCGTCAAATAGGAAAATTTTGTGTAAGGTCTGCTTACTGCCCTTGTACGTTTACTACAATTGCGTATAAAAAACATTCAAAATCACATAAACCCTTGCTGTTTCTAATCTTTGTGTACGTGCTTGCACGTTTGTATAAGTTTATGCACAGTTTGTTTTAAAGAATCCATATTTTTCTGACCATAAGGCGCAGTATCAATAAACGACTTCCAGCGCTTTTAATTCATACATAAGACGCAACGGGTTATAAGGCGCACCAAATGAAACAAAAACTCACTTTGTATTTTACTTCTATTTTATTCATTAGAAATGATCAAACGAACGAACAAACGAACATTATGTAACGCGATGGTCTAATAAGTTTATTGCGTACGGTCTGTTTACAATACAATGGCAGTGGTTTCGAATGCACGAACGGCAATCTTGGAAATCAGACACGTGTAGTTAACCTGTACCTAAACACAATACGGGTATATAAATAAACAGCACTGTTTGCAACATAAAATTGGTCCAGAACTTTGTTATAAAATACAACCTGATCCATACATAAGACGCACTAAAGAATAAAGGTGCACGTTTGATTGGTGAGAATATAAGGATTTTAAGTGCGTCCTTTTGTCCGAAAAATACGGAACTTTAAAAAAACTAATTTCTAAAAACTTTTTAAAAACAACTTTTAAGCAAAAATCTGACAATTGTCAAAATATTTTCTTGAGTTTTGCACGTTATCATCTGCAGCCTTCCTACCGGAAACAAGCAATTTGTTATATGACTTAACTTTTACAAATTCTAAATCAAGTCAGATGTTATTGTGATTTGCATAAATTTCTCAACATAAAGATAGCGCTGAGGTTTTTGCAGCAATGGTGTAGCTTTTGTGACTAATAATACTTAAACTGTTTTTAAAACAAATTCTACAGAGTCAACTACAGCTTTTTTTATTCTCGCCTGAGCGAAACCGACCCTGTCACAGAACCACTACCTCACTTTCTGCTGGCAGCACAGCGATCATGAAATTACAAGCGCTTCAACAGCGTAACGCTACAACGATTTTTAAAAACATTTCGCTGCTTGGAACTGTGACACAATTATGCGTCGCTTTGTTGGTATTTTAATTGGGAAGTAAGAGAAACAAATTTGACGCTGAAATGTAGAAGAATACATAGTATAGAAGAACAAGTAGTATCAAAGTTGAAAAACATTTGGTCACTTGAAAGTTTATCAGGTTTGGTTGGAAAATCTCTTGGAAAATTTACAACAAAACTAATCTCTTGCACGTTTTTCAAATATAGCCTGCAGCAAACTTTTTCGTAGCACGTCAAACTTGTTCACATGATACTCGAATATTTTTTAGGTGACGGGATGGTAATTGGTTCAAAACGAAACAAAAGTGTGATCGTATTTGCTTGTTATTTAAAATAATCCCTTTTAAATGTGAGGAAATTGATTGCAATAATACTCGTAGAGTAGGTAAGCGCTTTAATTTTGCGGTGGAAAAGTGGCTTAACGGTTTTCAGTATAATTGCAGAAATAAATTCGATTTAAGCGTTGACATTCTTTTACTCATTAAATTTTAGGAAGTCAAAATAAAAATTAAAATTTTACGTAATTAAAAAGAGACCTGAAGATATTTAATAACAACCATCAATTTTGAAAGAAAATTGAAAGCAAATATAATCAGCTCACAGACAATATTTGAAAAATGCGAAACAATTTGGTTGTCATTAGGGCCCGCTGAAGTCAATAAAATCCAAATTTTTTCAGGGCTTTGTTAAATTATAAAACTTACACTATAACGTTAGTTTGGCTTGCTCAGGAGTTTTTTTAATGAGATTTATAGCTCCCAATTTTTTCAAATTTTAGCTCATCGAATTGGACCGCCAAAAATTCATTTAATGTAAACACTGTTACTAGGTACATATAAAACTTAAAATTCATAAGTTCGTCTGGTATACCGTAAATCAGAAATCAGTTCAACTTCAATAAATACAAAAAAAGGCGTAATATGTTTTTAATATGTAATAATTTGTAACTTTAATAGTGGCAAATTAACTACAAAAGCTTGTAAAAAACCCACACATACAACTAAATATTTGAATTTAAACTTGTTCATTGATTTCTCTCGAAAAGTTGTTTAGGTTAAAACTCTATCGTTTTGGGCTAATTCTAAATTAATGGCTGATTATCAAAATAAGGTTGAACACTGTAAATTTGAAAACAAACCTAGGGGTAGAATTTGCTTACATTTGGGGTGGTCCATTCGAGGATGGGATTTTCCATTTTACGATAGAAATAGACAAGCCTAAAGATGGAAATTTTGAAGGTGGTTTTTTCCATCCTTAATGATTTTTACCTTTCCATCCGATTGTACCATGGTATATATCAACAAACTTGAAATGGTCGAAAAGTTTATTTACATAGCAACAGGGCGATTAAACAAACATCAAACACCATTTAGAAAACACAACAGAAAACAAAATTTTAACGGCCATTCTTAAAGCAAAGGTGAAAAGCAAATGAGAAATTTTATAGAAATCTTTTTTATCACCTGATCGCAAAACTCGAAATCCAAACTAAAATGTTCCAAGTCGCTTAATAACACAAATTGAACACTTAACAAAAAACAAAACAAAAAACACAATATATAACAACAAGACAATACGATGCGGCGAAAAACGAGGTGAAATTAAGCAGGGGGTATTTGCCTCCCTTGCCCTTTAGACCCCTTCAAATTGCCCCCCTGCCTTTTCAAAAAAGGTGGATATAGATTTTGGAAATCTGATGGATTGAAGGTAAAAACTTTTATTTTTGTTTTTGTCTGCACCTTAAATTTAGGACGTAAGTAGGGATCAATGACTCGATAGAAAGTAATGACCTTTTTTTTAGTCTTCACCTACAATTAGGACAAAAATGAAAATTTTGGATATTAATCGGAAGTGATAAACTTTGTTTTAGTCATCATTAAAATTTAGCGCTGAAACGGTTGCAATACGCAATGGCATCGCGACCATTTTCAGTTCGAAACTTTAATGACGACTAAAAAAAGTGCCTTTTCTTTGAGTTTTGCTCCCCCCTGACAAAATGACTTTCCGACGCCCCTGAAATGAAGTTAGGTGAAATGAAATAAAGTAAAGTAAGGTGAGAAAGTTAAATAACAAATTTGCAGCTACAGCGCGCGGGTAGTTTTTTATTCGTACGCGTTTTTATTTGTCTTGCGGCGCTCGCGACACTTTTTGGCGCTGGAACAAGAACTGTACTATAAATACGATTGGACTTTTTGCAAAAGCTTTACCATCAGAAGGAATGTAACATACTTGGGGAGATGAAAAAATTACCTTCCATATATATGTAAGTTTTTCAGCAGAAACAGGTGTTGTTGATAATTCACTCCTGATTGATTCATCTGTAAACATTTATATTGCTAACGTATTGCTAATAGTATTGACAAAAATGCTTTTCAACAAAACTTACATTGCTTAATTTTAAATTAAAATAAAAATGTTTATTACACTCGCATCGTTAAACGAAAGCGTGTAGCAGGTACACGGTGTCCAACTCGCAATATTCCGCGTAGGTTCCACAGGCACCACGTAGTAGCAGTGTCTTTGATATGTGAAGGTCGGCGTGGTCGATTTAATTATGGTTGAGACAAAACTATGTTTTTTTTTATCTTACTTTCAATTTGTGACGTTTGACCACTAGTGCTTGACTGAGGTGATATTGTATGACTTGAGTGAGATGCATCTGAAGACAAGATAATAGCAGCCTTTATTCGAAGCATGAGACGATAAATTTATGTTTTGTTTGTCTTACTTTTAATCTGTGACATTTGACTACTAGTGCTTGACTGAAGTGATATTGTAGGACTTGAATGAGATGCAGCTAAACACAAAGATAATAGCAGCCTTTATTTGAAGCAAGAGAGGATACATTTATATTTTTTTTTATCTTACTTTCAATCTGTGGCGTTTTTCCACTAGTTCTTCACTGAAGTAATATTGTAGGACATGAGTGAGATGCATCTAAAGTCAAAAATAATAACAGCCTTCTAGAAAAACCAGATTCAAGAGGAGGTAGCATGGAAAAGAATGCTAAATGTTAAAAACAATGTTTACTGGATGACTCAACTGCAAGAGGGTTTTCATTTTAGATATTCTCTTTTCCTTGTCTGCTTGCCCGCCACAGCAAATAAGCTGAGTGTGCCCAGGGTTAAAGATTTTTACCTTGTGAACCACATTTAGTCGGCAGCGTGGTCGAGTGGTTAAAGCACCGGACTGATGATCAACATGGCCTCGGTTCAAAACCAACTTGCGCCATTCTGTTGTGTCCTTGGGAAAGACACTTTACGGTACTTCCCCCTGCTTGGTGGTCTTGACAAGCAGTTCTAAATTACAGTAATATCTCTACTTAATTACTAGCGGACAGCAATATCTTGGCATCTCCGGAAGCAGGTCGGGGTAATTGCTTACCCTATGTATAGCGCCTCCGTCGCTTTCCTGCGAGTCAGGAGGATAAATATAGAAATATAAATAAATAAATAAATAAATAATTTAGTCTAGTTTCTAGCCGCAGATGCCTCTGATACGAGCGTATTTGTGCCCTAAGAGGAGACAAAAACTTCAGTCAATAGAGCTTTTTAGGTGATTGTGACACACAAGTTTTTCCGCTACGGTAAGCTGGTAAAGTCCAACACAACACCACACCACTGTAGTCTGTGAACCAAACCTTTTAAAACAGTGGAGATTATTTAAAAGTGACATTCTAAATAGGCTGCTTTTGAGAGTTGAAAGATGGCGTTTTTACAATTAGCCTTGGAAGGGTAAATACACCAAAAACAAAAAACAGCATTGCTAATTAATTACCTTTAAGTTTGATGAATAATTTTGTTTTATCTGGAAGATATTTTGGATCATCCACATCAATCCACCCTTAAAATTCACTATTCCACTAATACAGTAAAAATTCTTTTTTTATATTGGGTACATTTTTAATTTCGTTATAAAGTTCACACTTTTCACAGTGCAAAACTTTTTTTGACTCGTTAAACGTTACAAGATAAATGCAACTCCTTTTGTACTTTTAAAAACTGATTTAAAATAGTAAATAGACAAAAAGAAACCTAAACACAAATTTTGTATTGATGTCTAATCATATTTATCCCGCAGCAATTATACATGTCATGGGTGTGATGACATTTTTCAGATCCAGGCTTAAAAAACAAAAGCACATCAGCAGTATCTATAACATTACTATAAAAATATGATTAAAATATACTGGTCTTAACAAGTTACCACGAATAACAGCGTTTGAGTCAATGCTTGAGTAATATGAGCTGGTAATTCGGCTCTAAAAAATTGTTTTCAATTTCCGGCAAATTATCCAAAGATATATCTACCGGTACTCCTGTTTCTCTATCTCTATCAACATCTTCTCATTATGGTGGCTATACCACGATAACACATCAGAATGGTCCCTTTGTAAATGTTTTTCATAACTTCGAATGCTTGAATATGTTAAGTAACAAGAATTTAATTGGCAAGTGTACGCCAAAGATGTCATATGGTCATGTCTTAAGTGATGCAATAGAAGTCTTTTTTTGCTATATAAGAGCAGTCTGGTAAAGGGTAAGGAATATCCATAATTAATTTTCAAATTACAAAAAATCAAGATCATGCAATGGCAACTAATAAACAAATATAGCTCTATTTTAATCACCAAATAATTGATATTCACCATGCTAAACTTAATTTAGCCAAAAAAAGGCCAAGGTAAACTGTGCCTCAACAATACAATCATTTTTAACCAATCAAAAATACATGTAACTTTCTTCTTATTTTTTAGTATGTAGTAATTCTCGAGATAGTTTTAAAAAAAAAGTTACAATTTTTTTTGCAAAGCGTTTTTAGTTTCGTGGCAACGCGATATTCCTATAGAGCAGTGCTCCGCAACCAGTATGCGGCGGCACAGGTGTGTGTGGCAAGACGATGCTTTGTGTGCCGCACGATAATGATAACACAGGGGAACAAATTTTTTTTCATGTTGTGTTGCATGAGATTTTTTAAATGATTCTTGATAGATTTTTGACGCTGATTCCAAATCTGAAGTCGGTTTTCATCTACATGCTCTAGTTTTTGCGCAATTTGAAAATCTGGATTCCCATAAAAACGGATCGATGCATACCTATATTGTATACGTAATTAACCTAACCTTGGTCTCGAAGTCACGAGAAGTGCTGCGCACCAGCTGACAGTCGCAAATGCTCGATTAACTTTTTTCCCCATTACAAATTAGCAAATTTTTTAGCTGCGCACCTTTAGTACAATCAGTGAAGCATGCAATTGGTGTGAACAAAGGTCAGATATCTCGCTGTAGTGAAGCATGTGTCAGTCAGTGACAGCAAGAAGTGCTGGAAATGCAATCGAAAAAATTAAATCAGAACATCAATACGGTCTGTTTATAGAAGTACCTTGAAGGAGTACTGACTGTGTGCGGTCATGTAAGACTACCAGATTACTAAGCAGCCACAAAGCGTGCAATTGTACTGTAGAAAACTCCTCGCGTTATCAGTCGAGAGTGTGCCAAAGCACTGCACACGTTATTAACTAATCTAGGCTCTTCATCAAAGCTCAGCCAACTACGGTCTTAAGTCTACCGTATCTTTTACACTTGTATATTAAATTACTTTTATGGTATTGTTCTATTTCCAGTTTTTTCTTGAGTTATTTGACTTACAAAACATTTTGTTATATCAGGTGTAAACATGGCTTCTTCTCGTAGACGTGAACGTAAAAACAAGCCGGATTTTTTCTGTTATTATGTGGGTGCTATACACTGCTTCGTCAAAGGCGTAATATCACTTCATTTGTGAAGCGTGCCTACAAAGCGTATTTTTCAATTTTCCTTGGTGACCAAGACAAGAAATGGTTATCTCATATCGTGTGTCATAACTGTGAGGAAATGCTTCACGATTGGACAAAAGGAAAACGAAAGGGACTGCCTTTTGGAGTTCCCATGGTTTGGCGGGAACCCCGAGATCATGCGACTGACTGCTATTTTTGCATGGTCAACACGAAAGGTGTTGGCAAGAAAAATCGGCATAAGGTCTCCTATGCAAGCATTCCTTTAGCCATTTGACCTGTTCCACGTTGTGAAGAACTTCAGGTCCCGGTTTTTAGTGGTTTTTCCGCATGTGCAAACAGTGATGATGATCAGCCAGAGCATGAGGACTGCAATAACGAAATGGTTTCTGAATCTGAATCCTTTTCAGATGACACCAATCGGCTATCAGCCCCTGAGCTGTTTAGCCAAACGGAATTGAATGACTTAAATCGTGATTTGGGACTCTCCAAGAAATCTGCACAGATGCTAGCTTCTAGGCTGCAAGAAAAGCATCTACTTGATGACTCTGCAAAAGTTTCGTATTTCCGAAAGCGATACCAGTCTTTTGTGACATTTTTCTCAGAACAGAAACAGTTTGTTACTGTCACGATATCCCTGGTCTGCTCAGGCAGTTAGGTGTTACCTCGTACATCCCAACTGAATGGAGACTGTTTCTGGATAGCTCTAAGTAGAGCCTCAAATGTGTTCTTTTACACAATGGCTACCTTTATGGAGGAGTTTCCGTTGGTCACTCTGTGCATTTGAGAGAAACGTATGATGACATAAAGAGGTCATCAACTTATTCAAATATCATAAGCACAACTGAATTCTTTGCGTAGACCTTAAAATGGTCAGCTTTCTCCTTGGCCAACAAAGAGTTTTTACAAAGTATCCCTGTTATCTTTGCATTTTGTACAGCCGAGATTGAGAGAAACACCAAACCCAGAAGGAGTGGCCTATCCGGGAAACTTTGAAAGCAGGCATGCCAAACATTGTGCACGACCCCATAGTAAGCCGAGAGAAGATAGTTTTTCCCCCACTCCACATAAAACTTGGCTTGATGAGGCAGTTTGTGAAGGCACTGGATAGTGATAGTGAGTGTTTTCAGCATATAGTTTCTGCTTTTCCTAAATTGTCGTTTCACAAAATCAAGGCTGGTGCCTTCGATGGACCTCAGCTTCGTACCCTTGTTTGTGATGAGGAATTTGTCAACAAAATGAATGACAAGGAGAGGGTGGCATGGCTATCTTTTGTAGAAGTTACACGAAACTTTCTTGGTAACAAGAAGGCAGATAACTATCACTTTCTGGTCACTACAATGCTGTTAGCTTATCGCGACCTTAGGTGTAAAATGAGTATCAAGCTGCATTTTCTTAGTGATGAACAAGGGGAGCGGTTTCATCAAGACCTCATGACTATGGAACATCGCTACCAAGGCAAATGGGACAGAAATATAATGGCAGACTACTGCTGGAGCATCAAGTGAGATTGCCCCGAGGAAGTCTACAATTGCAGAAGCTACAAGCGCAAATTCTTGCATGAAAAGGTGCAAATTTGATCTTGTATTTTGTCTATATCGACAGTACACATTGATTTTCACATATTCTTATTTGCATATTGGTTAAATGTAGGAGACTTGAATATTGATGCCTGGTATACTCAAAGTTCCTTATGCGGCTCTAAGTACAAATGGCTATTACGAAATAACCCCTGTCATTTTACGTTAGGAGTGCAAAATTTGCTAAAAATAAAAACGCTCAATTGCAAAAAATCTGTAGCTTTACGAAAAAAACTAACTGCATATTTGAATTCAGCACCACAAAATTAGGTAAAAACAAGTGTCGGTATCAATGCAACAAAAATTGTGTTCCCCAGTGATACGATAAAAATATTTTTTGAAAATGGAAAAAAATTTTAATTAAAAAAAAATAATTTCTGCAACTACTGGACAACTTGCTGACTTAAACTCCAGGGAGACTCTCTAGCTTATCAAATTAAATCATAAAAAGTTTTGGTTAAAATAATAACTTTTTTTACATTTTATTCACGTGTGTCACAAAATTTTGAAAGTTTGTAAGAGTGTCATGAGAGAAAAAAAGATCCGGAGCACTGCTTCAGACTTCTAAATTTAGTATTTTTAAGCAAACCATCTCTTTTCAATTGAAAAATTTTTTTTCTGTTAACTTAGGGCAGTGACCCACAATCTTTTTTCGCATACGATACCGTACACTTAAAAAAGTCTTTAAATTTTGTGGCACACCTTTAAAAAAATTTACAAAATCTAATCGACTTCACCAAATAGACTTCAATGATTTTTAAATTAATTAGAGAGCTTTGCACAAGTTAAAGCCAGCGAATTATTTTGTAGTAGTAAAGCTGAAATTATCCAAAAATAAAGACTTGTTTTGGGTCTCATTCACCATTTGCCGTTACTAACCTCGTAGGCTTTAGCGATTCCCCAAAATTTAAAAGTTTATAAAGTAAGCACTGCGAATAAAGAACAAAACCCAAAACAAATCTTTTAAAAACGTATGTTTAGATTATTGTTAACCCGTGGTACATTTAGCATCGTCTTGCGGCACACCGGTTGTGGAGCATTGACTTAGAGCTGTAAAACAAAGTTAGAGCGATTAAAAAATGCTTATACGTACGTCACTGAACTAAGTTTTTGTCTAAAAAATTACATCGATGCAAAAACAACTGAAGGGATTTGTGAGACTCCAAACAAAAGTTTTTTTGCTAGAGCAAAGGTCTAAAATGGGTCAATTATTTAAATACTTTTTAACTTTATTCTGCTGGTTTGCTAAAGTTTTTATGAACAAAATTCAGTATAAACATTACAAAAATTGCACTTTAAATTAGATAAAAACCAGTTATAAATAGAATTGCTTCAATAAAAAACTCCTTCATTTTTTTAGAAATTGGTGGTTTACAATTACGAACCCTATAAAAATGGCACATCTGCATGGCAATTAATGAATGTGTAGACTATAAAAGCTTCAAAGATGCATGCACAAAACTACGTTCTAGCATCTTAGTATCTTATTATTTGCATCCTCGCACTCCAATTGCTTGGTCTGACTGATTATTACGTTCACACCGCGGCTTATTCATTTCGTCACTTTTTTTGAAAAAGATCTATTAAAATGCCAAACGAAATGTGATTTGCTACAAATTAACGAGTTTTAAAATTCATCAGTTTTGATTCGTTTATTTCCTTCTAAGTCGCATTTAACTCCTTTTCGATACATAAAACTCCTTAATAAAATCGGTCAAAGTTCAATGGGCCGAATATTTAATACAGAAAGTAAAAACTAAAGCTTAACTAATTCATAACAAAACATCGATTTCGACCTATAAAGATCATCATCAGTTTATGTAAAAAATCAAAAAAATTTTTTTAAAAATTAAAAATAATTAAAAAACTTTACTTATACTAATCGGGTCCTGACTCGAAGACACAAAATGAAGCCGCAATAAAAGGCAAGCGGGGCAACAGCTGACGTCATGATTATCAATCACGTAACGAAGATGAAAAAACGAACACTGTAAAAACTGCAGTGAAATCATATACCGCAAACTCCCTCTACGATCAAAAGGGTTGATTGAAAAGATAAACAAAGCCGTTCTAGTTTCCTCTCAGTGTGTGCACTTTAAACGATAGTAAACAAGTAAATGGGTTAAGGCTCAATTACAATTATAAAACAGAAAAAATTTAATTCGTATTAATTTTAGTATTCTGCACTAACCCAGCCATCGGAGGCAAACCCAGCCATCGGAGGCACATTTCTGTGTCTCTTGATGCCGGCCCAAGCCCGGATAAATGGGGAGGGTTGCGGCAGGAAGGACATCCGGTGCAAAACTTTTTTGCTAAAACAGACAAATGCGTAATCATCATCAATCCATACCCGATCGGTCGCGGCCCGGGTTATCAACGACCGCCGCGGGTGTCGCACAGCAGTGCACCTGTAGAAATTAACATAGTGAAAATAAGAGCAGAAAGAGAGGAGGAAGGCGAGCGTCGAGAAGTGTGGAAAGGAAGACGCTCACTCATAAGGGTGGGTACCTTGAATATCGGAACAATGACTGGAAGGGGAAGAGAGCTGGCAAATATGATGGAGCGAAAGAATGTAGACATATTGTGCCTACAAGAAATAAAGTGGAAAGGTAGTAAAGCAAGGAACATTGGAAGTAAATGCAAAATATTTTACAACGGAGCTGATGGAAGAAAAAAATGGGATAGGGATAGTGCTGAGGGAGGAGCTGGCTGAAAGTGTTCTGGAGGTGAAGAGGGTGTCAGAAAGTCTAATGCCCATGAAGCTAGAGGTAAAAGGGTCCATCCTAAATATAGTAAGCGCATATGCTCCACAGGTTAACAACAGCATGGAGGAGAAAAATGATTTTTGGGAAGACCTGGATGGATTGATAGAAAGTATATCAACAGAAGAGAGGATAGTTCTTGGTGCAGACCTTAATGGACATGTGAGCAAAGGAAACATAGGGGATGAGGAAATAATGGAACAAGAAATAAGGAAAAATCAATGGTTGTGAATTTTGGAAAAAGGATGGATTTGGCGATTGTGAATACCTATTTTAAGAAAAAAGATGAACGCAGGGTGACGTATAAGAGTGGAGGAAAAAGTACCCAAGTAGATTATATGATGTGCAGAAGGAGGAACTTGAAGGAAATATGTGATTGTAAGGTAATAGTGAATGAATGTGTCGCAAATCAGCACCGTATGGTGGTATGCAAAATGGCTCTTATGGTGAAAAAGAAAAAAGCAGAGAAAGTAAAGCCAAAGATACGATGGTGGAGACTGAAGGAAACAAGCTGTCAAGTAGCGTTTAGACAAGAGGTGACCAGGATTTTGGGAAGCAAGGATGGGTTACCTGATGAGTGGGACAAAACAGCAGAAATGCTAAGAAAAACAACTGAAACTGTACTGGGAGTGACATTTGGGAAACGAAAAGGAGACAAGGAGACATGGTGGTGGAATGAGGAAGTTCAGGAGAGCATAAAAGAAAAGAAAGGTGCAAAGAAAGCATGGGACAAAATAAGAGATAAAAATACTAAAAAGATATACAAAGAAAAGAAGAATAAGGCAAAGAAGGCAGTTGCAATGGCAAGGGACGTGCGTATGATAATTTGTATACTAGATTGGAAACAAAAGAAGGTGAAAAAGAGTTGTACAGATTGGCTAAGCAGAGAAACAGAGCAGGGAAGGATGTACTGCACGTGAGGGTTATAAAGGATGAAAACGGTAATGTTATGGTAAATTCGGAAGCAGTGTTAAAAAGATGGAAAGAGTACTTTGAGAAACTGATAACAAGGAAAATAACAAAGACCCTAGGACAGAGGAAACAGAAGTGGTTAACGAAGAGGTAAATTGTGTCAGTAGAGAAGAAGTAAAGAACGCACTAAGAAGAATGAAAAAGGCAAAGCGGCTGGGCCAGATGAGTTACCAGTAGAAGTTTGGAAGTGCATGGGAGAGATGGGGATAAAGTTTTTGACCAGACTGTTCAACAGACTATTAATGGGTAAACGGATGCCAGAAGAATGGAGAAGGAGTATGCTTATCCCAATCTATAAAAACAAAGGGGACGCGCAATGCTGTGGAAACTACAGAGGAATAAAGCTAATGAGCCACACAATGAAGGTGTGGGAAAGAATTATTGAAACCAGGTTAAGGGATAGAAAGGAGATCAGCAAACAGCAATATGGATTTATGACAGTAAAGGGAACTACCGATGCCATGTTTGCCTTAAGAATGTTGGTGGAAAAGTACAGGGAAGGTCAAAGAGAGCTACATTGCGTATTGGACCTAGAGAAAGCTTACGACAGGGTTCCACGGGAAGAGCTCTGGTACTGTATGAGAAAATCTGGAATAGTGGAAAAGTATGTACAACTAGTAAAGGATATGTATGAGGGAAGCAAAAACAGTAATGAGGTGTGCAGTAGGAACTACAGAAAGTTTTAAGGTCAAGGTTGGACTGCACCAGGAATCAGCGTTAAGTCCGTTCCTGTTTGCAGTGATAATGGACAGGCCAACGGATGAAGTAAGGAGAGAACTATCGCGGACGATGCTGTTTGCTGATAATATTATGATTTGCGAAGAGACCAGGGAAAAAGTGGAGCGGAGATTAGAATCCTTGAGGCATGCATTGAAAAGAAGAGGGATGAAAGTAAATAGGTCGAAGACCGAATATCTGTGATAAATGGAAAAAAATGACGACGAAACAGTGAAGATAGAGATACAAAAGTGCCAAGAGTAAAGGAATTTAAGTATTTGGGATCAACCGTGCAAGAAAGTGGTGGTTGTGAGAGGGAGGTAAAGAAGAGAGTACAGGCAGAATGGAACGGATGGAGAAGAGTATCGGGAGTAATCTGCGACAGGAGGTTACCAGCAAGAGTAAAAGGAAAAGTGCACAGTTCAGTAGTAAGACCAGCTATGGTGTATGGACTTAAGATGGTGGCAGTCACAAAGAAACAAGTGAAAGAGATGGAAGTCGCAGAGATGAAAATGTTGAGGTTTGCTATGGGAGTGACGAGAAAAGACAAGATTAGAAACGAGTACATCAGGAGTACAGTTAAGGTAGAACGATTAGGAATGAAGATGAGAGAGGGTAGGCTGAGGTGGTATAGACATGTCATGAAGAGAGACCAAAAGTATGTAGGAAGAAAGATGATGGAAATGGAGTTACCGGGAAAGAGGAAAAGAGGGAGACCAAAGAGAAGATCTTTAGATATAGTGAAAGAAGATATGAGGGAAGTTGGTGCGAAGGAGACGGATGTTGAATATAGAAAGGTTTGGAGAATGATGATACGCTGTGGCCACCCCTGACTGAAGGGAAAGGCCGAAAGGAGAAGAAGAAGAAGAAGAAGAAGAAGAAGAAGAATTTTAGCATTCTGCACTGTAGACTAACCACGAAACCCCAAGGCCCCATCTCCAATAACTCTTTAAAAAATTTACTAAACTCTCTAAGTAAAAACTAACTAAATTCTCCAAACACTAACTAAATTTAAAAATGTTTTACCAGTATACTTTTCTCTAACAGCTTCCTTAAAGAGTTTATTAATGAATTAAAGCGAAGTAGTCCAGCCGCTACCTAACATTATCACTTTTGAGAGTGATTTAGTGAAAACGACAGAAAGAAAATTGTAACAATTTACTTTTACAAAAGTCGTTTGTGATGATTTCAAAAGTCGATTGTGATAATTTCCGTTTAATTTTGCCGTAACCTAGCAGACTAGTGGCACACTGGGATATACAACGTTGAACACAGCTTTTGAAGTTAAGTTTTTAAATATTTTTTCTATTGTTCCTGAGCGTACTTGACTTTGTTTACACTATTTTAGAAGCAGATTTTGAGACACCGCTGGACAATCCGGATAATCCTTATCGCGTAGAAATATTTATTGCTTAACTTAATATTTATTGCTTCGATTATCGATTCAATTCGAATAAGATAATTCTAACTGAATAAGAACTTTGAACACATTGCAAGAAGCAGAGTTATTCTCGTTTCATTTGTCTGTGGTGTCAACGGACGCATCTGAATTCAAGTCTTGAAGAAATTCCTAAGAAGTGGGAAGACTGCAAGGAAAACAGTATTTGAACATTTAAATTTGTCCGCTCCAATATAGAGCACGGAAAGTGTTGAAACTTTAAGTAACTAATTTACTATTGTTAATTATATATTGTGTCAATTTATATTTGTTTGAACATTTATTACGAATGGAGTCTAATACTCCCGAGATTAACCTGCTTCAAGACGATGTAGAAAATGCTATCGAAAGCTTGCGATCTACACTAAACAATAATTATTTAACCGCCGAAAAATTAATGTCGTTGCGTAATCCGGAAATTAAGTCGTTGAACGAGAGCGTTGCTAAAGTAGAGGATTCATACAATAAATTAATGAAAATAATGTCAAGCAATATGACACCTGCGCGAACCAACCGATGTCGCAACTAATAAACGCGAGTTTGATGAGCGAATAAGTGACTGGTTCACTCGCACAGGGACTATGGGTTCTAATAAGGATTTTTCCCGTTTTAAAGCCGCGCCCACTAGCTCGACTAAATCTAGTAAAAGCTCACGGTCTTCTTCTCTCACGGTTAGGCGACTTCAAGCCACTCTTAATCTTAAATCGGCGCAATTACAAGCTAACCATATGCGAGAACGGGCGGAAGAGCAACAGCGTAAGTTACAACTAGATATGGAAGAGCAACAGCGTAAGTCACGACTAGAAACGGAGCTGGAAGAAAGGGAGGCTCTACACAAAATAGCTCTTGCCGAGTTAGAGTGTAAAGTGTGGGAAGAGGCAGAAAGTAACGATGTCAAGGGTCCCTCCTTTTCTAATCCAAATCCCTTAACTTTATTAACTCCAAGTAGTGTAGGAACTCAATTTCCAACATCTTCCACGGCTACTAAGAGGGTTACTTTTGGTCAAACAGCTGTATCAACTGCCAATACTACCCGTTCGGGATTCGAGGCAAATCGGGGGGCAGTGCCCTTGAATGAAGGTGCTTCTCGTCCACCTTTAGATACCCCACAACATTTACCTACCCGATCTTATTCACCATTTACTAATACGCCCTACCAACCGTGGCTTTACAACGTCGATTATGATAGTATGTTTTTGCCTAGACCTGAATTTCCTAAGTTTAAAGGAAATCCTCTCGAATTCAAGTCATTTCTTAATAACTTTGAAACACACCTTGAGCCAAGGGTTCAGGATGAACGAACCCTGTTTTGCCTCTTGCTTCAGCATTGCAGCGAGGATATACAGGGCCAAATAAACCATTTAGCCGGCCAGGAAGCATGCTACCAAAGGGCCAAACAAAAACTTGTTCGAGAGTACGGATTGCCATGGATCATATATGAGGCTTGCTATCAAAAACTTAAGGAATTTCCTCAATTAAAAGTGGAGCAAGTCGACAATTGAAATCCTTTTGCAAACTACTAGAGAAGACCCTAGAGATAACAAAAGACATTCCCCGATACACAAATCTAGATACTTTTAGATACTCTTACCGCCTTGGTAGGAAAGTTGCCTTATAATTTACGGTGTTTACGGCGATGGGTGAAAAGGTCAGTAGAGATAGAAAAAACTAGGGGCCTTGTAGCGGAATTTTCCGATTTAGTTGAGTCTGATGTTCTGAATCTGACGTTGCTAATTCTTTGTTCGGCCTCAGAACTTTGAATGATAAATCTAACCCCAAGTCCAAGCCCTTTAGCTCTAAAGCAACCATAGCTTTCTTGGAGGAAGAAAATAAAAAGACGGGTTTAGGATCTTGTTGGTACTGCAAAGATACAAGACATAAGTTGCTGAATTGTGCCAGTTTCTTAAACTTATCGTGAAATGAACGTTATAAATTCGTAAAATCAACAAAGTTATGTCACAAGTGCCTGAGTTCTAAGCATCGGACGCCAGCATGCAAAAGGACGAATACTTGTAAGGTCGATGGCTGTTCTGGAGCATTTCACCATACCCTCCTTCATCAATCTGTCGATAGCAAAAAACTTCATACCTGCGAAATATCCACATCGACCTGCGATACAATTGAAAATACTAACGTACCTAGCGCTTTAGTTAGCAATAAAATTCGTGCTGAGAATTCTTCTGGAACTGTCTTATACGTATGCGTTGTTCCAGTACGCGTAGCTCACAAAAATAAAAGTATTTTGACTTATGCATTTCTCGACCAAGGTTCTACTCACACCTTTTGCGAGGAAAACCTGGTTAAGACGTTAAACCTTAACGGTCCCGAAACCAGCATTCGGATTAAAACTATAAATGGGTTCTCCAAAGTCTATAAAAGTATATTGTGCGACTTAGAAGTATCTGCCCTTAATAACGATAACTCGTTTTCTTTAACCAATGTACATTCCATTGAAAATATTTCTCTGCAACCTAACTCTATCCCACCTAAAAGAGAACTCTCTCAATTTCAACATCTTAAGGATATAAGATTTGACACTATACCAGGCGCTTTGATTCAAATGTTAATAGGTGCTGACGTTCCAGAAATGTTTTGCGTGGGAAATATACGAAAAGGTCCTAAAGGCACACCTTACGCCATCAAAACCCCTTTAGGTTGTTCTCTATTAGGTCCCTCAATGACGCTTTCTTCCCAAACAAACTTCCATGTTAACTTTCTAAGTTGTAAAGATAATAAGCTGCTGCAAGCAACTGAACGCTTGTAGAAGTCAGATTTTGAAAGGGATACATCAGTATTGAACGTTCCAAACTCAAAGGAGGACAGAGCAGCTTACGACGTGATGGAAAATAGATTATGCCTTGACGGAGGACATTACCAACTGCCATTGTTGTGGAAAGAAGATTGTCAAAAGCAGCTTCCAGATAATCTACCTTTAGCGAGAAAACGACTGTTTCATCTGAAGAACCGATTGCTTAAAGACGAGAAGTTGAGAAAGGCATAGTACACAGAAGCGATCAAGCCATACTTAAGTGAAGGATATGCCCAAGAAATTACTAAAGAAGATATTCAAAATGCTTCCACTGTGTGGTACCTTTCCCATCATCCCGTAGTTAATCAGAGTAAATCTGGAAAGCTTAGAGTAGTTTTTGATTGTGCGGCAAAATTTAACGGAACTTCTTTAAACGACAAACTAATGAAGGGTCCAGATTTGGCCAATAGCTTAGTTGGTGTCCTTACTCGCTTCAGAAAGAATAAAGTTGCCCTAGTAGCAGACGTAAAGGCGATGTTTTATCAAATTAAGGTAGACCCCCAAGACCAAAACGCGCTTAAATTTTTGTGGAGGAACAAAGGAGACCTATATAAAAAATCGAAAGTCTATAAAATGGTGGTACACCCCTTTGGTGCAACCTCATCCCCGAGTTGTGCCAATTTCTGTTTGAAGCAAACCGCTCGTGAATTTGGTCATTTATATCCATCTATGATATCAGGAGCCGTGCTTCATAATTTCTACGTTGACGACTGCTTGGTTTCCGTTTCAACAGTTAAGGAAGCAGTCACGATGCAACAAAAACTTACAGAACTTTTGGCCCGACGCGGTTTTCACTTGACGAAATGGATTTCACGATGACAAGGTGTTGGAATCTATCTCCGAATTAGAAAGATCAAATTTAGGCCAGTTTATGTTAGATAACGGTGTGAAGGAAAAGGTCCTGGGCATGCAATGGCATATAAAAGACGATTACTTCACTTTCGACATTCATGTCAACAAAAAACCTTTCACAAGACGAGGGTTGCTTTCTATGACAGCAAGTGTTTACGACCCCATGGGATTTGTAGCGCCAGTAATTTTGGAGGCAAAATTATTGCTTCAAGATTTCTGCAAACAGAAAGCTAATTGGGATAGCGTTATCAGCGAAGAAGAAAGAATTAGATGGTCTCGCTGGCTCGAGGAATTGCCTTATTTAAGTGAGCTTAGGATTCCCCGATGTTTTACCCAAGTAGCTGCTGCTAGCTATGAGATTCACTGTTTCGCCGACGCATCTTCGTTTGCATACGGCGCATGTTCGTATCTTCGCATAATTGATACAAAAGGTTTTGTCCATTGTTCGTTTCTTTTGGGAAAATCTAGATTGGCCCCAATTAAGTCTATATCAATACCTAATTAGAATTAACTGCCGCTGTCCTAGCCGTACGCTTATCTTGCTTATTGAAGGCGGAGTTAGATCTACCTGTAGTTTTAACTTTCTGGACCGACTTTACAGCCGTACTTCATTGCATAAAAAATAACACCAAACGCTTTCCTGTGTTTGTGGCCAATCGTTTAGCAATCATTGAACAAAATACTGAACTTGATTGTTGGCGCCATGTGCCGTCAAATTTGAATCCTGCTGATCTTGCTTTTCGTGGCATACGAGCTAACTCTAACGAAGTAAAAAAGTGGTTAAAAGGACCAGAGTTTTTGACAAAGCCCCGCACCGAGCGGCCTACAAATAAGTTGTCAAACCTAACTCCGCCCGAAGGATTTATATCGGCTAAGGAGCAGACTATTTGTTCCGCCTTGGAATCTCGCTTTACAGGTGAGCTAAACTCAATAGGTAAACTCATCAATCGCTGCTCTAATTTATACAAATTGAAGCGTTTGACGGCCTGGATTTTGAAATACAAATTCTTCTTGCAGAATCGCAACAGTTTTGATTGTAAATTGAAAATCCTTAAACAGATTACTGTCGAGGACTTGCAAAATGCAGAAATTGAACTCGTTAAATACACCCAGAGGCAGCATTTTCCATATTTGTTTACGAAAACGTCTTCACATAGATGGCCTTTATTCATGCGAAAGATTAACCCTATTTTTTTGACGGAGTCGCGCGGGTAGGTGGCAGGCTCGCACAACTTGATATTGACGTAGACATAAAACATCCAATAATTATGCCCCAATGTTCTCATTTGACTGAGTTAGTTATAAGACAGCATCATGATAAACTTGGCCACGCAGGCACCAGTCATACCTGGGCCTCGCTACGACAACGCTTTTGGGTTGTCAAAGGTGCAGCTGCTGTCCGCCACTCTATAGGTCAATGCATAAAATGTAAAAGACGCAATGCTTCGGTAGGCAAGCAGTTGATGGCTGATCTTCCGCGTTGTAGGGTACAAACAGACAAGCCACCCTTCTATAAATAACTTTGGCCCTTTTGTTGTTACTTTGGTGTTGCTACTTTGGCCCTTTTTTGGTTAAGCAGCGAAGAAGTCGGATTAAAAGATATGGATGAATATTTTCATGCTTAACAACAAGAGCAGTGCACATCGTGGTGGCTAGTGACCTATCTACAGACTCCTTTATAAATGCACTGAGAAGATTTATAGCCAGAAGGGGTCAACCCCATGAAATTTTCAGTGACAACGGCACTAACTTTGTAGGCGCCGAACGTGTTTTGCGCGAATCACTTCAGAGTCTACAACAATCAAAATTGAATAATTTCTGCCTTCAGTTAGAAATTAAATGGCGCTTTAACCCTCCCTATGCAAGTCACATGGGTGGCGCATGGGAGCGAATGATACGCTCAGTGCGCAGAATTTTAAATGCATTTACTCAGATGCAGACATTGACCGAAGAAGGTTTAGTGACTTTAATGACTGAGGTGGAGGGGATTTTAAATTCCAGACCTTTGGTCCCATTAATGCTCCATGATTCTGAAGAGGAGCCTTTAACCCCCAACCATCTGCTACTGCTAAGAGGCAACCCTAACTTACCGCCTGGCACGTTCGACACAAATAGCTGTTACACACGCAGGCGTTGGGCTCAAGTGCAGTTTTTGGCCAATCAATTCTGGCGACGTTGGGCCAAAGAATTTCTTCCCAATCTTTTGCAGCGGCAAAAATGGTTCAATCGCAAAAGAAATTTCGAAGTAGGGGATGTAGTATTACTAGTTGAAGACATGCAACATAGATCAAATTGGGTAGTGGGGAGAGTGATTCGAACCTTAACTGATAAGGAAGGCCTTGTGCGAGTGGTCCAAGTCAAGGCGCGCAATACCGTATTAACTAGACCCGTTACAAAATTGTGTTTGATTGAAAAAACGGCTTAGTAATTTGAGTGTATTTACGTTGCTTTATTGTTTATTTATGATAATTTTCTTTACGAAGACTACGTTGTTGAATAGCGTAATTTATGTGCTTCATAAGAGAAATTTTTGTTTATTCTAAGTTCAATCTCCATTTGTGTTATTAATTTGATGTATATTTATGTTGGATTTACTTTATTAGTATACTGCTGTTACTGCCGTGTTGACGACACTTTTGTAATGTTTAAAATGTTGACGTAACATTTTGGGGGGAGTGTAGCGTCGCCAAGACGCGAACCAGGTCCGTGTTCGCGCGCTAATTAAAGCACGCGCAGTCGCGCATGTCGCCTGGTAATTGTGCGCGCTGCTGTTGTCTTCCCTTTGGCGGTCTCTGTTATATAACAATAGCAAGAGATAGTTCTAGTCTTTTCGGTTTGACCTTCGTACAAGAAGGTTACTTAGTAGAGCCTTCTGGCCGCTTATATCTATCCCATTGGAATTTAATAGCCTATTGGCTGAAGTGTTCGGAAAGGAACAAATTTGTTAAAAACTAATCTAATTTGGTTAATCTAATTTGGTGTTTTTATATCTAATCTGGAATAAATTAATATTATCTGTCCAAGTTCTATTCATTTCTACTTCCGAACTAACAGTGACTATGTTGGTTTACCTTATTTTAAAGGTTTTACTAAAGTGGTATCTAGAATTTTACTAAAATTCAATATTGGGGTTTATAATTACCTTTACAAAGCAATTAGATGTGCTTTACCTCCGCTAAAGGACTCTGTACATTTGATATATAAACGTGGTGCAATTTATAAAATTTCTTGTAAAGACTGTTCTAGTTTATGTATTGGTAAAATGGGTAGAGCTACTAATACTCGCTTATCTGAACGTAAACGTAATTTATAACCTATTAATATGGTTAAATTGAAAGAAGATGAATTGAATAAAACAACTGCATTAGTTAAACATTGCTTTGAATATGGACATAGAATTGATTTGTAAATTTAGAAATATTGGTTTTGAAAAAAAAGATTTTAAATTCATTGTATATTAATAATATAAAATTTTCGATCAATTATTAAGATTGGAATGTTTTTCCTAAAATATACCATAATATAAAAATTTTAAGATGGAGGTGGGTTTTTAACCTGTTGCTTTTAAGTTGTGTTGCACGAAGTTGTTGATTTGCTGTTGTGTAGGCTGCCTCTGATCATTGGGATTATTAGTTTCGTTTTTTACTTTTAAGTAGGTTGCGCATTGTGTATTGTTTTTACCTGAAGAAGTCCGGCCGATGCAACGGACGAAACGTAGTGTACAAGTTTTGCTTTTAAAAATATATTACACCTTTTGTTGTATTTGTTGAGATTGAATTGACCTCTGATTTATACCAGAAGAACTTATGAATTTTGAATTAAAAATTCATTTCTTGCTTATTTTTGAAATTTTAGAACAACTTTGATATTGTGCTTTCACAACTTTTACTCGGTATTTTGAAAATTTTGGGGATTTAAACCTTATTTTTATGAAGAGAATTTATAAAAAGACTCTTATGAAGGAACAATTCTACTACGACTGTCACTCTTAGAATTGCTTGCCCTCCTTCTTTTCATAAATTCTGAATCAGTTATTATTCTTGATCTAAACAACTTTGAAAAATGCCTACAAATTTATAATTTGGTGAAATAAAGTATTATTCTTACGTAACTGAAACAAAAATACGGCTTTTTATATGTACGTCGTGTTTACAATAAAAACTTGTATCAAAATCATAATTGTTAATAAAAAAAATTATTTTTTTGAATGCAGGTTAAAGTTTGTACATTTATTAATTGTTACACAGAAAAACGCTTTTTAATGGTGTTCAATTGGGGATTACTAATGTACGAAAAAAATGAGATTTTCGCCTCATTGTTGACAAAAAAATGCAATTATACTTTTCTAAACTGGTGAAAATTGCTATTTCGGTAACGTTTCAAACTAAATTTGTCCTAAACAACTTCTACGACAGACCAAAGTTGTTAAGTCAAACTTAAGCCGAAATTTAACAAAAAATAAAGTTATAGAAATTTTTTTAGGTTAAAAAGCCATAGGTCATAATATAAAAACTTGAAAACATAAAAGTCGTAGACATTGTACCCTGTACTACCATGGCCCTGCGCTCGAAAATTAGTTTATTTAATTTTTGGTAAAAATAATTTTATATCCTTGCACGATAAAAATATTTTTTGGCTTTTAATTAAAGATTTTAGTTCAAATTAAAGGACAAAAGTTTTTTTCTTTTTTATAATTGAAAAGCTATTTTTTCTTCTAATTAAAGTAACGACATAAAAAAAAGTTTTCCTTTTATTTCAATGGATGGTTGGTTTAGATAAAGTAAAGAGTTTATTTCAATTTTCACTTTGCCTTTAAAAACCAAATGGTCCTTATAAAAATATTTTAATTTGCTCCTGTTTCCAAACCATTCACCCTAGCTTTGCCTAAACTGACGCTAAAGGCAAGTGCATGTATTTTTACAGAAAGAGTTTTTGTCTAAGATCTCAAAATCGTTCAATTTACCGTGTCCGCTTGATTTTCAACCTAATCTGATCACATTTCTAATAAATGGCATGTTATCACTTGAAAAATACAGCCACAAAAATTGAGTTGTTTTACCAAACTTTGTTCTTTTTTTTCCTTTTATTCATACTGTGAGAAATAAAAACAAAGCAAATTTTTTAAACGCGTTTCTTAATCTATTCACAACATTATGACAAATACTAATTGCTGAAACACATTTTAATTATTTTTCGACTTTATAAACAAGCAGCGGATTCATAAAAAAATTTAGCATTAATAAGATATTTATACTTTGCTGCTTTATACTTTTTAGTTTGTAGCACAGTGTGTTCATTTTTGATTTAAGGCAAAAGCTATTTAAAAAAGAAAACCAACCAAATTATAAACTGAAATAAATTTTTTACAGTCGTTAAAAAACAAATATAAAGAACTTCTGTGATCGAATAACTTTTAGACAATTTTGACGAGGAATAAATTCTTATCATGATAATGATGATATTGTTATACAAATAAAACATACTAAATTTATCAAACAACTTTATTTTTGAAATAAAAATTTATTATTCATTCTAAAATGATTACTTTTCTCTGTTTTTACACATTCTCGCATTATTTTACTATATAGTTGAAAAGTTTTTATTAATGCTTTAAAAGCCGAAAACTTTCAAAAAAATAAATTTTTATAAACTCGTACATTTGATAAATTTACGTATACCGTTGCACACCGCAACATTTCAAATAAATTTTCTTTGCCTAATCACCCTTTTAATATGCTAACGTTAGTTTATATCGTTGTAAAAGCAATAAAGTGTTGCTTTTTTTAAAAGAGAATTTAATTCAGCTTATTTTTGTACAAAGGTCTGTTTCCACTTCAAGCGTTGGTAGAAGTATTCTTGGTTTGCTTTATTGCTTCCCTGAGCGATTAAGTGCGAAAACCATTTAAAAAATTAATAAACAAACAAAGAATAATTTACCACGCTCTGAATCGAAACGGGCCTTTATATACGCTGTAATAGTACAACTTAAATTTTTTGCAAGTTTTAGAGAAAGTCGTAATATATTTAAAAGCATAAACTATGTCAACTGCTTTGTTATAACAGCAAAAACTATACAGAAACGTTAAGTTTTTTTAAAATTCGTTTTATAATGGGCGCTCCATCTTACAGCATTTTTAAAGCTCGTAAATAAATTTAATGTTGGTATTCTTGAATTTCTCCTCAATGATTTTATCAATGCGTTCTGATTGGCTGACTGTGAAGTAATCTTTCCATTCACCCACTTCACCTAAACGCAAAAACATTTTAAATCATGTAAAAAGCATTGATTTAGAAGAAAAATAGGTTATTTCTAGTTTCCATTTTCAATTAAATCTTTTTATAATAAATTGCATGTTTTATGTTGACAGCAATGACCGGTCCACAAGCATAAGGACCTATCGAAATGCAAATTTTTTGCGTCTGCATATAAAATGCACATAAATTATGCTTTGTTAGAGTTTCTACTACAGAAAACCGCTTCGGTTATTATAAGGTTTTTCTATTTAAAACAGGATTACGATAATTTAGATAGTAGAATGCACACACTTTTAACCTATTTTATATTATTCGTAAGTTTGAACTTTCAATATTGCTCTTTGTTGGGAAGTAGGCAAACCACAAGACCTAAGTTCAATCAAACAGAGTTCACAAATGAACAACATTACAACATAAACGTGTTTCACGTGTTTGGCATCATGTCATATCAGTGACATTATTATCATATCGATTAGTTGCTCTCCTTCCAGATTGACAAAACAACGAATACCAACTAACCTAGTTGACGTGTTAAAGTTTCAGCAAATGTCAAACGATCGCCCCGATGCTTTCAGAGGCACCAAGCTATTGTTAGTTCGTTAAAATTTTTTTATTTTTGCGGTTTTATTAGCTGATATGACTGCAATTCATAGCTGCTTGCTTAAAATAGTTTAATTGAAGAAAGTGAAATAATGTGTTTTTCAGCTTTCTTCAAGCGTACAATAATTGATGTGTCGGAAACTTCCAAGTTACGACGATCATAATTTTTGGTAAAACAACAATCAGCGATTCTTGGCCAGGTTACTTTTTTCCAGATACTGTTTTTTTGTTATGGGCAAAAAATTTTTAAACCAGACTAGCCTTGTACAAACATTTTGTATTGTGAACCTTTAACTTATAAAAAAATGCTTAATAGAAGTTTCTAACTAAAAAAGTTTTGTATATTGCATTTTGGGATTGAAAATTAGATATTAATTTTCTAAAAATTATCAGCTGACCTATACTTAATATTTGAGATTGCAAACCAAATCATTTGTTCTCTTACTAACTGTTCGAAAAAGAAACACTATAGTTGATCGTAGACATAAATGTTTTAACTCTTTTTCGAGAAAATTTTATTAAGTTCTTCACACTTTTATTTTCAGTACTGTTATAGTTATCCAACAATTCCTCAGATGCCAACTAGCCCAATCGAATCATAGACGTGTCTTTGCCAGCAATTGTATGTCAGAAAACTAGTAACCCGATCTACCTTTTCGCAAAACGACTTGAAGCATAGGAGTGAAGTTATGAATTTCTTGCTTTACATAAGAGAAAGTGCACACTCTAGCGATTGCTTCGGCTGTCTTGTTGTCAACCGGTTTATTCAAAAACTCAGCCAATTTCTTCACTTCTCCGGGCAGGTCCTGTAGACGTACAATTTTTATAATTATAGATGGTACATCAGATTTTTGAACAAAAATTTTGAAAAACAATGATGAAAATTCTTTTGAGGTTATAAAAAAGTACGGGATTACTTCAATACTAATGAACTAATTTTTATTCATTTATGTCATTAAATTACAATTTGGTACTATACCTTGCTGATTTCATTAATAAGTAAATCACCGAGCTATTTATTTGAGTAAAGTTTTTACGTAGTTACCTTGGCTAGGTCTTCATAAGTAACGCAGCGAACAATTTCTTCGTTAAAAAAAGGATACCAGCTTAAAATATGATCAAGGTACCATTCTCCTGGTTTTGTATGCAAGTGAAAGTCACCTATGTCAAAAACAAATTTATGCGTATGGGAGCAACAGCATAATAGATAGAAAATGTAAAAAAAACTTTTTATTTCCTAAACAAATCTTTTGCTTAACAAAATAAAATACTAAGTCAATAATTCAAAACCTGAAATTACACATTATTAAGTTTATTTCATGAAATTCAAGTGTGAAAAATATGATCGAAGAATTGGAAGGTATAAAAATTGGTAAAGCTGAGTTAATTATTGAAATCAATAAAAAAAAATAAAATGTGCACTGAAGTAAACTGAGTTTGTTATTATTATTAAACGCACAAGCTTTCGTAAACTCTTGCTCCTTCGTCAACTTTAATGCACAATTTTGGTTCTTTTATAAAAAATATGTTGTTTTAGACTCTAAAATATATTAAAAATAAAGAATTGCTTTAAATGTATTATTATTTCCATTTGATCTCAGAAAACACCTGTAGTCAAAACTTAAAAAATTGAGAAATGTTTACATATTTTAAAGTTGCACTAATAGTGGCGTAGCCAAGAAGCCATGGTTTCCTTAAATTTCCAACACTGTGACTTGAAAAAATTAAAATTAGATGGCAATTTGCAGCGTATTCTGTGAAGTTACTGCTCATTATGTAGTTATGCTTGTTTTGCTTGCTTCCCCCCTCACCCGTTAATATATATTGCCTTCGTCAACTCGTCGCTTGTGAAGTCTTTTCAAATATTATAAACTTATGTTTTGAAATTATAACAATACGATTGCCTATTACAATAGATAGATTGTATCATTCAATTCACTTTTGCATCACAATTACGGAATATCAAAAGTTTGAGTTCTCCATGCACTTCAAAGTTTTTTGTTATTACATTACAGTAAAAGATAAAAAAAAGAATTGTTAGAATTTGGTAAGAACAAAAAGAGTGAAACAGGAAAAAGATGCTTCAATACTTAGCTATTTTGCAAAGGAAAGAAGGAAGGAATCAAAAAAAAAATGAACAAGAAGCAAATACAGAGAATTTGCCTAAGTTGCTACTTCAAGGGAAACAAAAAAAGTGGTAACTTGGGCAAACTGGCGACTTAGGAAAACAACAGATTAAATATCCATAGGCCTACACAAACTTGAGATGCTTTTGTTTTTGCAAAAGCTGAACGTTTTAAAAATGAAGAACACAAACAAAAAGCACTTTTAGAATTTATTTCATATATTTCAAATAAGTCAGAACTTTTGTAACTGTCACAATTAGGCTGCTTTACATAGCAGTAAGAAGGCTAACTAAACTAAATTAAAACTGATGAAAACAATCTAGAGTGATGAAATAATGAGTTTATAAAGGAAGTTTGGGATACACAGTGGGGATGTGTTATATCAGTAAGGATCGTAGACAGATAGGTGAAACAACTGTAGTGTAGCGGAAGCAGACTAAAAGTTTGGAATATAATTACGCTGGAAAAATTTTATAGACTTTACAACTTAGGCAAATTTTTCTGTTCATGGTGAGCAAAAACGGTGGCGAGTTATGCAAAGACAACTTAGCTAAACTTGATAACACAGAAAACAATAGGCTTCAGCCGGAACATGTGACGACTCAGGCAAGTTTCACCGTGTTTGGAAAGCAAGCTGCAGCACTTCTGGCTCTCATTCGACTAAGTGTGACTCTACAGAAGAACCTATAAATTTAGGTTGACTCAATATAGCGTCAGATGATATCGCCATGATTTTCCCTCAAAACAGATCAACTAATGCCCATAAATTCATGAATTAAAAAGTGCTTTTCCTCCAGTTTGGGGACCATTGGCATTCAACTTTTTAAAAATGCTGGTTTTTGAAAAGGATAAAAATTTTGTTATTTGAACGACGTAAGGACTAATGCTAGTTTCAAGAAATTTGCTGTTCCAACTCATAGAATAATAATTCGATTTTTTAAGCGTTTTTATGTTGCAACTACTGCAAGCAATACTTTACGCAAACTTAATTTCAATTTAATTGCAATAATTTCGCTTTTCGGCTGACAAAATGTAAACTCCACAGCAATGACTAAGTCGTTGGCATGGTGCAGCGTGGTCGAGTGGTTAGAGCACAGAATCGTGATTGACATGGTCCCGGTTCAAAACCTACTCGCGCCATTCTGTTGTGTCGTTGGGAAAGATACTTTACGGCATTTTACCCTTGGTTGGTGGTCTTGAGAAACAGTTCTAATTTCGGTCATATCTCCATTAAATTTCAAGCCTACAGCAATATCTTGGAATCTATTGAAGCAGGTCAGGGTAATTGCTTAACCTATATATTAGCGCCTCCGTCGCTTTCCTGCGAGTCATGAGGATAAATATAGAGATAAAATAAAAAATAAAATAAATAAGTTCAATTAACTGGGCGCTTTAACTGTTATTCTTAGTTATAATAATTTGTTTACAAGCTTTCATGGCTAATGCTATTTTTAACAACCTTACTCTGCTACAAACCGTAAAACCGATTCATAAAACTGATACTATGTACCGTGTAGTTACTGCAGTCCATTTTTCTATTTCTATTCTTAATCTTTTAATTACTCAACATGAACGTACTGATCATTGACGAAAAATTTTGTTTTTTTTTAAGATCAACTTATGATTGCCACCAGTCAATATTTGTTTATTGTTGATTTATTTTTGCACCAATTTTTGGCCCTTCCTAATTTTTTTTCCCGCTACTTTCCCAGATGCTAATTACCTTTTTTAAAAATTTTCATGTTTTTGTGGTATATTGCAACTTTATATTTTAAATCTCTGATTTTGAAATAATTAAAAATAAACTATTCAACTTTAACTTTAGTTGAAGTATGACTGACAATTTTGATTTACCCAAATAATATTTGTAGGTTTTCAAAGGAGAACTATCGCAGTTAGAGTTATACTTGATTAAATTGATAAAAATATTTCCTAACAAAGCTTATTAGTTCTGGCCAATGGCAAAAAAATGTTATTTTAACTATATGTTCTTCTTATGAAATTGTGATGAAAAAAACTGTTCAATCTCTTTTTACCTTTGACTGAAGAAGAGTTTTAAATTTTAAATTTTAACAAACTTAATAAAAAGCCCGTTTCTACTACGAGCGTTGGCGAGAGTATTTTTTGTTTCTTTTATTGCTTCTCTTAGCGGTTAAGCGCAAAAACAAGTAAAAAAGTCAATAAACAGACAAAGGATAATCTCGCCAACGATTGTAGTGAAAACGGGTCTTAAGTTACCAGCAATGGTATGCTCCAGAAAGTTATCCCAGCCGTTTACAATCATTTCCTTGAACGGATCCATGTCTTTGATTGGTAATTTTTCACTAAACTTTCTCCATGACAAGATCTGATCTTTCGGATTACGATAAAGATAAATGATCTGAAGAGTAACATCAACTCTGTTGTACGCAAGGAGATTAGTACAAACTCCCAAACCTGCTTATAGATGTTGACGATAATAAATGTCTTTGTTTCGGAATTATTTGAATGAATTCTTGGTTATACAGAATTTAAAAATAACCAATAGTATTGACGGAACCATTGAATCTTTCAGTTTTTGATAGTCTTTAAAAAGACTAATGGTTCCGTCAATACCATTGGTTATTTTTCGAGTTATACGTTATACTGTAAATTTAAAGTTTTTTAACCAAGGCGTCAAACCAAATAGAACCAGATTCGTAAACCGGTATTAACCGTTATTCAACTTTGAACCTGAACCGGAACTGAACCCAAAAAAATTAAATTAGCCAAACCTGAACCTGAACTAAAACTTATTTTAAACAGATCGGGTTTGACGCTTTGATTTCACTTTTATAGAGGCCTGGATGAACCACAATTTTGTATTTGAAGTTGCCAAAATTTGTTTGGTCACTGACTTGTTGTGTGTCAAAAACGGAGACGTCATAAGCGACTTTCTATAGGCGATAATTTAAAGCAAAAATTGGTCATGTGACCTAAATAAAGAAAGCACAGTTTTAGATAAATGGTACGTTAAAGCAGTAAAACAAAGGATTTATTGAAATGGAGGGGTATAAAATAATAAGTTTCCTTGATATAATGCATTTTACTTCTACCAATTGAAATGAAATAAAATGTCATCATTTTCAACGATCGAAATTATTCAAACCCAATTCATAAAACATTGTCGCCCTATTGATGATTTCTTTAATCTTACATCCTTGCAAATAAACTTGCAAATTCTATCAACCTAAGCTGCTATTCTTACACAAAAGCTGCAATAAAATTGTATAGTCAACAATTTATACTAAAAGCAGCTTGGTTGTAATTGCTCAAAAAAGGGAGAAATTAAAGTTAATTTATAATGGAATGACGCGAGTTTTGAACGACGACTGTATCAAACACATTAACCATCACGGTGCTTTTTAACTACTCGGCCACGGGGCAAATTTTTTATGACAAACATACACTAGAGACACATATTCTTTTCACCTACATGAGAATAAAACTACAGTTTTACCATGTAGATTAAAGATTTTTAAACTAAAAATTGCGCACTCCAGGGTGGGGATGCTAAACGTTTTTAGGAGGTTTAAAGTCGATGAAATATAATAAGACATGAAAAACTTATATTGCTGATTTAAAAATTATAAAGAAAAAAACAAAAAGATTAACACTGAGTGGTCGTATTCTCAAATGTTTTAGGATACCTTGTTCTACCATAAAATGAGCTGCTCAAAAAATTTCAAAGATAAGCAAAAAATGAGTTTTTGTATGAAAAAATTTGACAAAATAAAACTTTGACAAATTTCGACTTTGTTTTTATCACTAAAACTTAGTAAAAGGACTCCTGAACAATCGAAACTATATGTTTGTGTAAGTTTTATAAGGTAATAACGCCCTGAAATAAAAGACTTTATTCCCTTTAGCAAGCCCAAGTTATAACGTTACAGCATGCAAAGAGATTAAAAATAAAATAATTAATAAAAAGAATTACACGGTTGCTATTGCTAAACATTATTTGTTATATACGCTAGTAAGTTTCCCGTCTAAAAGGGATCTAATAAATGCATGTACACACCAATATAAAAAAACTGGCTTTAATATCCTGCACAACGTCGTTTAGTGCGAAGCCCCCTAGACCAAACCTAGACCTTTTCAACCTTTATTGCTAAACCTCTAGACCTTTTCAAGGCATAAAATGCACTGTAAAAATGTTTCTCGGAAGAATGGAAACTATTTTACGTCCAAATAATAGATTATTTCAATTTGTTTCAATGTGCTGTGCATTAGATTTAATTATACTGTATTAGCTTTTTCTGGGGGTAAAACTGATTATTTCATAGCACAACGCTTTTAGATTGATTTATGGGCGCCAAAAAAATTTCAGGTAGGTAACAAAGCTAATGTATTCTGCTCAGTTATAAGCCTATTTGTTACATTTGGGCTTTTTGTTAAAATCGTACAAAACTATGATGCTGGCAAAGTTGTTGCACCCCCTTTGCCAAATCCTTTGGTCGGGTATTTCTATGGCTACGATATACGAACCATGTCCTTGGTGTATAATCTTGCAAAAACGAACATAGAAATGTCTTATAAAATTATAAGGTTTGAACCACACTTAAATTAAAATTGTATTTACCCCTAATTCGTTTTTTTAAACCCGAACCGGCGCTAAATCGGAACTGAACTTTTAAAAATAAAATTAGCCGAACCTGAACCGTCACTGAACCCAAAAAAATGAAATTTGCTGAACCTGAATTGGAACTGAACCTTTAAAAATAAAATTTGCTGAACCTAAACCGGAACCGGAACGTTATTTTAAACGGTTCGACTCCTCGCTTTTATCCCTGCATTTATAAAATAAATCTTTATAAACTTTAGAACTTTTTATTATCATCGAGAAAATAATATTGTTAAAATATATCGAAACATTTTCTAATTTTAAAAACATTTAGTTCACTTTACTTATACGTACCTATATATACGCTTCTATAATTACGTGTTTTTTTTGACAAACTTTGTCATGAAAGATCATGGAATAATTTTTCTTCTATATGAATCAATCATATTGAGAATATGAACTCAATGCTTTTTTTGCCTGGCGTTTAGGGCGGTACTACTTTTGACCAAAATACAACGGATGATTTGCTTAAATCAGGAAATCATTTTTGCAAAACCTTATTTTCCAACGATTGCAGTTTAATGTTGAACTCATAACTATTTTCAGCCCCCAGCCTTGCACACCCCGCCCTCAAAATGGTTGACCATTCAATCACAAACCGAATCCGAATTAGCTTGTAATTAATTTCATAAAAGATAAACCAATATGAGGATATATTATGGTTTCTGGGTTTTACAATGATTTCTGCGTTCACAACAACTTCGTATGGACAAGCACTTGCTATATTCATGTTAAGAGCGGATCTAGTCAGGTCTTAAAAATTTACCAAGAATGCGACAGTATCCTAGTACTTTGTTTTTAGTTAGTTAGTTTTAGAAATAGTTGTAATTATGGTGAATTTTTTGCTTTTAAATTCAAACAAAAATAAACTATAAAAATTTGTTTGAGAGGTTTGCGTTGAAATTAATCTTAAGACCGTACAATGAATTGTTGTTTAAAAGCTTTATTTGTGGTACATAATAAGGTAGAACAGCAAGAAACATCAGTTATTATAAGTAGTTTAGACTATTTTAATCACAATATTATAACCAAAAAAAATTAAAACTAAAAACTAAATAAAATTTCAACCGGACAACAATATCTTGTCATCTCCAGAAGCAGGTCGAAGTAATTACTTGACAGTTGCCCCATGTATATCCCCCTCCGATGCTTTTCTGCGGGTTAGGAAGATAAATATAAAAATAGCAATAAAAAAGACATCTCAACTCCACAAGGACAACTTACCTTTGCTTTGGCTTTTTTGATTTTTTCAAAGTTAATCAGGTCAGGGGTCATGTGGGTGCAAAAAATTCTTCTATCAACTGGAAGCTTGTCGATGATTTTGAATTTCTCAACTGGAAAAAATACATTCAGGCTGAAGAGATAAAATGTAGGTACATCTAAAATTATTTGATTGTACACGAATATTACATACTGTGTATCTAAAAAAACTTTAAATTGTCAAACAGCAATTCAACTGTTTAAGGATGTGTAATTTAAGTAATTCATGGCGGTCATTGATTTAGCCTACGTTATTCATAACTAATGAGTGATTAATTGCAGACAAAACTGGTTTCAACCGGTCAAGTCTAATTTGAAAAAAACGATTGGAGTGAGAGTTAGTTTTAGAGAGAAACCAGTTGGATGAAACAAAACTAAGTTTTTCTCTAGTCTCTTAGCAAATTAAAAGAAATTAAAACTATTTTGGGCCAGCTTTCGGCCCGCAAGTACAATTTGCGTGGCTGTTGTCTCTTTTTTTTTCTTAGTGCAACTAATTTTGTTTCTTTTTTACTCTCACTCCAATCAATTTTTTTTTAAATTAGACTCGACTAGTTCAACTGAATTTGCTTAATGTTTTAATTTTTAAGTTTTTGTTTCCCGTTTAAACTTTTAATACTATTTTTGTCACTCGTGATTTGTGAAATCTCAACGTTAAAAAATTAAAAGTTGAGTGGTCTTTCTAGGTTCTACGACTAATTGTTTTTTGTTTTTTCACTTCACAACAGCGCAAGTTAACTTTTAGATGTTATAACGTTTCTGCAAAAATTCTCGGAAACTACAAATAAAAAGAATCGTATTCATAGGGAGAGCCAAATTGTCAAGTAGTGGCGGCTGGTTCACAGAAGCTGCAACGCAACAACGCCTCCGAATATCTACGCAGCAGTTATGAGCCACGTTTAAAGAAGTTTTTTTAATGTGTAATAATTTTTCTCAATTTTTTTCACTTAAATTCAAGTTTTGTCTGACTTTAAAAACAAATAATTTAAAAGTTTTGAATTGGCAATCTCTTAAAGCTGCTTTAAATTCAACTTAAAAATTTCACCAAAATAAATGCTGTCTATTAAAGCTTTAGGTCAGAGCTGCGCAACCAGCAGCTCGTGAAGTCTTTTGATGCCGCGTGCGAATAGATCCTCAGCAACTTGAATTATTGCAGGGCATTTGAACCGAATCAATGGCGCTTATAAAACTGGGAATACAATTATTACCAGCTAATTGAAGGATTCTTCGCTCTATTTAGAAAAAAACAGGTAGGATCAAAGTGATTGGTGGCTGAGTCACACAATGAAGACCAAGAAAAAAGTATCACTTTGATTATTGCGTCGATTGCGGCCCGAGATAAACTTGCAGATAAAAATTTGTTCAAGATGGGTAAAAGGTTGGGCAACACTGCTTTATACGATGAATTGAACGTACGTTTGAAGCGCAAATAAAGCAGCTCATTCGATCTGATTAAAGGTGTCAAATGACCATTTCAACGCTTTGCATTCTTTGGCGTATACCTTTTATTGTAAAAAACATAATCAAAAAGGTTTAATATTCTCTAAGTTAACACAAACTGTGTTTTACAAATGACGAATTGCAACTTCTTTAAAAAGTATAGCCTGGTTACTTTAAAAAGATAAAACTTTCCACGCCTAACATGATATTAACAAAGAATTTTAACTAATTCCTGATTCAGCAATTAAAAAATTCGGCCATATTAAAGGAAAAGGTTGCGCCAATAACTTTAAATAATGATATAAGTTAAAAATATAATCAGATCTCTGGATGCATATACACCGGTATTTTTGACCTATTGCTAAATCTAAGACTTGTGGCTTCTACAAAATGCAAGATTGCACTGGTAGAAACGGCATTGTGCCTTGCACACGCTCATGACCAGGTGCTAAGAATATTTCAGGTTATATTTTCTTGCTAATTGTTTAGTAGCATTTGTTTACACCTACAACGACAACACCCAAACCAAAAATGGGATTACTAATTAGTTAAAGACTTTTTCAAACCTTTACAGATATTTTTATTAATCTTTTTCGCAATGAGCCAAAGACTTTTAATAAAACTCACACCTAAAAAATCTAGTTAGTCTACGTGTACAAAATTATCTTATTTCTAAATCACTTTTTTATAAGTTTCTTGACGTACTTTACAATAACTTACCTGTACCATATCCCAAAAAGATTAAATTGAATGTAAAAGCTTGGGACATATTTAACCATTCTTGATTGTCACGATACAAAACCTGTCGAACTATTTCTTTAACCCATGTTGTACCTGGCATGAAACAATATTTATTGTTGGGTCATCCACACTTACAAGATGCTACTAAAAATATTGTGCATTGATCAGTAACAACAATCAGAACATATTAAAAACCTGCAAAGTCTAAGTTTGATGTATTGTAGCCATCTTAAAAAAACCGATGTCTTTATTATATCAAAGACTGTTGAACGATTTTCCGAAGTTTTTTTAAACTGTTTCCTTTGTCAATCCTTTTTAAACCAAGAGTCGGGGCTAATTAAAACCAAAAGTTATAAAGCTTATCGTACAAAGTTTTTTGAAACAAGAAAACAATCTTCTCGTTCAGCGAAATTTCGAATAAACACGCGAGTATAACCCGATCGAATTAAAATTTGTGGTAAGAGTCAATTAAGCAAACACTAAAATTGGCAAGAGTTACGTTCAAGGATTCATCCACGGCTTTGACAATTAACAATATATTCCACCTCATTTTGAGATATATGCCCGTGGCGAACAAATATTTTTCACATCACATTATTATTGATTTAACTCAAAGCTTCTTAAACTTTTTTCTATTCACGACCGCATTTGTAATTGTGAGTTTTTTTGCGAGCCTAGATAAATATGAATTAAAAATATGTAAATATTTTGTGTAATCTGTCTAGAAACACACTAAAATTAAAAATTGCACAAAAAGCGGTAAAATTGCATTTATTATTGTTACAAAAAGCGCAGTTGTTAACTGGTTAAGTATACAAAAATTAAAGCAAAAAGTTGTTTGTTAATGAGACGAATGCGCTTGTTTTTTACTGAATACAAGTTAAATCTTAATGCAATATTTGACACTGCTGGGCGTAGAATTTCTTCATTATTTTTTAGCGATGAACAATATTGGGATTTAATATGTGTTAAAGCTGAAAATGTATTAATAAGTGGCATTGAGTGGCAGAAAAACATTTAATTAACAACCACGTGTTAGTGCGCGCGCACATTCAAACATTTGTTTAAATTGTATCTAGATATTATAAATTCATGTAGTTAAATATTTTAGATTAAAATCTTGCAACTCAAGATTTTGCTTAGCGACCCCATTTGGGGTCGCAACCCATAGCTTAAGAAGTCCTAATTTAACTTATAAGGTTAATAATTGCTGTTAAAACTGTGATTTAAGGCAATTTTGAGTTGCCACTAACAAAAACTCGAAACCTTACATCAAGTCGTTATTTGATACCAATACCGATCTTAATGATTTATAAAGCAAAAGTAGTACAGGAAAACTTGTATGAACGGAATAATAAATAAGCAAACTAATCATTTTAAATTTTACTAATTTCATTTTATAATTTTAGGCAAGCTTAAGAAATTATTTTGTTTTATTTAACAATGAAATATTGATTACACTCTTAAAAAAAGCATTCACCTGTTTTAGGGAAAGATATGATGAAGACGTCATCTTCTCGAATATTCCAGCTGTTGCAAACGAAATCTATCACAGAGGATGAAAAATCAGGAATAATGTTTCTTCCTTTGTAGGTTTGTAACACTGAGGTTGGAAAAGGGTTTTTTATCCAACTTTCTAGAAGTTCGCATTCATCAGAAGTAAGTTTTTCGGTCAATAAATGAAACTTTTCCATCAAGCTAAGAACTATTTTATGTGTGGATATTATTTCTACAGTTTTCAGCTTTTCTTCAAATCTGCGCAAATTTTTCTGCTTAAAACAAAGGTTTCAAAAAACGAAATAATGTTAAAATAAGCAAGATTATTGGAAAAAATTCTTTTTTACCGTGCAAGTATTCAACTTCAACTGTTTACACTGTCTGAGAGTATTTGGTCTGCATCTTATAAATCACAACTGATTTTAAAAATTATCACACCCTTAACAGAAAACTTACCCTAAGTCAAGCGATACAGCAAAAACGACTAAACAACAAGCTATTTTTATTGTCATCTACTAAGCTTTTTGACATTGTTCTCTGTTAATCAGTAACTTTGGTGTAAGTGATCGTTTTTAGCTTCACACCTATTTAACATGTATTTAGATCTACACACGTTTTCTGAGGCCACGCTATATTTTTTTCAATTTTGATGAAAACTTCAATCATTGACTGCTCAATTTTAATATTGCTAAAAAGCGGGCTATCAGATAAAATTTGCATATTCTTTTTAATTTTTCTGTTTTTTAATCAAAGCAATGACTTGTTTTTTGAAAGACTGGATGTTCAAGCAAGAAGATGCAATATTGTGGCGAGAAAATGAATTCAAGGCTTTTAGTTGAATTTTGATTTCTTTTCGTGGTGCATCGTGATTATCATCATTGATATTTTAACAACATTTACGCAGTTAGGTTGCCATTTAATTATTACTTTATTAACCCTTAAAGGACCAAATTTTTTCTTTTGATAAAAAAATTTTTTGCTTATTTACGCGAGCTGTAATCACACTATGAAGCACAAAATGTGGGAAAAATTGAATATCAATATTCATAACAATTTTTTTAGGTTTGTTAACTCAAAGCAACATTTATCACAAAAACACAAATTTTTGTTCCAAAGTGATGGTTTATTTCACCTAAAAAAAGTTCAACTAGTGTGAAATTTGAAAAAGCAATTAATCTTTCTACATATGAAAAAAAAAAGGGAGTTGTACTTTCCACAGAGCTTTCAAATTTTGCTTGTGAAAATCAAATTCTAGTCTAAAACCGCATACCTATGACTACCGAACAAAAAACTTGATAAAACGTCATCAAAAATTAAAAATATACTAAAACTGTTTCAAGAAACATAACAAGTACAGATGTTGTTTTGGGTTACCACCGCTCTTTCGCAGGAATTTAGAAGAAAACGTGAGAACAAATTCAAAGTTTAGTTTGTTGCTTCAAGTTAACATTTGACGTTTGAGGGTTAATAGCTTCCAAATCTAATTGAGTAATCACGTGTAGGCCTTCTAGAAGTCGTAATTTTTTTTAAAATATTCTTATTGTCTATTTTAAAGGGGATAATTGTTAATTTTGTTTGTATAGAACAAGTGAACTATCAGTTACTAATTTTATATTTCGTCTATAACAATAATAATATACAGCAGTTATAATGATTTTCCTAAACGTCATGAACTCTGAGTATTGAAAAAAACAACAAGAAAATGACATATAATTCAACTCTGGGCATGTAATGTTTCTTATTCATGTTAAATTCCAGTGGCATGCAAACATTTACATTAGTTTTCAAAAAACATTTTGCACCGCGACGTTTGAGCGCGTAAAAATGAGCTAATTTAATTTAACGCAGGACTAATTAGGCGCTGCACAGCTCAACGTTTGATGCATTGTCACCCGTATTGCTTTTTAAACATTGCGGTACATCAGAACTATATCATTACATACAAGTTAGTCTTGACGCTCAATTTTACTGAGCTTGTATTGTACTTCGCTCAACTGTCAGTGGACTATACTTGTTTGCTTTTATGCTTTTCTTTTGCAAAGATAGTACCTGTTTTGGATCTGGTCTTTTTAAAGTCCATTCCATTCAAAATTGTTTCTTTTAACTTTTTAATCAAAGAAAAAATTTTTTGTCAATTATATAATAAATTTATTTTAATCGAAGTAGATTTAAACTTCGTGACTCCTATCAATGCATTGCTACAGCGACAGGAGCGACAAATAAATTTCTGACTATATTGTAGGTTATAATCAACCAAGGATGGAATAAAGAGGAATCCATTATCACAAGCAGCGTTCCTAAAGCTTTGATGTCTAATTTAATTTTTAAATTACGTTAACATTTACGATTCAAGAATTACATTGGCTTATTTAAATATTCACCGGCACGATTGTCAACCTGATACAAAAAAGTCCAAGTAAATAAATAGAGCGACCGAAATTTAAGTGTAGATCACTTTTTGATGTTGACGTTGCATTAAAGATTCTTTCCTCCAGAGTTTTCTAATCAGGTTTTGCTCTTTGAAGACTTTGGCAGCATGATTTTTGAATTTGGTTAAATCATTTCAAAAAATACTGCGCGAGTCTATTAAAACTTTTAGACGGGCCGCAATTTTCAATTTTGTACCCATTGAATCGTAATCTACATATTTTTAAGAGAGCTAAAATTATTAATCATCTTATACAAACGGCTGCATTAAAATTTTTTGGCAACAAAAGTTTATTACAAGGTTTTTTAAGCAATAAATCATAAATATCTTCAGTTTTATGGCAAGCAAGAAATTTACTATAAAAAGATGAGTATAGGGAATCACTCCTAACTCTGCCACTGCTTTAATAAATATAACCAAAATCACTTTTGGCCTGCAATATATTCAATAGATCGAGAAAATGCACACACAGGGGTAATTTGACCTCTTACCATCGAGGCAAATGACACATTACTGTGCAAAAGTACAAAGACTCATTCGATTTCGACCAATATCACATTGGTACTTCGCTGTTTACGACCGCATTGCGCTAATTTTCAACAGACAGGACAATTACTGGTGAAAATTGACTTGGTAAAGTGCAAACAATTAATCAAGCTAGTTAATTCGAAAAAAAAAAAATTTTATCTAGACACAAATATTAGAAGATTGAAAGCATAGTTTGGGGGCCTCAATTTGTAAAAAAGAAAAGGTAATCTTGTCATAAAACAATAGAAAAAATTTTTTTTTAAAGGTATAGCTTAGCTTAGTGCATATAGCCTAATTAAGAACAGAAGATACTATTGGGTAGCAAAATTCTCCGCCAGACAGCTGTTTCGACTATTGAAGTCTCGTCAGTGACGGTTTGATTTTTTGCAAATGTTGAAAATTCGAAAGGTAAAATGACAGAAGTGACAATTTGATTTTTACAGAATGTCAAAATTCAAAAAAGATTAAAGCACCGAGAGAATTCTTTTGTAAATTGGAATCCTAACATCAAAGTCAAGAGCTAAAATTAAATAGAAAATCCGAATAATATAAAACCAAAAGTAATAAAATGTCAAAGAAATTGACAAAAATAATAAAGCACTAAGAAAACTCCTTTGCAACTCTTTTGGAAATTTGGAATTCTAACTATTAAGATCAAAAGCCAGATTAATTAGAAGAATATCGGACGCCAGCGAAGTAACTGAATGACGTCGCCTATGTAGCCTACATCGAAATATCAACAAATTTGTGCTAAAATATTTTGATGTTATTTGAAAAAATTCTTGAAAATGGAACCTATTAGACTAAAATGATAATACGGGGAGCTTCTGGAAAACATCGAAAGAGACTAACTATTAAATAATGACTAGAAAACTTTAAAAAAAATTAAACTGTTAAGAAATGACTACGAAAGCCATAAAATTAGATTATTGACAGAATATCAAGTATTACACCTTCATCGCCCTTTATATACAGTTTGAAACTGACACTGTATGTGAATTTTAAAGATCTTCAGTGTACAAATCTGTATTTTATTTATTTTTCAAGAATCTTTTCAAATAACATCAAAATATTTTAGCACAAATTTTTTGATATTTCGATGTAGGCTACATAGGCGACGTCATTCAGTTACTTCGCTGGCGTCCGATATTCTTCTAATTAATCTGGCTTTTGATCTTGATAGTTAGAATTCCAAATTTCCAAAAGGGTTGCAAAGGAGTTTTTTTAGTGCTTTAATATTCTTGTCAATTTCTTTGACATTTTATTACTTTTGGTTTTATATTATTCGGATTTTCTATTTAATTTTAGCTCTTGACTTTGATGTTAGGATTCCAATTTACAAAAGAATTCTCTCGGTGCTTTAATCTTTTTTGAATTTTGACATTCTGTAAAAATCAAATTGTCACTTCTGTCATTTTGCCTTTCGAATTTTCAACATTTGCAAAAAATCAAACCGTCACTGACGAGACTTCAATAGTCGAAACAGCTGTCTGGCGGAGAATTTTGCTACCCAATAGTATCTTCTGTTCTTAATTAGGCTATATGCACTAAGCTAAGCTATACCTTTAAAAAAAAATTTTTTTCTATTGTTTTATGACAAGATTACCTTTTCTTTTTTACAAATTGAGGCCCCCAAACTATGCTTTCAATCTTCTAATATTTGTGTCTAGATAAAATTTTTTTTTTTCGAATTAACTAGCTTGATTAATTGTTTGCACTTTACCAAGTCAATTTTCACCAGTAATTGTCCTGTCTGTTGAAAATTAGCGCAATGCGGTCGTAAACAGCGAAGTACCAATGTGATATTGGTCGAAATCGAATGAGTCTTTGTACTTTTGCACAGTAATGTGTCATTTGCCTCGATGGTAAGAGGTCAAATTACCCCTGTGTGTGCATTTTCTCGATCTATTGAATATATTGCAGGCCAAAAGTGATTTTGGTTATATTTATTAAAGCTATATTAGAATATATTTATTTATGTTATATTTATTAAAACTATATAGAGGGGAATATTTTAAAACGGCTTCATGAATAGAAGAAGTTGCAGTATTTCTCGATTCAAAAAAGAAGAGAAACTTATTGGAAAAATTTCAATCCCAAGGCTTTCAACAATCACTGGCTTATCTTGTGGACATATTTCAGGCGTTGAATACACTCAACCTTCAACTTCAAGGAAAAAACATCAATATCATAAAACATCATGATGTTGTGCGGTCTTTTATGTCGAAACTTGACCTCTGGCGGTATCGAATTGAACAAAGGAATCCAACAAGCTTTTGTAACCTGGATTCTGCTCTCAATAACGGTAACCTCAAATCTGAATTAAAGACACAAATAAAAACTTATCTATTTGATTTTAAAGAGGAATTTATCAAATGCTTTTCTGACATAGATGAGAAGCGAGAAGCCTGGAAGTTTATCAGAAACCCATTTCAGTGCGAAGTAGACGAATTTTTGATGAAGCTCAAGAAAAGTTTCTTAAGTTAAAATTTATCTCCACAGCCAAGGACAATTTTAAGGAGCTGGAGCTTGAGGGGTTTTGAATCAAATACCTTCCTGTTTACCCCCTTATTTCCACCAGGCACTTTGTGTTCTAGGTATGTTGGGTTCAACTTATATGTGTGAAGCTGCATTTTCTACACTAGTTGCCATCAAAACCAAGTACAGAAACAAGCTGGAAGTTGAAGGAGACTTGCGGTGTGCGCTGTCTGGGATTAAACCACATATTAAAGAGCTTGTTGCCAAGAAACAATATCAAGTGTCTCACTGATTTGTGATTTTTAAATCAAATGCAATTGAAATTGTACATTTGTATTAATTTTTAAAGGGGGGGCGTAAAACGGGCGATTATCGCTTACGGGAGGCGCGGTACAAAAAGGTTAAGAACCGCTGCTGAAGAGCCTGCCAAATTAAACGTGTAAACACAATGTAACAAGTGTAAAAAGTGTTGAATTAATTAGTCTCGTTTTTTTAAAGCAGTAAACTTGGTTAGTTTTTTAAAAAATCTGTTCACTCTAATACAGGAATAGAAAAGCTCATTTTGTCCGTGTATATCCCGTCAAACGAAAATAAATAGTCGGTTAAAAAAAAGTTGCGGTAAACAATTATTTAATATATGGATGATTCGCTGTTCCGTTTTAAGTTAACTGGCACATAGCTTAATATAGCTATATAATCAGTGGCGGCTCGTACATAGGGGCCACAGGAGCCGGGCCCCACTAAAAATTTGACTTAATTTTATTTATTTATTTATCTCAGACGCAAAAAACGCCCATAATATGTGAATTTCTAAAGAGAAACCCTATATTAAATATCAAAATGTTTACATGCGTGCCAAGATAACAGTTAACCGAAAAACAACGAGAAATATTTTCAAACATTTTCTGAAGTCTCTTCAAAACGATCCAGAGGGGCCCACATATTCTGGCCCATTTACTCCTATATATTTACATCTAAAGCCAACCAACTCACGCGCCGCGCTTTGTGAAGATTTTACTATGCAAGTCAATAGCACGAAATTGGGGCCAGCGATGTCTGGCCCAAACAGACGTAACTTATAAGCGGACATTAGCTGCGCCTGCGCCTGTCCGTGTGCAGCCTTAAAGAATTAGTTGTTATTCAGTTGATATTGGGTGATGTTGTGCATTGTTTTGTGAGACAGCAGTTTCTGCTTTTCAGCGCATGTTTTTCACAGCTGTGGTTGTTTTTCAGTTATGTTCATTTTCATTTATGAATAACATGCTTAGTTTGTTTATATTTTGTGTAATTTTCGTATTTCCAGATCAAAATAATTTAACTTCAAACAAGCTATTCCAGTAAATGGTGTCAAATTACTCATTAGCGAATACTACAATATTGATATCGCATTTTTTGCTTAAAATTTATTTACCCCACCTTTAAATTTAGGTAGTCTACGAATGGAACTTTGACATTTCAATAATTGTTTTGCTGGCCCCACCATTAATGAAAGCCACGAGCCGCCACTGTATATAATTAAAGATAAAGCAGTATACTATCGTTTATACAAAACATTAAACTTACCCTATCAACAAATAGGAAAATTTTATGTAAGCTCGGTTTACTGCTCTTGTACGTTTTCTACAATTCTGTATAAAAAAAATTCAGAACAACATAAGCGCTTGCTGTTTCTAATCTTTGTGTACGTGCTTGCACGTTTGTATAAGTTTATGCAGTTTGTTTAAAAGAATACTTTAAAAACTAATTTCTAAAAACTTTTTAAAAACAACTTTTAAATAAAAAAATCTGACAATTATCAAATTTTTTACTTGAGTTTTGCTCGTTATCATCTGCAGCCTTTCTAGAGGAAACAAGCAATTTGTTGTATGACTTAACTTTTTGGAATTCTAAATCATGCTTGATGTTATTTTGATTCGCATAAATTTTTCAATACAAAAGATAGAGTTAAAGTTTTTGTGGCAATGGTGTAGCTTTTGTGACTGATAACACTTAAGTTGTTTTTGAAATAAATTTTACAAATTCTACAATAGTTTTTTTTCTATTCTCATTTGAGCAAAGCTGACCCTGTCACAGAACAACAGCCTGGCTTTCTGCTGGCAGCACAGCGATCATGAAATTACAAACGCTTCAACAGCTTTAACGCTACAACGATTTTTAAAAAATTTCGCTGTTGGAAATGTGATATTATCGTGCGTTGCTTCGTTGGTATTTTAAGATGTGAGGAAAATGACTGCAATAATAGAGTAGGCAAGCGCTTCAGTTTAGCAGTGGAAAAGTGGCTTACCGTTTTTTGGTATAATTGCAGGAACAAATTTGATTTAGGTGCTGACGTTCTTTTACTCAGTAAATTTTAGTAAGTCAAAATAAAAATTAAAATTTTACGAAATTAAAAAGAGACCTGAAGATATTTAATAACAACCATCTACTTTGAAAAAAATTCAAGGAAAATATAATCAGCTCACAGACAATATTTGTAAAAGGCGGAAAAATTTGGTTGTCATTAGGGCCCGCTGAAGTGAATAAAGTCCAAATTTATTCAGGGCTTTGTTAAATCATGAAACTTATACTATAAAGTTAGTTTGGCTTGCTCAGGACTTTTTTTAATGAGATTTATAGGTCAAAATAAGCTCCAAATTTTTTCAAATTTTAGCTCATCGAATTGTACCGTCAAAAACTCATTTAATGTAAACACTGTTACTAGGTTTAAAACTTAAAATTCATAAGTTCGTCTGGTATAAATCAGAAATCAGTTTAACTTCAATAAATACAATTGAAGGCGTAATATGTTTTTTATATTCAATAATTCGTAACGTTAATAGTGGCAAATTAACTATAGGTTCTGTCCGAATTTTGAATAAAGAAACAAGTAACCAAAATCTATTTAATCAAAATTTAGTCAGAATGTACGTTCTCTGGTTATATCTATGACTTTCTTCCATCTATTTATAAGCTAATTAATTCCATTACTGTAAAAGTTTTTGTTAAAACTCTCCATTCTTAAAGCAAAAAACTCTTCAATGTCAGTTTCGACCCTCTCATGGATTTTTAAAGTTTATTTTCTGCAAATAATTCTGTAAACTACAAAAGAAGCGATATTTTGAAAGGAGCAAGGTCGGAAGAAAAGGTAAATGAAAAATTTTCTCCCAACCAAGCACTTCGATCTTTTGCGATGTGATTTTTGTAGTGTAGGGTTGTGCATTTTTCTTATGGAACATCGGCCCTTTTTGATTCCCTAAAACGGGACTTTTTTTCTTCAAAGCTTTGTTTAAACGCTCTAATTGCTGACAATTGACGTGAGCATTGATTGTTGCATTAGGTGATACCGATTCCAAGTAAATTGCTCCTTTGCAATCCCCCAGATAGAGAGAAGAACCTTTTTATATTTCATACCATTAAATTTTATTCAATTGTAATGAAGTTAAATTCGGACAGAACTTATTGGATGACCCAATACAAAAGCTTATAAAAAACCCAAACATACGATTAAACATTTGAATTTTAATTTATGCATTAATTTCTCTCGAAAAGTTGCTTAGATTAAAACTCTATCGTTTAGGGCTAATTCTTGAGATAAGGCCCAAGAAGTTTTATCTATTTGTAATGTCTACGTCATAATGATTATTCGGGTTGGTTACTAAATAAGATTAAAAAGAAAATTAAATAGAAAGTATATACAATTGATCTTATATGTAAAGAAAAATTTAACTATTTGGGTTTAACATATTTTGAAGGTTTTACTGAAGTGGTATCTACAATTCTGTAAAAATTCAATATTAGGATTTATACTTACCCTTAAAAACCAATTAGATGTCTTTTACCTCAGCTAAAGAACTCTGTAGATTTTATATATAAACGTGGTACAATTTATAGAATTTTTTGTAAATATTGCTTTAGTTTATTTATTGGTGAAACGGGTAGAGTTTTTAATATTCGCTTATCTGAACGTAAACTTGATTTAAAACCTATTAATATGGTTAAATTAAAAAAAGATGAATTGAATAAAACAACTACAAGTAGTATATAATGCGTTTTTGATGCCGGAGGCGCTGAAGCGATGGAGCGCTAACGTCATCAGTGCACCTGCGGTTCCGAACTCTATGTTTCATGAGTCAGCAAACCTAAAAGATCGAAACTATATCTTCTGAAGACAGTGAATTTAAAACCCGATGGGGATCTGATGGAGTTAATAATCAAAACCTTATGGAGCTAAAGAGTGATGGAGCGCTGACGTCATCAGTGCGCGAACCTTAAATTTCATGAGTTAACAAATCTAAAAGCTTTGGTCGAAACCCCTTTTTTTAGTCGAAAATCTATTTCGTTTCAAAAAATTACTTTTTAGTCTTACTTGGTGTTATGCAGTTTTAAGATTAATCAGATTTATTGAACACAACTTTATAAAGTTTATCATGCAGAAGATAACTACCACGTATTTCCTGTATTTTCGCAGTAAAGCGTGAACATTGTTTCCTGTTCAAAAGCTGAATCGTATTGATGGTTGCGTTTGACCTAAGTAAACTCTAACTATTTCCAAAAAAAGTGGTTTAATATCTGTTTTTGCTAACTTGTAATCTCAAGGTGTGAAAATATCAAACTTTCTTTGGAAAAAATTGAATAAAAGTATCTAAAAATCAAGGTTGACTAAGAAAAGTTTGAAGAATTGAACATAAGTATAACAAAATCGAGGTTGTCAAGAAAAACTTTAAAATGATTGACATCTAAAAATCAAGGTTGCCGAAAAAACTATCAAAATTGAGCTTAGGTATAACAAAAATAAAGGTTGACTAAGAAAAATTTTTGAAAAATTGAACATAAGTATAACAAAAATCAAGTTTTTTTGAAAAAAATTGAACATAGGTGTAACAAAAATCAAGGTTGCCCAGAAAAAAATGAAACAATAGATATCTAAAAATCAAGTTTGCCAAGAAGAAAAATTGAACAAAAGGGCATAACAAAAATCAGGGTGGTCAAGAAAAAAATTAAACATAGACATAACAAAAATCAAGTTTAACTAAGAAAAATTTTTAAAATTTCAACAAGGGTGTAACTAAAATCGAGTTTGTTTAGGAAAAAAATATAGGTATCTAAAATCAAGCTTCTTAGGAAAATTTAAAAAAAGGTTTGGCCTGTGCCTGCCCGTGAATTTTTATCTACACAAGTCCGGCCGCCCGTACTCAGGCCGAAGGATTTACCTGTACAGGTTTCTAATTTAAATTGCAAACAACACTTTAGCATTTGGGAAGCATTAAAAAGATAAATCAAGCCTTTTCAAACGGTAAAACATTCAATGAGTTTCAGGAAAACGTTTTTAAATATTTTTCACTGATTTTTCTTAAATATATTAATAGGCTTCAGCGAAATTCGCAAAATTAATTTAAGGAATCCACAATGCCGAAAAGATTGAAGAGCACTGATATAGATTTACGATAATCACTAATAAATTGCTCAGAGGCGCCACACTCAAATTGCGGGTGTGGCGCCTCTGAGCAAACCGCAGATCATGTATTAACAGCGTGCCCTATACATCGGGCTCCACATGAAGCACGAGGTCTGACGGTTTTGGATGATGAAACTCGATACTGGCTTAATAACACCACTGTTAGCATCTGATTCAGGCAGTTCAGCAGTCTGGGGTAGTAAAAGGATAAACCCTCGGCCCCAGTCCGCTTTGTGTCTGACCTGGAGTGGATACCCTTCAAACGACGACGACGACGACGACTAATAAATTTGGCGCAATAAAAATAAATTTTTTGGTAATACTAGTTAAAATAATATTTTAATTAATGCAGTAGGCCTATATATTGTGCACAAAAATTCCCAATAATTTTTGCACAAAATACCATTTTTATTAAGATTATGAAATTAAATCTCGATTGGGAATTGTTTCCAATATAAAATATGAATATAATATATAATCTTATTAACATTAGCCTGTGTTGCTCTTGTGTACATTGGGACCTGAGTATTTTTGCAGTTTTTGTTAATGCTTTAACATTACAAATAAATAGTAACTATTTTTCAACGTAAACTTTTCAAGTTAAGAAAGATTCTACAAAAAGAAAACAATCTTATTCTAACATGTCGCAAACAACAACCAAAATATAAACTAAATTTTTATCATACTATGAAATTTATCTAAAATTGCGAGCATCTCAATCGTAATTTTTTGTCGTTGGCATATTAAATTTGAAAACACTTAACTAACCCCTAATGTAAACCAATCAATCAAGCTTGACTGATTTTCTAATTAAACTTGACGAAAGCTGAACCACCTGCAGCAGTAGTATACAGGGTGTTTCAAAAAATTTGACATCATTTGACATGTAAATATTACAGAAACTTTACAGTCAAATGAAATGAAATTAAACAGGGTTAATGTTGAGCTAAACAAGATTTATTCCTGTAAATTTGAATAAGAAATTGAAAGACACGTGAATTCCATGAAAGGTTTCGCTAATGTTCAATATGCGCACCGCCTGTAACGCGGCACACGTGAAGTCGGTACTCTGGCTCCTCCTAAAAATGCTGCATGTTTATACAAATGACAGCATATCTCGCTGATATTTTTCACCAACTGAATGAGCTGAACTTATCATTACAAGGAAAAAAATGAATATGGTAAAAGCGTTCGAAAAACTGAAATCTTTCATCGGCAAACTGCCTCTTTGAAGTCGCCGGCTTCAGAGTGGCAACCTGGAAAACTTCCCTTTTCTTGACAAATTAGTTGTCGAAGGTGTTGCTAGCCAGCAGGGAAATGTGCAGTTGGAAATTGTCGTACATATAGAATCTCTCAACGCATCCTTTGACAATTGCTTTTCTCCCGGTGAATTGAACGTCATGGAAAGTTGGATAATCGATCCGTTTAAGTTCAATGTAGAAAAGCTTCCTGATGACGAGAGTTACAAGGAAGATTCTATCGATTTGAAGGAAAGTTGAAACATGAAAATGAAGTTTGAATCGATGGTTTTGGAGAATTTTTGGAGTGCAAAGTTGGAAACATGTCCAAAGTTGGCAGAAAAAGCACTGGCAGTCCTCCTTCCTTTCTCAACTACTTATCTACGCGAAGCCGGTTTTTTTCCCTGGTTTACTTAAAGTATAAGAATTAAAATTGGTTGGAAACAGTGCAAAATTAGTTTCGCGTCGCTACGAGTTACAGACAACCTCGATAAGAAAAAATTTGTAAATATGAAAAGGCAAGAAAAAACAAGTAACTAAATTTCTTTGTACTTAATTGATTGTCATTGATTGTGTTTTGTTTAAATTTATGCATACGTTTTGTTTGCTATCATTTTTTTAATTCTTTGTTTATTTCTTGTTTTGGGGACTTTTGCAATTATTAATGTCAGCGATGATAATACAAAAAACAATACATCGAATAGTAAAAGTTGTGCGAAAATGATTTTTCCTTCCTGACGCGGTGCGGGCTTCAAAATTAATTGAGAACCGCTAGAGTTTTTGTCTAAGATCTCAAAATCGTTCAATTTACCGTGTCTACTTGATTTTTAACCTAATCTAATCACATTTCTAATAAATGGTGTGTTATCACTTGAAAAACACCACCACGAAAATTGAATTGTTTTACTAAACTTTGTTCTTTTTTTCCCTTTTTATCCATACTGTGAGAAAAGCAATTTTTTAAACGCTTTTCTTAATCTATGCACAACATTATCACAAATACTAATTGCTAAAACACATTTTAATTTTTTTTTCGACTTTACAAACAAGCAAGCGGACTCATAAAAAATTTAGCATTAATAAGATGTTTATACTTTGCTGTTTTATACTCTTTAGTTTCTAGCGCAGTGTGTACATCTTCGATTTACGGCAAAAGTTTTTTTTGAATAAAACAAAAAAACAAAAAAAATTAATCCAATTATAACCTAAAATAAATTTTTTACAGTCGTTAAAAAACAAATATAAAAAATTTCTGTGATCGAATAACTTTTAGAGAATTTGGCGAGGAATAAATTCTTATCATGATGTTGTTATACAAATAAAACATACTAGATTTATAAAACTACTTTATTTTTAAAAGAAAAATTGAATATTCATCCTAAAATGATTACTTTTCTCTGTTTTAATTATTCCAGCAATCTCTTAACCCTTTCGAACCGAAAGGACTATTTAGTCCCACACCACTATTTTTAAAATTTCTTCTATAATACTATAAAATTTTATGAAAAACTTTTTTATTATTCTTTAGCAATATTTTGGCAACCATGCTAGTCAATTGTAACAGGTGCAAATTCTTTTCTTTATGATTATCAAACCAACTAAATACATAAAGTTTAGTTTAACCATATATAGTTTTAAAATTAAATTCGCAAATAAAATAATGTTTAATTTAAGAAAAGCTGGATAAAATTTACTATAAAAAAGTCTTGTGGGATGATATAAAGCAAATTTGACTTTTTTACTAGTGTTTATGTTTAATTTATTTGCTTTTCAAACTTGGGACTATTTAGTCCCAACCGGTTTTATGCGTACTTTTTACTTGTTTTTTGTCGAATTTAGATGGCCTAGAAACAGACTAGATCAAGAGAATTTATAATTGGTGTAAATGAAGTAATGGAATTAATTACTGCTGATGAGTCCGATTCATCCAATAATAACCCTATAGATAAAAAAGATGTAATGTTTTTGGAGAAAGCAATGTCAGATACTGATAATAATATAATGGTAACAATCGATGAGGCCCACGCACAAAGTATTGAACCAAATGTTGTGGAGCCTTTACCTCATCTATTTTATTGGAGAAAGATTTGTACTTCTTTTAATATTCCGAATTGCTCTTTATCTGGTACAGTTAATTTAAATTATGAACATGGCCATGAGCCAAAACCAATAGAAATCTTTTCAGACGCCATAAAGCTGGAAACACTAATGAATTTAGTCAGTGCACAGTGTGAGTTGTACATGCAGCAGAAAGGAATGGTTTTTAAAGTAGAAATTAATGAGCTAAAAGCATTAATTTTATTTTATTTATTTTATCTCTATATTTATCCTCCTGACTCGCAGGAAAGCGACGGAGGCGCTAATACATAAGGTAGGCAATCACCCCGATCTACTTCCGGAGATGCCAAGATATTGCTGTCCGCTTATAATTTAATAGAGATATAACTGCAATTTAGAACTGTTTGCCAGGACCACCAATCAGGGGAAAGTGCGTAAAGTGTTTTTCCCAAGGACACAACAGAATGGCGCGAGTGGGTTTTGAACCGAGACAGTGTTGATCACGAGCCCGGCGCTCTAACCACTTGACCACTTTGCCGACAACTTCTTTTATGGGATATCATACCCTTCCTAGTATTCGCAATTATTGGAATAAAGATCGTGGTCTTGGTGTAAAAGTTGTGTCAGACGTAATGCCTCGAAACATATGCAAGACAAATTTCCTCACAATGCGTGCTTGAAAACATTAAAAAACTTCAAGCACGACGTTGTTATGGATTTGATCGGGAAATTTTTAAGCAGAAAACGAGCAAGAAGTTCTTCAACTGTGGTTTCAAGATTTCCCTCAGACGGTTCCGATATTCATCAAGTTAAGGCCTGTTTCCACTACGAGCGTGGAAAAAAGCATTCTTTGTTTGTTTTATTGCTTTTTTTTTGCGCTCGCTTCAATTTTAACCGCTCGCTTCAATCGAAGATCAATAAAAGAGACAAAGAATGCTCTTTTCCACGCTCGTAGTGGAAACGGGCCTTTACACGAGTTTCTTATCAAGACCGTGTTAAATGCAAATTGTGTACCAAGCGGAAAATAGATTCTCGTACTTGCACATGTTGCAATGATTGTAATTTATTTCTTTGTCAAACAGATAAAAAAAATTGTTTCAGGAAATGGCATTTCGGTGTTGAGAGGAATATTTTAGTGTAAAATATGTGTGTGCATTATTTCAATTCTTATGCTGTTTAGTAAAGCAGGGTAAAAAGTAATTATCATAACAATGAAAGACCACTATGGCAGAAAATCGTTAATAGACGCAAATGCTCTTTGAATAATAATTGCTTAAATTCAAATGTTAAAAAAAAAACAGAAAGTTTTCATGATGTAATAAATATATCTATTTTTCTAAAACTCCAGATACCTTAAAGTTACTTAAATTCATTGAATATGACAAGAAAAATTAAAGCTAATATTTTGAAAAAAAGTACGCTTCGAACCGATTGGGACTAAATAGTCCCAAATATTTAAAGCCCCTATACTAATTTGTAGATGTGCCCCGACAAATTTTTTTTTGTGCAACGACATTTTGGTAACACATCCTTCAAAGAAATAATAAATTTACTATTTTATATTGTCTAATAAAAGTTCAGGTCTGAAGGGGTTAATATACAGTTGAAAAGTTTTTATTAATGCTTTAAAAGCCGAAAACTTTTAAAAAATACACTTTTATAAACTCGTACATTTGATAAATTTACGTGTACTGTTGTATACCGCAACATTTCAAATAAATTTTCTTATCACCCTTTTAACATGTTAACGTTAGTTTTTATCGTTGTAAAAGCAATAAAGTGTTGTTCTTTTTAAAAAAGATTTAATTCAGCTTATTTTTGTACTAAGGTCTGTTTCCACTTCGGGCGTTGGTGGGAGTATTCTTTGTTTGCTTTAGTGCTTCCCTGAAAGTGCTTCCCTGCGCTTAAGCGCGAAAAGAATTAAAAAAATTAATAAACAAACCAAAAATAATCTACCACGCTCGGAATGGAAAGGGGCCTTTACATACGCTTTAATAGTCCAACCTAAATTTTTTGGCAATTTTTAGTGAAAATCGTAATACTGTATGTTTAAAAGCATAAACTATATCAACTGTTTGCTGTAACGGAAAAACTATACAGAAACGTTAAGTTTTTTAAAAATTCATTTTATAATGAGCGCTCCATCTACAGTATTTTTAAAGCTCGTAAGTAAATTTAATGTTGGTCTTCTTGAATTTCTCCTCAATGATTTTATCAATACGTTCTGATTGGCTGACTGTGAAGTAATCTTTCCATTCACCCACTTCACCTAAACACAAAAACATTTTAAATCATGTAAAAAGCATTGGTCTAGAAGAAAAATAGGTTATTTCTAGTTTCCATGTTCACTTAAATCTTTTTATGATAAATTGCATGTTTTATGTTGACAGTAATGACCGGTACACAAAAGCATATGGACGTATCATAATGCAAATTTTTTGCGTCTGCGTATAATAATGCACATGAATTATGCTTTGTTAGAGTTTCTGTTACAGAAAACCGCTTCGGTTAGTATAAGGTTTTTCTGTTTGAAACAGGATTACGATAGTTTAGATAGTAGAATGTAAGTGATTAGTCGTACAAAATTTAAAGATAGCTAACAGAAAACTCATCTCGAAGCTTTTCGTCTGACACTCGTCAGGAGATAAACGTCGGAATGAAGGAAGAAAAGTTCAGTTGATTTTGAAATTGGTTATATGAGAGAAGCGTCCCAACACGTGATCAATGCAAGAGTTTTAAGTTTTATACAAACTCTTTTTGGCGGCATAAATTTGGCTGGCATGATTTGATGTAAACGGCTTCCACAGCAGATAAATGAAAAGACGAACGACCAAATGAAAGAATTGTAAATTTTTTATCACTGTAATTTTTGGCGCAAATAGGGTTATCTAAAAGCAAATAGGATTATCTAAAAGGTGTTGGCCAATCGCAGAGTCACTGAACATAACTGGGGTTGAAGATTTGCCAGAACGAGTAAAAATATTGCGAGAATTTAGAATTTGGCCGTTTCTGATAAATTTGCGTTCACGTGTTGGCGAATTCTGTCCTGTAATCGTTGAGATGTGTGGCCTACGTACCGACTATCACAGTGGCACGAAAAATTATAAACTACAGTGCTTAAAAGCGAAGCAGGAAACAATTCCTTTTAATTGCTGGAAGGAGTGAGCGAGATGTAAAAATAACACATTGTTCTACTGCAAAGAAACATTTTTCAACAATTGCTTTGATTTTATTTTGAAGTCCAACCGAAGGAATTCTCAACCAGAGCAGATGAAGATAGACAGGGCATTTCTTCACCGTATGTGAAGTGAGTGATGTAAAAGTTTTTAATTTGTGAGCAATTGCTTTTTCAATGACGTGATCGGGTAGTCATTCATAAATAAAATTGAAAAAAATTTTCTTACTTCAGCTTGCAGCTTACAGTCTGAGCAGATCATTAAGGCTCGATGTACAAGGGTGGAAATTAAACTGATTTTCCTTTTTCCATGGCTAAAGGATTTCCAGTTCAGGTATTATCTTGTAAATGTGGCTTTATGGTAAACAGATGTAATAAGTTTAGAGCCCACCTTTTCCACCTGTACATCAAGAAAAGGAAGAAAATGTCCAGGTTACTTTTTTTCAGACCAGGTTATTTTTTTCCAGATACTGTTTTTTGTTATGGGCAAAAAAATTTTAAACCAGACTAGCTTGTACAAGCATTCTGTATTGTAAACCTTTAACTTATAAAAAAAATGCTTGATAGAAGTTTCTAACTAAAAAAGTTTTGTGTATTGCATTTTGGGATTAAAAATTAAATATTAATTTTCTAAAAATTATCAACTGACCTATATTTAATATTTGGGACTGCAAACCTTGGAACAGCATTTGTTCTCTTCTAAATAACTGTTCGAAAAACAATCATTAGAGTTGATTGTAGACATAACTCTATTTCAAGAACTCTTTTTCGAGAAAATTTCATTAAGTTCTTCACCTTTTCATTTTCAGTACTGTTATAGTTATCCAACAATCCCTCAGATGCCATCTAACCCAATCGAATCATAGACGTTTCTTTACCAGCAATTGTATGTCAGAAAAATAATAACCCGATCTACCTTTTCGCAAAACGACTTGAAGCATAGGAGTGAAGTTATGAATTTCTTGCTTTACGTAAGAGAAAGTGCACACTCTAGCAATTGATTCAGCTGTCTTGTTGTCAACCGGTTTATTTAAAAACTCAGCCAATTTCTTCACTTCTCCTGACAGATCCTGTAGATGTACAATTTTTATATATAATTATTAGGTGGTACATCAGATTTTTAAACAAAAATTTTAAAAAACAATGATGGAAATTTTTTCGAGGTTACAAAAAAGTACGGGATTACTTCAATACTAATGAAGTAATTTTTATTCATTTATGTCATTAAATTACAATTTGGTACTATAACCTTGCTGGTTTCTTTAATAAGTAAATCACCAAGCTATCTATTTGAGTAAAGTTTTTACGTAGTTACCTTGGCTAGGTCTTCGTAAGTAACGCAGCGAACAATTTCTTCGTTAAAAAAAGGATACCAGCTTAAAATATGATCAAGGTACCATTCTCCTGGTTTTGTATGCAAGTGAAAGTCACCTATGTTAAAAACGAATTTATACGTATGAGAGCAACAGCATAATACGTAACTCGATAGTATAATAGCATAATAGCATAGTATAATAGCATAGTATAATAGTATAATAGTAACAGCATAATAGCAACAGCATAATACATATCAACAACTCGTAGATAGAAAATGTAAAAAAAACTTTTAATTTCCTAAACAAATCTTTTGCTTAACAAAATAAAATACTAAGTCAGTAATTGAAAACCTGAAATTACACATTATTAAGTTTTTTTCATGAAATTCAAGTGTGAAAAATATGATCGAAGAGTTGGAAGGTATAAAAATTGGTAAAGTCGAGTTAATTATTGAAATCAATAAAAAAAAATAAAATGTGCACTGAAGTACAGTAGACTGAGTTTGTTATTATTATTAAACGCACAAGCTTTCGTAAACTCTTGCTCCTTCGTCAACTTTAATGCACAACTTTTGTTCTTTTATAAAAAAATATGTTGTTTTAGACTCTAAAATATATTAAAAATAAAGAATTGCTTTAAATGTATTATTATTTCCATTTGATCTCAGAAAACACCTATAGTCAAAACTTAAAAAATTGAGAAATAGTTTACATATTTTAAACTGGCACTAACAGTGGCGTAGCCAAGAAGCCATGGTTTCCTTAAATTTCCAACACTGTGATTAGAAAAAATTAATATTAGATGGCAATTTGCAGCGTATTCTGTGAAGTTACTGCTCATTATGTAGTTATGCTTGTTTTGCTTGCTTCCCCCCTCACCCGTTAATATATATTGCCTTCGTCAACTCGTCGCTTGTGAAGTCTTTTCAAATATTATACACGTAAACTTATGTTTTCAAATTATAACAATACGATTGCCTATTACAATAGATAGATTGTATCATTCAATTCACTTTTGCATCACAATTACGGAATATCAAAAGTTTGAGTTCTCCATGCACTTCAAAGTTTTTTGTTATTACATTACAGTAAAAGATAAAAAAAAAGAATCGTTAGAATTTGGTAAGAACAAAAAGAGTGAAACAGGAAAAAGATGCTTCAATACTTAGCTATTTTGCAAAGGAAAGAAGAAAGGAATCAAAAAAAAAATGAACAAGAAGCAAATACAGAGAATTTGCCTAAGTTGCTACTTCAAGGGAAACAAAAAAAGTGGTAATTTGGGCAAACTGGCGACTTAGGAAAACAACAGATTAAATATCCATAGGCCTACACAAACTTGAGATGCTTTTGTTTTTGCAAAAGCTGAACGTTTTAAAAATGAAGAACACAAACAAAAAGCACTTTTGGGATTTATTTCATATATTTCAAATAAGTCAGAACTTTTGTAACTGTCACAATTAGGCTGCTTTACATGGCAGTAAGACGGCTAACTAAACTAAACTAAAACTGATGAAAACAATCTAGAGTGATGAAATAATGAGTTTATAAAGGAAGTTTGGGATGCACAGTGGGGTTGTGCCATATCAGTAAGGATCGTAGACAGATAGGTGAAACAACTGTAGTGTAGCGGAAGCAGACTAAAAGTTTGGAATATAATTACGCTGGAAAAATTTTATAGACTTTACAACTTAGGCAAATTTTTCTGTTCATGGTGAGCAAAAACGGTGGCGAGTTATGCAAAGACAACTTAGCTAAACTTGATAACACAGAAAATAATAGGCTTCAGCCGGAACATGTGACGACTCAGGCAAGTTTCACCGTGTTTGGAAAGCAAGCTGCAGCACTTCTGGCTCTCATTCGACTAAGTGTGACTCTACAGAAGAACCTACAAATTTAGGTTGACTCAATGTAGCGTCAGATGATATTGCCATGATTTTCCCTCAAAACAGATCAACTAATGCCCATAAATTCATAAACTAAAAAGTGCTTTTCCTCCAGTTTGGGGACCATTGGCATTCAACTTTTAAAAAATGTTGGTTTTTGAAAAGGATAAAAATTTTGTTATTTGAACGACGTAAGGACTAATGCTAGTTTCAAGAAATTTGCTGTTCCAACTCGTAGAATAATAATTCAATTTTTTAAGCGTTTTTATGTTGCAACTACTGCAAGCAATACTTTACGCAAACTTAATTTCAATTTAATTGCAATAATTTCGCTTTTCGGCTGACAAAATGTAAACTCCACAGCAATGACTAAGTCGTTGGCATGGTGCAGCGTGGTCGAGTGGTTAGAGCACAGAATCATGATTGACATGGTCCCGGTTCAAAACCTACTCGCGCCATTCTGTTGTGTCGTTGGGAAAGATACTTTACGGCACTTTACCCTTGGTTGGTGGTCTTGAGAAACAGTTCTAATTTCAGTCATATCTCCATTAAATTTCAAGCCTACAGCAATATCTTGGAACCTATTTGTTCCGCCAATCGCCTTTGTTTCTTTTTTATTTGTTTTATACGCTTCAGTGAAAATTGGTGGACCGTGGAACACGTGGCCTAGACGCATATATAAACGGCGTTTTGCTGGAATTCGCCCTTTTTCGATTGGTAGTGACGGCAAGAAGGTCGGAGTGAATTTTCGTTAAAATTCTTTGGCTAGTGATTGAGATTATTTCCTTCGACACGCACATTTAGTAGTGTAATAAAATTGAAACAGTGAATCGGAATAAAATTGAGTAAACATTAATTAGAATTTCAAGAGACTGGTCAAGGGATAGGCAGGGCTAAGTTACTAGCCCTGCACACAGCATTGTGGACACGGCTTTAACCAAAACAGAACAAACTTCGTCATGTCCACTATTGAAGCAGCTTTCCCGCTACTTTCCCAGATGCTAATTACCTTTTTTAAAAATTTTCATGTTTTTTTGGTATATTGCAATTTTATATTTTAAATCTCTGATTTTGAAATAATTAAAAATAAACTATTCAACTTTAACTTTAGTTGAAGCATGACTGACAATTTTGATTTAACCAAATAATATTTGTAGGTTTTCAAAGGAGAACTATCGCAGTTTAGAGTTATACTTGATTAAATTGATAAAAATATTTCCTAACGAAACTTATTAGCTCTGGCCAATGGCAAAAAATGTTATTTTAACTATATGTTCTTCTTGTGAAATTGTGATGAAAAAAACTGTTCAATCTCTTTTTACCTTTGACATCAATTTTAAATTTTAACAAACTTAATAAAAAGCCCGTTTCTACTACGAGCGTTGGCGAGATATTTTTTCTTTCCTTTATTGCTTCTCTTAGCGGTTAAGCGCGAAAACAAGTAAAAAAAAAGTCAATAAACAGACAAAGGATAATCTCGCCAACGATTGTAGTGAAAACGGGACTTAAGTTACCAGCAATGGTATGCTCCAGAAAGTTATCCCAGCCGTTTACAATCATTTCCTTGAACGGATCCATGTCTTTGATTGGTAATTTTTCACTAAACTTTCTCCATGACAAGATCTGATCTTTCGGATTACGATAAAGATAAATGATCTGAAGAATAACATCAACTCTGTTGTACGCAAGGAGATTAGTACAAACTCCCAAACCTGCTTATAGATGTTCACGATAATAAATGTCTTTGTTTCGGAATTATTTGAATGAATTCTTGGTTATACAGAATTTAAAAATAACCAATAGTATTGACGGAACCATTGAATCTTTCAGTTTTTGGTAGTCTTTAAAAAGACTAATGGTTCCGTCAATACCATTGGTTATTTTTCGAGTTATACGTTATACTGTAAATTTAAAGTTTTTTAACCAAGGCGTCAAACCAACTCGAACCAGATTCGTAAACCGGTATTAACCGTTATTCAACTTTGAACCTGAACCGGAACTGAACCCAAAAAAATTAAATTTGCCGAATCTGAACCTGAACTAAAACTTATTTTAAACAGATCGGGTTTGACGCTTTGATTTCACTTTTATAGAGGCCTGGATGAATCACAATTTTATATTTGAAGTTGCCAAAATTTGTTTGGTCACTGACTTGTTGTGTGTCAAAAACGGAGACGTCATAAGCGACTTTCTATAGGCGATAATTTAAAGCAAAAATTGGTCATGTGACCTAAATAAAGAAAGCACAGTTTTAGATAAATAGTACGTTAAAGCAGTAAAATAAAGGATTTATTGAAATGGACGGGTATAAAAATAATAAGTTTCCTTGATATAATGCATTTTACTTCTACCGATTGAAATGGAATAAAATGTCATCATTTTCAACGATCGAAATTATTCAAACCCAATTCATAAAACATTGCCGCCCTATTGATGATTTCTTTAATCTTACATCCTTGCAAATAAACTTGCAAATTCTATCAACCTAAGCTGCTATTCCTACACAAAAGCTGCAATAAAATTGTATAGTCAACAATTTATACTAAAAGCAGTTTGGTTGTAATTGCTCAAAAAAGGGAGAAATTAAAGTTAATTTATAATGGAATGACGCGAGTTTTGAACGACGACTGTATCAAACACATTAACCATCACGGTGCTTTTTAACTACTCGGCCACGGGGCAAATTTTTTATGACAAACATACACTAGAGACACATATTCTTTTCACCTACATGAGAATAAAACTGCAGTTTTACCATGTAGATCAAAGATTTTTAAACTAAAAATTGCGCACTCCAGGGTGGGGATGCTAAACGTTTTTAGGAGGTTTGAAGTTGGTGAAATATAATAAGACATGAAAAACTTATATTGCTGATTTAAAAATTATAAAGAAAAAAACAAAAAGATTAACACTAAGTGGTCGTATTCTCAAATGTTTTAGGATACCTTGTTCTACCATAAAATGAGCTGCTCAAAAAATTTCAAAGATAAGCAAAAAATGAGTTTTTGTATAAAAAAATTTGACAAAATAAAACTTTGACAAATTTCGACTTTGTTTTTATCACTAAAACTTAGTAAAAAGACTCCTGAACAATCGAAACTATATGTTTGTGTAAGTTTTATAAGGTAATAACGCCCTGAAATAAAAGACTTGATTCCCTTTAGACTTTGTCATGAAAGATCATGGAATAATTTTTCTTCTATATGAGTCAATCATATTGGAGAATATGAACTCAATGCTTTTTTTGCCTGGCGTTTAGGGCGGTACTACTTTTGATCAAAATACAACGGATGATTTGCTTAAATCAGGAAATCATTTTTGCAAAACCTTATTTTCCAACGATTGCAATTTAATGTTGAACTCATAACTATTTTCAGCCCCCAGCCCCGCACACCCCGCCCTCAAGATGGTCGACCATTCAATCACAAACCGAATCCGACTTAGCTTGTGATTAATTTCATAAAAGATAAACCAATATGAGGATATATTATGGTTTCTGGGTTTTACAATGATTTCTGCGTTCACAACAACTTCGTATGGACAAGCACTTGCTATATTCATGTTAAGAGCCGATCTAGTCAGGTCTTAAAAATTTACCAAGAATGCGACAGTATCCTAGTACTTTGTTTTTAGTTAGTTAGTTTTAGAAATAGTTGTAATTATGGTGAATTTTTTGCTTTTAAATTCAAACAAAAATAAACTATAAAAATTTGTTTGAGAGGTTTGCGTTGAAATTAATCTTAAGACCGTACAATGAATTGTTGTTTAAAAGCTTTATTTGTGGTACATAATAAGGTAGAAAAGCAAGAAACATCAGTTATTATAAGTAGTTTAGACTATTTCAATCATAATATTATAATAAAAAAAAATTAAAACTAAAAACTAAATAAAATTTCAACCGGACAGTAACATCTTGTCATCTCCAGAAGCAGGTCGAGGTAATTACTTGACAGTTGCCCCATGTATATCCCCCTCCGATGCTTTTCTGCGGGTTAGGAAGATAAATATAAAAGTAGCAATAAAAAAGACATCTCAACTCCACAAGGACAACTTACCTTTGCTTTGGCTTTTTTGATTTTTTCAAAGTTAATCAGGTCAGGGGTCATGTGGGTGCAAAAAATTCTTCTATCAACTGGAAGCTTGTCGATGATTTTGAATTTCTCAACTGGAAAAAATACATTCAGGCTGAAGAGATAAAATGTAGATACATCTAAAATTATTTGATTGTACACGAATATTACATACTGTGTATCTAAAAAAACTTTAAATTGTCAAACAGCAATTCAACTGTTTAAGAATGTGTAATTTAAGTAGTTGATGGCGGTCATTGGTTTAGCCTACGTTATTCATAACTAATGAGTGATTAATTGCAGACAAAACCGGTTTCAACCGGTCAAGTCTAATTTGAAAAAAAACGATTGGAGTGAGAGTTAGTTTTAGAGAGAAACCAGTTGGATGAAAAAAAACTAAGTTTTTCTCTAGTCTCTTAGCAAATTAAAAGAAATTAAAACTATTTTGGGCCAGCTTTCGTCCCGCAAATACAATTTGCGTGGCTGTTTGTCTCTTTTTTTTTCTTAGTGCAACTAATTTTGTTTCTTTTTTACTCTCACTCCAATCAATTTTTTTTCAAATTAGACTCGACTAGTTCAACTGAATTTGCTTAATGTTTTAATTTTTAAGTTTTTGTTTCCCGTTTAAACTTTTAATACTATTTTTGTCACTCGTGATTTGTGAAATCTCAACGTTAAAAAATTAAAAGTTGAGTGGTCTTTCTAGGTTCTACGACTAATTGTTTTTTGTTTTTTCACTTCACAACAGCGCAAGTTAACTTTTAGATGTTATAACGTTTCTGCAAAAATTCTCGGAAACTATAAATAAAAAAGATCGTATTCATAGGGAGAGCCAAATTGTCAAGCAGTGGCGGCTGGTTCACAGAAGCTGCAACGCAACAACGCCTTCGAATATCTACGCAGCAGTTATGAGCCACGTTTAAAAAAGTTTTTTTAATGTGTAATAATTTTTCTCAATTTTCTTCACTTAAATTTAAGTTTTGTCTGGCTTTAAAAACAAATAATTTAAAAGTTTTGAATTGGCAATCTCTTAAAGCTGCTTTTAATTCAACTTAAAAATTTCACCAAAATAAATGCTGTCTATTAAAGCTTTAGTTCAGCTGCGCAACCACCCCCTCGTAAAGTCTTTTGATGCCGCGTGCGAATAGATCCTCAGCAACTTGAATTATTGCAGGGCATTTGAACCGAATCAATGGCGCTCATAAAACTCGGAATACAATTATTACCAGCTAATTGAAGGATTCTTCGCTCTATTTAGAAAAAAACAGGTAGGATCAAAGTGATTGGTGGCTGAGTCACACAATGAAGACCAAGAAAAAAGTATCACTTTGATTATTGCGTCGATTGCGGCCCGAGATAAACTTGCAGATAAAAATTTGTTCAAGATAGGTAAAAGGTTGGGCAACACTGCTTTATACGATGAATTGAACGTACGTTTGAAGCGCAAATAAAGCAGCTCATTCGGTCTGATTAAAGGTGTCAAATGACCATTTCAACGCTTTGCATTCTTTGGCGTATACCTTTTATTGTAAAAAACATAATCAAAAAGGTTTAGTATCCTCTAAGTTAACACAAACTGTGTTTTACAAATGGCGAATTGCAACTTTTTTAAAAAGTACAGCGTGGTTACTTTAAAAAGATAAAACTTTTCACGCCTAACATGATATCAACAAAAAATTTTAACTGATTCCTGATTCAGCAATTAAAAAATTCGGCCATATTAAAGGAAAAGGTTGCGCCAATAACTTTAAATAATGATATAAGTTAAAAATATAATCAGATCTCTGGATGCATATACACCGACATTTTTGACCTCTTGCTAATTCTAAGACTTTTGGCTTCTACAAAATGCAAGATTGCACTGGTAGGAACGGTATTGTGTCTCGCGCGCGCCCATGACCAGGTGCTAAGAATATTTCAGGTTATATATTCTTGCTAATTGTTTAGTAGCATTTGTTTACACCTACAACGACAACACCCAAACCAAAAATGGGATTACTAATTAGTTAAAGACTTTTTCAAACTTTTACAGATATTTTTATTAATCTTTTTCGCAATGAGCCAAAGACTTTTAATAAAACTCAAACCTAAAAAATCTAGTTAGTCTACGTGTACAAAATTATCTTATTTCTAAATCACTTTTTTATAAGTTTCTTGACGTACTTTACAATAACTTACCTGTACCATATCCCAAAAAGATTAAATTGCATGTAAAAGCTTGGGACATATTTAACCATTCTTGATTGTCACGATATAAAACCTGTCGAACTATTTCTTTAACCCATGTTGTACCTGGCATGAAACAATATTTATTGTTGTGTCATCCACACTTACAAGATGCTACTAAAAATATTGTGCATTGATCAGTAACAACAATCAGAACATATTAAAAATCTGCAAAGTCTAAATTTGATGTATTGTAGCCGTCTTAAAAAAACCGATGTCTTTATTATATCAAAGACTCTCGAACGATTTTCCGAAGTTTTTCTGAACTGTTTCCTTCATCAATGCTTTTCAAACCAAGAGCCGGGGCTGATTCAAACCAAAAGTTATAAAGCTTATCGTACAGAGTTTCTTGAAACAAGAAAACAATCTTCTCGTTCAGCGAAACTTTGAATAAACATGCGAGTATAACCCGATCGAATTAAAATTTGTGGTAAGAGTCAATTAAGCAAACACTAAAATTGGCAAGAGTTACGTTCAAGGATTCATCCACGGCTTTAACAATTAACAATATATTCCACCTCATTTTGAGATATATGCCCGTGGCGAACAAATATTTTTCACATCACATTATTATTGATTTAACTCAGGGCTTCTTAAACTTTTTTTTTATTCACGACCCCATTTGTAATTGTGAGTTTTTTTGCAACCCTAGATAAATATCAATTAAAAATATATAAATATTTTGTGTAATCTGTCCAGAAACACACTAAAATTAAAAATTAAAAATTGCACAAAAAGCGGTAAAATTTCATTTATTATAGTTACAAAATGGCAGATATTAACTGGTTAAGTATACAAAAATTAAAGCAAAAAGTTGTTTGTTAATGAGACGAATGCACTTGTTTTTTACTGAATACAAATTAAATCTTGATGCAATATTTGACACTGCTGGACGTAAAATTTCTTCAATATTTTTTAGCGATGAACAATATTGGGATTTAATATGTGTTAAAGCTGAAAATGTATTAATAAGTGGCATTGAGTGGCAGAAAAACATTTAATTAACAGCCACGTGTTAGTGCGCGCGTACATTCGAGTAATTGTTTAAATTGTATCTAGATATTATAAATTCATGTAGTTAAATATTTTAGATTAAAATCTTGCAACCCAAGATTTTGCTGAGCGACCCCATTTGGGGTCGCAACCCATAGCTTAAGAAGTCCTAATTTAACTTATAAGGTTAATAATTGCTGTTAAAACTGATTTAAGGCAATTTTGAGTTGCCACTAACAAAAACTCGAAACCTTACATCAAGTCGTTATTTGATACCAATACCGATCTTAATGATTTATAAAGCAAAAGTAGTACAGGAAAACTTGTATGAACGGAATAATAAATAAGCAAACTAATCATTTTAAATTTTACTAATTTCATTTTATAATTTTAGGCAAGCTTAAGAAATTATTTTGTTTTATTTAACAATGAAATATTGATTACACTCTTAAAAAAAGCATTCACCTGTTTTAGGGAAAGATATGATGAAGACGTCATCTTCTCGAATATTCCAGCTGTTGCAAACGAAATCTATCACAGAGGATGAAAAATCAGGAATAATGTTTCTTCCTTTGTAGGTTTGTAACACTGAGGTTGGAAAAGGGTTTTTTATCCAACTTTCTAGAAGTTCGCATTCATCAGAAGTAAGTTTTTCGGTCAATAAATGAAACTTTTCCATCAAGCTAAGAACTATTTTATGTGTGGATATTATTTCTACAGTTTTCAGCTTTTCTTCAAATCTGCGCAAATTTTTCTGCTTAAAACAAAGGTTTCAAAAAATAAAATAATGTTAAAATAAGCAAGCTTATTGGAAAAAATTCTTTTTTACCGTGCAAGTATTCAACTTGAACTTTTTACACTGTCTGAGAGTATTTGGTCTGCATCTTGTAAATCACAACTGATTTTAAAAATTATCACACCCTTAACAGAAAACTTACCCTAAGTCAAGCGATACAGCAAAAACGACTAAACAACAAGCTATTTTTATTGTCATCTACTAAGCTTTTTGACATTGTTCTCTGTTAATCAGTAACTTTGGTGCAAGTGATCGTTTTTGGCTTCACACCGATTTAACATGTATTTAGATCTACACACGTTTTCTGAGGCCAAGCTATATTTTTTTCAATTTTGATGAAAACTTCAATCATTAACTGCTCAATTTTAATATTGCTAAAAAGCGGGCTATCAGATAAAATTTGCATATTCTTTTTAATTTTTCTGTTTTTTAATCAAAGCAATGACTTGTTTTTTGAACGACTCGATGTTCGGGCAAGAAGATGCAATATTGTGGCGAGAAAATGAATTCAAGGCTTTTAGTTGAATTTTAATTTCTTTTCGTGCTGCATCATGATTATCATCATTGATATTTTAACAACATTTACGCAGTTAGGTTGCCATTTAATTATTACTTTATTAAACCTTAAAGGACCAAATTTTTTCTTTTGATAAAAAAAATTTTTGCTTATTTACCCGAGACTGTAATCACACTATGAAGCACAAAATGTAAGAAAAATTGAATATTAATATTCATAACAATATTTTTTAGGTTTGTTAACTCAAACCAACATTTGTCACTGTAATCACACTATGAAGCACAAAATGTAAGAAAAATTGAATATTAATATTCATAACAATTTTTTTAGATTTGTTAACTCAAAGCAACATTTGTCACAAAAACACAAATTTTTGTTCCAAAGTGATAGTTTATTTCACCTAAAAAACGTTCAACTAGTGTGAAATTTGAAAAAGCAATTATTCTTTCTACATATCAAAAAAAAGAGAGTTGTACTTTCCACAGAGCTTTCAAATTTTGCTTGAGAAAATCAACCTATGACTACCTAACAAAAAACTTGATAAAACCGCATACCTATGACTACCGAACAAAAAACTTGATTAAACGTCATCAAAAATTAAAAATATACTAAAACTGTTTCAAGAAACATAACAAGTACAGATGTTGTTTTGAGTTAACACCGCTCTTTCGCAGGAATTTAGAAGAAAACGTGAGAACAAATTTAAAGTTCAGTTTGTTGCTTCAAGTTAACATTTGACGTTTAAGGGTTAATAGCTTCCAAATCTAATTGATTAATCACGTGTAGGCCTACTACAAGTCGCAATTTTTTTAAAAATATTCTTATTGTCTATTTTGAAGGGGCTAATTGTTAATCTTGTTTGTATAGAACAAGTGAACTATCAGTTATTAATTTTATATTTCGTCTATAACAATAATAATATACAGCAGTTATAATGATTTTCCTAAACGTCATGAACTCTGAGTATTGAAAAAAAATAACAAGAAAATGACATATAGTTCAACTCTGGGCATGTAATGTTTCTTATTCATGTTAAATTCCAGTGGCATGCAAACATTTACATTAATTTTTAAAAAACGTTTTGTACCGCGACGTTTGAGCGCGTAAAAATGAGCTAATTTAATTTAACCCAAGGCTAATTAGGCGCTGGACAGCTCAGCGTTTGATGCATTGTCACCAGTATTGCTTTTTAAACATTGCGGTACATCAAAACTACATCACTACATACAAGTTAGTCTTGACGCTCAATTTTACTGAGCTTATATTGTACTTCGCTCAACTGTCAGTGAACTATACTTGTTTGCTTTTATGCTTTTCTTTTGCAAAGATAGTACCTGTTTTGGATCTGGGCTTTTTAAAGTCCATTCCATTCAAAATTGTTTTTTTTAACTTTTTAATAAAAGAAAAAAATTTTGTCAATTATATAATAAATTTATTTTAATCAAAGTAGATTTAAACTTCGTGGCTCCTATCAATGCATTGCTACAGCGACAGGAGCGACAAATAAATTTCTGACTATATTGTAGGTTATAATCAACCAAGGATGGAATAAAAGGAAATCCATTATCACAAGCAGCGTTTCTAAACCTTTGATGTCTAATTTAATTTTTAAATTATGTTCAACTTTTACGATTCAAGAATTACATTGGCTTATTAAAATATTCACCGGCGCGATTGTCAACCTGATACAAAAAAGTCCAAGTAAATAAATAGAGCGATCAAAATTTAAGTGCAGATCACTTTTTGATGTTGACGTTGCATTAAAAATTCTTTCCTCCAGATTTTTCTAACCAGGTTTTGCTCTTTGAAGACTTTGGCAGCATGATTTTTAAATTTGGTTAAATCATTTCGAAAACTACTGCGCGAGTCTATTAAAACTTTTAGACGGGCCGCAATTTTCAGTTTTGTATCCATAGAATCGTAATCTACATATTTTTAACCGATCAAAAATCATAATTTTTTTCTCTGCTTATAGAAATTCTATCACTCAGCTCTTGGAGCAATCAAGGAGCACTCCATGTTAGTTGTCATGGCAAAGCTTTTTTTAGCGACTTTTTAAGATGATAAACAAATCAATCTGTTTCTTATATTGCGTTTGCAAATGTACCAAAAAATAAATATGATTGATTTGCAAACGTACCAAAAAATAAATATGACTAAACTGTAAACAGCTGAGTGAGAATTTTTTGAGCAGAGAAAAAAAATTGGATTTTTGATAGATTGAAAATATGTAGATTGCGATTCCTTGGGTACAAAATTGAAAATTGCAGACCGGCCACGGGTTGGACATTGTATTATGTGCAGCATGTCAAATGCTCCTTGAAAGACAAGTAAATACTAAAATAACTTCGGTTTCTAAGATGGTAGTAAAAATTTTCAGAAGCTTTTACCCAAAACCCCAGTTTAAACTAAAATCTTCATTTTGCTGCTTGCCACAGATTAGATATTAAAGTATCATTGTACAAAAACGGTTAAAACTTTTTTTGATTTTAAACATTTATTTCAATCTAACGTTGTTGGAGCTGCGCACGGTTGACGTAAGAATTGACTGAATGGAAACAGATTAAATTAATAGTTCTTATGAAGCAACTTGTACAATAGTAAGTTATTCGGTTCAGTTTATTATTTGTCAAGTAATACTGGTACATCACTCAAAATTAAAAATGAAATACAAATAAATCTATATGTATGACAAGATAATTTGCAGAACACTTTTTTAAGAAGTAGCTTAGTAATTGGCCAACTAGTCACTTGATGAGGAGACAGCGAAAGACCATCAAGTCATCTAAGTCAGCTGCCACCCTATAAAAGAGTTAAAAGAAAAGAATTATTACTAGAAATTATTTAAGATTTCACTGAAAGATTATTAATACAGATGATCAAGAATTTGCAGATAAAAAAAAATAATTATAATAAATAAATTTATAAATAACAAATTAACAATAAAAAATAAAGAATATGCAAAACAAAAAGAAAAATAACCGCAGAAAAAGAAACACACAAGAAAAAACAACAGAGACAACAAATATGTACAGTCAACAACACATAGTCAACAACTAACAGTTAGATTTTTTTTTATTTTTTATTTTTATTTTTACAAAGCAATAGTCAAGATCAACTGAATCCAAACATGCTTGTATTCCTTTTTTCTTATTTTTTTTTTTTATTTATAAGATTGAAGTAAAAATTTTTTATAAGCTATTTTTAATGTATGTTTTGGATAGTTCTTAATTTCATTTGGAACATTTTGCCACACTTGCGGCCCTGCAAACACGATGGAAGGTTTTCCTAAATTTGTCCGAATCCAGTAAACATAGTAATTGGAGTTCTTCGAGATTCTAGTGTTATATTTATGTATTGTGTTTAAATTTGAGATTTGATAATTTGTGTTGTTCATTTGCCATCTATTGTTTTTAGGGTTATGAATTGTGTGCCCATCTGAAATTTGTGTATGTCACACAGTTTAGAATTTTTAGTTGTGTAAATAGGGGACTTGAATTAGTTTGGCAATTACTCCCTGTCATTATTCTAATAACGCGTTTTTGTGTATTTATAATAGGTTGGATAATAGTTTTTGCAGCTTTCTTCCAACTAGTTATAAAGTATTTTAGATGGGAATATATCAAACTATAATGAATGATTTTTAATGAATGAATATTAACATATTTCTTTAGCTTCGAAATCACCCATGAACCTTTACAAAGTTTGGCATTTAGATAGTTGATGCGCTGTGCCAATTCATTTTGTTATCAATTATTATGGCCAAGTATTTAACACTATCTTTTTGGATAATTTCATTTTAACCAATTTTGATTTTAAACAAGGATTTGTTTATTTTTCGTTTTTTAATTATCGTGTAATTTGTTTTTTTATAGTTTATTGTTAATTTATTTGTTTTCATCCCATCTTCGATTTTTTTTAGTTCCGCATTAGTTTTATGTTGTAATATGTTTGGATTTTTATCAATGCATGTTTGTGAGAGGGAGGTAAAGAAGAGAGTACAGGCAGGATGGAACGGATGGAGAAGAGTATCGGGAGTAATCTGCGACAGGAAGTTACCAGCTAGAGTAAAAGGAAAAATGTACAGTTCAGTGGTAAGACCAGCAATGGTGTATGGACTTGAGACAGTGGCAGTTACAAAAAACAAGTAGAAGAGATGGAAGTCGCAGAGATGAAAATGTTGAGGTTTGCTATGGGAGTGACGAGAAAAGACAAGATTAGAAACGAGCACATCAGGAGTACCGTTAAGGTAGAACGGTTAGGAATGAAGATGAGGGAGGGCAGGCTGAGGTGATATGGATATGTCATGAGGAGAGACCAAGAATATGTAGGAAAAAAGATGATGGAAATGGAGTTACCGGGAAAGAGGAGAAGAGGGAGACCAAAGAGAAGATTTTTAGATGTAGTGAAAGAAGATATGGAGGAAGTTGGTGCAAAAGAGACGGATATTGAAGACAGAAAAATGAGGAGAATGATGATACGCTGTGGCCATCCCTGACTAAAGGGAAAGGCCGAAAGGAGAAGAAGAAGAAGATGTTAGAATTGCATCATCAGCAAATAGGGTCACTTTCAGGTTTGATGCATTTGGCAAATCATTGATATAAATAAGAAATAAAAGAGGCACCAGGGTTGAACCTTGAGGTATTCCATAATTATTTTCACATTGGTCTGACATTATTTTATTAATAATAATGCACTGTTGTCTATTTTTTTAAATAACTTGCAAGTACTTTATGAGGTTCACCACAAATGCCATATTTGTGTAATTTATTCAATAGTATTTTGTGATCAACAGTATCAAATGCTTTGGCCAAGTCTAGAAAAATGGAGCAAGTAATAACATTATTTTCTAAATTTTCAATTATTTCATTGCATACGTACCTGTGCTACAGCAAGTTCTGTTGATTAGTTTTCCCTAAAACCAAAATGAGATTTATGAAACACATTATTTTTATTAAAACAAAAGAATAGTTGTTTGTAAATGCATTTTTCAAAAAATTTTGAAAATATTGAAATTAGAGATATTGGTCTATAATTATTACAACTGTATATATCTCCTTGTTTAAATAAAGGTATAATTTCTGGCATTTTAAGTGATTTGGGAAGTAGAGGTTGTAATGCAACGATTGAATAAGTTGGTTAAAGTTGATGCAATTACACCAGCAGCAATTTTACGTATTTTACGGGGGGATTGTCAGATCGTGTACTCTTTGATGGATCTAAATTTGTTAATTTGTGAAATGCTTCTTCTACACTAATTGGTTGCAAGAAAAAAGAATTTATTGTTGTGCAAATTAGTGACGTGGATGTAGTTTTAGTGTTTTTTGTTGGGTTGATTTTGTTTGCCATATTTGTTCCAATTGATGAGAAATATTTGTTAAATATGTTGCTGACACAAACAGGATTTTCAATTAAATTTTTGTTTTCATTTTTTAATCTAATATGGTGTGATGATTTAGTTTTTTTCAGTTTTATTGTATCATTTACAGTCTTCCATAAAAGTCAACTATTATGTTGTGATTGTTCAACTTGGTTAGTAAAGTGTCTTTTTTTGGCCAGTTATATAATATGTGTAAGTTTATTTCTATATTTTTGATTTTGTTTTTTGTGTTTTTCCATCTTAGTCTTTATCATGTTTTGAAGTAATTTATGTTAAATTTTTATTGATATTAAAATGCCTTTTGATAACCATGATTTGCCATTTAATTGTTTTTGTTTACGAGACAGTTTTTGCAGTGAGGCATGTTTATTTAATACTGAATTAAACATTTTATTAAATTTTTCAAAACAGTTGTCTTTGTTTAACTCAAAAGTATTAAAAAGATAAATGTTTTCATTTAAGCCGACTCTTTCAGCATCAAAATGTGTTGTGCAACGTCTATATTCAGTTGAAATATTAGTAGGAGGCCTGAAGTTTTTTACTATTGTAATGATAGGTAAGTGGTCACATATATCACGTAGGAGAAGGTGAGAAGTTATTGTGCTTTCCTCATAAATTGAATAAAAATGGTCTAGCAGTGATGGACGTGTGTGTTTTACTATATGGGTATTATTTGATACGTATTGTTTACATCCATAGCTATAAATAGTATTTTTGTACTTTAATACCTTAGAACTATTTTTTTTTTAAATCTATGTTAATATCACCACAAACGTAATAAGTGCATTCATTTCTATTCAATTTATCCATAGTTATTTCTAGTTCATTGAGAAATGAGTTGATTTTATGATTTGAATGTCTGTATATTGTTCCAATAATAAACTTTTTATTATATTGCAAAGTGATTTCGATCCATATACTGTATCTTCACATGCATTTACATTTAAATTAAACTTATTAGTTTTATTGAATAAATATGAAGATTTTATAAACATTCCCACACCTCCAGCATTAGTTGAGGATTTAGCATGAATAAAATTATAGTTATTTAAAGAGTAAGGAAATAATAAATTATTTTTTAATTTGGTTTCACATATTGCTACTATATCAGGGGTTATTCTTGAGGTGATTAAAAGCTCTTCTATTTTGTCAGAGTTTTTTATTAAACTGCGGGGATTAATTTGAAGTATAATAAAATCTTTTGGGTTTTGGGAGATTTTAGCACTTGTTTTTAATGTACAATATTGGGTTGAATCATAATGAATTTTATTGATATTAACAGTTTTAATTTTTGATGGCCACAATTTTGTAAAGTCATCATTTGATAAGAAATGAAAAGGGAAAATTTTGTCATAGTTGCAAGGGTAAAAATATGGCATAAAAGGATCATCAAGCATGTTGCAGCCAGTAACTGTGCGTCTATTGTGTTTTAAATTGCTACAAAAAAAGGATGTAAAGTCACTTTGTACACAGTAAATATCAACATTAATTACATAACAGAGCAGTTTCTAAAAGCCTATATTGAAATTGAATAGATTGTAATTAAGTTTTTTTAAAATCTACATCTATATTAAGCTTAAACAAATCATCTGGTGAAGTAACAGTTATCCAATTACCAATTTCTTTGTCTTGATTGTGAGAATTAGATTCCACACCTGTTTGTTGGGCTGCTTTTTTCATCCGAATCTTTCCATTATATATATGAACCATAACAAATTGGTTGCAGCATTCATTTTTTAGATAATAAAATAATTTTATGCGAAGGGGAGTCAAATCTTCCGTGATGAAAATATCATTTAGTGTGTCAGCTTCTTTTAATTTTGATTTTGCATAGAGAAATTCACACCTTTTTTTATAAGACAAGAATCTTACAATAATAGGTCTAGGTTTACCAAGACGATGTTATCTTTGAATGTCATATTGTTCTAATTTGATTTTCAGAGTTTCAGCAATTTTAAATATTACATTTTCCCCATCGTCTCGGCAACTGGTTGTTTCTGGTACTCCATAAATGCAAAGATTTTTGCGCCGCCCATATTGTTCAAGTTCATCTTGTTTATATATATTTGTGTTTAGTGATTTATTTTTTCGTTTTCAGTTTTGATTTCTTTTAATTCCTGTTTAGTTTCTAATAATTCCTTTTTTAAAGCTTTTATTTCATCTTTTAAACCAGTAACAATGTCGTGAATCTCTGAAATTTTTCTTTTTTCATCTTCACCGAATTACTCAGTATTCGAACTTCCTTTACCTTTCCTGGACATTTTTTTCTTTTACAAATAAAGTAGGTTTATTAAATACAAATAACAATTTTTAATAAATTACTGTAAATTACTTATTCAAATACCTATACAAACTTAGATTACCTTATTCAAATAAAATTATTAAAACTATTACAACAAATTAAACAAATTCTTGAAAAACTTTTGCTGGTTATTATATTTATCTTTTCAGGCAACTTCAAAGGGCTTTGTAGTGAACTCATCGCCGCAAATCATCTTTCATTCATACTTTTATTCGTAACTGCAAAAATTTTCCGCGCATGTGTATTTTTCACACATTGTATTTCGCTTGCTGCAGATTTAAATTGCAGTGCTTTTCTGCTCGCTGCACAGTGTATCTGTTCTCACGACTATCGCCATGCTAAAATGCCGCATTTCTTTGTATTTTGCTTATGTACCACCTTTCTGTTGTTTTCCCCCAGCTAATCGTTGGCTGATCGCGCCATCAAGGCCATTTGTGCAATCATTTTTAACACACAGCTCTCAGGATGTAGCCTGATCACATAGTTTTATCGGTAAATAAGGTCAGACGTCACAATAATAAAGAGATAGAATCATTACGACGACATACGCGCTAGACCAATTCGTCGCCTCAGAGACTGATACGAGCGACCTGTGAAATTCGACTCGAGAATATTCTTGCAACTGATTTGAGCAAAAATTTAGCTTTGATTGATCCGAAGTTTAAATGTTGTTTTGTCCGTTTATTTGAAGTTGTGCCCCTTCTTAATAAAAAGGTGTCAAAGTTAGTTGTGTGCCAATAATCACTCACGCTATAGCTTCATCGAAAAATAGCGGTACGAGCCCAAAACAATCTACAAGCCGACGACCATACAATAAAACAACTGATTGTGACGTAATTTTAATAAGTTTTTGTTAAACGCGCACATTTAATTTCATTTAATTTTTTGTAATATAAATGTTTATTTCGAATCGAAACGTATTAGCCTAACTTAAAAACATATAAAAACTGACCTGAAATTGGTTTATGCGGTGAGAAATTTGAGAAAGTCAAAAAGAAAACATTCTGCATATATCACGATTTCATCTTTTTTGAAGGTTTGCTTGAGGAATTCAGTGTTTTTAATCAATGCTGAGTAATATATCAAAGGGTCAGAATATTTTCAAAAAAGCTAAAATATAAAAAAAACTGAGGAATGAAAAACAATTTTTGTACCTGATCTCTATTTTTCCCAGAAGTTAACATTGAATTAAAAAAGTCTTTGCTTCAAATCAATATCAAAGGGTACTTTTTGTCCCTAATACTGACCAAAAAAGATTTTCACTTTAATTTAATTAATATATTTAGTTATGGGCCTTGTTGACTACAATCAACATTATTTTTACTGTAGTCTATTTGTTGACTGTAACGAAACCTTGATTTGATCTATAGTTTTTAGAATTTAAGCACTTCTAACTAAAGATGCCTTTAAATTGCTATACCAGCGTTCTTCAAGAGAAATTGTTAAGAGAGCTAAAATTATTAATCATCTTATACAAACAGCTGCATTAAAAATTTTTGGCAACAAAAGTTTATTACAAGGTTTTTTAAGCAATAAATCATAAATACAAAACAAATTTACTTAAAAAAGAAATACAGCTCTTCCCATTCTTGCAGAAATTGCCTATTTTTATCTTTCTAGCTGTTTTTTTTTATTCTCAAACACGACGATAATTTAGCAGAATTTATTCTTTATACCAGTGGTTTTCAACCGCTGTGCCGCGAAGCGATGCCTTGAGCCATCAAAAATTTTGTTTGGCTTTTTGGCTTTTTTTGGCTTAATTTTTGGGCTTAATTTTTTGGCTTTGAGGTGCAAAGTAGCCGTGATTTTCAGACAAAAATTGAGAAATCATTGACAGATTTTAAATGAAGACCTTTTTATTATTAACCAATATAATGGGTGTGCCGCGAAAATTTAAATAGCTTAATAGTGTGACGCCATATAAAAAAAGGTTGGAAACCACTGCCTTACTCTTAAATTTTGCAGAAATTTAGCAAACAAAAGATAGAATTAAATCCTTACGTAACTCTTTATCTCTCCATTTATGGTTTCTGCTGAGTAAAATTCACGCAAGCTATTTAAACGCAATCATGCGAGACCAAAAGATCTGCTATAATTATTACGTCACTGGGAAACAACAGGGAAAATTATATACGGCACAAGAGGTACTCAACCATTTATCAACTAGAGCTAAAAGTTTCATGAGGCACTAACTAGTTTTAAAGCAAAATGATATATTCATATCTGTATTTATTCAAAAGACGCAAAAGAATAGTATCCTTGTGGATTTATCTTCGAATCGAAGTTTGGGCCGCGGGTTGGACATCACTGTGCTATACAAAATAAGTTGGTTTAATTGCAGTTTTTTATCCCAGGTTTCAATAAAACACGTACGCAAACAAAAAAAACGAAAATGATTTTGATCAAGTCTGCAACAAGATTAAAATTTTTTTTTTTTTTATTTATTTATTTTTTATCTCTATATTTATCTTCTTGACTCGCAGGAAAGCGACGGAGGCGCTATACATATGGTAAGCAATTACCCCGACCTGCTTCCGGAGATGCCAAGATATTTCTTTCTGCTAGTAATTTAATAGAGATATTACTGTAATTTAGAACTGCTTGCCAAGACCACCAAGCAGGGAAAAGTGCCGTAAAGTGTTTTCCCAAGAACACAATAGAATAGTGCAAGTGAGTTTTGAACCGAGACCATGTTGATCCTATGCTTACAAGTTTGCGTGAAGCCTTCGTCTCTAAAAGGCTTCCAATATTTTCGAACAGTTGCCTTACACTAATCCTCTATTTCAAAAAAGATTTCAAGTACTGTTTTTTGATGCGTTGATGAATCTGACCAAAGTCTATTATTTGATTGTCAAAAGCTTTACTTGCTACAATAAGTGCCTGGTTTTTTCAAATCGCACAACTCAGCAAGTCTGAATTAAGATTCCGACTCCTCGATTCGACAATGAGCTTGTGTCCTGTTTATTACAAGCCGTTTCATCTTGCGCTGCTCTACATTCTGATTTTTGGTGTTTTCTTTTATTCTGCTAGTGGAAAAACTTTTGAATAAGAATCGACCTTAAGAGGGAGCTATAAAGTCTATTTCATTCATTCAACCCTTGGTGCATGACCTTTTTTGTGTCTGTTATTGCATGAAAGGGTTTGTAAAATCCCTAATTACCATTTTAAATTTGTATTTTAATTACATTTGATTAAAAACTTAACTTTTTGATATCAAATCCAATAATCTTTTAATTGGTTTATTTAAGAGCAGTAAAAATAGATGGAAACTGTACCTTAACTTTTAAAATGCTAGAAAAACTTTTTAACATCAATTTTGTGGTGGAAAAAATGGCTGCACAAAAATGTTTAAATTTTACAAATTTTGTCTTTAGGCGTTATTGCTGATCAGTTGACCAAATTATTTGTACTATAATTAATGGAAAAATTACTAAATATAATAGGTGTTCATTTTTTGTTACAAGAAGAACATTTTGTTGAAAAAAACTGCTTGGAATATATTTGAAATATAATTAAAACTACGTTCCATGTTTCATTTTCTATTTTTTTTATGTATGCGGATTTATTCTTCGATCTTTTCTTTCACCTCAAAATCTCGACATCCCAGAAATTATCTGTATGCATTCAATTATAAAAAATGAAGGTTTAAGAGAGCAATTTAGATGCAATTTAGTGCCTTTACATTTCCCGTTTCCCGATTTTAGCAAAAAATTTCCGGTTTTTTCCTGACTTTAAAATATCAAAAACAAGGGTTGCCGGTAAATTGCTTGAAATCAATTGCTCGAAAAATAATTTCTCGAACTATCAATTCCTCGAAAGGCTGGTTACTCGAAAGGAATTGTTAAGTTAAATGAATAATTAGGGTTAGGGTGGACCTACTGTATTTGTTCGTTATTTTATTAATATGAAATATTGTGAGCAACACTTTTTAAATATTCTTCGACATTTCCATTGTCATCAAAGCAATCTGTCTTTCGAGCAATAGATAGTTCGACAAATTATTTTTTGAGCAATTGATTTCGCGAAATTTGTTTTCGTGCAATTAATTTCGAGCAATTTACGTCGATTCAAAAACAAGTATAGATCTATATCCTTTTTTTTTTAGATTTGAGTAAAATTTGTGATATAGTAATATTACTGATAAATTTTTATTTTATTTGACTAATTTGTTGCACCACGGTGATTAAACTAATGCGTCAGTCGTTCTCGCAATTTGACATTGTATATAAAAATCATTGTTTGACAATGTAACAACTATTGGTTTCAACTTGCTTACTATCAAAAACTTATCTAAAACTAATAAATCAAGCTTAAATGCAATATTTCTTGCTGATTTTACCTGTTTTTTTTTTTTTTTTCATTCTTAATAATCCCGTTTTTTCCGAGATCAGGAGATTGGGTTAGGTTTTTCCGTTTTCCCGGATTTTTTTAAAACCAGGAATCGAAAACTCTAATTAAAACCAATTCTTCTATCAATTGTTGGCTTTCTTCAGCATACATTATACGTATTGAGCATAAGCTGACACACAAAGCTTCAAACTATACTTAGTGTGTTTACTTGGTTTTTATTGAATACATTTATTGCTTTTATATTAGTACACGTTGAGTAGATGCCAGCGGCTTGCGGTCAGGGCATACAAATCATGCGTTGGATGACCAAATTTTTAGAAATTACGTGGCAAACTTTTGCGCGATGAGGTAGATATTGTTGAATTCAATAAAAAATATTATTTGTTCGGGATGAAATCTGAGGCCGATTCGAGACGAAGACCTTTTTTTAGAGATCCACTGCATTTTTAGGACAGAAAGTGCATTACTTGGCAACGATTTCAAGTGATAACTTTTTTTTAGAGATCACCTTAAATCTAGGACAAAAATTGGTAATGAACATCATGATATTAGGACTAAAAATTGGAATCTCACACAGGATTTTTTCCTATCAGTAAAATATGGCATGTCTTACTCATTCACTACCCATAAAATACACGATTGCATGACCCGATTTTGGCATGCCAATTGCATGACCAGTCTCCGAGGTCACCGCACATCACTGGTAGATGTAATACTAGTCAACCTAAACTTTGAAAAAAATTAAGGAGTTGCATTTTTTTTTGTTTATCAAAATTAAAAAAACGCTTTAAATTTTCTCTAGATTTGTGAGAGTTTCAAGATAACCAAAAATGCGTTTCCAACAAATATTCGGGTATACATTAAAATTTATTGCCTATTTATTTTTGTAATTTGTTCAATTTGTTCAATATGTTCAATGTGTGATGTGTAATAAGTTTAATGTGTTTTGAAAAAATTTTATTCAATAATAAATGTATATAGAAAAGAAATAGGGGTCTTTATGACCTCTGCAATGCAATAACGTAATGAATGCAATTTTCTTCTTTTCTGTCTATTCACCAGAATGAAGTTTTTATTCATCCATTCCAAAGAAATAAAAGTTTAAAATAGTTCAGCGAATTGATAAAGATCCTAGAAAACTACGCTTAGAGAAGCACCGCAAAGAATAATTTTCTGAAGACTTAATCAATTCGCTATACTATTCCACAGATCTTTTCATCCACTCAAAAATTAAATTTTGTCGGTATAGCTTGGCTAAGATTACTCAGAATTCTTGAAGACAGACTTAAAAACATTACAACCTTTTGCAAAGATGAAGTTTTTAACAAATTGGAAACGTGACGTAAAAATTGATAAATAACAACATCATATCAGAAGGTTTATCTTGTTTTTGGTATTTTCGATACAGATTATTTGATAATGAATTACCAAGTTGATTTTATGATAAGTTTTTTGCATAATGGTGGCTGATCAATTGCAATCAAAATATTTTATAAGCTAAGTTTGTTTTGTCTTGCTATTCATCACAACTTTTAATAAAAAAGTTAGAAATCGTTGCTTCGTTTATGTAACTTTAAATAATTGTAAAATGCAGAACAGTTAGCATTAAATAGTTGTTCATTTTTGGCTTGTGATCTGCTTAAATTAGCCTTACTTTTTATTTATCATTTTATATTTTTTTTGGGTAAAAGCTGACAATAGATTTTAAAGCAATATAAAAAAATCGCCGTAGTAATAGATTTTAAAGCAATATTAAAAAATCGCCGTAGTTCTTTTATAAAACATCTTAAACTACATATGCATCCCTTGTTGAATTATTAAACACAACAACTGTACTTTTCTTTTGCGTATAAAAAAGACAAAGATAACTAAAACTTTTAAACGTTATTTGTAGTTTTAATTTTTTAATCTCTTTTTATTGATATTTTTTTTAGAAAGAATAAGGTATAAAAGTAGTAGAGAAAATTATTGCGCTGTATTTTATTACAAAACTCCTTTATATTGGCTTTTGTATGCAAATATTAGACGCTTTTTGTACTGGCAAATTGCACTTAAATATATGACAAATAAGAAAGAGCGATCATGCAAGTTCTCCGTTTTAATAGCGACCGTAATCGACACTTTTTTGGTTCAATTTCACTCCTTTTCATGTTGCTGTCCCCTTCATGGAAAAAACATTTTTTATTCTTCTGTTTGAGGCTAATTATTAACGGATAATAGTTACAGTACTTGAATCACACAAATAAAAAGAATGAGCTACTTCATTAGAACAGCAGCGTCATGGTGCATCTAAAGAGATTTTTTTAAATTTTGCTTTACTTAATAATTTTGCCAATTTTTTAAAGATTTCTTGAACAATTTGATAATGATTTCGGATTGTGGTTGACTTTTTTTTGGTCTTCCGCTTTCCCGGCTTCGTATTGCGAGATACTAAATTTATTATATTTTTGTATGTACGCAGATCGGCAATCTCCAATGAATAAAGAAAAAAACGATAGAGGTATCTTTTTAATCGTAACTACTAATGTAAAATATCCATTTCTTTGTTTGAAGAAAAAATAGTAAAAAATAAACGTTATACGATGCTCAAGTATTCTTTATTTTGGTCAGTCTTTTGTTTTTTGCAGCTCGTATGTAAACTTGATGTCGGTATTTTTAAATTTTTCTTCCATGATTGCATCAATTCGTTCAGATTGACTGACAGTGAAATAGTCTTTCCATTCACCTACTTCACCTACACACAAATATATTAAAAGTTGTAAAAAGCACTTAGAATGAGAAAGTTGGTAAAGGCGTTTTTAGTTCAATAGATGTTCACGTAAGCTTGATATGTAAGCTACCCAAACCGTCCAACAAGCAGTAATTTAGTTTCAGAAAAAGTGGATAGCGGTATGTTGGATTTTGTTAAAAAAAAATTGAGTTTAAAAAGTTGCAACCAATGTTGCTAGCAATTAAAGGCAATAACAAAAGTAAAATTTTTGTTTATCGGACAAGTTTTATGCTTCATTTCAACTATACAATATACGCTTTTCTTCGGCAAAAAAGCAGTGCTTGTAAACACTTAAATAAAAATTTATCTCATCGAAAGATTGTTTGTAACCAGCACTTTTTAACATAAGATTATAGTTAACGAAAAATATAAGATGTAAAAACACAATCTACCTTTTCGCAGAACAACCTGAAGCATAGGAGTAAAGTTATGAATTTCTTGTTTTACATGAGCGAAAGTGCACGCGGCAGCGATAGATTCAGCTGTCTTGTCGTCAACTGGTTTATTTAAAAACTCAGCCAATTTCTTCACTTCTCCAGGTAAGTCCTATAAATGTACAGCTTCAAAAATTTTTTCATTGCAGTTATTTCTTATACAAGTATAACGCGTTAATTTAATGATATGATTGCTATAATATTTTTCAATAAAAAAATTTAGAAAATATTATTAAAGAAAAGTAGATTACTTTGGGATTAAAATAGAGCAATTGCCTTTCTACATCATTGTTGTAAATTTTTTGAAAGTAAGTTGCCAATTTTATTTTAAAAAATCTTAAAAGTATTTTCACGCTATAACAATTTTGCTTTCTTTTTTTTTATAAGAATGCAAAAACGAAATATATCTACCTTTGTTAACTCTTCATAAGTAACACAGCAAAAGTTTTTTTCATTAAAAAAAGGATACCAGCTAAGGATATGATCTGGATACCATTCTCCTGGTTTGGTATGAATAGGAAAATCTCCTACATTGAGCATGTTTTAAGTTGCAAAAAATATAAATAAAACAAGAGTTACCTCAGTAGAAATATTAGGTAGGGTTTTTGACTTGGTAAAAGAACATTTAAAATCAAACATAAACCTTGGAATTAAAAATTACCTCAAATATTTTGTGTAATAAATTTGTTTTTATTTCAAAAATTTTTTAGTCTTGATTTAGTTGTAATTCATTATTGAATTTTAACAAACACCTAACCATACAAAATTATTACTATTATTTTTTATATTTCAAAGAATTTTTTAATAATTTAAATGAAATAAACCAACCTTTTTCCTTTCCACCGAAATTTAAAAATATAAATGCAAATTTTGAAAATGACAGCAAAGATTTTTTTGTTATAGTTTTATACTTTTTATTTCAAACTTTTTTAATTATATTAAAATAAATGCTATTGAATTTTAGAAGCTATTTTATTTGATTGCAATCTTAATGCATTATTTAATTAATTTATTGACTGAACAGCTGTTCAGTTATTCAATCAAACTGCTAAACCAATAAAAGAAAAGTAAGTGGATTTTAAATCTGTAAACAAACCATGGAAAAAGTTGCTTCATAATCCCCCGATGCAAAATAAACATTTAAAATTCTTGTTACCACAATATAATTTTTCTATTAAAAGCCAAATGAGATTCACCTGCAACAGTGTGTTCCAGAAAGTTATTCCAACCATTTCTAATCATATCCTTATACGGGTCAATATCCTTAATCGGTATTTTTTTGCTAAAGTTCCGCCATGAAACTAGTTGATCTTTCGGGTTTCGATAGATATAAACAACCTTTTATCAAAATTGAAAACATATGGTAACAAAGCAATTAAAGTACATTGCAAATGCATAATGGCCATTCTTTGCGTGTGGGTGGGTGTTTTACAAAGGTGTCCTTTAAAACTAGAAAAACTACAGTACTATATCTTTATTAAAGAAAAAATTATTTAAAGCGTCTATAAACATGATTGAGAAAAAAACGGTTTGAGCATTGCAAAAATACGAATATCGAAATCTCTCAAATATATCGGGATATTTAAATATATCGAATTATTCTTCAAAATTACCTTATAGATTTTTCATTAATTCTATTAATTCTACTGTTTTTTTCTTTGCTACTACCAAAGCAGCAACTTACTTTAGCATTAGCTTTTAAGATTTTTTCGAAGTTGATTAAGTCAGGGGTCATATGAGTGCAGAACATTCTTCTCTTAAAAGGAAGTTTGTTGATAATTTTGAATTTTTCAACTGGAAAAATATTTTTTATATTTAGGTATACTAAAAGTATGTCAAATTCAAATTTCATTCATTAAAGAAAAATTCCTATTTTTCATCAACGCGCCAACAAAAAGTATCACCAAAATAGTATTTAAAAACAATATTTCATATTTATCTCAAAGCATTAGTTTATAGTTTAAATTATATACAATAGTTTAAATTGAGTAGATTTATAATATATTTTTTAAAAGAATACAACATCATGAAATTTCAATGTGTTCATAAGAGTTAATTTTCATTCAAAAAAAAGTTTTTTTTCATTATAGCTCTATATTTATTCTCCTGACTCGCAGGAAAGCGACGGAGGCGCTATACAAAGATAAAGCAATTACCCCGACCTGCTTCTAGAGATACCAAGATATTGCTGTCCGGTTGAAATTTTTTATTTTGTTTTTTAGTTTTTATAGAGATATGACTGAAATTGTATCAATAACTGTCATTTACAAAATTTTGTTGTAGGCTAGATGTTGATAGTAAAAGGACTAATTGATTTATCAAAGGAAAATATCAAAAAAAAATTTTAAATAAAACTTTTTTATGGGTTGTCACAACAATGTCTTAATTAAATCTACAAAATATTTAGTCGTCGTAATGATAGGAATAATGACGTTCGACATTGGCTGTACTGCTTTCATATCTATCTAGTATGCAATTTTTTTCTCAATTAAGAAATTAAATTAGCCTACTTCTTTTTGCTCTGAAATATGTTACTTAAGAATAATATAGTGTTACTCTAAAAATCCTTTTTAAACAGAGATGCTGGAACGTTTTGAATGTTTATATACTGTACAGTGCACATAGCATGATTCAACCCATTTAAACAAAAACTTGATGTGCGATAAAAAATGTATTTGTTCGCTGCTTATTCGAGAAATTTTCGGTTGTATACTTGAAACAACTGATTGAATAAAACATTTCTTTTGATCAAATTACGGTGATTAAATGAATATAGAATTACAGACAAAAAAGTTGAATTTCCAAAAATGCCTTTGCAGTTCACTTACTACTGATGTACTGTAAATATAACTACTTGCTTAGAAGTAACAAAATTTTATGGAGATTTAATACAGCTAAAATTTGTTTTGTTTTCTTCAGTTTATACCTTTTATTGGCATTTACAATAGACCAGGGGTCGGCAACCTGCGGCTCCGGAGCCGCATGCGGCTCTTTGATCCTTCTGTTACGGCTCTCTGTGGCTATCAAAAAATGAAGGGTGATTTACCCGTATGTGCATATCTATTAAAATTTTATTGTTGCTGTAGCAAGCGCTTAACTAAGTTTGTAATTCATCCATTCTGTTGTTTCAGTTCTTGTTTTTAAAGAGCTTCTTTGTGGTACAGAATTTTAATATCGCTTTAAACAAAGTCGATTTTTTCGGAGCCATAAGCTTTTCGTGACGCTCTCATCAGTGGCAATCGCGTCAAAATGGGACGAACCAGAGAAAAATTTTCTCTGGTTCGTCCCATTTTGACGCGATTGCCACTGATGAGAGCGTCACGAAAAGCTTATGGCTCCGAAAAAATCGTTCTTGTTTTTAGCTTATAATATGTGATAGTGATACTGTAAAGTTTCGACCATGTATAAAGTGAAACAGAGGAACAAACACTCACGTCTTATATCACTGAGCACATGTAATAAATGAAAGCATAACCACATGTGCGCGGTTTAGTTCATGGCATAATTGACATGGGGATCAATCACTATCAGACAACATGGTACAACGAAAGGAATTTGAGGTCAACCAATTTTACAGAAGCCGCTCGAAGAAAAATCAGCTCACTGCTGAAAACTCAAAAAGCCATTATAATGCCCGGATATTTTTGATTGTGACGTGATAATTAATGAATGACATAGCCACTAATATAGTTTCTAGGAGTCTGCTAGCAGCGGTGAGAAAGGACGCACGCAGTAAAACTGCTCTGTAAATAAGTGTAACAAAGAAAGCAACTATTATACTTTTTGCGTACCATATTAGTCAATTTAAAATTATTTTTTAGGTTGCTAGTTTTGCTAGTTTTAGAAAGATAACTTTGTAACATCCAACAACTATGAGTAAATCTAAGAAAAGAAAAGTGTCTGAAGAAAACAGAACGTTCAATGATTCGTGGACAAATTCATTTGCTTTCATCGCTGATAAGACCGGTTTACCAGTGTGCTTAATATGTAGGAGAAATTAGCAAACAACAAAAAGTCAAATGTTGAAAGACATTTTCAAAATAAGCATTTATCTTTTGCTCAAAAATATTCAGAAGGAGATGCGAGAAAAAAGCTGTTTTAGAACTAATGCGGAACGCTGATTGAAGCAAACATCAATTCAATAAGTGGATCAAGCCTGCAAATTCAACCACGTATGCCAGTTTTGTGGCCGCTCAGGAAATAGTCAAGCATAGTAAGCCATTCACTGAAGGAGAATATATAAAAAATTCATTCATTAAGATATCTGAATATTTATTCACGGACTTTAAAAACAAGAGTGAAATCGTGCAAAAAATCCGTGACATGCCACTCTCTGCAAAAACTGTTCAAGACAGAACCTCCAAACTGGCACAAGACATCACCAAACAGCAAATTAAAGATATAAATTCCGCAGTAGCGTACTCTATTGCCTGTGATGAGTCTAAAGAAAAAAGTGATATTGAACAAATAGCACTATTTTGCCGATATGCAAACTCTGCTGGGCCACAAGAAGAATTGATTTAGTTAATAGCTCTGAAAGGCCAAACGCGTGGGGAAGACATCTGTGAGGCTGTCTTGGAATGTTTAAGAAAAAAAGGCATAAATACAAACCACCTGGTGTCGGTAGCTACTGATGGGGCACCAAGCATGACAGGTGCGCACAAGGGCTTTGTAGTTTTACTGCAAAAGTCGTTGGACAGACAGCTGCTGACTTTTCATTGCATCTTACATCAAGAGGCCCTGTGTGCTCAAACGTTTCCCCCAGAATGCACGCAAGTAATGAATGTAGTCATTCAAATTACCAATAAAATAATGGCAAAAGCTTTAAATCACCGTCAGTTCCGTATGTTATTGGACGAGGTGGATAGCATGTACTCTGATCTCTTGTTGTACAATCGTCGTCGTCGTCGTCGTTTGAAGGGCATCCACTCCAGGCCAGACACAAACAGGACTGGGGCCGAGGGTTTATCCTTTTACTACCCCAGACTGCTGTACTGCCTGGATCAGATGCTGGCAGTGATATCATTAAGCCAGCATCGAGTTTCGTCATCCAAAACCGTCAGACCTCGTGCTCCATGTGGTGCCCGATGTATAGGGCACGCTGTTAGTACATGGTCTGCGGTTTGCTCAGAGGCGCCACACTCGCAATTCGGTGAAGGAGTTGTACAATAAAGTACGGTGGCTATCCAGAGGGGAAGTGTTGAAACGCTTTGTGGTATGTTTGAAAGAAGTGAAAACCTTTTTGGACAGCAAAGGGCTTAATTATCCTCAACTAAAACAGGCGGAATGGCTGGAAAAGCTACACTTTATAGTAGACATGACGGTGCACCTGAACACGCTCAATACAGCTCTTCAAGGGAGAGGACGCACAGCCCTGCATATGCTGGAAGATGTTTTGGCATTCGAACGAAAGTTCGCGGTTTATGCCAGAGATTTACAGAGAGGTACATTATCTCACTTCCCTTGTTTGAGAGAGTTCAAACAAACTCACAGTGACATTATAATAAATTTGGAATATTTGCAATCCGCAATCATAGCAATGCAAAGCTCATTTGGGAGACGCTTCTGTGAGTTTAGAAAAGAAAAGAAAACTTTATCCTTTCCTGTTTCTCCCTTCAGAATCGATCCATCGAAACTAAATATGGTTACATTGGCAGGTGTGAGTCAACCTGATTTTGAAGTAGAATTGGCCGACATAGCGGACAAAGACATATGGATATCTAAGTTTAGACGCCTGACAGCTGACCTTGAAGATGAAGCCCGTCAAAATACCGATCTTGCTCAGGGTCACAATTGGAGTAAAATTGAAAAACTCCCAAAACCGGACCAATTGATTTTCAAAACATGGAATGCTCTCCCCGATACGTACGATAACATGAAAAAGTATGCATTTGGAATCCTGTCGATCTTTGGATCCACATACGTATGTGAGCAACTTTTCTCGAACATGAACTACATTAAAAACAGATATCGCACACGTCTCACAGATAACAGCTTACAATCCTGTGTGAAGGTGAAGGTGTCATTCTACAGCCCTAATGTGCAGAAGCTTTGCGCTGAGATGCAAGAGCAAAAATCACATTAAGTCTGATTGCATGAACTGCTTTTATAAATGCAACACATGACATTTTTTTATTAAAATCAGAAATACAATAGAAGTAATGCACAGTGTTGTTTTCCTTTGATTGTGAAAATAGTTTTGCGGCTCACAGTGCTTTTTATTTTTTGGAATATTGGTTAAAATGGCTCTTTAAGTGCAAAAGGTTGCCGACCCCTGAAATAGACGAACAGGTATAAACACAGAAAAAGTCTTTATATTCATTTTGTGCCTTATTGTTATATTTATATTTTAGATTTAATGTTTTGTTTGCTGTTATACAAAGAGTCAATAAAATGTTGCTTGATTGTACAACCAGCAAAAAATAAACATGTTTTGGAATTTAGGTCAGACAGGACAAAGAGTGTCATCTGCGGTAGTCTGCAGACAGGACAAAGTGCGTCATCTGCGGTAGTCTGGATCACGCATGCCAAATCTAGGTTCACTTAAATCCTGTCAAAATGGTTTTGAGTTTCACAGTAAAACCCATCAAAGAGAGACTGTGAAAAAACAAAAAATGCAGACGCCTTTTAAGAATTAAGTTTTACTGCATTACTTGATGCATAAAGTTGTGTAACCAGCATTGTTAGATGTTTTGATTTAAAAAATTTTTTGATTTTTTCACTTTCTATTTCCACGCAACTTGTTCAAAGCACATTGGCTCATTTATCAGTGCTGCATTCCATCGCTAAGAGCAGAAAACCTTATAGTGTATTACCTTACTATTAAAACAACAGCAATTTTTTTCACATGTCGGTATTGAATAAATTTTAGATAATTACGCTTACCCGTGCCGTATTCCAGAAAAAAGAAATCATATGTAAAAGCTTGGGACAAATTTAACCATTCTTGATTTTCGTTGTATAAAATGTGTCGAACTATTTCTTTCATCCATGTTGTGCCTGGAAAAATATCGCCACATCTTGTGAATTATTATTACTACGAATCTGCTGTTACATATTGTCACAGCATGAAAATCATAACCTGAAATAAAGCTAACCTTGAATAAGTCACCCAAACCCTGATAAATTTTTTTCGTAATCAAAACCTTACAATTCAATTTTAATAGTTCCATTTGCGGTTTCATGGTGCGTCCTAACCTATTACAGTTTTCTTTTATGTACTTGAATGTTTCATTTTATAAAGCTAACCATGTATCATTGTGGAAAAGGGATGTTACAATTTTATACGAAAGAAAGTATTTAACAAGGCAAATGCCGTATAATTCAATTAAAACTAAAAAATCTTGACTTAAAGTCGAAAACTACGTTGGCAGACTTTAATCAAGAAGTCAGTGGTGGCTACTATATGAAGTAAATAACGGCCCCAACTGGCTCTCCTTTAAAAAAAGTAGTTAAAGTGGCCTCCTTTAAATAAAAACTGCTTCCCTTCGTAGTAGCGTGCCTCACCTTAAAAAATTTTTTCAGTCTAAGTATATACCTTTTCCTGGTTTTCACTTGCTCTAAAAGCATTATAGAATTTGAACCAGCCCTTATAATTTTTTAAATTCATGTTTATTTTTTGGCCCGCACTTGACTTTAAAAAACACAAAAAAAACAAAGCAAGATAAAAATAAATCCTTTATTTTAATTATACATTTTTTCTTCTAAGATTAGACTTAGAAAATGGCCTCCATTTTATAAAGCCATCACTGCAAGAACCCAATCTACTTTAATACTGGGGAGAAAAGTTGGTACTCCAGAGTTAATCTACGCCGGCAAAAGATTTTTTTTGGAAGCTTAAACAAAGTTTTATATTTTTGCTTTTAGATTTAATATTTACCGGTTTTAGGGAAGGATATGATGAAGACATCTTCTTCTCGAATATTCCAACTGTTGTAAACGAAATCTATGACAGAGGATGAAAAATCGGGAATAATGTTTCTTCCCTTGTAGGTTTGTAACACTGAGGTCTGAAAAGGATTTTTTATCCAACTTTCTAGAAGTTCGCATTCATCAGAAGTAAGTTTTTCCGTTAATAAATGAAACTTTTCCATCTATAGACAGTTTTGTTCATATTACTCTTCTCAATTGAAATGTAAAAATAGTTATGTAAATCAAATTCAATGTTTATTTCAGTTTACAGATTTTGAAAAAGTTTGAAAACTAGAATTTATCTAGAAAAGTTATTTTAACTTAAAAATATTTTACGGTATCAACATACTGGGCTGGAACAATCCCAAACATATAAATTTGGGTTTGTGTTATGTAAATCACTGTACCATGCAAAAGTAAATTTTAAATTGTGAAATAACTTTTCAAAATATTTATTTGACTAGTAAAAAACAAACAAAAACGCCAACTGTAGCCTAATTTAATAGTCTAGATCGATGGTTTCCAACCTTTCTACACCAGCGGATCGGTAAAATTTAAAAAAATGTTCACGGAACGGCAACGAAAAATCGTATAGTGCTGGGCTTCTTTAACTTTTTTTATTCACGACCCCATTTATGATTGTGAATTTTTTCGTGACCCCAGATAAATATTAATTGAAAATATGTAAAACTTTTATGATGATTTGTCGATTAGGTAACAATAAATGTATACCAATGAAAAAATATAATTTTAGACTTTGTTTAGAAACATACAGAAATATGAAATTGAAAGTTCACAAAAAGTGTAAAATTTTATTTATTATACTTACAAAATGGCAGATATTAACTGGTTAAGTATACAAAAATTAAAGCAAAAAGTTGTTTGTTAATGAGACGAATGCACTTGTTTTTTACGGAATACCAATTAAATCTTAGTGCAATATTTGACACTGCTGGACGTAAAATTTTTTGAACATTTTTTAGTGATGAACGATATGTGTTAAAGCTGAAGCAGTAATTTTACATAAAGAGTAATTACAGCTAAGCTCTTTAAAGAGATTCAGTACTAAACACGGAGATTTCCGGTGTTACGTTTTACATTGACGCTTTAAAAAATACCAAGAGCATGTTACAAACCTAGATCATCATCTATGATGTCATAGATAATTAATATTTCGATTATTTATCGAATCAATATAAAACTATATTAATCTTGCGATGTCCACTCTTGCGTTGCGATGGAACAAGGACAACTGACTACACTAGCACAAATGTCAAATTTATAATCACATGTTAGTGCGCGCGCACATTCAAACACTTGTTTAAATACACATCTAGATTTTATAAATTCATATATTTAAATGCTTTACATTACAATCTGAAGACCCCAAGATTTTGCTAACCCATAGTTTAAGGAACCCTGGTACAGTGAATAAAACTGATATTAGAAATCTTTTTGTTAACCAAAATTGGCGTTGCGTAACGTAATGCAAGATTTTGGCATAAGATATCTATTTAAAACAAAAATTTACCATAATGTGGCAATCAAATCAACTCAAACAACAAAATGTTAATCTATTTACATATAAAATCAATGTTAGTGTAAAATTTGCTGCTGTTTCGCTGCCAGTATGCGAGACAAGCGAGGCATCAAAAAAAGTTTCTAAAACCCTTAGTTCTGTCTGCATCGGGGTTCTGTGACACTCAACTTATCTGAGTATGCCCTTTTTGTAGTTTGCTCTACCATTGCAGTAGTTTAGGTCCTCTGATACTTGCTTCATTTCGATTTTGAGAATTACTTGTTTCAAAAGTTTTGTTTCAAAAACCTGTTTTATCCTGTTTTAGAAACCTGTTTTATCCTTTTTGTTGTTTCATTGATTTCATATGAACCTTTATGCAGTTTAACAAGACTAACTATATTAGCACTTCAAAAGTAAAAAATGGCTTTGTATTAAAATTTTTGTAAGCTAGACAGAGTTTATGATGAACCATTGTAAACGGCACAAAATCTCGGTTATCAAAATGTTAACCTTCATAATTAAACAATTTCGCGTCATCAAAGAAGGCGAGGTACGCCATTTAATGCTATAAATCGGTCAGGCGTAAAATGAGTTTTATAGAAAATAACAAATCTGCGGCGCTTACAATTCCGTATTAGAATTAGCTTGGCAGAAATGAAAATACTTTGCGGACCGGCAGAAAATACCCGGACCGGAGGTTAGCAACATCTGGTCTAGATTGTATACTTTTATATTTTTATTTATTTATTTTATCTCTATATTTATCTTCCTCACTCCCAGGAAAGCGACGGAGGCGCTAATATATAGGGTAAACGATTACTCCGACCTGTTTCCGGAGATGCCAAAATAATGCCGTCCGCTTGAAAATTAATAGAGATATGACAGAAATTTAGAACTGCTTACCAAGACCACTAAGCACGGGAAAGTGCCGTAAAGTGTCTTTCCCAAGGAGAAAACATAATGGTGCCAGTATGTTTCGAACCGAGTCCATGTCGATCACAATCCTGGCGCTGAAACCAGTTGACCATGCTGCCGACACATTGGTAACCTCATTGGTAAAACCTCACAAATATCATTTAAACTCTTTGATTAGATTTTGTCGGTTAAATTGACTCTTTTCCGATAAAGTCTTAATGGCGTTGTTAAAAAAAAAAGATAAAAACAAAACTAAGCGTAAAAGATTATTTTACTGATATTAAGACAATCAAACTTCCGGAACCAAAAAATAATTTTTTATCTCATACAGGTCTATATCGTCTGCAAAAAAGTTTGACTTCTTATTGTTTATAGCTGACTTTAAATAGAACATACATTTCTACTAGTCTACGTATTGCATAAAAGAGTTTGACAGTTTTTTACTGTAATTCTTGAATTTTAACGAAAACCTTTCTGTGAACAGGTTTAAGTTGATATCGCTGACTAGTAGGCTCAATACAAGTAAGATAAAACTTGCATATTACGCTATTGGCTTTGTTGTTCTTTTGACAAAGTAATGGCACGTTTTTTTGAAAGACTTACGCTAACAGAGCCGTTAAAGTCACAAAATATAATCAAAGCGTGCTGCTATATTTTGATTCTTTATTGAGGTACGTCACGAATATTAATGTTTAATGATTCTATTCCCGTTATCATATAATCACTGTAAGCCTAATGCTTTTTAGACTCTTACATTAACATTTCGTTTGTCAACCAACTGGTTTGGGAACCATATTATTGTGATAGCCTGCCTGTCTGACCTGGAGTGGTTGCCCTTCCAAACAAACAACGACGATATTGCCTAATTAAACTTTACTTATAGGTGGGTAGGTTTACTCAACTTTATCACGCGCTGTTGCATAAACACTTCGAATGGTATCCCTTGACAACCATTATGCTGGATGTCACCAGGATCGGACATATTTTCATAGGCACATGAAAACATTTGAAGAATGCTCTGGGCTAAAAAGTACAATAGTCTAAGTAAGCAAGCTGCAGATGTTACCACGTTGTTAAAAATTAATTTGGATTTTTGGTATTACAGCAAATGTTTACGAAATGCATTTTATTAAGTAAATTGGTTAATTATCTGTTTCAAGTGCATGTCATTGAAAAAATCATTTTTGATGCTTATGATCAGTTTTAACAGCCTGGTCAAACAATGCAACCTTATTTGGCAACAACTTTTTATGTGGTTTTCAGGCTGGCATTTAGAGCGGGATCGGCAATCTTTTTGGCACCAAAAACCGTTTCAGGAGGACCTTATCTTCCGGACCGGTTTTTATTAAAAAAAAACAACTGTTTGGCATTAAAGATTTCTCTCAAAAAGTTTTAATCACAATACGTGTTTTAAAACTGCTTCCATAGCGAAAGTAAAGCTTTAGGATGACGGTTTGACTGTAGGGCTTGCCCAGTTATGCCAAAAAATGATGCAACAACAAATTAAAAAGATTGCTATCAAATCGTTGGATTAGTTACACACATTGTTTCTGCGCGGCCCAGAACAAATTATTTATGTACGTTGAATTCTAACCCCTGATCTACTAGAACCCCAATTTATTAAAGTTTTTGGGTTATTTACAAATGTAAACTGTTTGTTTTCTAAAAAAATAATTTAATTAATAATATTTAGCGCTAACTTTGTTATCAAGTACTTTTGGAAAATTTGGTGTAAACTCAGCCTTTGTTTCTTTTAATATGAATTTATTTATTTTTTTGTTATATTTTTTACAAAATTTTCTAATTAACTGTTGCATAATCTTAATTACTATTACAATCAAAACAAATATTTTCCTATACATGTATTTATTAATTTATACGCAAAAAATAAAATCATGACAACACACATCACTAATAATACAATAGCGACATCTATTAATAAGAATTATGCTAAAAATTGACACTGCTAGCAGTTCAATACGTAGACAAGTGGTTTTTGTTACAGAATTTAAATATTGTCACAAACTTTGTTCAGGAATCCTAAAGGACCAGTTGAGCTAGGTAACCCGAATACCTACGCTGAAACAAAGCTGTGTCTAAATTTTATTTTATTCCGGCTCGAAAAGTAGCCTGCTATAAGCATGAAGCTTTTATACAGTTGGTTTGAACGAAAGCTCGGATTGATCTGTTGAAGGTTCTTCTTCACAAACAAACAGAGACCACTGTCTCTAATAAGAATGAATGTATTACCAAATTCACGACCGACGAAATTTCTATTCCACGCTTTGCCAAACTGCAAAGCGAAATCAACATTATAACTTGATTCAATCAACACAAATGATTCTACCTCCGTAGAACACAACTCCAAAACACTGGCGCAAAATAAATTCAACACTCGCCCCAAATTCTACTTTCTCTCAAAGCGGCGCTTTTCGCTTTAATCGTTTCTCATAGTCCGCTTTCTCTTTTTCGTGTCTCTGATTGCGATTTAGCGAGCGTACAAATAGACAAACACCGCGTGAGGGCGAACTCACTCGAATAAACCAGATCATTCTACAACTCTCTAGAGCAGTGCTACTCAAACTTTTTTATGCCGCGTACCGGCTGAGCACCTTCCCTCACTTGACGTACCGGTCAATTTGCGAAAAAAAAGACAAGAGCAAAGTCATTATTACTTTTGTAACAAATACACAATAAAAGCAAGTCACAAACATTTTTATTAATTGTCTTTCGAATTCTGATGCGAAGTGTGCGCCTGCTTATTTGTAACTAGCTTATCCAATTGCGGTTCAATGAAAGACAATGCTACTCGAAGAGGAGCATGGATATTCAACGCGTTTCTGTATTTTTCCTTTAAACAGCTCATGGTAGAAAAGCCGGCTTCACATAGATATGTAGAAGGAAATGGAAGCAGTGTTTTAATAGCCATGCCACTCAGTCTCGGATATTCTGCTTTTATTTTGATCCAGAAGCTTGCAAGAGAGTTTGATTCAAAAGAGTTTCGCAAACCTTCATCAGCAGATAGCTCCAATAATTTATCTTTTAAATCGACACTTATATTTAACTCTTCTACGTTTACAGTTGGGGCAAATGGGTTTCGAATCCATTCATTTCCTCTTCGTGGATGTTTTTGTTCCGGAAAATAATGTTGAATACGTTCCACCAAATTTGACAAATGTTCTGTGGCAGTATCTTGAACACATTTGACGTCCAAATTGTCTCCTGCATCGTCAATAACAGTAGCTAACTGAGGAAACATGTTGTAACAATTGTTTGAGAGTCGAATCTTCCATGCTTTCAGCTTTCGTTGCATGCCGTCAATTTTATCTGCTGTTGCAAAAAGTGAAGCATTTCTTCCTTGCATTGAAGTGTTAAGGACATTAATAATAACGAAAATGTCAGTTAGGTAAGCTAGCAAAGCAAGCCATTGTGAATCACGAAGTAGCTTCGCCCAATCTGGCTTTCTGTCATGCAAAAATACTGCCAGTTCGTTTCGGAGCTCATATACGCGTGATAAAAGTTTTCCCCTCGACAGCCAACGCACACTGGAATGAAATAATAGTTTCCTGTGATCTGCTTGCATATCCTCGCATAAAAGGGCAAATAGTCTTGAATTAAATGCACTTCCTTTGATATAATTAACAATTTTTACGACCTCGCAAAGCACATCATTTAACTTCGTTGACAATTTCTTGGTTGCAAGACTTTCCCTATGAATAAAGCAATGCGTTGAAGCACATTCTGGAGCCAACTGCTTAATTCGTGTAATTACTCCCGATTTTTCTTCTATCATTGCAGCAGCACCATCGGAACATACTCCAACGCAATTCTTCATATCTAATCCTTTGTTTTCAATGTAATCAATAATAGTCTTTGATATTTCTGCACCAGTTGTTCTACGTGGAAGAGCAGCAGAGAAAAAAACCTCTTCTTTTAATTTGCCTTTATATTTATAACGTACATACACCATCAAAATTGCCATGTTTCCAATGTCTGTGCTTTCATCTAACTGTAAAGAATAGTACTTGGCCAGTTTAATTTGATCAACTAGTTGAATTTCCATATTATCAGCCAAATCAGCAGTTCGTCGAGCAATAGTGTCGTTTGAAAGAGGAACTTTTGCAGCCTTTGCAGCTACTGCCTCACCAAGTACTTCTAAACAAACGTCTTGAATACAGCCTTTCACTAATGTCTCACCAATACTGTACAGTTTTTGAGCTTTTGCAATTCTTAGCGCCACTTTATAAGATGAACGTAAAGCTTTAGTATTTACATGAGCCAGGCTGTACATCTGCTTTTTTGCACTTTTTAATTCACTTCGTTTCCTTTTAAAAAACTCTTTCGGCTTAGAACTATAATCTTTATGTTTTGAATATAAGTGTCTGTTTAGATTTGAAGGTTTCATTGAGTCATTGCTAAGTACAACTCCACAAACAACACATTGCGGTTTTTGTACATCTGCCTCATCTGCGGCAATGAAGCCAAATTTTAAATACGATGGATCATATTTTCGAACAAATGTTGAACGACTTCTTTTTGCAGTCAACACCTCAGTGCTTCCAGCATCACTTTCGTTTAAATCACAATCACCTAGGTCTGAAACTGATTGTCTCTGTTTCATATATATGTCCATAGGACCACGCTTTGCCATTTGTAAAACTTAGCTGAAACTACACTTTTTATAGGCTAATATGGGCTAACAGCTAACTCACTTTCTAAAAAAGAACAAGGTTTATAGCTTCAACAAATCTATGTAAAAACATGCTCAACTCACTACAATCATTTGATATTTTGAAGTCAGAGTGTGGCCGATCGATCGAGCCTCTCACTTCTCTACTCGCTATTGGATGGACGCTGCAGGTATAGTCAAGCACGTGGACACAGCACAAACACACAAAAAGCATGATCATCTCGCATCGAACATTGCGATATTTTGTTGAAATAATGGATAACAATTACGAAATAACATTTCTTTGTGATGTAACTGGTAAGTCGTTGTAGTAGAGGCCCACCAAACAGTCTATAGCTGGGAAAACAGATTGAACATTATCGTTGTCTAATAATTATTATATAGACGTTCTGATCAACATAAAACAAATTACTCAATTTACAATTTCTCTTAATTGACAGCGTACCGGCAGCCAAGTGCTCGCGTACCGGCACCGGTACGCGTACCGGCGTTTGAGTAGCACTGCTCTAGAGAATCTCTTATGCTAGAACCACGTAGTATATTCGCGCATATTCTACTACAGTGACGCTGATCAAAAACATATTACGTCAATACTGTCGGGCGTAAAGAGAAAAAGCGAATCGGATGTTGCATCGCATAATACGAGAGCAGCGCTCAACGGCGGCGTGATTATTATTTCGTAATGAAACTTCGAATTTATACCGGGAATAAATTACATTGTCATGATTAAAATTATTATAAATGAAGTGTGACAAATATAATCAGCAAAAAAATTTCGAGATGAGTTTGCTGCTGGCTATAGTTCAATATATCGAATGAAATTTTACCAAATCAAAAAATGCTTGGTTTTAATTTTAGTGTATTTTAATAATCGTTATTTCAAATTCTTCGTTTCGGCATTTTAGAATCAGTCTATAAATTATTAAATATTCTTTTTATTAATTAAAATCGATTTCAACTACATACTAGTCATCTTTTGTTAAATCTACAAATTGGAAGAATAAAAGTTTTCAAACGATGCAATATTGTAAAAACTATATAGAAAAAAGTTTTTTTAAGTAGTTTAGATCATTAATTGGTAAATAATTAAACTTAAAATTTAAATCTAATAATTTATCATAAAATAAAATGTACTCAGTTGACTAAAATAAAAGATAAAATTTAAATATTAAAGAAAAATAATCCTATAGAAAATTTTTTTTAAAAAACAACTTGTTAAAATAAACTTAAACTGTCAAAATGCTAAGCCTCTGAACTGCTCATGTAGATTAAATTAAAATTACTTACAATAATAAACATTATAAAAAACAGCTGATTTCAGTTATGGCTTTAGTACGGTCCCCCCTAAAAAAACGTTAAAAATTGGACCCTCCTAAGCAAAATATTGCACTATTTCTTCATAGTAGCACCACGACGGTGGCCCCCTGTTTGCGCCTTAACTTTGGAACGAAAACAGGGATAGTGCACTCGATTTATAGTGAGGATCTTTTTTCTTTTTTTAGAGATCACTATAATTTTGTACATCAATTGATAGTAAAGACTTTAAGATTACTTTATTTTGGAACAAAAAAACTTGGTGCGCTAAAAAGTGGCCCGCTCTATTTATCTTGGACCTGCCTCTTCCCCTTTTCTAAGGCCATCACAGGCTGATTTCATGTTTATAAAACCGATCCGGACGTGTATATAAAGTCAAAAATTAATATAGAATAATTTATAGTAATTTTAAATGTAAATCAAGACAGAAATGATTTAACGGTGAAATAAACAGTGCAAGGTGGTGATAATATCTCATAAAGTATGAAAAAATAAAACAAAAAGTAAGTACTTTTTAAAAATTTTGCTTTTTCACTACTTTATGAATTATGAGACATAATCACCACCTTGCACTGTTTACCTATTTCACCGTTAATTTATTTCTGTCTTGATTTACATTTGACATTACTATAAATTATTTTATATCAACTTGCGACTCTCCATACACGTCACAATTGCCTTTACAAACATGAAATCAGCTGTTTTCCATAATGTTTATTATCGTATGTATAGTATATATTTAATTTAATTTACATGAGCAGTTTAGAGGTTTAGCATTTTTGACAGTTTAAATGTATTGTAACAAGTTGTTTTTAAAAAAAAATTTTTCGATAGGATTATTTTTCTTTAATATTACAATTTTACCTTTTATTTTAGTCAGCTGAGTACATTTTATTTTATAATAAAAAGTTAGATTTAAATATTAAGTTTAATTATTCATCAATTAATAATCTAAACTATTTAAAAAAACTTTTTTTTATGGTTTTTACAATATTGTATCGTTTGAAAACTCTTATTCTTCCAATTCGTAGATTTAACAGAAGATCAATCGTATGTAGTTGAAATCAATTTTAAATTAAATTAATAAAAAGAATTTTTAATAATTTGTAGACTGATTCTAGTATGCCAAAATGAAGAATTCGAATTGAGACACATCTCATGAGCAATCGTCGTAAAATCTCCATCCCAAAGGGTTAACTGATCCGCTAAATTTTTTAACAAAATAAACAATCCCTTTTTACATAAAAAATGGAGATATTTATATAAACAAAAATTTATATGAGTTAAAGGTTACAGTATTTGTTTTTTTTATCCGGTTAATGTTATTGTTCTTTTTAATTACTTTTGAATATTGTTTCGGTGTCTAATTAAAAAAGCTATGTTTTCGGTTTAATAAAAATTAAACATGATGAGGTTCTTTTTACCCGGCCAGTCTCTTACCTGCGTTTGTTTGATTTTAAATACAAAAGCTACAAAAATCAAAAAATATAGCCAATATTCTTATTTACAAATATACTTATACAATTCAAAATTACCTTCCTGACGTCCTCACCGCAAGAGGGCAGTCAGAAGCCTGTGGAAGAAGACTTTTAAATTGAATTCACCTTCCGGAACTATTCTACCTAGCATAAGCAAAATATTTTTTTCTTTCGTTTTCTAACAAATCTTGTTTTTATTTGGAACACTTAGACTAAACCCAATTTACGCAATAAAATTAAAAGTGATTTATTATGGATAAAAGATACTACAATAAGTATAGTTACGATCGTAAAAAATTTGAAAAAATTAACTGTCCAAATAAAAAACGCTTTCAGTAGTTGAGAGAAAAAAGTTTCAAAAGCAAAAAACTAGAGGAAAGAATATTTAAAACCGCATTGCACCATTAAAAATAGGCTTAAATTTGCGCGTAGCTTTCAATATAATTTACTGTAAAAACAAAAATTTGTTTTAGCATATCTGTTAATTTATCTATAACTACTCAACTTAATCCAAACCACATAATAATTAATTCAAACCGCAATTATTATGTGGTTTGGATTAAGTTGAGTAGTTATAGATAAATTTTTTTTTCATATGTAAAAAACCAAACCTAAGTTCTATAATTCTGCAAGAACAAAAATTGTGCTCTGAAGTTGACTGAGTTTTTGTTAATCGCGCAAGCTTTTGTGAACTATATTACTGCTCAGTTCGTTAGGTGCAACGAAAGTACAACCCAAACCAAAATTTACACCAACAGCATTAAACGTGATATATACACAAATAATGACGTAACAACATGCAAAATTATGTTTAGAAAAAAACTAAGGTTATTAGAATAGGGCAGTACAATAAATTACAATAAGTTAAAAAAGATAATATGTGTAGGAGAAAATGGCATGCGTACATAAAACCGTGCGAAATAAAGAAAAAAATCTTAAATGACGCGCACGTTTATACAAACAAATATTACAGATAATGGGACATGAACAAGTAATCACTATTTAAACTTTAATTAACACAAACCAATTTAAAAATGATTTTTTGTTTTTTGACTTTCTGTTGTTGTTTTGTTGTACCTTTGACTATTTTGATAACTAGTAATCTATTTTCCCACGCGTGACCCAATTTATTAAAATGTTCGGCTCCAGGTTTGTTTCTCTATTGTGTTTAATGTCGCTCCTGTGTCCATTCATCAATTGTCTTATAAATTAAATTGCTTGTTTCTTCGATGAAAAACTAAATTAAATTGCTTGTTTCTTCGATGAAAAACTAAATTAAATTGCTTGTTTCTTCGATGAAAGTGGGAAGATATTACTGGATTTGTATAAATAAGCCTAAATGAATTACAATTGAAATTTCCACGATTTTTATACCGTGGGAACCAGTTATAGTTGAATTGGTATTTGCGTTAGGGACAAAGATCGCGTTTAGGAGATTTACAGGGAAAGATGTCCGTAGTCAAAATTTCATTTAATAGAGAGGCAGAGGTAGCGAAAGGTAAAGGCTTAGAGGATAACGATGTGATAAAAGAGGGAGAGTAGAAAAGACTTAGTAAAGTGGGGGTCTCTGATAAACAAATGTTGCAGATTTTTGATAATTTTTTTGATTGCCTTAAGTCAAGATATGGGTGATTAATAAGAACTAGAGCTTGTACAATCTGATTCTGATTTAGGAAGGGCTTTTCGGGGTCTAGACAGAGCCTTAGTTGTTCGTCCATTTTTTTTGTTATACTGTAGTTGCTAACACGAAGTATTTAGATTATAGGTAAGAAACTAAGTCATCTAAATCGAGAAGCAGACTCGAGTTTGGTGCTTCACGTTTTAGGTTACTACTTAGCCTCTTATATAGTTTTTTTCTTTATTAACTTTGAAGTATCGTGTAGCCCAACATAATATAACTAAGTAGTAACCAGATTGCATAAATATAACGCTGTTACGATTTAAAGTTTATTACTTCAAACTGCTATAGATTGAAAACATAATCCATTTATATAGTAGCCTCTTAGATAAAACAATTTTATGGTAACAAAACTTATAATACTTAAGTAATTTAACTTACAGAAAATAATTTCGTTTTGAAACTATACTCTAATATAGACTTGGAAAAAAAAATTTCTTGTTTTCTGTTTGTAAAATGAAAAAAATATTTACATAATCTAGTAAACAGAAAAGTAACTTCCCATAAACTATCTCCATGACCCATTGACGTCATGTTAAAAAAACGTCTCGTGAGATACAAGGAACAACCTGACACGTTTCTCAAACCAAAAGATAACTTCAAATTTGGATAAAAGTGATACGCGATGACCTCTGTGCGTGCTAATGAATGATGTTAACAAAATAAAGAGCTGAAATAGATGTTGATGTGATGTCATTGTGTCAAAGATTGCCGTAAACTTATAAGAACCTCAGACATTTGAGAACTAAATTGCTGTTATCATGCCGATCTGACTGCCTCAGTCCTTAGAGGAATTTAAAAAATACAAAAAAGTAATTCTTTAGTTTTTATCGTTAATGTTTTTTATACTTGAATTATAAAATTTAAATCAAACAGTGCAATAAAAACAAAAATTTAGATATTAAAAAAGTCTAAATGAGCTTCCTTAGAAATTAATATTTCCCTATTCTTTCAAAATAGTTTTTGTAATATTTCAAAAAATTAAGGAAAAAAAATATTTTTAAAAATAAGGGAAGGTATTGTGGAGGGCGAAAATAAATTCGGGAGGGGGATACTAACGTTGTGGATTGCCGCTTGATTGTTTTTTAAAGCACTTGCAGTGACCTAAGGTCTTGGGCAACGTTTTTATCGAAAACCTGTGACCGACTTGTAAAAGGGTAATCGCAGTTATTTAAAACCATTTTGCTTAAAGTCAATTTTAATTCGGCGATTAATGTGTGTAAAACTAAGGATTGTGGAATCAGAGTTTTCATGATGTTATGAGCATATTTAGAGAACTTGTAAGATCATTAATTATTTCTAATAGAGGTTTCGTGAAAAGTCAATCATTTTACAATTTTACTGACATATGACCTCCATACGTACGACAAGAGCGGCTACCACTCCAAGTTATTCATTTATTTACATAATCAGTGTAATAATGTACAATAAATGTCACGTGTTTAATCATAATCAAATATTGTAAGCTACAGTAACAATTTAACTGTTGACTAATAAAAAAAACTAGAAGCATAGTTTCTAAAATAAAAAATAAATTAGTAGCGTTAACGCTTTTGATGGTATTATATGGTTTTGAATGAGATTAAAATTAATTCTTAAATTTTTGCTGAAAAAACAAAAAACTTCGCAAAAGACGCGGAAGGATGAAGCCATTTAATGTTTCCGGAGTCGTAAGTAAATATTTGCATTTTTTTTTTTTTTTTTTTATGCAATATGACAATATTCACGAAAAAACTAATACACAAAAATTTATATTAAACTGACGAGAAAAATATGCTTTTTGCTTAACAGCATGTTAAAAAAAAGTTGGAACGATTTTTTAAATTGAAGCATTGAGTAGCTTTGCTTTTCTCTCGGAAAATATTACAAATTCAACGTGGTAAACAAAAAATTTCGTACGGAAATCAGTTTTTAAGATTTAATAGCTCTTTTTTCAAAAATAAACAAAAAATGCAATAAACGTTTTTCCTAGAGAAAGTAAATAGCGAAAAGTTTGATTTTTTAGGAGAAAAATTTTATTAAATGCAAACAGCCAACATAATCTGCTTGAAAAACAAAATATTAAATACAGATAATGTTTTTTATTTTTTTTATCTACATCAAGCAAGCAGCCTATATCATAAACCAAAAAAAAAGAAAAAAATAAACAACATCATCATCATCATTTTTGAAGAAAATAATGAATTAATTCAGTGTATTTCCCCTTTCCAGCTTGTCCTTTTGAGGTTGTTGGGGCAGCAGCTCAAGTTAGGATCTCCAAACATTCCAATCTTTTGAAACTAGCGGCAATTCCGCTGGTGGAATTCCAAGACAAGACTAGGCCAGATCTTCGGCGTAATCTAGCCAGCAAGTTCTGGGTCATTCTCTTGGTCTTTTACCACTCGCAAGGGCATCAATTAGTTGCTTTGCTGTTTGTTCGTAGAACATTCGTGTCACATGGCAACACCAGCGCAGTTGTGCCCTTTCTATGCGGAGTAGCAGCGATTTGATGTTGAGTGATTGATAAATGTCCGTAGGAAACTTAAAAAAAAGATGTACAAATAATAAACACTTAACAAAAGTAAAGACCTGTACTATGTGGATATAAAAATTCACAGAAGTAAGAAAAATGCTTCAAATGTTAAAAATTATAAAAATTTATTAAAGCATTTATCCAATGATATATTACCGATCAAAAAAGACTAAAAAAATTTTAAATTAAATGCATTTTATAAATTGTTAGACTCGATGTAATGCGTTTACTCATACACTTAATCAACGTTATTTTTCTAATGGTAAGACTCAATTCAAGACAATCCTCTAACGGTGCGCAAATTGCAGCTCGCGAGCCGCATGTGGCTCGCCGACCTTTCGTTTGTGGCTCTTCTAGCTAAACAATAATCACAAAATTGAAGAATGTACAATTGTTATTCACAGTTGAATTTGGGTCAAACGAAGATTTCTAATTAGATGCTAAGTCGGATTATAGCGTGGAAATAAAGCATTTCTTTGTTTGTTGCTGTCACACTTCATTACTACTGTAATAATTTTAATCATTACGATGTAGTTTATTCCCGTTAAAAGTAATTCGTTGTTTTAGTATAAGATAATAATCGGTCGCCTTGTAGCGCTGCTCTGTGATATAACGTCCGATTCGCTTTCTATTGCGTGTAGCATGTATCTTTTTTCTCTCTTCGCCCGACAGTAATGATGTAATATGTTTTTGTTCAAGCTTTGCTATCTCGATGTTAGTGAAATGTTCTGGCGCATTCAAGCGTAGCGCTCTCTCCAGAGAATTCGGGCTAAGTCCCTCATGTATGAGAAAATTCGTCGGCACGTGTTTTTTTTCTATATATTTAGCTCGCTTAATCGCATTGACAGAGACGAAAAAGAGAAAGCGGACAACGAAGATGAAAAGAGAGACAAATAAAGCGAAAAGCGCCGCTTTGAGAGAAAGTAGAATTTGGGGCGAGTGTTGAATTTCGTTTGCGCCAGTGTTTTGGAGTTGTGTTCTACGGAGGTAGAATCATTTGTGTTGATTGAATCACGTTGTAGCGTTGATTTCGCTTTGCAGTTTGGCAAAGCGTGGAATAGAAATTTTGTCGGTCGTGAATTTGGTAATACATTCATTCTTATTAGAGACAGTGGTCTCTGTTTGTTTGTGAAGAAGAGTCTTCAACAGATCAATCCGAGCTTTTGTTCAAACCAACTGTATAAAAGCTTCATGCTTATAGCAGGCTACTTCTCGAGCCGGAATAAAATAAAATTTAGACACAGCTTTGTTTCAGCGCAGGTATTCGGGTTACCTAGCTCAACTGGTCCTTTAGGATTCCCGAACAAAGTCTGTAACAGTTGTTGAGAACCATTTACACTACAGTAAAAATTTGAGCAAAGCGAACGCTATCTTTTTTTCATTTATTTCTCGCCCGCCAAGACACGCTTGAAACATTAGAATAAAAGAAACAAAGATGTGCTCGCTTTTCTCAGATTTTCTTTTCTATAATGAAATTTGTAAAATCATAAAATTGTGCAAGTCTAACAAATGAAGATTTAAGAGAATTAATTCACACCGCTTTGACTTCATATCGCCAAGATTTTCAAAAGCTAGCTAATAAAGAGGAAACCCACAGTAGATCTAATTCTGGTAAAATCTCGGAAAAATTGTAAATCGTTCATTGTTGCATTTGTTTTTATTATTTGATTAAAACTTGCTTTGTTTACTATATTTGCATTAACACCTCAAACAGAATTTGTGGCTATCCGGCAGTTTTGAATTTCCACATGTGGCTCTTTTATTGAAAACTTTGCCCATCCCTGCATAAGGTTGATTCATAAAATGGTAAATGAAAACGAAAAAAAGAAATTTATTAAACTTATTTTTTATTATCGCTTCTAGCAAGAAACAATCTTTTTTTACTTACTACTGTGTTGTTTCTAATTTTATGGAATTACACTATTTCTCGCAAATATTTGTTTGACAAAAGGAACCGAAAGAAACTATAATTAGTCAAAACCTTTCGTTGAAACTATATTTAGTCTATACTAATTCGAACTGGCAAAGACTCGTTAAACCTATTTAAAACTATATTTAGAAAGAAACTACTGTATATTTAGTCAAAAATTCTAAAAATGTTAATTAAGAAACAAAGCTTGATTAAAATAGAAAAAATTAAATGAGATAAGAATGAGTCAAGGGATTAAACTTTTTTTAATATGAGGTGAAATCTTCTTTCTATCAACATAATTATTTTTTTAATTAAAACATCAATAAATTTTTTTCACTTGCTTTCTTTGGAGTGCCGAAAAAAGTTAATATAAGTAAAGTTGCGCAAAAAACTATCCTCGCGTGTCACATTGCTGAGGCGACTTATATGCTCAGGATGGTGTGCTGGTGCCAAAACACTGCGCACAACTGCCCTACTCTGGTCTAATCAACAGCTGAGCTCTGCGCACCAGTCTAGTGTCTCAGCGCTGACACTCGCCTCATAAACAGTGTCTTGAATGACACCTTGCGCATAGTCATTGGATGCCTGCGTCCCACTCCAACGGACCATTTACCCATACTTTCAGGCATCCGGCCAGCTGAGCGTCGTTAACTGGGAGCGACACTCACCTTGGCTCACCGTGGATCTTTGGACCCTGATTAAATCTTGTATGAACTTTTAAGTGGGTTTTCAGATGCTAGTCAAGAGAGACTAAGATCTAGACGTCCATTTGTGCCAGCTTCGCGGAATCTTTTAAACAACCTTGCCGGACTGGGAATGCCGCTTCTGAGTGGACAAATATAGATGGAACACAGAGTATTATGTGAATAGATCCAAACTCCGTGTTTTTATATTTAGGACCAGTGTCAGGTCTGTTGGAGTGAGCTTGCCCCAAACAGCTTAGGTTAAGCTTAGATTAAACTCATTCGCCTGCGGACTGGTGTTGGGCGATTCCATTTGTCCATGCACAAATGGGGTCTTGCTTTTTCAGCAAATTGCGAGTGCGGCGTCCGCAGACCATGTTCTAATAGCGTGCCCCATACATCGGGCACCACATGGAGCACGAGGTCTGACGGTTTTGGATGACGAAACTCAATGCTGGCTTAACAACATCACTATCACCATCTGATCCGGGAAGTAAGTCAGCCTGGGATAGTAAAAGAATAAACCCTCGGTCCCGGTCCTATTTGTGTTTGACCTGAAGTGGATGCTCTTCCAAACGACGACAACGATAAGCAAAGTTAAAAATGCACTAATTTTAAAAAACAGTTTTTGGCAACGTCGCCGTGTAAGTACGAGCATGCTAGCGATAGCAAGCACGATCGATATGGTGAAGGTTCAACTCCTACACCGGCTATGCTTTCTCTAAATTATACTTATACCCAGTGAAAATGAAAACTTTACTATTTAAACATGACAAAAATTTATTATTCAAAAGCAAGTCCAAAAAATCGCATGACGGATGCTGCAAGTTTTTTAAAAATTTTATCATATAAATCTTTGAAAAACGACAAAAATTAATCCCTTTCAAAATTTTTATAATCTTAAAATTGTAGTTTAAAATTATTCAGATAACTTTGATTTAACATAACGTATCAAATAGCTTGTAAAATTATTTAAGACTAGCTTTAGGCCATTTTTTGATCCGTAAGAAGTAAAATAGACGAAAATAAGGTTAATAAGCTCACAATGGTTCAAAAAGTAAGGATTAAATGTATGTCATAAACTGGTTAGAGGAAAGTTTGGTTTTAAATAGACCTCTACATCACGCTAACAATTTAAAATGATTGCTATTTGCAAAGACGCCAGTAAGTTACCTACTGAAACAAATTAATTTATGATTTTCCGAATTATGTTACTTTTTGATTGAAGGTTAAGTGCTGCAAATGTCCAGTGGTTTTAAAATGGCACCGCCAACTCATAACACGCTTCGATGAATGAAACGATTTATGATAAAAGATTTTATTTTAGTATTAAGTTGGATATGTATTAATCTATAAATTTTTTCATGGCACTTTTAGCTACAGCTTAAGGGTAATGTTTGGGCACCACTTCATTACAGGTTTAATTTTTTTTTTAAACGTGTATGTTTCAATTAGCGCAATAAGATAATATAAAATACAAGACAGAAGATTTAATCATGAAAAAATATTAGTATTTTGTGAATAGTAGTAGAAATATTAGTTACAAGGTTGCTATTGTCAAAGTTTCGCTAGAAAATCGCTCTACCTTTCTGTATAATCACATACACAGTAAGGCTTATCGTGAATCAGTGCATCCGCCTTTTCTACATTGAACCAGCTGCGTTGTCCAAAGAAAATTTTCGCAGCAAACACCAATGGAGACTCATTCGCTAAAATATGTCAGTCTTAATGGTGAAAGCAGAGGTTTTTTTGCCGTAATCAGAAGAGTTAAACTCCGCACTGGCCGATGGATTTAAAGAAACTGTAGCATTTTACAAAAAGCAAGCCATCGCATCCGGATTGTTATTTCATAAAGCAGCAAAACATGTATTTAGTGGAAACTTTAGTTTTAAGTTGATTAATTTGTTTTCGATATAACTTTTTTAGGATGTCAAACAAAAAAAGTTAAAAAAAGTTATTTTAGCTTATATAAATTCATAATTTTACTTGTGTAGGCATCAAATATTTTTACCTTCCAATGCTATTGTTTAGTTCAGGGTGGTCCAACTTCTCCACTCTTGTGGGCCACTTTTCAAAATTATTCGAGTTTGCGGGCCTCAGTCGGCTAAAAATTCCTATTTTTGTTCCAAAATTAGGGTGTTCTCTAAAAAAAAAAAAAAAAAAAGGTCTTCACTTGGAATCGGTCTCCAAAATTCCTATTTTGGCGCAAAATCATAGCGTTCTCCAAAAAAAAATTACGGCTGCTGCTTCTGATCGACAAGACTTGTGCAAAATTGATATGTGGCATGCGGCCCGCGAGCCCGTAGTTGGACCACGCTGTTATAGAAGATTGCCGCTACTTATGATCGACAAGACTTGAATTGTGCAAAATTGTTCCGCGGGCCGCACAAAATTGTTTCGCGGGCCGCATGCGGCCCGCGGGCCTGTAGTTGGACCACGCTGGTTTAGTTTATCAACACGATTGTTTAAAGGGTTTGTTAATTGGATTAGTTTTTTTACTCCAGACCATTGCACTCGCCAAATCAAATCTTGACAACTGTAATGCCAAGCAGCATCGAATTTTTTCTTAAAAAACCGTCAGATTGTGTGCTTTTTGTAATCCAAGATCTATGTGGACCGCTGGTACAAATTAGTTTGTGGTATTTTAGTGCTGTCGCATTCGTAAATTCGTAAAAAAGCTTCGTTCACCAAAATTATAAAAGAAATGTTTTTAGAACTTTTAAAGCTCATTAAAAAACAAGAATATCAAGGAGTAGAATTTATAAGATTAAAAGAAAGCCAATATTAAAACCAATGACGTCATCAACTATGAAGTAACAAATAAGCGGTGACTTCTTGGAAATTGTTTCTATTTAAAAGCATCGATTGGTAACTAGTTGAATCAGCAAGTGTGCGTATTAAACGAAGGCAGTTTTTTAGAATTCACGTCATACAACTGCTGTAGCATTATGACGTCAGCCGTAATTCTGTTGCTTCAGCGAAATACTGAAAAGACAAACATAAACTATTATTACTAACATCAATTTGCATAAAGAATAAAGTTCTTACGCAAAAGCCTTGATAAAAACAATGTTTTTTTGAATCTTTCTGACGTACATCGTTTGGTTTAAAAATAAAATCAATAGCAAATTACTAGTTTTACACAGTTAAGGGCTTTTGGATTAAACAACTTATTATTCACCCCTTTTAATTGTTTAGGCGAAATTCTGAACAAGTCAGTTACAGAAATATCATCAGGCTTGACACCATAACTTTTATATCCCAGAAAAAAAAATGATATTGGTATTTTGTCGGCGACCTGTCCCAGTGGTATAGAGAACGTTATCAACAATGCCAATAATAATCAGCAAGGTCTGTCTTTATACTTCAAGTCTTGCTGTTGCAATCTGGGTAAAGAGATTTTTTGTCATTTAATACTGCTTGGTGTTCTTAGTCAGCGTTCTTAAATTACAGTCATACTAATTTATGAATATCTAAAAATATGAAAATTAAAAAAAACTTAGTTTAAAGCAATAGGTGCACGTAATCGCTTAGAGATTGCTCTTTACTAAGTCTCTACTGTTGTCTTAACTAAGTCTCTACTGTTGTCCTGTAAAGGCCCGTTTCCACTACTAACGTGAAATGGAATAGTCTTTGTTTCTTTTATTAATTTTTTTTTGCTTTCCTTAACGCTTTTTGCCGCTTTAAGTAAAGAAAGAAGTAAAAAAATTAAAAATACAAACAAAAAATGCTCTATTTCACGCTCGTAGTGGAAACGAACCCTATGTCAGGAGATTACTATAGATGAGACAACGATGAGCATACACATAAATAATGACAAAAATAGTTGCTTGGGAAAACTCTTAAAAACAGTCCGAGGTAATCGTTGATACGACAATAAAAGATTGAATAAAAGAATTTAATCAAAATCTTTGTGTATCAAACAAAATAAAAAAGTGGCACTTTACTCGTTTTCAATATTTATTATTTCAAATGAGGGTATATTTTTTCATCTATAATACAATCGTACTTGACAGTATCAACACAGTCATATTTAGATATTTGAATTTAAAAAAAGTTACCCGTGTTTGTCTTGAATAATTGTCAAATAATTTTCAATCGGTAAGTAAAAATCAAAACTTTAAGTTTCAAAATTAAAAAATATATCTTGAAGCTTTATATTTTGTGTTTCTACGAATTGTACTGGCACAAAAACAATTTTTAAAAAGACTTAATTGTACTAAATTCAAAATTTTTAAACCAAAATAATTATAAAATAACTTATTTTTAGAACTATTACGTAAAAAATTTCAAAACAAGCAAAGTCCTTGATTTTTTGTTCTTTCAAATTATTGCACTTCGCCATTTTGTTTTAGAAGTGCTTTGCCGGAACATATTTTTATCTAAACAGACCATCAAAACAAAACAAATCCAAAAATATGCACTCTACATTGTATAAGTACAACAAAGGAATATAACTACTTCAACATAAAAACAAATTTTTTATCTTATTATTTAGGAAAATGTATGATTATTTTATCCATGTCACGATATGCTGAAAGTGGCGCTTAATACATTTAAAAGTAAACATTTAATTTGTGTTTGGCTTTTGTTTATATTATACATTCAAAATGAATGTTTTTGCGGTGCTTGGAACGATTGTAATGACAATTGTATTGTTTTCTAAAGTTTTCTTGTAACAAAGTGATACTATAAAAAAATTTGACTGAAGTTCGTAGAGAAGAAGCAATTTTTAGTTAAAGAACTTTTCACACGGTAAATTAATAGTTCTTTTTAAAATTTTTCGCACCTGTGCACTATTTACTTTTCAAAAAAAATCTATTCATCTATTTAGGGGTGGTAGAAAAGTTATATTGCAGTATTCGAATTGTTGTGAGAACCATTTTTTCACTATCACTTGACATCAGCCAAACAGAATTAGTCAAAATCTTTTAAGCGATTTTGTATTTTGTTAAGTTTTTACAACGTCCCGTTTTTATCACAAAAGAACATAATAAGCCTGCAATAATCATTTGGTTTTGTACGCTCCACAGCGCTCGTACAATTAATCTGAAATATTTTTGGTTCACTCAGTAGAAGGGATACTGCTGTTAATTGAACTTTGTTTGCGTGTTGTTTCTACTTTCCAAACAATTTAATTGGTTGTTGCTTCAAACGAGGTCACCATAAAAGTTTTAAAAATGTTTAAGGTATTACTGAATATCACTTGTTTACAGAAGAATGGATTTTTGACTTTTTTTTTTCGAAAAAAGAAAGACAGTTTACAGCCTACTTGGTACAGCTTTAGAACAACGAGACTTAAGTATCACTTGTCAGCCTACCTATAATATTATATATACAGTTGATTAAAACAAACTGTACCAATAAAATATTGTGTGATTATTTCAAAGTTGTATACGAAAGTTGGAGATTAGTAATCGATTACTTGAGTTATTTAGTTTTTAAGAAAGCTGAAAAAAAGATTAAAACATTCCAAGTTCTTTAAATTATCGTTATAATCTCAAAAAAATTTTGAATTACAATTCGAATAATTAAAAAGGTTGTGAAACTAAGTGATATGTAAACAAAAGAGTGTGCAAAAACTTCTGCGATCGTTAAACTTCAAAAACACGACTCTTGTATAACTGCTAAAAAAGCTTTTATGAAACAACCAAACAAAGCGAACAATCAAAATAGAAATGAGTATTGGACTGTTAGCTATAGAAGCAAGTCCCAAATAGTAACAATGCGTTCACAACATCATTTTTTGCTGTGCAATTAAGCGGTTAAAAATATATCTGACTGTGTCAGTGAAAAATGAAAAAAAAGCTTACTGTATATAAAGACAGATTTATCATTTTGATCTCAACTTTTTGTGAAAGCTTTAATTAAGTATAATCGCCAACAGTTTGTAGCATTTTTTATTTATAAAAAAGCATTCAGCCAATGAATCATTTCAATGTAGACTACAGATTAAGCGATTTAACGTTGACTCAACTTGATTGATAGCGAACCCTTCTATTCATCAAAGTTTGACTAATCAGCCAACAGTTTCCGCTCAATACTGTCGATCTAGGAGTGGGATCAATGAGAGTTAAAAAGCACAAGCACTGCATTCAAATTTAATTGAAAACAAGACTCAGTATGGATTTGACAGTACCTGAAAAAGTTATAAGCAGTATATGGGATCGCAAAATGAACATGCATTTTACCCAAAAAGACGTTTAATGACTTTTGCTTAATAACTTTTTACTTTTCGTTTAAAACAGAATCGCTGTTGACAAGCTGCCTAAAATTATACAAGATTTGGATTTTTAAACCATGGGCGTGAAGGTTCATCAGGGGGCGCGAGCAACTGGCTGCAAACTAAATTGATACCTGTTATGACATTTTTTTAGTCCTCACCATTAATTGCAAACAAAAACAAAGAATTTAGACTCTGAATAAAGGTGAACTCTTTTTTTTAATCTTCACTTTTAATTTTGGACAAAAATAAAAAATATGATGAAAAGTTTGGCTTTTCTTAGTTTCGTCGAAAGGGGGCAGGAGTTATGTTTGCACAAAGAGGAGATGCGAGTTTTATTTGTGTGAAAAAAGAGGGCGTGTCTCAAAAGTTTAAAAACCACTGATATAAGATTTGCCGTTTGCCAGTTTTTGAAAGGCTTATTATATTTTATTTAAAGTAGAAGCTAACTGTAAAAATCTCAATAATTTCTGTTAAAGATTTTGGTTTACTAATATATGTAAAATTGCAGTTAAGTTAAAAAATAAAGTTAAGACTAGAAAACTTAAAACTTGGGACATGCAGCTAGAAGTCACAAAAATTTTAAAGATGAGGCCTATTTTTCACTCTACAGTAATGCGACTACATCAGGACTTAATCTAAAGTATGGAGTTTAGAATTTATTTCTTATTTAACAGACGATGGGGTTCCTTGTAGCAAGAACTTTATCGGAATTTGGTCATAAATCACGTGAGAACTCATCCACACAAAATTTTATCTTTTTTTTTAAGATTGTTTCGTTACTGAAAGCCGTTCTATGACTAAAAAGCTATTCATTTTATTGGCAAATTAGAAAATTTAGTTTCCTAAACGCTTTCAATTACTTATAAAGAATATAAGTCACTTATTTAAAAAGTCCATCGCATCATTTTCCACTTTCTTATCCTGTTGTAGTCAATTTGAACTGCAGAAGGTGTTTTACTTCTAATATCATTCAGTTTCATATATGAATCTCGATCTTGTGTTTAATATTGTAAAGCAATGAACAAGTGTAAAAGCAAGGGTAATACGAGTTCAAATTTAAGCCATTAACTGGGTAAATAAATTTTTATGAACCGTTTTTCTCTATATATATAAAACGTGTCTCTGATTTTACCACGACTCTATTTCTCATAACGTATAATTTATTCTAATCTAGAATAATGCATATCGTGCTATACGCAGCTGCTGCTAAAAACGAGGATTTTCGTTAACTCAGAAAAGACTGTCACCAGTGAGTACGAAAGATTTAAACGAAGCTTTGGAAACTTGCCCAATCAAGGTTTACGTTATATAAATAGGATGCAGTTTCCACAATTTTAGAATTTGTGCAAAAAAATTGGCAACATTAAAATTGCCGTCCTACGCACTTACTGTAGAACAAGGATAGCCAACATCGCGACGTCTTAGCTGATCAGTCGCTTCTGATTTTGAGTAAACTTATAATGTTTTACTTGAAACTTAAAGAAATACAAACTTTAATGGCTCGTTTCCATTACGAGCCTGAAATAAAACACTTTTTGTTTTTTATATTGATTTTTTTCTTCGCTTAGTGCTTAAGCTTGGAAAAAAACAATAAAACAAACAAAGAATGCTTCAATATTCCATACTCGTAGTGGAAAGGAGCCTAAAGATTTAAGTTAAAAACCGAGACAGATTCAAAGTGAAGACCTTTTTTTCTTTAGAGATCACTTGTTTTTAAGATTGCATTTCCATAATGATTGATTGTAATTTTCTAAAAATATTTTAAGTCGAACTTGCCAGCAGACAAGTTGGCCACCCCTGCTGTAAAAAATTATAGCCGCAATAGATAATTTTTCTGGAAATGCAAAGGTAATGAAACATCTGCTAAGGTTAAACAATTATTCATTATTGCTATTTTGTTGCAAGTGTAGTAATGTTTTTTTATAATTTCTAAATTTTAAAGAGATTCTTTGTTAAAACTTCAATATGATTATATGAATGAAAAAATCAAACAGAAAAAGTCAAGCCTTTTATTGAGTAACTTAATTAACGGATGTTCACTAAATTCATGAAACAGCTGTGCATTTATAAACCACGAAGCTAGTGTGGAAAACTTATAAATATAGGTAAGGTTTAAGCAGTTGCATCAGATTACTCCAGACACAATGAAGTAATGTAAGTTGTTAGATGTCTTGAGAGATATTTCGGTGCAGTTCGTTACTAACTTTTATTTTGAAAGTTAAAATTACTTTTAAAAATTTTGATCTATCATTGAAGTACTATAAAAGCTAACTATTTTATACTATAAAAGTTAATTCAAATGTAATTGAATATCAAATGTATGTTGTGTGTTTTCATTTTATAAATATGAATTTTTTTACAAATATTGACTTTTTTCGGATAACTTTGATAGTTTAAAAATTCTTTATCTCGATTTACTTGTTTGTCATTTTCTACAAAAACAATATTAAGTGTTTTTAAGATTGAGTGCAAAGCAAATTTTAATCTTAATCGACTTCAACTGTACATTTACTTATTTTCTTATTTTAATTAAACCAATTGTATTTATTTTTTTTTCTTAAAATTAAACATATTACTTTGCAGAATAGTGTCAAGCTAACATACAAAAAAGTGAAAGTAAATTAAGTTGTACTAAAATGGAATCAACAACACTGGATTTTTTTCTCCCTTTTGAAAATTCAACTCAGCCCTTAAAAGTTGACCAAAGATCCCTGACAGATTGGGTTGTACCCCTCGCTATCAATATCCTTCTCATGATTTTAACTTTATGGATTCTGATCGCTTTGATTCATTACGGAATCGTGACAGGAAAATGGCGGAAAACTCAAACAAGTAAAGCCGAACTTTTGAACGTTGGTCGAATTTACTCAACTGTCGTCGTTTGTGCGGTGGCGTGTTTTTGCTACTATTTGACCAACTTAATATATCTGAACATCGGATACGACCCAGGCCAAGACGACCTGTGTGACTCAGTGGGTGACGGCGCTGTTAGCATATACGCCATCATTCTTTTCACGGGAAGCACGTTCTATTGGTTGCGACAAAGAGTGTTCTTCAGCAACAATATGCTCAACGCCAACTATAGCAAGGTTGTCCAATTACTCAGTGTGACCAGCATTGCCATGGTGATCGGAGGTGGACTAGTTGTGCTGGTAATAAACTGTTTACCGGATAACCGCTCGTCAAGTCCCGAAGGTTGCACCTTCATGCCGAGAGAGGAAAATAGAACATCTTACTGGATTCCAATTTTATCGATTATCTTTTTGGCGCAGATAATGTTGCTGGGTTTGCTTGTTTATGCTTTGATTAAAACAAACAAAAAAAAGATGCGTTCGAGCTCGAAGCTTCGATCGTCGCAGGTAGATATGAACTCCGAAACGGTGAACAGTGTTGAAAGTGGAAACTCAAGAAAAAGTCGCTCGACGGTCAAAAAAAGAAAATCGTCGAGACACACGGTGAGGAGTATCTTGCAAAAAACTCTTTCGTTTGCTATTCTTTCATTTTTGGCTGAGATTTTCAACCAAATGTATATTCATTATATTGCTTCCCCAACAGGACATAGACGATATGTAACAACGTTCGCAAATATAACAGCGTTTTTTAATCTTATTTTTATCATAATGTCATTTTTGCAGTACAAAAAAATACTTACGTCACCGTTTAAAACACTTTGCAAGAAAGGAAGTAAAACATTAACTTGTACCGTCTGCCATAACGTTTGATCGCTTTCTTGTTTTAATTGAGGAAATACCGTTGTGTCATTCCCGTCCGAAATTCCAAAACCGATTTGTTCTCAAATTTAATCATTCTTTTTTTGTTACTTGCTTATTGTAAATTATTAAAAGCGATGCATACTGTACATTTACTTGTTTTTTATTTTAGATTATAAACTCGCCATGCGTTACTGTTTTATGACAGAATTGTAAAAACAGGAAAATTGCTTTGAAATTGATTTAAATTTGCTCGTTGGTTCCGGTGTCCAGAAACATATATAAAAAAAAATTAAGTTTTTGAAATTTTATAATCGTTCTTGAAAACTCTCCAAGAAAATTTTTAACTAATTCATCACATTTCTAAAAAAATTTAAAATTGTGTTGTTTGATGATAAAATAATTTTGCTGAGCTTGATTCGCAAAATTAAGCTACTATAAGTTGTAGCAAATGACTTCTTAATTTTTAAATCGCTGTTCTATGTCCGCCGCCATTGAAATTGTCTGCTATACATTATATTGATAATTTTATAATAAAAATGCAGATTTAATATATTACAATATTTACTGCGTTAAATCAAAGCTGCTCAGAGTATAAGAAGTTACTCAGACTGCAATGAAACAGTTGATAAAGTTACAAAGAAGTCAGCAAAAATTTTAAAAATTCTTTGTCAGAGTTTACTCAAAAGAGTGAAGAAAAATTGACAAAATATTGTTTACTTTCTCGCTTCGGTTGACCATAAATGCACGGAATTGAACCCAGAACGTAATATGCTTCCTTCTCGATCAGCCACTGATTATGAAGTCACAATAAACCCAACACACTAAGCGATAGGTACGATTACGCAAGCGCTTCCGGGACATGCAATAACTAGTATTTATTTAAGGGTTATAATTATTATGCGTGATTGGAATCATGGCTTAAATAGAGTGTTGTTTTTCAGACACAAAATATGCATTTGTTTGTTTGTGCAATATCATATTGCTAGTAAGTTACGTAGTAATTGTAATTAGGCACTCTTAACAAATTGTTGTCTAATTAATTCTTTACACTGAAAAAAACTTTTAAACGTTTATTTTGCAAAAGGGGTTCTGGATAAAACGCAAAAAAAATTTTTTTGATACAACTCGATTTCGGTCTCAACTATTTATAAAAATTTGCAAAAAATATATCTATAATAGATAAAAGCTTTTGTTGTTTTGGCTTGAAAACAAACTTTTTCTTTTTCTTCTTCTTTCGGCTTCTCCCTACTCGGAGTCGCCACAGTGCGACAGTATTTTTCATTTCACTCGATCTACTTCGTCTCCTTCCCTAGCTCCAACCCTTTCCATGTCTTCTCTCAACAAACCCATCCACCTTCTCTTTGGCTTTCCTCTTTTCCTTCTGCCTGGCACCCCCATCTCCATCATCCTTTTCCCCACGTAGTCTTCTTCTCTCCTTTTTACGCGTCCATACCAACGTAGCCTTGCATTCCGAAGTTTATCTTCCAGCTTTGCAATTTTTGCAGTTCCTCTCACGTATTCGTTTCTTATCTTGTCCTTTCTTGTCACTCCTAGTGCCCATCTCACCACTTTTTTAACTCTGCAACTTCCATTTTTCCCATCTGTCTTTCCGTCGCTGCCACCGTTTCCATTCCATAAAGCATGGTTGGTCTAGCAACACTCTTGTACGTTTTACCCTTAACCTTTGCGGATAACTTCCTGTCGCACAGAACTCCAGACACCTTCCTCCAACTCATCCATCCTGCTTGGATCCTTCTCCTTACTTCTTCTTCACATCTTCCATTGCTACTAACTGTTGAAACCAGGTATTTAAACGTTTTTTGCTCTCTTTACCTTTTCGCTTTGCAGCTTTAACTCTTCTCCATCATCCACACCCCCAACCCTCAAATATTCGGTATTGCTCCGGCTTACTTTCAGGACTCTTTTCTCCAGTGCATTTCTCCAAATCTCCAGATCCTCCTCTAGCTCCCTATGATTTTGCCTAGACAGCACTATGTCATTTGCAAGCAGCATATCCCACGGTGCGTCCTTCCTGATGTCCTCCGTCAGCCTGTCTATGATGATGGCAAAAAGAAATGGGCTGAGTGCTGAACCTTGGTGGAATCCAACACCTACCTTGAATTCTTTAGTCAACCCTGCTGCACTTCTCACAGTTGTTGTCGCTCCGTCATACATATTGAAAACATTGGTGACCCTGACGTGTTCTGACACGCACCTTCTGATATAGAGTCAGAAGCGCGAATTTAAAAAAAACAAAAAAATGTTTTCTTCCGGACGTAGTTATTGCAGATTGATAACACCAATATTAAAATTACTTTTATATTAACTTATTCAAATAGAATTGTCCTTTATTGATTAAATCCGAAAAGGACCAAAAATAATATTTTCAAAATACTTCTTTTCTTTCTCTTTGTTCGAGTTGCCACTGCAATTGATTTCTAGTTCTCTGCTCTCGACGCTTCGAATGTCCGTTTTTTATAAAGTTCTTGTGACTGCATTGAGATCGGTAATTGTTTTGAATTTCTCAAATTTAGAGCTGGATTCGATTTACCACAGTACTCTTACACGCTTTCAGCATTTGGTCGACAACATTACATATCAAAGTGGAGAGCTGTTGTACTGCAGGCCCTCTCATAAAATTTCAGCCCCTATAAAACTTAGTAAAGATTAAGCAATTTTTGAATTGAAATAAAGATCTTTTTTAGTTTAACTTAGCTTTCGACTTATGCCGCTTCTGCCAACGCTCTCCGATACAAAACCAAGTGTTTTGCTCATGGTTTTCGTGTTAGCATATTCGTCGTTGTGTGTGCTTTCCTAAAAAAAGGTTTATTTTCATATACACCCTCATGATGAAAGCTTTAACTTTATTCTTTTTAACCTTTTTCGAGGTATTGACTCCTCAACGTGGGCTTCAGAAGCCCACCAAAGTTTGACGATTTATAACTCCAAAATTACTTAAGCTGTTGTTTCAAAATTTAAACAGAGTAAAAATTATTTATTTAACTTTTTTTAGGGTAAAAAAGTTTTTAAAAATTTATTGGAAGAAGTATGTAAAATTAGACTTCAGCAAGGTCACTTTAATTTTTACGTTTAGACGTTCTTTTAACAAAAGTAAAATGCGATTGCAACCGATTTGCTGTTTTAAGAGTCACAAACTTAGTTAAATTTGGCTAACAGTTATAACGTTCAAACGTCAACGCGCACGACAATAACAAACAACAAAGAAGCCAAAAAAGGCTTGCTTTATTGTCTGAAGGGTCAAATTATTGAAACTATTTTAGACAAGTTTCTATTACCTCTCTCTAATTAGTGTTGTAATTTTTTCAAATGACATAAAAAATCGGAATAAATGTCTTGCGAAAAAAAAGCATTTTGAATAGGCAATATATTGATATTTATCCGTGTTATAAAAGTTATAGACTAAAATATCCAATTGCTTATAAGGCTCAATCAAAAAAACCCTTCTTACACATCATTTCTTTATTTATTTCACGATGTACTTTTGCTAAGTATTTTTTGCCTACTATGTATGAATAAAACCCCCTTAGATCATTTCAACATAAAAGGACACTTGAGAAAAAAATTTTTTGTAAAAGTTGTTATATGTTATGGAATATATTTTTAAGTGCCGTTTCAAAGCATAATACACAAATTTGAAGGGATTGCTGTAAACATGTTGTTTGAATCGCTTGTTTGTCACTAATTTTGTGGTTAGCTCTATTATTCTCTCACAATTTTTGGCTTGGATTGACTTTATTTTTAGGGCAGAGGTGACAGCATTCTCTCAAGTTAGACTTTACAACTTTCCTCAAGTTAGACTTTACAAGTATAAATGTTCAAGCATTATAAAGAAGTCGCTTGCACAAAAATTTTGTTTGAAAAGATGTTTTTTGAAAATTTTTCATTGTTGATCAAATGGTAAGCTATAAAGGCCTTTTTTTAACATTAGGTCAAACAGAGCATTCTAAGCCAAAATTATTGTAATATAGTTCAAATAAAACACATCCAAAGGACTGGCCCTTTTGGCTTATTATGTTACTACTTCAAGTTTTTATGCATTGTCTAGATCAGATGTTATTATCACAGTACCGAGTCAACCATTGTAGTAATGTATTTAGTTTTTTCTGTTCTTTCTGCGAATGTCTCGTAAATGTGTAAATGAAGCGGACAACTTTTGTTACATTTGCGATAAAATAACTTTTGCTTCACAAAATCGCAGCATAACAGCTCTAGTCAGGAAGGCGTACCACTTGTATTTTGGGTGCGAAATCGGTAATCAGGGCAGAAGTTGGGCTGCTCACATATGCTGTAACACCTGTGCTACAAGCCTTTGGCAATGGCTAAGCAGAAAAAGGAAGTGAATACTCTTCGCTATGCCAATGGTTTGGAGGGATAGCACACTGACCACAACAGCAACTGCTACTTTTTCATAACCCCACCAGTAGGCAAAAGCTTGTCAAGAAAGAAGAAGCAGAATATTCAATTCAGTATATTCCATTAGCAATTTGTCCAATAACGCACATAAAAACACTACCTGCACCTGAGACACTTCAAGAATTTACACTTGATTCAGATGATGAACAATAGTGATGGATTGTCAATGTCACAAAAATCATATTTTGCACCATCTATTTTCCATAAACCTCATCTCATAACTCAAAGTGAACTGCATGACCTTATCCGGGATTTGGAGCTATCCAAAATTAAAGCTGAACTCTTAGCCTCTAGACTCCAGCAATGGAATGCTTTAGCAGATGGTTGAAGGATATCCAAATACCGTAACCGATAAGGAGAACTAGAACCATTCTATTTCATGGAAGGTGATCTTGTAGCATGCAGCAATGTAAACAAATTAAGGGCAGCCCTCAACATTAGCTATAATCCATCCGAATGGAGACTATTCATTGACTTATCTAAGAGCAGTCTTGAGGCCGTTTTTCTGCATAATGGGCATACCTTACCATCTATTCCAGTGGGTTATGCAGTCCATATGAAAAAGACATATAACAACATAAAGCAGCTTTTAAGGTGTATAAGCTATGACTAACATCAATGGCAGCTTTGTGGTGACTTGAAGGTAGTAGCTCTCGCGATGGGTCTGCAACTAAATTATACGAAACACAATTGTTTTCTTTGTGAATGGAATAACTGAGCAAAAGATCTCCACTATGTCAAGAAAAACTGGCCTCTCCACCAATCGTTGACTCCTGGGGAGAAAAACATTCAATATCCACCACTTGTTAAATTCAATCATATTTTTTTGCTACCATTGCACATAAAACTGGGATTAATGCAAAACTTTGTCAAGACCATGGACAAAACAGAAGCTGGTTTCAAGTACCTCGCTACAAATTTTTCCAGATTGAGTAAAGCTAAAATAAAGGAAGGTGTGTTCATAGGTCCTCAGATAAGGCAGTTTCTCCAAGACAAAGAATTTGACCAAACGCTAGCTGGCAAGGAGAAAATGGCAAGGTAAACATTTAAGTTCGTGGTCACAAAATTTCTAAGGAAAAAAAGAGCAGATAACTACACGGAATTGGTTTCCAACCTCATAAAAGCATACATTTGCATGGGGTGCAATATGTCATTTAAGATACATTTTTTGGACTCTCATCTGGAATTTTTCCACCGAACTTTGGAGCAGTGAGTGATGAGCAAGGGTGAAGATTTTCACCAAAAAATATCTGCAATATAAAAAAGATACCGGGGAAAATGGAGCCCATCAATGCTTGCCGACTTTTACTGGGTGATAACTAGGGATGCTCCACTTACTAAATACAAGCGACATGCAAAACGACAAAGAAAAGACATGGATTAACATTTTATTTATAAAAAATGACAATCACTGGTATGTATTCTGTGTTCATTGTTCTAAACGCTTGCAATGATAATATTGATTGTGGCAAAACGTTACTGCAATGGTCAGTAAAGTGTACCATAGCTACCACATATACATCCACATGTAAAAATACAACTTTTTGTATCTTTTAAACTAGACCCAATCAACAATTTTAACTTACATTTTTAAATTCAATCACTGAAAGTATGTAAGAATCAATGGTTTTCATTTCCGGAGCAAACAACTTTTGAAAATTTGTTTTTGTACAGCTGGTAGAAACAAGCATTTGCATCTTAATTTTTTTAGCAGACATTTGATACCGGCTAAATAAACATAGTTAGGAACTAGAGCAATGCTCTGCCAACAATGTGACGCGGGAAAGACAAACATACTCTTTAAATTAGAAAAAAATTATGTTAAGTAGTAATCAATAACGTTAAAAAAATTCATTGTGCGTTGGTTGTATAAAGTGAAGATCTTTTTTTTTCTTTATTAAGTTTAAACCCTTTTTTCATCTGAAGCTTTATTTAGTGGACATAAAAGCCAACAAAATTCAATCTAACTCTCTGCAAATAAATTGATAACTTTTTTTTATCGGTTGTTTCTTAGGCTCATTTTGTACACGATTTACGCAAATTGATAACTTCACGTGAAAGAAAAAAATGATCACTTTATTTTTAGAGTTAAAATTGAAATTTTGAAGCTGTTTATAACAGCCAAATAAAACTTCAAGTAAAGAACAGCGTTCAAAATTTAGTTTTTCACCCTGGTCAAAGCATACCGCAAATTTTTGAAATGTTTCAAAGAGCGCCGCAGGCGCGAAAAGGTAGCAAAACACTGATATAGAATACCACTTTAGCCAAAAGAAGTGTCGCTCCTAGTTGACAAAGTTCAAATGGCTGGATGTTTGAAAAAACTGGTAAATGATCCGTTGAAGAGAGAATAAGGCATGCGGTGAAGTAAAAGATTTTTCTTCCCAAAGCCTTTCATCTGACACTTTTCAGGGGTAATCGTCAGAATAAAGCAGAATTGAAACCGAACTTGATTATAAAGAGGAAAGCAGAGTTCTCATTGGCTGAAAAAAGTTAACCAATGAGAAAAAAGATTAAGAAATTTTCAAAAAGTAGTGAATTTTTTTTGTTTACACAGATGGGGATAAAGAGATTTATTGAAAGTCGCTTCAAGAGCAGAAAGGTGAAAAGAAGAGTGACCTCGAGCGAGAATAGAAAGTTTTTTGTTGTTGTAGTAAAAAGTGCATCGGGCATTGTCAGGAAGATATTGACCAATGGCGGATTCGTGAAATTGTTTTAGGCGTATGTTGGCCTTGCAAGAGCGGGAAAGGCTTTGGCGATTGTGCGAGGCAGGAGGATTGGCGATGGATCTAGGAACGTGTTGTTTGATTCGCTCTTCTAAGCGTTGAGACGTGCGACCAACGTACCGACTATCGCAGTGGCACATAACGTATGTAGTCGGTACGTTGTTTATTTAATTTTTTTCGAACTAGTGTGTAGCTACAAAAATGTTTAATAAAAAATACTTATTGTAAAGATTGAATTTTATACCCTCAATTGATAATCAAGCAACTTTTGTCTTAATTAGTCAAACAAAGATTGCTTTATACAACATAATGTACTGTAATTGTGTAGGCCAGAGGTAAGCAAACTACTGCGTTGATTAAAGTTGAAATTTTACGCTTTGCTGCGACAGCCAGCAAAAATACACAAATTTTCCGAATCAAGCGATTTTTCCAACCCATCATTAAAAACGAGATTTGTAATTTTACAATAAATATACACAAGATTTAAACTAAGCGTCATTTATCCGCTCCATATGTCACTCAGATGCCTGTTTATTATTTCCTGTACACCTACAGCTTTCACGTAACTTTTATTGAGTCAAGTTTAACGTGGAGTAAAGAAAAGTGGACGATGTTTTAATAATAAAGGTTGTTGTTTAATATTGTGCTATCCTGGTTATAGTGTAACGAACTAATCACTGCAAACCGTCTTTTGTGCGTGTATTTGCTTCGATTTTGCAATGTTTTCCGCAAATCTATTTTCCAAAGTTTTATTTCGCTTGCTGCAGACTCGGCTTGCAGCGCCCTTCCGCTCGCTGCACAACGTTTATCTATTGCCATGACAACCATCATGTGATAATTTCGCATTTCTTTGTATTTTACTTTTGTACCGCCTTTCTGTTGTTTCCCCCCAGCTAATCGTTGGCTGATCGCGCCATCAAGGCCATTTGTGTAATCATTCTTATCACACAGCTTTCAGGATGTAGCCTAAACATGTAGTTTTATCGATAAATAAGGTCAGACGTCACAATAATAAAGATATAAAATTATTACGACTACATACGTATACGCGCTAGACCAATTCGTCGCCTCAGATTAGATTAGAGACTGATATGAGCGACCTGTGAAATATGACTCGAGGATATTCTGGCGACTGTTTTGAGCAAAAATTTAGCTTTGATTCTAGTTCCGAAGTTTAAATGTTGTTTTGTCCGTTTATTTGAAGTTGTGCCCCCTTCTTAATAAAAAGGTGTCAAAGTTAGTTGTGTCCCAATAATTACTCACGCTACAATAGCTATTGTTGTAAAGGTCAAAGTGTGACAGAGCAAAAATTATTCTACTGACCTGACGATTACCCCATAGGCATAAAAAGCACATATTGATATAATTTGTTGATTTTCAATTTTTTTGTTTTTTATCCCGTTATCGTACAAAATTTCCTATTTACTCCTAATCCGGAATTACTGCATAAGTAAATCTGAACTCAATTTTTAAATGAATAGTGGATAAAACGGGGTTTGAACTCTGAATTCGGATTTGATGTACAAATTTGCTATAACCTAAGCAGCAATTGCTATTATTAAATTTATAAATTTTCAAATTCAGTTATCTGCAAACAGTACAGGGTGTCTAAAATGTTTCGCCCAATTTTATATTAATAACAAATGTAAGTTTTAAATAAATTTTATTGTATGGTAAATGAGAACTACAAGCATAATAATAACTAATATCATTTAAACAATCATGTAGTACAAGTGCTAAATTTTACTTATTTATCTGTTTACGGGTTAAGTGTGTGTTAAAGTTATTTGTAATTTTTTTTCCAGGAATATGGCTTTAAAACTTAATCAAAATCAAAGAATTGCTGCGATTTGACATTATTATCAATGTGGCTCAAATGTAACTGAAGCAAGTCCTCGCCTTAGTGAAGAATTTAATATATATGCAGTTCAAGGCAGAAACATCAAATCACTCGTCAACAAATTCGAAATAACTGGTTCTATGAATGATACACCTTAATCTGGACGCCCAATCACAGCAACACCTGATGAAAAAGGAGAGCAATTATTTGCTAGTTTAATCAACAATCCCCAAAAGTCTGTTCGACGCCTATCTCTTGAACTTGAAATCAGTCGCCAGAGCGTCCATAATTTATTACGTAAAAGGAATTTGAAACCTATAATTCTCGTTTGTTTCATGCTCTGCATGATGGAGATGCTGATCGAAGAGTTGAGTTTCAGAGATCTTTCTTGACTTGATGCGCAATGACAAAAATTTTCAAGATAAGATTTGGCGTTCAGATGAAGCTTATTATTTGCTTGGCCACATCAATCGTCATAACTGCACATATTGGAGCAGGAAAATCCACATATAATTTTGGAGAGAGAAGTTAACGTTTCCTCTGGGCTGCGATGTCTAGCAATGAAATTATTGGTCCATTCTTTTTCGATGCATCTGTCACTGGCGAACGGTACTTCAACATGCTTCAAACCTATTTCTTTCCTCAAGTACAGCAACAAACAGACATTTACTTTCAACCGTATGGGGCTCCAGCACACTATGCGCATTGTGTTTGTGAATGGCTTGGCATCAACTTTAATGACAAATGGATTGGTCGACGTGGGCCATTTGAATGGCCAGCACGTTTACCTGATTTATTTCCAATGGACTTTTTCTTATGGGGTTTTCTTGAAGACATGGTGTACAAAAAGAAACCACGAACTATTCCTGACATTCGCCAAGTCATTGCGGACAAAATTGCCACAATTGATGTGGAACTATGCCAAAAGGTTTGCCGCAGTGTTGCTGCACGATTGGCTTCCTGTATTGAACACAACGGGAAACAATTTGAACTTTTTCATTAATATTTATTATTGTTGTAACCTTACTTCTTTCCTTTAGATTATTGTTTCGTCTTTGTTTTATTCAAAGTTATTATTTATAGTTCTCATTTATCATACATTTTTTAAAATTTACAATTGTTATTAATATAAAATTGGGCGAAACTTTTTGGACACCCTGTATTTTTGAAAATACGCAACCACTTGTGCCTTGAAAATAGACAGCCACTAAAGCATTGCAGTTATTTTTCCTTCAAAAAACTAAAGTCTTTGTTCATTTTAAAAGCCTTTTTTGCTACAATATCCTAAAAAATAAATAAATGTATTCCAGAGGTAAATTTATTTAGCCAAAGAAACGCTGATCTGATACAAATGTAAACATAAATGCAAAAGCAAAGACAAATTTAAGATCACAGCATGTTTTTCAGGTGTGCTTAGGGAACTACGAATTTTCAAAAACTCTTTTAATTGTGTAATGTTTGCCGGCATTGCCACTGGATTGTTTGGTTTTTTGTAGAGCAATGAAACAGTTATTCGACTTGGTAGCTGGAATCACTACTAAACAGGTATAATTAATCAACCGAACATGTTCCAATGAGAAGTTATTCATTGAGCTATATGAATTATAGCAGATATCATTCTGCAGCTACGTAGTAAGAAAAGGCTTTTGTTAATCCGACAAAAAAAAAGAGACCAATTTCTAGTTGTAAAAACCCAAATTTTTAAATTTCAGCTTTAATTTTGGAGAAATAATGACCCCAAAAAAGGCGTTTCAGGCGTTTAAAGTTTATATTAATAAATAGGGAAATTGACATACGATAAAATTATGAGTAATTTTTTCTAGTGGCTTTATTTTTATCAGAATATAATTTTTTTTATTTAACAAAGGCTTCACATCTGTAAAAGAAAAATGTTACTCAGACCTTTTAAAAGTAAAAAACGGAATCATGTGTAAACTTACTCTATAAGACGAGTAAATAAATTGGACCTTTCTTTTCGAAAAAGTTCTGTAAGATTGTCGTATAAAAATAACAATTATAGATATTTGCAAAACATTTTTTTAAAATATTAACATTCAGCTTCCTTATTTGCAGAAAAAGTTTGAGGTTTATACTTACTGAAACTTTCAACCGATTGCTACAACCTGTTTTCAGAGATGCCAAGATATTGCTGTCCAATTTTGTATTTGCTTTTTCAATTTATATTTAGTGATATGACTGAAATTTAGAACTGCTTGTTAAGACTGCCAAGCAGAGGAAACAAAATAAAGAAATGGATTTTGAACCGTCACCTTGTCGTTCGCTTTATGTATTTCCATTGAAGGAAAACCCAAAGATTTCATCCACAACGATTGCAACAAATACCGTATACTTGAAGTCCAAATTTTCTTGATCACTTTGCTCCATTAAACCAGAACTACAGTAATTAGTGTAAATGTATTTTCAAGTAACCTCTTTTCACGATGAAAAGATCGAGAGACAGCCCGCCTGAAACAAAAATATCAAGCCTAAAATATAAATAATTCTCACTTATCAAACACCAATGAAAAATTGCAAAGAAAAATAATTAGCAAAATTTATTTTAAAAAATTTATTGAAATTAAATAAACCACTAAATTGAAAAATATCAACTTGCAAAATAATAGCAACAAATCTAATTTTTTGACGAAGATTTCTTTCTAGGTCAGCTGCCGGATAATTTTAAACCTTAGAGTTAAACCTGTACATAACACTGAGGTCCAAAGTTAGCTTGAGGAACCAAAGAAATTGATTCTGTTTATATAAAATAGTAAAAAGTTGCGCATTTGTGTTTTTTTTTTTTGTTGCATTATATCCAGTGGTGGATATTGGGTGAGGCGAATGAGGCAGTCGCCTCAGGCCCCCCCTCGAAAACAGCACATACAGTTTTGAATTCGCTGCAGATGTTTGTTCAGAGGACGATTCTGAGTGAATACCTTTTTTTTTTAGAGAACATCATGAGTTTCGGAGAAAAATATGCAAGCCAAGATCAGACCTCTTTTTTTTCTCAGACAACATCAATTTTTGAAAATTCTTGCCTCGGGCCCCTAAATTGGAATATCCACCACTAATTATATCATTATAAGCGGTCCCGTTCAAAATCCCGAAAGTTAAAATCCCGAATGTCGAAATGCCGAAAATCAAAATCCCAACGTTCAAAATCCCAAAAGTCAAAATCCCATGTAGGCGAAAATCCGGATTATCCGAAGCTTTTTATTGAGAAAAATATTAGAAATCGTTTGTATCTTTAGTTTTATCCGGATTAGGCAAATATCCGGATTTACCGAAGTTTACTCTATGTACGCGTACATATAATATAGTAATGCATTTATGTCACTCAAACGGGAAATTTTGATTTTCAGGACTTTGAACGTTCGGGATTTTGATTTTCGGGATTTAGACATTCGGGATTAGATCATTCGGGATTTCGACTTTCGGAATTTCGACCTAGACCCCATTACAAGAAGTTCATTGCATATCAAAATTGTGAGCTTTGTTGTAACAAAGTTGGGCTTAGCCAGTGCTACAACTCCTTCCAATCAACCCGATACTTGACCAGGAAGTTCTGCTTGTGATTATAATTTTCGATGTTAAATCCAGAAGTGATTTCATGAATGATCGTTGCTATGAAACTTCTGAGCCGACCATAGCCGGTTGCTTAACTTCTACGTAACGTGGAAATTTTGGTATTCTTAAAACTACACATTAAATTTTAACTAAATTTTAAAGACTAACGATTCTCTCATTTTTAATTAAAATCTTTAATTAGTTAACTTTACAAATATTATTAATAGACCAAAACGTGTCAGCAAAAAAAAATGCTAATTCATTTGAGTGACTTAAATAAAAAAATAGATCAGTTTGTTTGTTAGTTAAAATGATTTAGATCAGGGTTTCTAAACTGGAATTTGATGGACCCTAAGACCCATAGTGACCAATGAGTGGGTCCACAAGTTTTTTTTATATCTACAGGATAGAATAGTAATTTTCGATCTACGTTAACTTTGTGTTTTATTTAAAATCATAGGTCTATTTACAATCGAAAAAATGTCAATGCTTAATGCAACCAAACGTCTGGTAGCAAATCTGCTGCAACTAACGGAAAAACAAACTACTCTATCATTTAAAGATTGTGCAAATATTTTGTCTGTTTTAAAAGAATCTTGGTCTCTCTTTGGAGTTCAACGAGTTTATTAGATTATATTAAGATGGCCGAACGAGTTAAGAAACTTCGGTTAGATTTATTTTTTCGAACTCTTATTTTCATTTGTTTGATTATTTTTTCTTGTAATATTATTAAATAATATATTATTTTTATTTTTCTCATTTTTTACATTTTATCTAATCAAGATGTTGCGGCCATGCTTTCTACCGTTTTGCACCTCCACTATCTAATTATCGTATGTATGTTGTAACGTCTGACGCTGTGCTGCTTTTTCCTTTTCTTGATTTTTTTACATTTATGATTTTTTATGTCAAACTGTTTAATAATGATCGATAATTTAATAATCTTAAAATTTTTTTGTACAAGAATCGCATTTAAATTTTTCCACAAGGCCTTGGGTAGTTGTTTGACTAAATGACAGTTAAGTGTGTTTGTATCTTTCCTGTCATCCTCTTTCTTAATTGCTGCTGTTTTTGATGATATTATTTCAATTATTGTATAAGCCGTGGCAAAAAATAAAAATAATTGATTAGCCTATTACTTTGTCATTCTATTATTTCCAATGGCTGCCTCTTGCGGACAAAATCCTTGGCACGTGGGATAAAAATAATGCTTGTTTCTTGGAAGTTTTTGATTGAAACAAGTAAGTAAAAATGTTGGGTTAACCTTTAAATAAAAGCTACGTGAATAAAAATTTCTTTAGAATTTTTTCCTGAATACGATATACATTTACAATGATGGCCTTAAAAAAAGAAGAGACCATGCAAGAAAAGTAAGGGGGAGCCACTATTTAGTATTCCAAGCAAAGCAATCTTTAAAAAAGGTCATTGTCGTAGGGGGAGCCATTTTTAGTGTATGAAAACAAAATGATCTTCAATTTAGGGGGGTACAGTTGAGTGATCCAAAGCATTGTGATCTCTAAACAAAAGTTGTCATTTTATTTGGAAAGCCATTTTTTAATGTCACAAAACGAGGTTATCTCTAAAAAAAAATCTTTGTTTTAGACATGCCACCGACGTCTTGGTGCTACTATGAAGAAATAGAACAATATCTTATGCAGGGGGACACTTTTTGATGTATTTTAACGGGGGCCGATGCGGCCGCTCCGTTCGCACCCTTTTAGAGCCATCACTGTATATATAGTTACTAACTCTGCGCCTTGGCTCAGTGCACTAACGTTTTGACTTACGACTGAATGGAAGCGAGTTCGATGCTCGGCCTATACAAGTGATTTTATGGTGCCCTTGAAAAAAGCACTTCAAGATGAATTTTTAAATACAGTGGTGCTGCTTGCCAAGAGTGAAGGTTCAGATTTTGCTTTAGTAAGATTTCGAAAAAATCGAAATTGTAAATTAATGCCTATTTAATTGCCGCATTTGTTGTATCGTAAGCAGCAAGTCGCAAGACTAGTGTAGAATGCAAAGAGCAAGATTTTTCACTTCTGTGCCCGAGGACTGAGTTTGATTCCCTGGTGGGTCACGTTCAACCAAATGCTAATGGCTCTTCAATCTTATGACAATATCATACGAGCGGTTGTTCTTCCCAGGATCAGTATTTTCAAGGTGATCACCGTGGATCCGGAACAATTGAGGTTATCAAAGTTGTTATGGATTTATGCTACTGCATGATGTCAATAAAATAAGATTTAATATATCTTTTAATCAAGAATTAAAACTACACGTTCGAATAATAAAATTATTTTTGTTGTGCATCTTTGCCAAAGCATGTTTTTGTTTGTTGTATCAGTGTTATCTTTGTTTAAAATAAATTACAAAACTGCAAATCAGGCAAATGAAGTTTAACTACATTAAGCTCGATTAAATAAGGAATTACGAGCGTTGCCAGAGTAAATGATTTTAAAATTAATCATTAGTTTTCGGATTGTTGATCTACGCTACGTAAAAAGCAGTTTGCTTTTCTCTTGTCTATCGTGTTGTAGGCTTGTTTTATAATACATTTCTAAATAAATTGTTGTGTTTAGGTTATTTGTGACCAACAACAAAAGGTATTGAACAGACCAGTGCTCGGCAATCTTTTCATGCTCGTGGGACACTCAAAAACATTTTTTAGACTTATGACTTACTTACATCGAGTTAAAAACTTTTTCTTTGTCTTCACTAATACTAACGCTTTTCTGTGCGAAAGTAAATACATATTTTTTGGCGTTTTTACTAGATTGAGAACAATTTGCTTACTTCAGAAGCAACCAATTTCCGCGTACAATGCTTAGAGTTAACTGGAAGGCAAAAATGATGCCAAAAAAAGAGATATTCACTTTATTTATGGAGGTTTAAATTGAAGTTTTTTAACCTTCAAACAAAAAAAAAGCGATTGAAACTTTTAGCTTTTTGGTCGCAGAAAGGTTTTTCTTCCTGTTGAAATAGAGTGTTTACATTGTCGTTTTTTTGCGGCACACCGGTTGTGGGGCAAGGAAACAGGCAATACATATTTTATTTTCTAATTTCACTATTTTCTTGTTATTTAAAAAGTTATATTTGAATCATAAAGTGAATCGCGGAGAATCGCACGAATAAAATCAACTTTAGTACCCAAATCAGTTTTGTTTTAGCTCTCTTAACAAACTAAACATTTGAAACCAGTAGGTGTTTTATTACCAACTTTTTTGACACCCCTAGTTAATTTCGACCAACAAAACTGCAACATTTAATCTTTAAAAACCTTGTAGCATTGTCGGACACTTTTAACGTAAAAATATGCAGCACAAGTTTAAAAGTTTTTTTTTTTTTTTTTTTTTTTTTTTTTAACTACTGGTTTTTTCAATCACGACGACGTTTCTTGTTTATCAAGCATACTGTAGTTTGCTTCGTTAAGACTGCAAGATTACTCAAACCATGTTTCTATTCTATTGTATTTTCTAACGTATTATTGGTTTATGAAACAATAAAGTTGATAAAATAAAAAAAGAAAAACATGTCAGGCTCTGAACTGTTTTATTGTAGCAAAGCAGAATATTTTTTATCAATTAGGCGCTGAGATTGAATTATACTATTGGAAAAAAGTAGATATTAGTACACCTTTTAGAAGAGTTGATTTATTTACCTAGTTTTCCGTTTTTGTTGGCGAGATGTGATGTGTTGGGAGAAACGCTTTGTATACAAATTTATTTTTATTGTGATCTTTGTAGTTTATTGCACATTTATTCCATAAACAGCGAAACGAAAAAAATAAACAGGAAACTGAAATATGTGTTGACCTTTTTTTGGTCTAGACCGCTATTAGATTTGTCTATTTTGTTTAAATCTGATCAAATAAAGGTTATCAACGGCTATTTCCCGATTTGTTTGAAGACAAAAAACAAAAGCCTGATATCACATCGAGAGTTCAAAATTTTTGTTTATCAGGCCACGATGTGACGTCACATTTTTGCAAAAACGGAATGACACAAACTAATCGAGTGAGAAAGTGCTCTGATTGTGCTAGTTTGGTTGCCGATATAAAATGACCCAAATTTATTTATACTTTTAACATAATGCAATCTCATGTAAGGAAGTAATAAATCAAAGTTATAATCCCTTTTTTTATAATTAGTTTAATGTAAAACTGTTGTTAATCAATGATTTGTTTTGCATATCATGTTGATCCCTGCATGCGTCGCTTGATATGTTGTTTATTCTTTGCGAAAGTCTAGGATTGGCCGCAACTAAATGCTGCTCATTACATAATCGTTCAAGAATTACTTTAATGAAATAAAACTGTTCACATTCAAATGTTTTACTTAAGACCAAATCAAATTTTAATTGGATCCTTTTAAATAGGGATTGAATTATGTTTTTCAGACTTTTTTTTACAGAAGGATCACGAAAAGTAATCATTCCACCAAGCATCGTTTTCAATTTGAAAAAAACATATTCTGTTCAGCCTCATACTTTTCCTTACTTTGAAGAAAAAGCAATTAAATATTAATTTGAATCTTGGCTGTTGCATTCTCAGTGGCCAGGTATTAAGCACCTCTTACTCAGGAATCCATAAAAAGTATCATTGTTTATATATTTGCTGCAAACATGCAAAATTATTGTAACGATTATATAAAAAATATAAAGCGTGATTTTTTTGACATGTTAAGTGATGTCAAATAGCGAAAAGATTAAGAAAAAGTAAACATTTACAAATCGTATCAATTAAAACACAAAAAAATTAGATTAACACTTAATGAGTTCGCAAACACATTAACAAACATAAATTATTGATAAAACGCATTGACTTATTTGAGTACAAGTTAAACAAAAGTGCGAGCAGGTACCCATATAAGTATTTTACGTTTAAAAGTACACCGATCGGTTCGTGAATTACTGTATTTCTTTCAATATAAACTGCGCTTGGTAAAAAGTCTCGTATGGTAAAAAGCTCTCGTATAGGAACCGCACAAAATGATAAAAGAATGAAAATAGAAGCTGCCCTTGTTTAAAAGCTACACAAAATACAAATACAATCAAAATTCTCCGCTTTATATCTGTTATAGGGTATTCTCCTTCAATAATAGAAAAGATTGTTTACAAATTGTATTTTAGAGTAGCATCATACTTCATTAATTACCGTCATTTTTATCATTATCAATGATATCTTATATGTCAGCATTACTTTTTCAGCATGGCTATCAGATAGTGTATTTTGTGTGCAGGAAATTATTTTGACATTATCAGTTGTAATGCCGCAAACGTCAAACAACTTTATTACAACATCTTTTGAAACTTTTTTCCATGAATGAACAAGAGCGAATAAACTCTTAATTAATTAATCAAAGGTGATTAAGCCCAGTGGAACAATACAACACGCAACGGCATATCGATTTAAACCAGTCCTAACTTTTTACAAAAAAATGTGGAAACCCAGCTATTTCCAGACAGTCTGTTAGATATCTTTCCTTCCGCTCTATAGTTGTAATTGCCGTAAAGAAATAAAAAAATTTTCTGGTAAAACTTTTTTGTGTAGAATAAATTGTTACAGATCTGTTATTTATAATGTTAAAAAATTATACGCCGCCCTTGAATAGAAGCTGCACAAAATGGTCACAAATACAAGTAGAAGTCGCAGTTTCTATTCAAAGAAATACGGTATTTACTCACAGTAAGTTTGTTGTGCTTGAAGCATGCAATAAATAACCAAATTCTGAGAAGTAAATCTAGTGTTCACACGGTCAGGCATGAAATGACAACTGGGACATTTGTCAGTCACGAAAGCAACTTTTGTTGGCTTTACAATTAATTTTTTTCTATTGTTTGTACAAGTAAACAGGTTGATGCCACCAAACAAAATATAAATAAATAAAATTTTTATCTTTACAATGACAAGCACATGAAACTTGTTCAAAGCTTGCCATCTAGCGGCTTTAAATACATAAAAGAGTTTTAATTGCTGCTTTTTGATTAGAATTAGAATGAATTAAAATGACTTTTCCGTTTTTGCTAATCTTTAATTTTTTAGATATTACTATTGATTGATTAACTTAATTTGTAAAGGATTTTTTTTACGTGTCAAAACAAAATTTGCGAGAAATATTTAAGAACACGTGCCGCAGCATATCGTGCCGTATCGTGTTGTATCGTGCGTAAGAAACATTCGTTCATTCATTGTGTGAACCGTCCGAGCGTGAGTGTGGTTCAACAAGAAGGTCAGCCGCAGTTTCTGTTGATTGTTATTCCTTATTCAAATAGAGTCACACCGACGGTGTAGTTGGCGTTTGGGCGATCGCCATTAGTTTATTTAAAAAACTACATTGTCGAGCATCCTTCAGGCTTGACTGCTAATCATTCAAGTCAAATTTTAATTCTTTTAAGAAGCCTGCTTTATTTACCATGTCCTCGAGCAACCCTACCGCGACGGGTGTATTGTCTGTGTCCGATTCATCCCCCACATATCTCCGTGACCATGCTTCCTCAGTTAAGGCTCTTACCAAGGATGAGATTCGGTTAAAGAAAGAAGCTCTTAAGTCGCTGTACGAGTCAAGAGCAGCTGAAAAGGCACTAACATTGCTGGATAGATCTGTAATAGAATCGATTAGATTGCAGATTGGTGATGAACCTAATGTGATAAGGGAGACGTATACAGTCTTTGCCCGAAGGTGAGGAAAGAGAATGGTTAAAGTCCGAAAGAAAAAATGTAATTCTAAATTTTGATGAGTTTGAAACGGATATTCAAGAGACGCTTGCTAGATCCTTAGGAATCATGACAACCACTGATCAAGTAGCTAGTGCGGAAAAGGTTATGAGCAGACCTGCGTCGTTCCGCGCTTTTAATCCCTACCTTTAGAAAATTAAAAGTACCGAGTTAAATCTCGGTCAGAGAGTCATCGTTCTTTGAAGGTGGTTTGAGCTGATGGAGCTGCTTTGAAGTCCTGGTTACGTGACTTCCTGCCTTCCTGTTTGCGTCGACTCAAAATTCCCAAGATCTGGAGAAGAGCGCTTGTGGTCGCGATCCCTAAACCAATGAAGTCCGTGGGGGACCCAAAGAGTTATCGACCGATATCTCTGCTATGTGTCCCCTACAAGATCCTCGAGGGGCTTATCTGCGCCCGTGTTGAACCATTAATCAATCCAATGCTCTCTAAAGAGCAAGCTGGGTTCCGACGCGGGAAGTCAACCGTAGATCAAGTTGTTCTGCTAACCCAGAACATCGAGGATTCTTTTGAGGCTAAAAAGAAGGCCGGTGCCGTATTTATCGATCTGACAGCTGCTTATGACACTGTCTGGCATTTTGGTCTTACCTGCAAGCCGCTGAGACTACTTCAGGATAAGCACATGGTCAGAATGATTATGGAGCTTGTCCGAAATCGAAGTTTCACCTTTACCACCCGTAACAGCAAGCAAAGCAGGCTACGCCGTCTTAAAAACGGTGTTCCTCAGGTATCGGTCTTGGCTCCCCTCCTATTCAACATCTATACGTACGATCTTCCTTCCATGATTTCCAGAAAGTTTGCTTATGGTGATGATCTAGCATTGTTGCACTCTTCTGAAAACTGGAAGGACTTGGAGGGGACTTTAAGCCAAGACATGTCCACACTGTCAGCGTATCTCCAGACTTGGAGGTTGAAGCTCAGTCACACTAAGACGGTGACGGCAGCCTTTCATTTAATAACCGAGAGGCCAAACGTGAGCTAAAGGTCTACAAAAACGATAGACTTTTACCGTTCTGTCAAACCCCTACTTACCTTGGGGTTAAACTGGACAGATTCCTCACGTTTTGTCACCACTTAGTGGCATTGCGCAAAAAACTATCCTCGCACGTCACACTGTTGAGGCGACTCGTGGGCTCGGGATGGGGTGCTGGTGCTAAAACACTACGCATAGCCACCTTGTCTCTAGTCTACTCAACAGCTGAGTACTGTGCGCCAGTCTAATGTCGCAATGCTCACACTCGCCTCATCGACAGTGTCTTGAATGACGCCTTGCATAGTTACTGGATGCCTGCATCCCACTCCAACGGACCACCTACCTGTACTCTCAGGCATCCAGCCAGCTGAGCTTCGCCGAATGGGAGCGACACTCTCCTTGGCTGACTGTGGATCTCTGGACCCCGATCATATCTTGTATGGTCTTTTAAGTGGGTCCTCAGATACTCGCCAAGTGAGACTACAATCCAGACGCCCGTTTGTGCCAGCTGCGCGGAATCATTTCGACAACCTTGCCAGACTTGGCATCCTCGCTTCTAAATGGACAAATCACAAATGGAACGCGGAGTATTGTGGAAATGCTTCCAGGCTCCGTGCTTTTGCGCCCGGAACCGGTCCCAGGCCTGTTGGGATGGGCTTACCCCGAGCAGCTTGGGTTAAGCTCAACCGCCTGCTGACTGGTGTTGGGTGATTCCATTCGTCCATGCACAAATGGGGTCTCGCTTCTTCACCGAATTGTGAGTGTGGCGCCTCTAAACAAACCACAGACCATGTTCTAATAGCGTGCCCTATACATCGGGCATCACATGGAGCACGAGGTCTGACGGTTTTGGATGACGAAACCCAATGCTGGCTTAATAACACCACTGCCAGCATCTGATTCAGGCAGTGCAACAGTCTGGGGTTGTAAAAGGATAAACCCTCGGCTCCATTCCTGTTTGTGTCTGACCTGTCTGGAGTGGATGCCCTTCAAACGACGACGACGCCATTAAATCCAAAACCCGTAGTCGTCTAACTGAGCTTGGACCTGATTTCCGATTTGCTGTAAGTGAGGTTGTAATTGTGGAGACAAAACAGTTGCATGTTTCACATTCAATTGTGTTTTTTGTTATTCATTAGTGTTATGGTAATAAATATCTTACATTTGTGCTAAATTCTAAAATGGGGTCTCACTTCTTCACCGAATTGTGAGTGTGGCGCCTCTGAGCAAACCACGGACCATGTTCTAGTAGCGTGACCTATACATCGGGCACCACATGGAGCACGAGGTCTGACGGTTTTGGATGACAAAACTCAATGCTGGCTTAATAACACCACTGCCAGCATCTGATTCAAACAGTTCAGCAGGGGTTGTAAAAGGATAAACCCTCGGCTCCATTCCTGTTTGTGTCTGACCTGTCTGGAGCGGATACCCTTCAAACGACGACGACGACGAATCATCGTTCGTTTTCGACGACTGCTTTTGAACAAGGACGGTGTTAAGCTAAGATTGAGAAAAAGCTGACACAGCTAGAACTCGAGGCGGTAGAAAGACAAAACAAACTCGAGCTTGAGTCAATGGAGAGATATAACAAGCTCGAGTCAGTCGAGAGAGAAAACAAGCTTGAGCTCGAGGCATTTGAGAGACGAAACAAGTTGGAACAACGAAGGCTGGCTGCTGAAATTGAGTTAAGGAAAGCAAAAGCGATAGATCAAATTCTTAATGACAAGGAAAGCTTTAGATCTCGGTCTGCTAGATCCAGCTGTAAAACATCATTTCCCGATGGTGATAGACCTGTTTCGTCCCGCAATAACTCGGCAGCGGCAAACGATATCTTAACTTTTAAATACTCAGTGTGTCTTCAACCGAGCATTGTTCAAATACCTAGTCAGTCACAAACTAGAACTTCATTATATCCACCTGTGAGTGTTGATGAGGGACGAGCTAATCTTTCTCATAAAGCCAATGACTGTTCGCTTTTGGGAGCTATTGTAGAATATATGTCTATGCCAAAACTAAATGCCCTAAATTTTATAGTAATCCAGAGGATTATTGTGCATTCTTCAGATACTTCGATGAAAATATTTACGATAAAAACATATTTAGTGATTAACAAAAACTTGCTTATCTGCTTTAAAATATTTTTGGAAGGGCTTATGATGATATTTCGCATTGTCTATCGTTGCTCATTGCTTTAAAGGACTATGAAGAAGCCAGATATACCTTTTTGAAAGCTTTGGTGACCGGCGAATTATAGCAGAGTTATTTAGAAAATGTCTGCTTCAGAGAAAAAATGTTAAACCGCACGATGGTTCTTCAATGGCTTCTTATGCAAATGCGCTTAGAAAAGGCCTTGTTACTTTAGAAGATCTGGGTGACTATTCAGAATTAAATACCGTAGATTGTCTAAAAAGGCTCAGTTATAAGTTGCCTCAAGCTGACTTTATTATAATTGGCGGAGACACTATGCCACAATATATTTAGAAGAAAAGAGAAAGCCAACATTTTCACATTTTTTGACTTATGTAAAACGGGAGACAGATATCCTTAAAGCATTTCCAGAGTAGTTTCTTATTTCGGACAATGATCAGACTGAAAGGAGATGCGTTCATGAAGGTAGTGTTCGAAAAAATATTTGCGCTAATACTACGGTTAGTCAATCTAATTGTACAGGCCGTCTTCCACACAAAGGCGTACGTTTTACTCGTTTGAAGGAGCTTCCTGCACGACAGTGTTATTATTGTTTAAAACCAGATCACTGGGTGTATAAATGCAATGACTTTCTTAAATTATCAGTTGCCAAAGAGGGCGTTTTGTGCAAGAATCCCAGCTTTGTCACATATGTTTTGCAAAGCATGCGACAAAGGATCACCGAGGGTCTTTTCGATGTCGTATAAACAATTGTGGTCAACGACACAACAGGCTGCTTCATGCAAACACATCTTCGTCAGACAATACATCACGGCAAGATGAGTCCAGAGGCGCAGACGAAACAATGTCGGGTAAAACTTGTTGTTATGTTAATCAGAGCCAAAGAGGATTTCGCGTCATTGTTCCCGTCGAGGTTAAAGCAAGAGGTGTGGCAGTTCAAACCTATGCCTTCCTGGATACGGACTGAGAAACATCATTTATCGATAAGGACTTGTTTTCTCCGTTACGCATTCAAGAAAACCAACGGCCAGTTAACATTGTCACAATATCACAGCACCCAGAACCTTTCGAAAAATTTCCAGTAGACTTGACTGTTTCTTCCTTGACAAATGACTTCGTTAATTTCAAAATTCGGGAAGTAGTGAAGGCTGATACATTGCCAGTCTCTCCAAACGCCGCAGTCTCATTAAATAATTTTTTGTCTTTACCTGCAAGGCGTGACGATACCTAAGATAAAGCAAGATGAAGTGTCGTTGCTAATCGGTTTAGATTGTCCCAATGCACACTGGATTCTTGAAATGCGTGAAGGCGATGGCACTCAACCTAATGTTGTTAAAACCCCATTCGGCTGGTCACTACTTGGGCCAGCAATTAACAGAGCAGAAGGCAACCAAGATATGCAGACTTACTTTGTGCAAAATGATGAAGCTCTTGATTACGAGATTAGAAAGTTTTGGTTCACCAAGTTTGAACCAGATGTGATATAGACCACCAGAAGCCGCTGCCCTATCAAAAGGTCCGCTTCCCAATGGCTTTCACTTCGTTGAAAACAAACAAGTTGCAGTAAGCCGAGTTCAAGAAATTCATGGGACTTTCGTGAAGTCACAACTGATACGTCTGACGACACAGTTACGACTGACAAGAAGTCACAAAAATTTTGGAGATGGAGCCTATTTTTCACTCTGTAGTAATGCGACTACATCAGGACTTAATCTGAAGTATGGAGTTTAGAATATATTTCTTATTTAACAGACGATGGGTTTTTTGTAGCAAGAACTTTATCGGAATTTGGTCGTGAATCACGTGAGAACTCATCGATCCACAGAAAATCTTATCTTTTTAAAGATTATTTCGTTACTGAAAGCCGTTCTATGACTAAAAAGTTATTTAATTTATTGGTAAATTAGAAAAATTTAGTTTCCTAAGCGCTTTCAATTACTTATAAAAAATCTGAAGTTACTTATTTAAAAAGTCCATCGCATCATTTTCCACTTTCTTATCTTGCTGTAATCAATTTGAACTGCAGAAGGTGTTTTATTTCAAATATCATTTAGTTTCAAATATGAATCTAGATCTTGTGTTTAATTTTGTAAAGCAATGAACAAGTGTAAAAGCAAGGGTAATATGAGTTGAAATTTAACCCATGAAATGGGTAAATAAATTTTTATGAACCGTTTTTCTCTATATAAATTAAACGTGTCACTGATTTTACCACGACTTTTTGTCGTAACCTATAATTTATTCTAATCTAGAATAATGCATACCGTGCTATGCACAGCTGTTGCTAAAAACGAGGATTTTCGTTAACTCAGAAAAGACTGTCACCAGTAAGTGCGAAAGATTTAAACAAAGCTTTGGTAACTTGCCCAGTAAAGTCAAGTTAATATTAAAAACAAGGTTTACGTTATGTAAATAGGATGCAGTTTCCACAATTTTAGAATTCGTGGAAAAAAATTGGCAACATTAAAATTGCCGTCCTACGCACTTACTGTAGAACAAGGATAGCCAACATCGCGACGTCTTAGCTGATCAATCGCTTCTGATTTTGAGTAAACTTATAATGTTTTACTTTGAAACTTAAAGAAATACAAACTTTAATGGCTCGTTTCCATTACGAGCCTGAAATAAAGCACTTTTTGTTTTTATATTGATTTTTTTCTTCGCTTAGCGCTTACCGCTTAAACTTGGAAAGAAAAAAAAAAAAAAAATAAAACAATAAAACAAAGAATGCTTCAACATTCCATACTCGTAGTGGAAAGAAGCCTGAAGATTTAAATTAAATACCGAGACAGATTCAAAGTAAAGACCTTTTTTTTAGAGATCACTTCTTTTGAAGATTGCATTTCCATAATGATTGATTGTAATTTTCTAAAAATATTTTAAGTCGAACTAACCAGCAGACAAGTTGGCCACCCCTGCTGTAAAAAATAATAGTAGCGAAAGTTAATTTTTTTGTCTTAGGCAAGGAAATCGTTAATAAAACATCTGCTGAAGTTAAACAATTATTCATTATTAATATTTTGTTGCAAGTGTAGTAATGTTTTTTTAATTTTTTAACTTTTAAAGAGATTCTTTGTTAAAACTTCAATATAATTATATGAATGAAAAAATCAAACAGAAAAAGTCAAGCCTTTTTTTGAGTAACTTAATTAACGGATGTTCACTAAATTCATGAAACAGCCGTGCATTTATAAACCACGAAGCTAGTGTGGAAAAGTTATAAATATAGATACAGTTTAAGCAGTTGCATCAGATTGCTCCAGACACAATGAAGTAATGTAAGTTGTTAGATGTCTTGAGAGATATTTCGGTGCAGTTCGTTACTAACTTTTATTTTGAAAGTTAAAATTACTTTTAAAAATTTTGATCTATCATTGAAGTACTGTAAAAGCTTTTAAAGTTAATTTAAATGTAATTGAATATCAAATGCTTGTTGTGTGTTTTCATTTTATAAATATGAATTTTTTTACAAATATTGACTTTTTTCGGATAACTTTGATAGTTTAAAAATTCTTTATCTCGATTTACTTGTTTGTCATTTTCTACAAAAACAATATTAAGTGTTTTTAAGATTGAGTGCAAAGCAAATTTTAATCTTAATCGACTTCAACTGTACATTTACTTATTTTCTTATTTTAATTAAACCAATTGCATTTATTTTTTTGCTTAAAATTAAACATGTTACTTTGCAGAATAGTGTCAAGCTAACATTCGACAAAAGTAAAAGTAAATTAAGTTGTAGTAAAATGGAATCAACAACACTGGATTTTTTTCTCTTTTTTGAAAATTCAACTCAGCCCTTAAAAGTTGACCAAAGAACCCTGACAAATTGGGTTGTTCCTTTCGCTATCAATATCCTTCTCATGATTTTAACTTTATGGATTCTGATCGCTTTGATTCATTACGGAATCGTGACAGGAAAATGGCGGCAAACTCAAACAAGTAAAGCCGAACTTTTGAACGTTGGTCGAATTTACTCAACTGTCGTCGTTTGTGCGGTGGCGTGTTTTTGCTACTATTTGACCAACTTAATATATCTGAACATCGGATATGACCCAGGCCAAGACAACCTGTGTGACTCAGTGGGTGACGCCGCTGTTAGCATATACGGCATCATTCTTTTCACGGGAAGCATGTTCTATTGGTTGCGACAAAGAGTGTTCTTCAGCAACAACATGCTCAACACCAACTATAGCAAGGTTGTCCAATTACTCAGTGTGACCAGCATCGCCATGGTGATCGGAGGTGGACTAGTTGTGCTGGTAATAAACTGTTTACCGGATAACCGCTCGTCAAGTCCCGAAGGTTGCACCTTCATGCCGAGAGAGGAAAATAGAACATCTTACTGGATTCCAATTTTATCGATTATCTTTTTGGCGCAGATAATGTTGCTGGGTTTGCTTGTTTATGCTTTGATTAAAACAAACAAAAAAAAGATGCGTTCGAGCTCGAAGCTTCGATCGTCGCAAATACATGTGAACGCCAAAACGGTAAACAGTGTTGAAAGTGGAAACTCAGGGAAAAGTCGCTCGACGGTCAAAAAAAGAAAATCGTCGAGACACACGGTGAGGAGTATCTTGCAAAAAACTCTTTTGTTTGCTATTCTTTCATTTTTGGCTGAGATTTTCAACCAAATGTTTATTCATTATATTGCTTCCTCAACAGGACATAGACGATATGTAACAACGTTCACAAATATAACAGCGTTTTTTAATCTTATTTTTATCATAATGTCATTTTTGCAGTACAAAAAAATACTTACGTCACCGTTTAAAACACTTTGCAAGTAAGAGAGTAAAACATTAACTTGTACCGTCTGCCATAACGTTTGATCGCTTTCTTGTTTTTATTGAGGAAATACCGTTGTGTCATTCCGGCCCGAAATTCCAAAGCCGATTTGTTCTCAAATTTAATCATTCTTTTTTTGTTATTTGCTTATTGTAAATTATTAAAAGCGATGCATACTGTACATTTACTTGTTTTTTATTTTAGATTATAAACTCGTCATATGTTACTGTTTTATGACAGAATTGTAAAAACAGGAAAATTGCTTTAAAGTTGATTTAAATTTGCTCGTTGGTTCCGGTGTCAAGAAACATATATAAAAAAAATTAAGTTTTTGAAATTTTATAATCGTTCTTAAAAACTCTTCAACGCAATTTTTAACTAATTCATTACATTTCTAAAAAAACATAAAATTGTGTTGTTTGATGATAAAATAATTTTGCTGAGCTTGATTTGCAAAATTAAGCTAGTATAAGTTGTAGCAAATGAATTCTTCATTTTTAAATCTCTGTTATTTATCCGCCGCCATTGAAGTTGTGTGTTATACATTATATTGATAGTTTTATAATAAAAATGCAAATTTAATTTAGTACAATATTTACTGCGTTAAATCAAAGTTTTTCAGAGTATAGGAAGTTACTCGGACTACAATGAAACAGTTGATAAAGTTACGAAAAAGTCCGTAAAAAGTTTAAAAAAATTCTTTGTCAGAGTTTACTCAAAAGAGTGAAGAAAAATTGATAAAATATTGTTTACTTTCTCGATTCGGTTAACCCATAAATGCACGGAATTGAACCCAGAACGTAATATGCTTACATCTCGATTTAGTTCATTATCTTTGAAGAAATCCGCCATACCAATAAATACATCCTTTTTTTTGTTGTAGCAGCCAGCTCCTGACTCAACATCAACTCTGTTTTCACTGTGTTATTTTGTATAAAGCGGACATAAACGAGCAGTTGGCTACACTTGGCGACATCTGCCGACTCATCGATTTGAATGGCAAACCCGACTTTTGAGTCTTTTACTCCAGCGATTACTTGTTCAGCAATATCACCAGACATTTCTTGAATACGGCGTTTTAAAGTGTCATTGGAAAGGGACACACTATCCAATTTAGCCGCTGCCTTGTCTCCAATCACGTTCCTAATTAGTGTCTTTGCTGCTGGCAAAACAAGGGACTCTGCGATTGTGTGAGCTTTCATGTTCTGAGTAACCAGAAGAGAGACTTCATATGATGCTTTTACTACTCCATCCTTCTTTTGGTGAAATTGGCCTGTCTTGTCTAGGCGCTGTCTTTTTGCATTCTCCCCTAGCCGCTCAAAATAACTTTGATGTTTGTTCTTTTTTTCTGCGTGGTTCGATTCAAGGTACCGTTTTGACAAGCTGGGCTTCATGGATGCATTAGAAAAGCTTTTTATGCAAAGCACACACTGTGGCAAACATTTTCCTCCGTGCTCGATAGCAATAAAATCTTATTTAATATATTCTGGATTTTGCATTCGTTTGGACATAGCTAAAAATTATCTTGCTAACTTACTGATAAATTTGCTTTAACCTTACGTCGGTGATTTGGTTCAAAATTAACAAATCGTAAATATTTACGCGCTTGGTTTGCTTGTCTCAATCTAGGTCGCGTTTTCTTAACTTCTTTTATCTCTACAACCTCATTCAAAACCGCGGTTTTCTTGCGTCGATAATTTGAAGATAAATTGGTAATTGATTACCGTTATAGTCTCACTAAGATACGCGGCAACAACTGTAAAAGCATTTTTTTTGAGGTCATATAGTGGTTTTGGAATCTGAATGATAACTTTCGTTGTTTCAGAACTGTTAGTTGTTTTAATTTTTTCTTATCTAAATTTGGGCTGCGTTGAAAACAATTTTTGTAAGTTGGCTATTTTTAAATCATTATTGTCTTGTTTTCTAAGTTTTGTATTTTATTTAGAATTACGGAAATAAAGCTTCAATAGATCTCAAATCAAACTTTATTTTTTTTTTTATTTTTTATTTTATTTTCATTTTTACTCACAATCAACTTGAAATTAATCAAAGTGCATGTAGAAATAAAGATTGTGAATAAGGAAGCAGCGACTAAACGAAGTACGTTATTACATGCACAATGTCAGTTGTGCATGGTCGCCGTACCTTTGAACAAAGCGATGTGATGTTAATAAGAAAAGGAAAGCGAAAAGAAGAAAATTAATACACACATCCGAGCCATATTGGGTTGAGTGTTCTCGTCAATTACAGTAGTCTACGCAGTTTAGCTATTAATAAAGAAAACAGATTAAATCAAATCACAATTGATCTGACAAGCAAACAAAAAACTCAATTGTTTTCTTTATTGTGTATTTGTGACGTAATAATACCAACGTGTAATTGCTGCCGATTAATTTTTTTTTAAATGCGCAGCTGAAGTTATTGTCAACTCATGGTCTCTAAACATTGTAAATGCTGTCGGCCGATATCTTCGCGTACGACTTCAAAAGCTCTCCCGTACCATTAGTGGTACGCGTACCACAGTTTGAGAACCACTGGTATAGAACATATTTTTCTTCTATGTCTTCTGTTCGTGGAAAAACCCTTGTAAACAGCCCAGGTCATCAACCAGATAAAGCTCCGGGCACTAATTTTATGTTCATAGAGCTTATAATCCATGTTAGAGCTGCTTTGAATTCTTGTTTGCAGAACTTTCTCTTTTTTTGATTGCGTCAACTCCAATTTCGAAAATTTACAGAAGAGTGCTTATACGTCGTGATTCGAAAGAAAAAGAAGGCTGTAGAAGACCCAAAAAGTTATTGACTGACAAATTATTGACAAATCCTTTGAGAAAAATTTAAGACGCTTACCTACGTCCGCAACGAGCCAATTGATGGTTTTGATGCAAAAAGTCAACTGCGGATCAAGTCGTTCTGTTAATGCAAATCATTGACAATTTTTCCGAGACTAAAAAGAGAGCCAGTGCTATTCGTCAATCTGACAGATGCGTATGACACTGTTATTTTATACAAACTTGACTTTAACTGCAAGTTGCTGGTGTTTCTATTGGATAAATACATGGTTCGAAGTATTATAAAACTAGTTCTTAACAGAGTTTCGCTATAATGGTAACAGTAAGCAAAATAGTCTCGGGTGTTAGAGAGACAGTGTTCCTCCGAAATCAATCACAACTTTTTTAACATCTAAATGTATAAACTACTTTCCACAATATCCAGATTATGAAAAAATTTGAGCTAAAAGTTTACAATAATCAATTGTGTTTAGTTGCGATTTATATTGAAGTAAAACTAGACAAATCTCTCAAGTTTCGTCACCACCGTTTGACATTGAACAAAAAATTTTCTTTGCATGTCCCGCTGCTGAGATAATTTGCGGCGTCAGGGCGGGTGCTGATGCCAAAACATCAGATACAGATATTTCATAAGATAGTAAGATACATATACATCAGATATTTTTAGTCTATTCAACAGCTAAATATTGGGGTCTTGTTTGTTCTCGTAATACTTAGTTTATATTTAGTGTTTTGAATGATGCTTTCGCGTAGTCACTGGATACCTCCGTCCTCTCCAACGGACCACTTACCAGTTTTTTCAAACATCCAGCCAACTGAGTTTTGAAAATTAGTAGCTACACTTGTTTTGGCTAAAAGTGGTACTCTGGACCTGTGCTCCGCTACTTTTTCGAACCGGTGGCACACTTTGAAAAATTTCAAAAATTAGTAGAACACCTGAACCAGGTAAATAGCTAATTTTTAAATGCTTTTCGTTATTTGAAGTTTCATTTGGCTGCCTTAAAAAACCTAAAAATTTCAATCTAAACTCTAAAAATAAAGTGATGACTTTTTTTATCTGAAGTTACCAATTTGCGCAAATCGTGCACAATCAAGTCTGGTTGAAAATTGATCGAAAAAGATTATCAATTTATTTGTAGAGAGTTTTTATATCCACTAAATAAAGCTTGATATCAAGAAAAGCGTTCAAAATTTCGTAAAGACCAAAAAAAGGTCTTGACCTTACACAATGAGATGTACTGTATAATAAATATTTGAAGTTTTTTGGTTGCTTTAGAGAAACATAACTTTTTCTCCATTTCAAAGAGTATGTTTGTCGTTTTTTTGTAGCACACGAGTTGCAGAGCACTGCTCTAGATCCTGACTATGGTTTATTTATCGGTTATCAAATGCCTGCCGATAAACACCAAGGTCTAAACGCTTGTTTGTGCCTGCTGACAAAAACGTGAACAATTTTGCTAAATTAAATATCCGTTCTGCCTATCACATGAATCATAGATCGAACACAGAGTACTATGAGAGTACATCCGGCCTCGTGCTTTCATTACTAGCGCCTTGCCGTACCCGTTCGAAATAGCGTGTCCAGAACAATTTGACTCATGCTCAAATGCTTTCAGACGGGTTGAAGACAACTGGCCGCAGCCGACTGGCGTCGCCTAACTAACCAGTCGGCAGCGTCTATTTGGTTGCGCCCAGCCGGTTGGGGCCAGTTAGCCTACTCCACCAGCGGAGTCTAGTTGCGCGTTTTCATTTGGGCATAAACAAATAGGGTCTCGTTTCTTTCTCTCATTGCAAATGCGACGCCATTGCACAAACCGGAGATAACGTTGTATCGGAGTGTCACATGCATTGGGCATTACAAGGAGCACGAGGTCGGACACTTTTGGATGAAGAAATAGACGGTTGTGGCTTAGTACATTGCTAAAAGCATTTAATTCAAGCAGTACAACAGCAATTCGCAGCAAAAAAATTAAGCACGGGAGCTAGTTCTATTTATGTGTTTTACATAAAATGGATACTTTTACATGCTACAACAAATTTAGCATAGAATTGCCTTGTTGTGTGTAATGTTAAAAAAGAACCTTTACAGCTTACATCTCTTTCTCGAAGTTATCTTGGAGAGGGCTTGTGGTGATCAATATCTTCTGAAAGTGATCAATCTAATCTTCCACAGTGTCCAACAAAAAAAACGTCCTTTTCAATTAAACATATTGGAGCCAAAATGTGTTATTTTATCCCGTATTTCATGCGACACTTTTCATTTTGCAAAACAAAAAATATATCTGCCCTTGTTACCCAAATTTGCTTATTTTCTAGTTTTGCTTTTAGGTTTTTACTTGTTAATTACTTTTTGCCTTATCGCTGGTTGTTTTTCAAACGGTTATAATTTTTTGTTATTTTGAATGACACAATAAATGCTTGACTGATACACCTTATGGTTATTTCCCTGTCACGTTGTCCTACATTTAATCTCAATTATATGTTATGAGAATATCTATAAATGTTTAGTGAAAAATAAGCCAATGTGAATCTTAAATCTTAACAAATGTTAGAATATTGCTGTTCAAGAAATATTTTATTGGGCACTCTAGTTTTTACAAACTGTAATTTAGAGTTGCTGATAAAGACTTAAAGTAGGGAAAGTGCCGTAAAATGTTTTTTTTAATTGAACAATAAAATGTGAAAAGAAACAAACATATACGATCTTAATCTGTTTCCATCAAAACGACACTTCCAACCTGTTGCCAGTCCTAATTCAACCGCACGTTGAAAGAAGGCCGTTGACTGGCTCACAGTTTAATGTTCAAAGAAAAATTAAATTTATTTTGGGCGAAAGTCATTTCCGTGCGAGTGACTCTAGTGTTATAACATTTACACCTCGAAATTATCCTTCAAAGTCTAGTTTTAGGAAACATTATTGTCTATGCTATGATAATGAAATTGGACCAGGCCAGAAAATGCAAAAAACATGAGCAAACACGAAATCAGTGTCAAACATATGGCTCTTTCACGTGTTTACAGCACAGCACTGCTTACAAATTTGCGCTTTATGCTTTGATCGATGCCGAGATATGTTCCACAATTAACAGTAACAATTATACAAAGTCATGTTGTTTTTCTCAAGTGTTTTTTTTTAAAGTAATGCAATGACCTAATTTCATTTCAATAATTAAAAAACTCTTTTTGTGTGTTAACGTTTTGATGCCGATTTCCTGTAAGGGTCTTCACTGTGGCTTAATGTAACTTCCTGCGCGGATTTTATGGTGATTTTAAATAATCTTGCTTGGAAAATTAAAATATTTTACACAGTGTTAAAGACAAGACTAAAAAACCATAAACTAATTTATACCATGCTTTGTTAAATGGATTACCTATTCTTTATTAAAACTAGTTCATTTTATTAATCCAATTTTTGGATATTTTCAATTTTTTTAATTTTTAACAAATCAAAGTCATTTTATTATTTTCAAATTTAAACCTACAAAAATTATGACAAAATATCTACAGTCTGAATTTGCTTTTGATCTTTTTATTCTTCTGCCGTCGCGGTCACGGGTCCCGCGTAGCCACTTTGCAACGCATTTTTCAATTTCGTTCCTTTTAGCATTTTTCGAAACAGGATGTTTCTTTACAGCTTCTAAAAAAAATAACAATGATCTAAATTAGAATTAATTGTTTTAAAATTTTTAATATTGGACTTTTATAAATGTTTTTTTATACAAAAGTGCATCAAAGGTTAATTTATTAAAATGTTAGAACAAAATATCAACATTCTATTGAATTTTTCCAATCCCCGGTTTGACATAGTACTGTGCCAACAGCTGTCCCTATTTCATTATAGGGTGCGTCCTTGGGCACAGTGTGTGCTAAAGTTTCTGAAAAAAGGAAAATAAGTTCAAACAGCATTATTAAAAAACGCATAAAAGATTGCCCAAAATTGTTAACAATTTTTGGCAATCTTTACGTAAATGGTTAGCTAAAAGGCGCATTTTAACACTTTTTTTTATTGTGCTTAAGATGACAGATAATTTTATCATTCCATTGACACAAAAATGTTAAGCTTTTAAATTTAAATAATTTATGATGTAACAGAATAAAATATTGTCAATATATATTGATAAGCATACGTTTAAACTCAGTGCGTTTAGGTTGGCTGAAGCTGGATCAAACATCGTGGTATTAATATAAATTTTCAAACTCAGCTTGAACATCAAAAATATTTTAGTACAGTAGAATTCCAATTATATAGACTCGGGCAAGTCTATATAACGTGTATTGTCTATAAAAAATGTACCGGCTGCTCTCAAAGAAATATTTGAAAATATATATTTCTTACATATAAACTATTAGTCTTAAAGTAAATAGTATTTATTCATCAGTTTCATCTGTAGTCAAAGCAATATTTTGCATGGCATGTTCAAAATACAGTAAATTTATTTTCAAAAAGTCTATATAATAGGTATTCTACATAATTTGTCGTCTATATAACAGGTATTCTACAAAATTTGTAGTCTATATAATTGGAATTCTACTGTATTGTAAAATCTAAATAGCAAAATAGCAAAATCTAAACCTTTACTAAGTACATTAGTTTCTTTTCAGAGTCTGTGACGAAGCGCGCAGATAAATTGCGAATAGTGCTTGTATTTTCTAAGTACATTGCTGAAATATCTAAACTTAAATACAGAGTTTCTTTTGGTGTATTTTAAAACATTTTATTTCATACTCTTTCTCCTGTTCTTCTGAAAATCTATTAATGTACATTTACATAAATGAGAACCTGCCAATATTTTGAGACAACTCTAGTTTTAATGTTAAAAACTCACTTTCTAAAGAATTTACGCACTTTGAATGTGATTTTATTTCTGCCATAACTAAAGATATTCTCAGAGCTGACGCTTAAGTTAAAGATTGTCTTAAAGACTTATGCAACTTTAATCTGGTGAACGTAGGATAAAGCTTATAAATTAGATAAAATCTCAAAAACTTTATGTCTGCTTTTCTTTTTTCTATTTTGCAAACTAGCCTCTCTGACTTTTTTAAAAATTACTTTAGCCTCTGTTCCATAATGGCTCTGTGTGAATCTCAGAGCATAAAATTTGGAACGCTTAACTAATTTCAGAATAAATAGCCAATATACTTTGAAACATAGTTTTATTTAGGACGTTTCGGAATTATAACTCATTCCATTTTCACTTCGTAAATTAATTCTAAATTTAAAAATTTAAATTTAGATAATTTATGACCTAACAGAATAAAATATATATATTTGCAATATTTTATTTTGTTACGTCATAAATTATCTAAATTTAAATTTTCAAATATTCACTAATAACCGTTTAACACGCTATAAAAAAAAACACGGTAAAACAATGCGGGATTTAAATCCCCACAACTTTTCAACTGTTAAAAAGGTTTTGATCTCGCACAAACAATAAAGATTGCAGAAGTGAGCATAATGCCAGATGCTGTAGAGTCGTTTGTTTTGTTTTCATGCGATGTAGGTGCTGCGGCAGTGTTGCTACATTACATAAATGAAGCTATCGCTGCTTGTTACTTTTTTAAAATCAAGCCTAAAATCAAACTGTTTCCATTGAAACGATACGTTCTAATTGTCCAACCAAAAAGCAATTAATTTTCGCTTTTAAATTCAATATTCCAAAGAACACAGTGTTATCAAAAAGTACTTGAACCAAATAACAATAGCAAAATATAACTTTTGCTTAATCCACATTAACGCAATTCGCACGCTACATCATCTTTTACAGATTTTTCGTCCTGCTTTTTGTTTTAATAAATTTAGCACCACTCTCTGATGGCTTCTTGCTGGGACGGAGTGAAGCAGCTTTGAACTGTTTATAGTTTAAACACCACTATAAAACCAACTTTAGAGAAAGTAACTCCTGCAAAACACTTTGTCTTTCTGTTAATTTAGTTCACTAGTTTTTAACGTTTGCAAGCATTCCAAACCCTTACCATAATTTTCAAGTTTTTTGTTAACTCCATTCTTTAAAATATTAAAAAATATACTTAATAAACAGCGTGAAACCCGAACAGAACCTGTACAGTTTTTTTAATCGGATGACCCACTAGATACCTGCATAACTCCTGCATAGCAAGTCTGCATGAGACCCGCACAGTTCCGGCACATAACTTCTACTTGCAAACTTCTAAAAATATATTAAAACTTTATCTGATATACTGTAAAGGACCTGCACAGTTCTGGCGCGGGCTTTGCGCTCGCATAATTGGTATTTTCAAAAACCTTTTTCAGACAACACGACAAGCTGCATGAGACCCGCGCAAAACCTGTACAGGTTTCCTACTTTAATTGCCCACTTGAAAGCCGCATAACTCCTGTATAAAAAACTGCACAGGACCCGTACAATTCTGCATATGATTTCTACATGCAAACCTCAAAAAATATTCTAAAATTTAATCTGATGAACTGTAATAGTGAACTGCAAAGTTCGGGCGCAGCGGCTTTGCACTCGCGATAGTGTTTTCAGAAACCTTAAATCTGCACAAAAACCTGCGCAGGCCCAACATAAAATTTTTCGTAAAATTTTTAAGTCTTGCACGGGCATGTTGGCTGGGCCTTAGCTTTTTCATTGTTTGTAATTGTCGTGCGCGTAGACGTCACTATTTACGTCCAATTTTTAATTAAGTTTACGACTGTTACAACATAGAATCCGTTACAATCGCATTGCACACTAGTTAAATGAGTGTCTAAACGTAAAAATCGAAGTGACCTAGTTAAATTGCAATTTTGCGTACTTTATCAAAAGATTTAGAAAAAACTTGTTTGCTCTAACAAAAGTTAAATAAATGATCTTTACTCTGCTTAAATTTCATAAAGATAGCTTAAGTAGTTTTTGAGTTATAAATCGTTAATTTGGTGGGCTTCTGAAGCCCGGCCGTTGAGGAGTCAATAGCTCGAAAAAGGTTGAGGAGAATAGAGTTAAATTCAGAAGTGATTCCATGAATGATCGTTGCTATGAAACTTCTGAGCCAACCATAGCCGGTTGCTTAACTTCTACGTAACGTGGAATTTTGGTATTCTTAAAACTACACATTAAATTTTAACTAAATTTTAAAGACTAACGATTCTCTCGTTTTAAATTAAAATCTTTATTTAGTTAACTTTAAAAATAGCCCAAAACGTGTCAGCAAAGAAAAAAATGCTAATTCATTTGAGTGACTTAAATAAAAAAATAAGTCAGTTCGTTTGTTAGTTAAAATAATTTAGGTCAGGGTTTCTAAACTGGAATTCGATGGACCCAAAGACCCACAGTGACCAATGAGCGGGTCCACAAGTTTTTTATGTCTACAGGATAGAATAGTAATTTTTGATCTACGTTAACTTTGTGCTTTATTTAAAATCATAGGTCTATTTACAATCGAAAAAATGTCAATGCTTAATGCGACCAAAAGTCTGGTAGCAAATCTGCTGTAAACTAATGGAAAAACAAACTACTCTATCATTTAAAGATTGTGCAAATATTTTGTCCGTTTTAAAAGAATCTTTGTCTCTCTTTGGAGTTCAACGAGTTTATTAGATTATTAAGATGGTCGAACGAGTTAAGAAACTTCGGTTAGATTTATTCTTTCGAACTCTTATTTTCATTTGATTATTTTTTTCTTGTAATATTATTAAATAATATATTATTTTTATCTTTCTCATTTTTTACATTTTATCTAATCAAGGTGTTGCGGCCATGCTTTCTATCGTTTTGCATCTCCACTATCTAATTATCGTATGTATGTTTTAACGTCTGACGTTTTTCCTTTTCTTCTCCTGTTGTGCTTTTTCCTTTTCTTGATCTTTTTAACATTTACGATTTTTTATATCAAACTTTTTAATAATGATCGAGAATTTAGTAATCTTTAAGTCTTTTTATACAAGAATCGCATTTAAATTTCTCACAAGGTATTGAGTGGTTGCTTGGAATGACCGTGAAGTGTGTTTGTATCTTTCCTGTCGTCCTCTTTTTTAATTGCTACTGTTTTTAATGATATTATTTCAATTATTGTATAAGCCGTGACAAAAAATAAAATCATTGATTAGCCTGTTACTTTGTCATTCTATTATTTCCAATGGCTGCCTCTTGCGGACAAAATCCTTGGCACGTGGAATAAAAAATAATGCTTGTTTTTTTAAAGTTTTTGATTGAAACAAGTAAGTAAAAATGTTGAGTTAACTTTTAAATAAAAGCTACATGTATGAAAATTTTTTCAGAGTTTTTTCCTGAATACAATACACAATTACATATTTACAGTGATGGCCTTACAAAAAGAGAAGCCCGGTGCAAGAAAAGTAAGGGGGAGCCACTATTTAGTGTTTTAAGGCAAAGCAATCTTTAAAAAAACGTCATTGTCATAGGGGGAGCCATTTTAAGTGCATGAAAACAAAATGATCTCCGAAAAAAGTTTTCAATTTAGGGGGGCATAGTTGAGTGATCCAAAGCATTGTGATCTCTAAAAAAATCTTTGTTTTAGGCATGCCACCGCTCCGTTTGCACCCTATTAAAGCCATCACTGTATATTTAGTTACTAACGTCTGGCATGGCTCAGTACGCTAACGTTTTGACTTACGACTGAATGGAAGCGAGTTTGATGCTCAGCCTATACGAGTGATTTTATAGTGCCCTTGGAAAAAGCACTTCAAGATGAGTTTTTAAATACATTGATGTTGCTTGTCAAGAGTGAAGGTTCAGATTTTGTTTTAGCAGGATCTTAAAAAAATTAAAATTGTAGATTAATGGCTATTTAATTGGCACATTTGTTCTATCGTAAACAGCAAGACCGCTGCAAGGCTAGTGTAGAACGCAAAGCGCAAGATTTTTCACTTCTGTGCCCGAGGACTGAGTTTGATTCCCTGGTGGGTCAAGTACAACCAAATGCTAATGGCTCTTTAATCTTATGACAATATCATACGAGCGATTGTTCTTCCCAGGATCAGTATTTTCAAGGTGATCACCGTAGATCCGGAACAATTGAGGTTATCAAAGTTGTTATGGATTTATGCTACTGCATGATGTCAATAAAATAAGATTTAATATATCTTTTAATCAAGAATTAAAACTACACGTTTGGATAATAAAATTATTTTTGTTGTGCATCTTTGCCAAAGCATGTTCTTGTTTGTTGTTTCGGTGGTTTCTTTATTTAAAATAAATTACAAAACTGCAAATCAGGCAAATGAAACTTAACTACATTAAGCTCGATTAAATAAGGAATTACGAGCGTTGCCAGAGTAAATGATTTCAAAATTAATCATTAGTTTTCGGATTGTTGATCTACGCTACGTAAAAAGCAGTTTGCTTTTTTCTTGTCTATCGTGTTGTAGGCTTGTTTTATAATACATTTCTAAATAAAGTTGTTGTGTTTAGGTTATTTGTGACCAACAACAAAAGGTATTGAACAAACCAGTGCTCGGCAATCTTTTCATGCTCGTGGGACACTCAAAAACATTTTTTAGACTTATGACTTACTTACACCGAGTTAAAAACTTTTTCTTTGTCTTCACTAATACTTGAACGCTTTTCTGTTTGAATAAAATAAAAACATTTTTTTGGCGTTTTCATTGGATTGAGAACAGTTTGTTTACTTCGGAAGCTACCGAATTCCGCGTACAATGCTTAGAGTTAACTGGAAGGCAAAAATGATGCCAAAAAAAGAGATATTCACTTTATTTATAGACGTTTAAATTGAAGTTTTTTAACCTTCAAACAAAAAAAAAGCGATTGAAACTTTTAGCTTTTTGGTCGCAGAAAGGTTTTTCTTTCTGTTGAAATAGAGTGTTTACATTGTCGTTTTTCTGCGGCACACCGGTTGTGGGGCAAGGAAACAGGCAATACATATTTTATTTTCTAATTTCACTATTTTCTTGTTATTTAAGAAGTTGTATTTGAATCATAAGGTGAATCCCGGAGAATCGCACAAATAAAATCAACTTTAGTACCCAAATCAGTTTTGTTTTAGCTCTCTTAACAAACTAAACATTTGAAACCAGACACTTTTGACGTAAAAATATGCAGCACAAGTTTAAAAGTTTTTTTTTTTTTTTTTTTTTTTTTTTTTAACTACTGGTTTTTTCAATCACGACGACGTTTCTTGTTTATCAAGCATACTGTAGTTTGCTTCGTTAAGACTGCAAGATTACTCAAACCATGCTTCTGTTCTATTGTATTTTCTAACGTCTTATTGGTTTATGAAACAATGAAGTTGATAAAATAAAGAAGAAAAACATGTCAGGCTCTGAACTGTTTTATTGTAGCAAAGCAGAATATTTTTTATCAATTAGGCGCTGAGATTGAATTATACTATTGGAAAAAAGTAGATATTAGTACACCTTTTGGAAGAGTTGATTTATTTACCTAGTTTTCCGTTTTTGTTGGCGAGATGTGATGTGTTGGGAGAAACGCTTTGAATACAAATTTATTTTGATTGTGATCTTTGTAGTTTATTGCACATTTATTCCTTAAACAAAAAAAATAAACAGGAAACTGAAATATGTTGAGCTTTTTTTGGTCTAGACCGCTATTAGATTTGTCTATTTTGTTTAAATCTGATCAAATAAAGGTTATCAACGGCTATTTCCCGATTTGTTTGAAGACAAAAAACAAAAGCCTGATATCACATCGAGAGTTCAAAATTTTTGTTTATCAGGCCACGATGTGACGTCACATTTTTGCAAAAACGGAATGACACAAACTAATCGAGTGAGAAAGTGCTCTGATTGTGCCAGTTTGGTTGCCGATATAAAATGACCCAAATTTATTTATACTTTTAACATAATGCAAACTCATGTAAGGAAGTAATAAATCAAAGTTATAATCCCTTTTTTTATATTTATTTTTATGTAAAACTGTTGTTAATCAATGATTTGTTTTGCATATCATGTTGATCCCTGTATGCGTTGCTTGTTGCATGTTGTTTATTCTTTATGGAAGTCTTAGATTGGCCGCAACTAAATGTTGCTCATTACATAATCGCTCAAAAATTACTTTAATGAAATAAAACTGTTTACATTCAAATGTTTTACTTAAGACCAAATCAAATTTTAATTGGATCCTTTTCAATACAGATTGAATTATGTTTTTTAGACTTTTTTTTACAGAAGGATCACGAAAAGTAATCATTCCACCAAGCATTGTTTTCAATTTGAAAAAGCATATTCTGTTCCATCTCATACTTTTCCTTACTTTAAAGAAAAAGCAATTAAAGATTAACTTGAATCTTGGCTGTTGCATTCTCAGTGGCCAGGTATTAAGCACATCCTGCTCAGGAATCCATAAAAAGTATCATTGTTTATATATTTGCTGCAAACATGCAAAATTATTGTAACGATTATATAGAAATATAAAGCGTAATTTTTTTGACATGTTAAGTGATGTCAAATAGCGAAAAGATTAAGAAAAAGTAAACATTTACAAATCGCATCAATTAAAACACAAAAAAATTAGATTAACACTTAATGAGTTCGCAAACACATTAACAGGCATAAATTCTTGATAAAACGCATTGACTTATTTGAGTACAAGTTAAACAAAAAGTTCGACCAGGTACCCATATAAGTATTTTACATTTAAAAGTACACCGATCGGTTCGTGAATTACTGTATTACTTTCAATATAACCCGTGCTTGGTAAAAAGTCACTCTCGTATAGGAACCGCACAAAATGATAAAAGAATGAAAATAGAAGCTGCCCTTGTTTAAAAGCTACACAAAATACAAATACAATCAAAATTCTCCGCTTTATATCTGTTATAGGGTATTCTCCTTCAATAATAGAAAAGATTGTTTACAAATTATATTTTAGAGTAGCATCATACTTCATTAATTACCGTCATTTTTATCATGATCAATGTTACCGTATACGTCAGCATTACTTTTTCAGCATGGCTATTAGATAGTGTATTTTGTGTGCAGGAAATTATTTTGACATTATCAGTTGTAATGCCGCAAACGTCAAACAACTTTATTACAACATCTTTTGAAACTTTTTTCCATGAATGAACAAGAGCGAATAAACTCTTGATTAATTAATCAAAGGTGATTAAGCTCAGTGAAGCAATACAACACGCAACAGCATATCGATTTAAACCAGTCCTAATTTTTTACAAAAACAATATAGAAACCCAGCTATTTCCAGACAGTCTGTTAGATATCTTTCCTTTCTCTCTGTAGTTGTAATTGTGGAAAAAAAATTGAAGAATTTTTCTGATAAAAGTTTTTTGTGTAAATAAACTTTTACAGATCTGTTATTAATAATGTTAAAAAATTATACGCCGCCCTTGAATAGAAGCTGCACAAAATGGTCACAAAAACAAATAGAAGCCGCAGTTTCTATTCAAAGAAATACGGTATATACTCACAGTATGTTTGTTGTGCTTGAAACATGCAATAAATAACCAAATTCTGAGAAGTAAATCTAGTGTTCACATGGTCATGCATGAAACGACAACTGGGACATTTGTCAGTCACAAAAGCAACTTTTGTTGGCTTTACAATTAATTTTTTTCTATTGTTTGTACAAGTAAACAGGTTGATGCCACCAAACAAAAAATAAATAAATAAAATTTTTATCTTAACAACGACAAGCACATGAAACTTGTTGGAAGCTTGCCATCTAGCGGCTTTAAATACATAAAAGAGTTTTAATTGCTGCCTTTCAATTAGAATTAAAATGAATTAAAATGACTTTTCAATTTTTGCTAATCTTTAATTTTTTAAATATTACTATTGATTGTTTAACGTAATTTCTAAAAAATTTTTTTATATGACCAAACAAAATTTGCGAGAAATATTTAAAATCAAAAATTATTTTATTACATTTATGTTTTTTTGTCACAGAAGCAATAAAAAAGCTTGTTTACATTTACGTACTTCATTAAAGTAATTACGTACATTAATTAACGCAAGAGTTGAAAAAAATAATATATCAATCATTACAACTCATATGTAAACTTCACATCGGTTTCTTTTAGTTTCTCATCCATGATTGCATCAATGCATTCTGATTGACTGACAGTAAAGTAATCTTTCCATCCACCGACGCCACCTGGTGATATTTAAAGAGTGTGACAAACAATTATTTATTCTTTTTTATTCTAATTTGCTTCTATTAACAGATAGTGCCGAAAAGCTTTTATGACATTCAGTAATGGGTTTAATAGTGTTCAAGGGTGCAGTCGCACCAGGCCCCCTAAAATTGATCAAAAAGTTGCCTCCCCTACACAAGAAATTGCTCTAATTTTACAAAGGAGCACTAGGACGTCGATGGCAAGTCAAAATAAAATAAAAAAATTTTTAAAAAAAAATGCTTCCGTAATTGACGACATTTTGCACACTATATACTTCTACAATTCAAAGTGAAAGTACATTACATGCTACTGCTACTACAAAATCGAAGACCTGTTTTTTTTCGAAAGCAGTATGATTTTCGGAGCAAAATTGGGTAAACTGAAATGAATTTGAAGTAAAGTTTTTTTTTTTCTTTTTAGAGAACACCATGAAATTTGGAGGAAAATCGGGAAAGCTGAGATGGATTTGAAGTGAAGACCTTTTGTTCAGTGATGACGTTGCTTTCATATACTAAAAACTGTTTCAGCTACCTTTTTTTGGCACACTAAATAGTGACCCCCGTTACTTTTCTTGCACCGGGCCCCTCTTTTTGTAAGGCCATCACTGATAACATTAATGTTAAGTGCAAAACAGATTCAGTTGAAATATACCGAGACATAAAATTATTGTGACGAATAAATATTTCTGGATGCTCAACGGCAAAATTTAGTTACAATAGTTAATAGAAAAAAAACTAAGATTTTTGAGAATGATTTTTTCGGGTTTTAGCTATTGGTGTATATTTGCAATTGCAGCATTAAACAATGGTAATGCATCGATGATTTCTAAAAAAGTCTGCTCATAAAATATTACCGTCATATGATGACCAATAATTATCATAATTGTATTATTTTGAAAAGTAAAAAAATTACTTTTTAAATGTTTTGACAAATTTAATAAAAACTACGATGAAATTTCAAATCTCATATATTTACGACATAACAACTGGCGTATCCAAAACATCAAACCTTGCTTTAACTATTTCCAAATTTTCCTATTTACCAATGAAAGATAAAACAATATAATTAAGAATTTGCTGAAAAAAAGCGAAAAGCGATAAAACGTTTTTCAGTATTGAATAGATTCAGAAAATAAAATAGTAACTTCATGAAGCAAAAAAAGACAAAATTTTTGAATTACTGAAAATGCAAAAACTATTACAATCAAGTGGGGTATTGATGGCACAAATGTTGGCATGTGTGACACGTCACAAAAATCTTGTTGGCTTTTGCCTTGTTAATATTTAATCCGATCTAATGTTTGTTTTTTCGAAAAGTAAAAAAATTTAAAAAAAGTTGCTGTATCTGCTTGCAGCGGTATACAAACTACTTTTTGTGGCTGAAGTTAATTTTCAGCTTTTTGTAATATTTCATGTTTAAAAAACTCGTGCATCAAAGTCTAAATTACAAAGAATGAAATTTCATTGTAATACAAAAATGTTCAACTCAAAGATAAAACGGATTGTTCTGATGCAGAATACAACCCAATAACCTTTCACATTTTTTAATTACCATAAACAACAATATTGTTATTCCCAAACGATTATATTTTCTTTTTATCTTTATATTGGTTTTCCTGACTCACACGAAAGTGTCGAAGGCGCCATACATAGAGCAACTGTCAAACAATTGCTCCAACCTGCTTTTGGAGATGGCAAAATATTGCTTTCCAGTTGAAATTTTTATTTTGTTTTTTATTTTTTGGAGATAGGATTGAAATTTTGAGCTACTTACCAAGACTGCCAAGCAGGGGGAAGTGGCGTAAAGCAGACATGTCAAAACCGTGAGGGTACATGGGGGCCGCAATCCGGTCAACAAACGATGTAAAGACCTTTTTTTGTGGTCTTCACTTAAATTTCAAATCAAAATCTTAAAATTTCTTTTCTTACGTTGGGGATTTGAGCCACAGATTTACCCACTTATTAAAGTTTTCATTGAAGTCCAAATGAAGACCAAGAGAAAAAAGGTCCGTTTAATTGAGTGTGAATCCCGGCCGCACAGGGAGTTCCGTAAACTTATATTTTATTTTGTGTTGTATTCAAAGTGAGGACCAAAAAAAAAAAAGGCCAGCATCCATTCAGTTCTTGCAAAAGTTATATATATGTCGTTTTTGTATATGAATCTAAATTTGAATTAATTGTTTTCGATTTTGATATGAACATCCAATTGAAAATTTTTTTAAAGACTTCGCGGGCCGCGAGTTTGACATCCCTGCCGTAAAGTGTCATTTTTAAAGTCACAACAGAATGGTCCGAGTACTTTTTGAACCGCAATCGTGTTGATTACAATCACGAAGCTCCTGACCGCTTGACCACGCTGTTGGCATTTAAGTTTTTGTCATTTTTAAAAATTGTTCAGGTTAACCGTTGAACTATTATTGCAGCCAAAATGAAATTCCTTTTACCCACTTTAAAGAAAATAAATCAATTATTTTCATCACACGAATACGCCAATCTCCGTGGTTATGTATTTAAAAGAAAATAAATAATTCAGCCATGGTTAATGATAAACGTCGAAAGTGGATGACAATAAAGTGCTTCGTAAACATTGTGTCGGTTTCAATAAGGTTGTCAGAAATAAGTTCAACTATTTTATATAAAATCATCGCCATATCTGTTAATCCTTTAAACTTAAATGAGATCACTACTTAATCACTGATCACCTTTCGAAATTGTCTAGGAACTTCTTTAATTTAAAGCTTTTAATTTGATTTTTAGTTTTCTTGTAGAAATATTGTGATAGTTTTTGAGTTCCTTACTGAAAAATTAAAGCGGATAAGAGTTTTTATGTGTTTCCCTCTCGGACAAAACATTATAATAGACTAGCAGTTGAACTAATATCATATTGATTGTATTTGCTACTGAAATAGGTTCCTACCTATTGGGAGTGTTAGAAATGCATAGAACATGGAACATGCAACACTTTATCATTGTAACATGCAAAAAGCTTTTTTAAATTTACCTTTTCTTAAATTTGTATCTCGAAACCATTTCATCGCTTCTGTTTCAAGCTTCTCGTTTGATTTTTTCATTTTTTTAAAAGAAGTTTTCTCAACTATTTCTTGCAGTTTTTCATCCGAAATAGATAAGTCAAGAAAATTTGCTAACTTTTGAACTTCTTTAAAAGGACTCTAAAAAAACATTGAACGTGTTTTTGCTTGATAATCAAATAAGAAACACAAATCATCATAGTAGATCAATAAATGAATGTTCAGAAATTTTGATTCTTGGTGGAGTCAAATCAAACAACTTTCATACCTACTGTATACCTTTTTCTTGGCATCATAAAAATTTGTTTACTATAAAATGATGCAATACAAAAAACGATACTTTAACACGTTGGTCGCGATGTGCGCCATATAGGCTCACACTAAACTTTCCAGACGCGCGATGTGTACATATATGGTATCGCCTATAGAAAAGGTACTTTTTAAAAAGCAATATTTCTGCTCCCAATGAAAAAATTCTATGATATAACTCATTCAACCTGCAAGGAAAAGCTCTAATTTATACAACTATAAGAATACGTTTACTTGAAATTGTAATCATCCGCTTTGATGTCTGCTTTGGCACAGAAGATTTACAAGTTTGAACCTGTCGCCCACACTGTAAACACGTCACATGGGCTATGGCGCCCAACGTGTTAATTGTTATTACTAGAGCCCGCAAAAATCAGTAAAGCCAAAATTTTTTAAAAAGTGTTACGTAATGAAATTTATACAACGTCAGTTTGGGTTGCCAAAAAATCTTTTTTTTCTAAGTTTTATTGATTAAAATAAAATCAAAATTTACCTTACCTAATTTTAGTGATAAAATTTTATTTCTGGGTTATTTAAAAATTTTTTCGAAGCGCTATAGATATTTTCAATATTTTCTTTTGCCCTTTATATCAATATAATCTAAAAATTTCAGGGATGGAAATCTTAGCGTCAATCTTAAAACTTCTTGCCTTACTTCTCTTCATAAGCTCTTAATAAGTTTTACATGTTTTGCAATATTCCACCAACATTTGAGTCTCTCGTAAAGACTTTACGGCCCCCAGGCCGAAACTGGGGCGCGTAATATTTTAAGTATAAGAATCCTTTATTTACATCGTAAAAATATTTACCAATTTAAAATTGGGTAAAAATAATGGTTGCTACTATAGCTTGCTACCACTAAATTATTCATTTCTAAATCACGCGGTAGATCTTTCACGCAATAAACTCACCTACCAAGTGGGGAGTGAGGTCTACCGCGTGATTTAGAAACAAATAATTTTGTGGTAGACCGCACGCTGTAGTAGCACCAAATAATGTTTGATTTTTATTTAAGCGAAAAGAAAATCTGTTTCCAAATCCGTATTCGTTATACAAAGTCAGCAGCGAGACCGAATGATTACGAGCACCATATTGATGTCGAACGTGATCGACACAGTCTTGGTTTAAAACTTACTCGCGTCATTTTGCTGTGTTCTTGACAAAGACATTGTGCGGCACTTTCCTCTGCTTGGCGGTCTTAGCAAGCGGCTCTAAATTTTAATCATATTTTTAACTAAAGATAAAAAAAAACAGTAAAATTGAAAATTTTAACTGGATAGCAAATCCTTGGCTTCTCTTAGAGCAGCTTAAGGCAATCGCTTGACAGTTACCCAAAGTTCCAAGATAAAGCGCGTCCGGCAATCTCTTGCAAGTCAGAAGGATAAATAGCCCGGAAATAAAATTGACAAAAATGAAAAACATTTATATTAAATTTACAATTGCTGAAAACAGAATGCAGAAATTGGCCTACGCAGGAATCTGTCAAGACACTTTGCGGAGCCGAAAACACGATTACTAACAGTTAAAATGAAATAAAATTTTTTTTATTCCTGGGGTGCAGACAAAAAAGTTTAGTTGGCCCTCTAAAATCCTCTATGAATACATTTATGATTACTGATGCATAAAGGTATTTTCTTAAATGAATTTTAAAGTTTTTATACAAATTATTGTTACGAAGAAAAACTCATTTTAACAATGTTCTCTTATCAAGGAACTGAGATTTTTTTATCTCACTGTGGGCAAAGGAGCACTATTATTCTTTTCAAACCGATATAAATTAGAGTTTTTAAATTATTTAACAAAAATTTCTTTATAAAAACTTCTATGCAGGCCATAATTTTTAAGTCAAAATAAGGTTAAAATTTTATATAACTCAAGTAAATAAATTTTTTTAGGTTAAAAAAATGGTCCTGGTTCTCACGTGTTCTTATAGCACTATCAAAAATAGGGCAATAAACCGAAAATTTTTCAGATTTATAGCTAGAGAACAATGCTTTTGCTCATAAATTTGAGAAAAAATGGTAGTAAAATACGCAACATAACTTTAAAAAAATCGAAAAGAAGAAAAACAATAAAACTTAAATTAAAGAGTTTTGCTCATAATCTGTACTGTTAGTTGACTTACTTTCACCAAATCCTCGTAATAAATGAAATGAACAGTTTTTTCATCAAGATGCTTGTACCAAGACAATATATGTTCCGGGTACCACTCGCCTGGCTTGTTATGCATTGCAATTTTTCCTAAATACTTCAATGTGTAAAGAATATGAAGTTTGTAGCCTATGTAATTTTATTGAAAGATTTGAGAAATGAAGAGGTATTATAATGGTTGCTTGTGTATAATCGTTGATAAATATCATTGATTAAACAAAAAACAGTATTTATTAGTGAGAAATTTTCGCAAAAAAGTTACATCATTTTCTGATGCAATCACAAAAATTTATATCTTTAAAATAAAATATGCCTCTTGATTATTTTTGATGCCGGCTCTTTATTTAACTATTATTTGTTGACTGTTTCGTTTGCCTTAGCGTACAAAATCACTTTACTTGAAATACACGTGAATAATTTTTAAAAATAATAGTGTTATATATGTCAGAATGGTCAAATCAAGAAACAAGCAAATTTTTTCCGGCTGGTTTTGTCTTAGTTAGGGCAATCGGTCACTACAGTTTGATTAGGACATAAGAGGAAGTAGAAAACTCAAACAACCAGCACTACATTTTGTTTGTGTTAAAAGTTTTAACATAAACAACTTGTAGCGAATCGGGGCGCTGGGCATAAATAACAGTGAAAAGAATGCACTACCAGCGTAACTGCGTGATGATAAAACACCGCTAATCATAAAGGGCATACTGACAGCAGTTCCGATATTCTAAACGAATTAAGTCAGCTAACTCGGATCGGGAAAGAAACAAGCTTAACCTTGCATCAGTTCCATTTCAAGCAATAAGTAAGAATGGTCAAATTGGTAAACAAGCATGTGCCGGCAGGCTTGTTTTGTTTTTTCCTTTTTATTAAGAAAAAAACTTTACTCAACGACTACAAAATAAACAACATAGTTGGCAATTAAACAAATGGTTAACGAAAAATACTTTTAATTATCTAGTGGACAAGATACCAAATGAAAATAATACAAAAAAATATTTGAAAAAAGATTAACAACCACAGATTTAAGAACACAGGCAATTCAAAATAAATTAATTGTAAGCTATATCTTATCAATACAACATGCACAATTTTTGCGTGTAAAAATATGTATATGTTTGTCAGAATGCAGAGTTGAATATATAGGAGGGGCGTTCAGAAAGTAATGCAACTGATTTAATTTCTTGCAGCATTCATTTAACTAATATCTGATTCTTCTACAGATTATAGATAGGTAACTGAGGTTTACAGATTTTGTAAAATAAGGATTTGAATTACAGACAGACAGATAGAAGTTTATTTTGTCAGAGATTATTACGCACTACGAAGATAATACATAAAAATAAACAAAAAAAATACATATCAAAATAGTAAAACACAGGTTATGTACAACTACAGTAAATAAAAAAAATAAAATAAAATAATAACAATCTCGACAGGAGACTGCGAAGTGACCGATTAAGGTCTTCTAGTCAAGCAGTCACCCAGAAATTGTAGTGGAATTATTCAATTTCAAAGATTATTGCGTTAGGGCATGACGAATTATATTGTTTTGATTCATATATAGGAATTTAAGAGCTGAATTTTAATATTACGTTTGAAGGTATTAAACGATTGATTTCGAATATGAGGAGAGATAAAGTTCCAGATTTTAGCCCCCTTGAAATTTAATTGATCGTTGACATCGAGACGATAAGAAGTGTGGTAAGTATAAATCGTTTCAAATATTAGATCTAGTAGACCGATTATGGATTGAACTGGTTTGGGTAAAGAAGGATGTAAAGCAGATTGAAAGGTGTTTGTTGGAGTATTGGTACATAATTTTGGCAATTTCAAAATAGTACCAATCTTGTATTTTTAAGATTTTGTATTGGTAAAAAAGTGGTGTTGTTGATGTTTTAGGGTTACAGTTTGAGATTATGCGAAGAGCTTTATTTTGGAGACGTTGAAGTTTTTGGAGGTAAGTGGGAAAGTATTTCCCCAAATGGGAAGGCCGTATAGTAAATGAGGGTGGACTAAAGCGAAATAGAAAAGAAGAAGAGCTGAGGAGGGAAAATACGTCTCAATCTGTTTAAAATTCCTACTGATTTGGCTATTTTAGATTCAACTTGTTTAAAATTTAGCTTGTTATCAATTAGGATCCCAAGATATTTACAGCAAATACTATTGACTATGAAGGAATTATCGTAAGGAATTTGAAAGGTTAAAGGTGGGGTATTTTGTTTAGGAAAAAGGTGTAATGTGCATGATTTGTTTGGATTGATTTGGATTTTGTTAGCATCACACCAATCTTTATACTGTATTAATTCGTCTAAACAAGCTTTCTCTAGGAATGACAGAGATGACTGTCGTAGTATAAGGCAAATGTCATCAGCAAAAAGACGGGTGTAGTGTTAATGGCATTTGGTAAGTCGTTGATATATATTAGGAAAAGTAAGGGACCAAGTATGGAGCCTTGAAGAACACCAATATTGATGGGTTTAGTAGAGGATAAAATATTATTAAAAGTTACAAATTGGTTTCTAGAGGTAAGGTAATTTTCGATTAAAGCATATGCCGGTCCACAAATGCCGTAATGGTGTAACTTGTGCAATAGGATTTTATGCGACACTGTATCAAACGTCTTGCGACGATCCATAAACAACAGTGCTGTATGTTGTGAGCAATGCAAGGCATCGTAACAGTTAGTGACAACGTCAAGTAAAGCGTGATTAATGCTGTGATTGTTCCTAAAACCATATTGATTTGCGTACAAAACTTTATTTTTAGAAAAAAATTATCAAATCGAATTTTGATGAGTTTTTCCAGTATTTTCGACAGGTTAGAAAGTAAAACTATTGGTCAATAATTGCCTAATATTTCTCTACTACGGGATTTAAATATTGGGATTACTTTGGCAGTTTTGAAAGCTTGGGGAAAATACCAAGATCAAATGACCATTGAAAATATATTGATAATATAGGAGCTAGTACTACTGCTCCTATACGTAAGAAGAACGGTTTGATGTTGTCAGCTCCACTAGCTTTGTTTGGATTGATCGAATCAATCAGATGAAAAATTTCAATTGCAGTGGGGGGATCTAGAACTAAAGAATGTAAAACAGGGTTTCTTAATTAAGTAGTGTAGTTTGTATGTAGGGGTTTATTGACATTGCTAGCAATGGAGTGACCAATTTCAACAAAAAATTGCTTAAAGCAATCAGCAATTTTTGACGAATCTTCAATGACTGAATTTTTTATACTTATTTTAGTGAGAGGAAAAATAACACTTTTAGTAGAAATAGCAGAGTTAATAATTTCCCACATTTTCTTGGTATTAGATTTATTATTTTGAGAAAAACTCGGTATAATACATTTTTTTTGATAAATTCTTTACTCGTGTTAGTTTATTAGCATACGCTTTATAGAAGTCTTTTCCAAAAGCAATACCTTTTAGAAAGAAATTACGGTAAAGTTTTTGTTTATTTTTGATAGAAATTAGTAAACCTTTGGTCATCCAGGGTTTTTGAGGTATTCGAGAAAGTTTTCTGGATACTTTTTGCAAAGGGACGTGTTTTTCAATTATTTTGTTAATGCCAATTACCAAATTATTAAAATGAATGTCGAAATTAGAAGCAGATATGGAGGAGGTTTGAAATTTTTGTACTATGGGGGTTAATGTATCATATAAATCATCCCAATAGACGTTTAACACTTTATTCATAATTTTAATCATAACGATGTAGTTTATTCCCGTTAAAGGTGATTTGTAGTTTTATTATAAGAGAATAATCGCTTCTCTGAGCGCTGCTTTCGCATACGTCCGATTCGCTCTCTATTGCTCGATACATCTTTTTTTCTCTTTGTATTGACGTAATATGTTTTTGATCAACGTCACTGTACTAGAATGTTCGTTTATATGCCACTTGATTCGAACTCAGCGGTCTCTCCAGGGTGTTCTGGCTAAATCTCGAATTGCAAAACAACTTGCAGACAATATAAATTACCGTAAAACCTCTAATTTAGCGCCACCCTGTCTCTTCAAGAAGTCGCCGTAAGCGATTTCTTTTTGCGGTGAAACTAACCCGAAATCCCTCTTTCAGCATCAGCATTAGCATGGAATTAAAAAAAAACAAGAGAAAATGGATTTCGGAAGAAGCGATAGTAACCGCGGAAGAATCCGGGTTAGTAAATCGCTTACGGCGATTTTTGAAAAAACAGGGTGACGCTCAATTAGAGGTTTTACAGTAAGTGGTGGGTGGTGTACCGACTACAAAATCACCACATAACAATAAAAAATATGATGTCATAATCAAAAGCAATTTACAGCAAAAGACAAAAAATCGACTACAGTGTTATAACTTAAGATTAAAATTATGAATGAAGTGTGGCAATGATCATCGAAAAGATTGTATTACTGTTATAAAAATGTTGTTATAGAACTTATCAGGACACTCCAACTTGGTGTTAACTTCAGCTAAAAAAGTAACTGAAACAGTTAGTACAAGTTTTTGTTTCTGGTTTTAACACTGCAAACAGCCAGTTACTGACCTGAAAGGTTCAGGACAAAACAAGCTTGTCGTTACTTACTTCTTTACCAACTTGACCATTCTTAACTTATTGCTTGCAATGGAACTGCAGGGTTAAACTTGTCTTTTTGGATACCTCTTAGTTGATTCGATGTAGTTACCTTATTGGAACTACCGTCAATATGCTCTTTAGGCTTAGCGCGGCTTTACGCAGTTACGCTTGTAGTGTATTGTTTTCCTAAAATAAAACTATTTATTTATAAATTTTTTAATTGATGATGCAGGATTCTTTAATATATTTTGTGAAAGCGCTATTGATGAACATTGAAATAGTACCGGTAAATGTTTTGACAGCTTTTTTGATTTTAAAGTAGAATTTTCTTAGAGTTAATCCTGTTATCGGTAAAAAATACATACAAACTTTAAAGAAATCAATTCATTAGCAACTGGTAGACTCAACCAATATTGTTTAACTCTTGTAAACTTATCAGTAGCAAATATTATCATTGTTCTTTTTTTAAATTTAGTTGTTATCGAAAAATGAATATTTTCGTATCATATTGCAGTTAGTGGTTTACCTTTATAACTCAGCTATCACTGTTGCGACTTGTTATCATATTATATTTTCTCGATTGTAAGCTGCCCTCGATTGTAAGCCGCATGTAATAAGTGCTACAATTTAATGTAAGCCGAATACCAAAAAACTAAAATTAAAATCAATTTGAAAGAATATCACAAACATAAGCAGCATAAAGTTTTTTTTTAATTTAATTTAATTGCAGAAACACATTCACCATTACTACTAACAAAGTCATTAATGACATCATTCAAATTGCCGGCAGCTTTCTCATCCTCAACCTCATATTGTTCATTGCATAGATAAAAATTTTAGTTACATCATCTGAAGTGATTTAATTAAGTCAAAAGAGTTGATTATAATTGTAAGCCACGGCTTACAATCAAGAAAGTAACCGTTTCTTGTTCTACTGTTTTTTACAAATTCAGCCGTTTTCTAGTAATTTTTATTATTTTGTCGTTGTTTGGATAATGCTTTGCTAAATTGAAGTCAATAAATTTCGGAATTTTACAATTTTGAAATGTTATCTCTTACTCCCTAAAATTTGCTGTGCTTCTTCTACTAATGGCTTGTATTATATGAATGGAGATTGTTTATCTATTTTTAGTTAAGACTAAAAATTTTGGTAGGAATAAATTTACTTAAATCATAATGTTGCAATACTAAGCAGCCCTCCAGCACAACTAATTTATAAAATAGTTTATTTTTTAAACGTTTTTGGCTTTCTTGAGTCCTTTTCAAGAAAAACTCAAAAATTCATTTTAAGTGTATTTTAAGTTTAAGTTTTTCTTGAAGAAAAGGGCTTAAGAAAGCCAAAAACTTTAGAAAGACAAACTATTTCATGAATTTAGTTGTGCTGCTTAGTATCGCAACATTATGGTTAAAAATAGTTTTTAGTTTTTTCTCAAGTTTATGTGGCTTCAATTGTGTATAACGTTGCTCATTCAGATGCATTTGGACTTGGATGACTATGAGCTGTTTCCTACCCTGACTATGTTTCAAAGCGTAGTGGTGAAATAAATTTGACTTGACTTACCAGCAATTACACTTTCAAAATAACTATCCCATCCACTGTTAAACATCGATTTCATAGGCTCTTCTTCAGCCGCCGGAACCTTACTAAAGAAATGAAGCATGGACACCATTTCATCCTTCGGATTGCGCACTGTGTATACCACCTGACAATAATCAATATTTTACACACGAGATACCAGGGCTGCTGTGATAAAAATGAAATGTAGATAATTAGAAAATGCCTGGCTAATCTTTTTTATTTGCAAAACCATTTTTTTGGGTATTGTACTTATTGCTTCTAAAAAGCAAATAAAAGTAAATATGCCTAAATTAAGCTTACCCACTAAAGCAAGATTTTACCTTAGCTCCTTCTTTTCTAATTTTTTCAACATTAACGAGACCAGCTGGAAGATGTGTGAACATCAACCTTCTATCAAAAGGTAACTTGTCAATCAACTCAAATTTTTCCTCTAAAAATCAAATTGACACAAATTTAAAAAACGGGAAATCTATGTTTTTTCAAAAACAAAATTTATCATATTATCGAATAAAACTTTTTTTTAGTTAATTTTCAAAAGTAACAAATATGCTATTTTCAGTGTTTTACTAATTTCCATATCTGCCTGTTATTGAAAGTAGTCTATGCTGTTGTCATAATTTTTGTCAAATTGGTTTAAGGCGTATAGGTACTTTTATTGTTTTGCAAAGGCTTTGATTTCTACAAGAAAAAGATGTTATATCAAATCCGATCGCACTATTATTATAATTTTGACATCTTAATTATTGATTCACGGATTAAAAACTGCTGTGAAGAAGTTTTGTATCTTTTTTAAAAAAGATTTAATACAAAAGTACTAATTAAGTGTTTTTAATAACTTTTAACGGTTATAAAAAGTAAGCTAAATTTCTCAGAAGCATTTAAAATACTTTACAAAAGTGAGTTTTTAAAGTTGGTATTAACTTGTTATTTTTTTATTGTTTACCTGATATTCGATAAATTTCTTTTATGCTATATTTTAAAATTTTTATTGAATTTTTATGCAATGACTTATTTCCTTTAGCATGATTTATTAAATGTTAACTGCTAAAATTATCAAATCTAAGAAACCCCGAACTAGATACAGATTTTAAGACTTTACTTCCTCCGTATTCCATGAAATTGAAAGGCATCGGGAACTGATTAGAAATTTCATCTTGTTCCTTGTCTTGAAACAACATTAATCGTAAAATTTCCAATGTCCATAAAGTTCCTAAAAAAATAAATTATAGAAGCGTATTAAAATTATTAAAATTATTTTGTTTTAAAAAAAGTTAAAGCTGTACCCATGTAATAGATGTTTGCATTAAAACACTTTTTTAAATTTCTCAATGAATTAAACAAATTTTGGATTTCACAAACAAGCATTGAGCAAAAGATTAAATATTAAACTTATTATTAACAGAAGTAAAACCTCTTTATCAGTTTGAAAAATAAATAAAAGTTAATCCTTAATTATCAACTGTGATGGCCTTACAAAAAGGGGCGCTTGGTGCAAGAAATGTAAGGGGGTCACTATTTAGTGTTCCAAGGCACAGCAAATTTTAAAAGTAGGACGTCATTGTGCCGAGGCCATTTTTAGTTTATAAAAACAAAGTAATCCCTCAAAAAGGTCTTTAATTTAGGGGAAGCCACTGTTGAGTTATCCAAAGCATGGCCATCTCTAAAAAAAAGGGTCGCTGATTTGGAGAGCCACTTTTTTTGCCTCTCAAAACAAATTTAAAAAAAGGGTTTCAATTTAGGGTGAGCCACTGTTAATTGTTCAAATCAAAGTAGTCTCTTAAAATATAGTCATTATATTAGATGAGGCCGCTTTTTAGTGTCTTAAAATAAAGCTATCCATAAAAAAAAATTTTTTAATTTCATTTTTGACATGCCATTGACGTCCTGGTGCTACTATGAAAAAATAGAGCAATTTTTTTTGTAGGGGGGCCACTGTTTGGTGTATTTTAGGGGGGACCTGGTGCGGCCGCTCCGTTCGCAACCTATTAAAGCCATCACTGATTATCCACTCATTCGTCATTCATTAATATCAACTTTATAACAAAAAAACTTAAAATTTTTAGTTTTTGCTTAACCAAATCCATTTGAAAAGCTATTCATAAAAGAATTTTTTACAAAACGCTTCAACTCTTGCTGGCTGTCAAGACCATATAAAAGAAAAATTATTATCAATATTCTTAGTTGCATTCACATACACTTTATGCTTTGTGTTTGAACCCTCACCTGTTTTGGGATAGGAAGCTACAAACACATCTGTCTTTTTAATTTTCCATTCATTAAAAGCATATTTGATTGTTTCAGGATCAATTCCAGCAATGATTTCATATCCTTGATATGTGAATTTATCGACTCCTGGCAGGTCCATCTCTATAAACTTCTTGACCTTTCCATGATCTTCCGGTGGAAAAAGGTTTATTAGTTTATTACTCATTTTTTAATGCTAGTTGTGAAAAAAAGCTTTTGGCATTTGCTATATCAAAAAAATTAAGCTTGTGATACATTTTCATCTATTTATTAACAAATCCTGCAAAAACCTTACTCGAAAAACCATAATTAAATTTTTTTACAATTCCTTGTTTTTCGTGTTTTCATACAATACAATTTTTTAAAATTTATAAATCTACAGTACCTCATGTTCACTGAGCTTAAATGCGCTGTTCTAAGCTTTCATAATGTTGTACGCCGTGAGCTTGTAAAAGCAGCTCATATGTATATAATGACGTCACGATTTCAATACTGTTTGCATTTTGCCAAAACAAAGGTAAAGTTGACCAGAAACGCAAGTGTTTAAACTGAATTCTCAAACTAATGAAACAAAAAATGGTTAAATAACATTAATATGTAAGAAATTATTCGCCTAGAAAACTTTTATACTGTATAACTGTAAATTCCTTGAGATAAGTAGGAATAACCGCGGAAAAAATGTTTAATTTTCAAGATCAACTTGAGCTCTTGTCTGAATTCTACTGGTTTACAGACTACAAAGTTTTTTTAAGTTTTACTTTTAATTGATTAAAAAATGTAAATATTGATAAGTTTAACGAAGCTAAAAATTTCTGTTTGCTTTAAGCTGATTGTCTCAATATCAAAATGATTCATGCGTAAGCAATTATTTTTATTGGTTTTTACGCATTTTCATCATAATTTATTTTATGTTTTAAAATTTTTGTTAAACGGCTTTATTTTGTTAAACAGCTTTATCAAGAAGAAAAAAACATGTAAACTAGAGAGGTGCAACCTGCAGCCCACATAATGTTTTTATGCGGCCCACAGCTTACTTTAATTTTTTAGTTTGTTGTGATAGTGACGTAGAGGGTAAGGGTGACTCACTCGTCGATCGCGACGTCTTTGCTTGTCGATCGCTTCTGATTTTGAGTGAACTCAAAATGTTTTGTTTTAAGACTTAAAATAAAACATATTTTAAAGGTTAAAGTAAAATCCAAGACAGATTCAAAGTGAAAACCTCCTTTTTAGGATCGCATTTGCGCTGTGGTCGATTGCGACTTTCTAAAAATTAAAGTTGATTATACCAGCAGACGAGTTTGCCACAACTAGTGTAGAGGGCAAAGTGAATGCGTCCGTTGATTGCTGCGTCGAGCGACGTCCAATGAACTGTTCTAATATATCGATGAGCGGAGCAAGCCCCAAACTTGCCATTTTCAGTATTTTTATTTTTTTTGATGAAATTAGTATTGAATGTGTTATTTTCCAACATTTTTTAAAATATCAAATGATAGTTCTTAGAGACTTTAGTTGTGGTAACTAAACTACTTTTAACCCCATACGGAGTGGTTTGGAATAAGATTACAGTAGAAGCAGTGATGCTGCTAGTGATAAAAAAAAAGGAAACCTGTAGATTTACTGGGAGAGTGGAAAGAGAATCAAAAATTTTTAGGGTTCTAGGTCCAATCTAGGAATTTTACATATGATAACAGTCCAGGGTTGCATCGTTAGCCAAGGAGAGTGTCGTTCCTAGTCGCCAAAGATCAGGCTGAATGCCTAAAAGTATAAGTTGGTGGTCCGTTGAAGTGGGACAAAGGCATCCAGTGACAATGCCCAAGGCCTCATTCAGAACACTGTCTATAAGGCAAGTGTAAGCGCTGTATCACCAGGCTGGAGGTGCCCAGTACTCAGCTGTTAAGTAGACCAGAGACAGAGCAGATGAGCGCAGTGTTTTGGCACCAACACCCCATCCTGAGCCTGCATGTTGCCTCAGCAATACAACGCGCTGAGATAGTTTTTTTGCGCAAAACCACTTGATCGTGACAAAACGTGCGCGATCTGTCCACTTTTACCACAAAATAAATAAATTTGGACAAAATTGTAAACATTTAGCTCACGTTTGGCCTTTTGGGTATTTAAATGAAAGGCTGCCGTCACTTTCTTAGTGTGAATGAGCTTCAGCTTCCAAGTTTAAAGATGTACTAAAAAATTGGTCATGTCCTGACTCAAAGTTTCCTCAAAAGCCTTCTAGTTTCCAGAAGAGTAAGACAATGCAAGGTTGTCTGCGTAAGTAATTTTTTGGAAATCTTGGAGGGCAATTGTAGACGTAAATGAGAGGTTAAAAAGTGGAGGAACCAAGGCTGATCTCTGAGGAACGCCGTTTTTCAGACGACAAAGCCTACTTGCTGCCACCGGCAGTAAGAGTGAAACTTCGGTTTCGGACAAGCTCGATTATTATTCTGACCATGTGCTTATTTGGAAGAAATCTACAATAGCTTCCATTAAGGCCACAATGCCAGACAAAGAGTCATATACCCCGTCAGATTGACAAATTAACAAAAAAGTTTTCAATGTTTTCAGTCAATAAAATGACTTGATCCACGGTTCACTTTCCGCGTCGAAACCAAGCCCGCATTTTAGGAAACAATGGATCAATGATTGGTTTGATGTGTGGGTAGATAAGCCTATCCAGAGTTTTGTAGGAGTCAAAGAGCAGAGATATTGGTCGATAACTTTTTGTGTCCTCTACAGGCTTTATCAACTTTGGGATTGCAACTAAAAGTCTTTTTTTCCAAATCTTGGAAATTATGAGTCGGTGCAAGAAGGACAAAAGGAACTCACGTAACTGGGGCTTTAAAGCAGCTCTAGCATGGACATTTTTAATTCTAATTAGGTAATGATTTTGATAGTTTTACATTTTGCTTGGATTCTTAATTAGTCATTCAATTTCAAGTTTTTATTTTAATACTCGTTATTTGGTCAAGTTAAAATTAAAAAGAGGAAATTTCATATACATATAAATTTGCGGCCCTCTGAATGTAATTAAATTCATAATTTGTCCCAATATAAAAAAAAAGATTGAACATTCCCTGTTTAAACAAACAAATTTTAATGTTGGTTGTGCGACGGAATTAAGAAAATATTGTTAAAAAAATTTATCCTGTGCTAAAACTGTAAACCTATTGCAGTAAACTCCACCTATTATGATCATCTTGTGACCAGACAGTTTTGTTCATAATATCCAATGGTCACAATAACCAAAGTTAATAAACTTAAAAAATACAACCTCAACTGTCAGCTGGCACAAATAAGAATTTTCTAAAATGAAAGTTTTTAAAAATTTTTAAGAAGTTGCCTTACAAAATAGCATTTTCATATTTCTAAGAAGCGCCTTTATTTTTGATTTTCGTCCTTAAACCCAGCCATCGGAGACACATTCCTGTGTTTCTTGATGCCGGTCCCAATCCCGGATAAATGGGGAGGGTTGCGGCAGGAAGGGCATCCGGTATAAAACTTTTTTGCCAGATTATACAAATGCATATTGTTGATAAATCCATACCGGATCGGTTGCGCCCCGGGTTACCAACGACCGCCTCAGGTGTTGCACAGCAAGACACCTGTGGAAATTATGCTACTGCTAAACACATTGAAAACAAGAGCAGAAAGAGAGGAGGAAGGCGAGTGAAGAGGCAGCGGGAAGTGTGGAAAGGAAGGCGCTCACTCACAAGGGTGGGTACCTTAATATTGGAACAATAACTGGAAGGGAAAGAGAGCTGGCAGATATGATGAAGCGAAGGAATGTGGACATATTGTGCCTACAGGAAACAAAGTGGAAAGGGAGTAAATCAAGGAACATTGGAGGTGGATGCAAACTATTTTACAACGGAGCTTTTGGAAGAAAAAAATGGAATAGGGATAGTGGTGAGGGAGGAGCTTGCGGAAAGTGTCCTGAAGATGAAAAGGGTATTAGACAGACTAATGGTCATAAAACTGGAGGTAAAAGGGTCCATTCTAAATATAGTAAGCGTGTATGCTCCACAGGTTAACAACAGCATGGAGGAGAAAAGTGATTTTTGGGAAGACCTGGATGGGTTGATAGAAAGTGTAACAAACGAGGAGAGGATGGTTTTTGGAGCAGATCTTAATGGACATGTGGGGGAAGGAAATATAGGGGATGAGAAAATAATAGAGAGGTACGATGCTGGAACAAGAAATAAGGAAGAATCAATGGTTGTGGATTTTGGGAAAAAGATGGATTTGGCGATTGTCAATACTTATTTTAAGAAGAAAGATGAACACAGGATGACGTATAAAAGTGGCGGAAAAAGTACCCAAGTAGATTATGTGACATGCAAAAAGAGGAACTTGAAAAAAATGTGCGATCGTAAGGTAATAGTAAATGAGTGTGTCGCAAAACAGCACCGTATGGTGGTTAGGGTTGAGCGAAAATGGCCGTTTTTAAATTTTTTCTCAGACTGTTCTGTAATAGTGAAATTATGGTGATGCGTTGTTAGAAAACACTTATGCTAAAATGCCAGCTCATATAAGTGATATCTTAAGGTGCCGCTATGATATCTTATTTTGTAAAAATATATGAAATATACCTTTCCTCAAAAAATTTTTTATCAAATTTATTGTAATTTCTTTGTTTGTAATAGTGATATTTCAATAAAGGTGACTTGTAGGAAACACATGTTAAAAACATTTTTGGATAGTTGAACATTTAGAGGTGCCGCCACTATGATAAAAATATTTATAAACGATGCAAAATGCATGTTTTTCTTTAGAAATCTAAATTTTACTTATATAATGTATATTAGTTTTTTAAGATAACCTGAAACACACTCATTAATAAAATATTTTTATAAAATGTACAGCTCTCAGTTTAACTCCGATTTTAATACATAAATTTTGAGTTAATCCAGGACCCACCACGAGGAAGTAGCTGTACTTCGGGTCCCACCTTAGCCCAACGCATTCTCCCTTTTATTTAAATCGTCAGCAATTAAACTTTAAACTCTCGTTTTGTTTCAAAACTTGGCATTTTCTGACGTGATTCGATTTTTGAACGAATAAAACCATCTCTAGAATTTTGTCCACAAACCAAAGAAGAAGCTTTAGTAACTAATTTTACGCATCTTTTCACAGTTTGCGTGTAGCATGGTAGGTGCGGAAAGTTCTTCTTCTCTTTAGAGCTAATCAAGTGATTGATTTCATCATCAGATATACTATGTGTTAATGGCGGTTCAGTTAGATTCACCTTTTGCCAATTTATCATATCAAAATACAACTCAGCTTCAAAGTTGAGATCAGGAATTTGAAATATCCTGATAATTTTCCCTTTACATGTAGATTGCTCTCTCGCCTTCGATTCGCCTCAAACCCAGTTGTCTAATGTCACTTGAATCATCATTAATCATGCAAAGTAACAAGTTTTCTGGATGAGCGAAAAAGGCATTACGTTGGATGACAGGGTAAACAATGTTTCTGACATCAGGAATCAATACTCGCGTTAGTTCTATTGTCTTAAATAGATGAAGAGCCCGATTTTGAGAAGATAAAGCATTTTTTTATTGCAAATCAAATAGGAGCATACACCTTTGTTACGTATTCAACAATAATTTTTAGGGTTTGAGAAGGTTCAACTGTTGATACATATAATCTCAATATGCTGTTTGCAGTAGTTAACCATCAAGAGTAGGCCATTTTTCCAGGATTTTTATTAGCCAGACCTTCACTTGATTTTCTTGCTGACACAGACTGGTGAATATCATACAGATATTGTTGGTCAGTGCTTAGATCGATTTGACTCATATCGAGCAGATCAAAAGGAACTGGTTTGAAGTTGACGACATCCAGCTTTTCACATCCATCAAGCATTTTACCTATAATACCACTGTAGCCTTTAGGACCTGTAGTTTTTGCATCTAAAGTTTGAAAGAGATGACGAAGAGATAAATCATTGGCGTGCAACTGACATATAAACCAGTTAACAGGTTTGTTTAACTTGAACTCTATCAGTCGTATGGCACCTGCTTTTGCTTCTGTGTTAACAGCAGTGCCATCACATCCAATGGCAATAATATTATTCTTCTCTTTATGATTTGTTGAGAGGAAGTCAAATATGCCATTAGCTATTGCATTTGCAGAGACTTTTTTCAATGCAAAGTGACCAAAATAGTTAGATCCGAATTCTTTAACAAGTGATATATGTTCTTCCTGTACGATCTTTTTTGAATTTCCAGAAACTTTTTAAGTCATTGTCTGATCCTTCCTACCATCAAAGTACAGAGCAATAATATCGTTATTATCATCTGCTTCTTTGCTTCTTTCTTGAAGAAAACGACGATGTTTTTGGCGACTTCTTTTAACTTTAGATTGATCAAGTACTAATGAAGAATTTGTTTCAGAACATCCCGCATTGTCATGCAATACGGAGCTGGCAATGATTGCTGCAGCACAATCAGATACGCCAGTTCGCTCACAAGCAGAAGCGAAACTAGCAAGGTTTTGCCGGAGGAGTTTTAAAATTTAGTTTTCTTTTCATTTGTGATGATGGTGTTTATAAATAATCTGGTTCCTCAGCATTATCAGATTCATAATCTGTTGAAGATTCTGAAGTAGAGATCATATACGTTTTAGGATCAAGAAGCTCATCATCTTGAGATTTTTGCTGTTTCATCTGAAACAGTTGAAATATGCTTTTTCTTTTTTCCAAGATGGCTATTTTTTTGAAACAGCTGCATCAACTCCTCCAATTGCCATTTCTCTTGAAGTTCTTTGATCTATCAAAAAATTTTTTTTTCTTTCTGGGATTTTTCTATCTCTAGCACAAGAACACACTGAAAAAGATTGGCACTTATCAAATAAGGTTTTATCTGCGTGGCTTTTGAACTCGCTACATTTGTCCTTAAACTTGGCATTATCCTTCTTTCCTTTCATTGATTTCAATATGTTTTTATATTTGCTATGGTAATCAGATATCATTCTTCTAATTCTGTTATCGGAAACACACGGAATTGATGCTTTAATTCATAAATCTTCTATTTTCATCACAATTGGTTTAGAAATTTTACTCACTGAAGGATCTTTATTAGTTGTCAGTTTGATAAGTTGTCTTTCATCCAAATAACACTTTATTACATCTGAGTATGTTGGCAATACTGTTTTACTTAGATCACGTGAGTTTCCAAATATGGGATAGTCAGAAAGATTGCGTTTAATAGACACTTTAATTAACTATAATATTTGCTTTTGTCTAAGAAAAATTGGGATTTAGAATAAATTTAACGGTTTTTAAAGCTGAAAAATGACGAAATATAAGGTACGCATTTCTATACATTGTTTTAACAAAGGCAATAAATCGATAGATTGGACTAGTGCGCACTGAGCAACACAATACACTCTACCCTCACAATGACTCACAAGTAACTGAGGGCTAGTGAGGCGCGACACGGCTTTGCGGGTTGTTGTAACCACGTGATATTCACTGGCGGCACCTCAAGATATGATTCAATAATGGTAAGGATTTGCTTACAGTGTTATGAATGTTTTTCCTACATCAATATCACTATTAGAATACCCCAAAATGCAAACTTAGAAAGCCATGCACTAAATTTGAAGAAAAATCACATAAAATATCGCTTTTTATAAACTTTAATCACCTAGCGGCACCTTAAAAAATTGATTAAAAAAAAAAAGTTTTGAGCGCACTCAATATCATACAACATTGCATCATAATATCACTATTACAACTCAAAGTTCAGAAAAAAAATTTTTCGCTCCACCGTAATGGTGGTATGCAAAATTGCTTTTATCGTGAAAAAGAAAAAAGCAGAGAAAGTAAAACCAAAGATACAATGGTGGAAACTGAAGGAGACATGCTATCAAGAAGCGTTTAGACAAGAGGTGACCAGGATTTTGGAAGGCAAGGAGGGGTTACCTGATAAGTGGGAAAAAACAGCGGAAATGATAAGAAAAACAGCTGAAAATGTGCTGGGAGTGACATTTGGGAAACAAAAAGAAGACAGGGAGACATAATGGTGGAATGAGGAAGTTCAAGAGAGCAAAAAAGAAAGAGGCGAATAAATCATGGGACAAAATAAGAGATGAAAATAATAAAAAGATGTAGAAAGAAAAGAAGAGTAAGGCAAAGAAGGCAGTTGTGATGGTGTAGGGACGTGCGTATGACAATTTGTATGCTAGATTGGAAACAAAAGAAGGTGAAAAGGAATTGTACAGATCAGCTAGGAACAGAGACAAAGCAGGGAAAGATGTATAGTACGTGAGGGTTATAAAGGATGAAAACGGTAATGTTATGGTAAATTCGGAGGCAGAGTTAAAGAGATGAAAGGAGTACTTTGAGAAACCAATGAACGAGGAAAACGACAGAAACCCTAAGACAGAAAGAGCAGAATTGGTTAACGAAGAGGTAAATTGTGTCAGTAGAGAAGAAGTGAAAAATGCACTGAGAAAGATGAAAAAAGGTAAAGCAGTTGGCCCAGATGAGTTGCCTGTAGAAGTTTGGAAGTGCATGGGAAAGATGGGGATAAAGTTTTTCACCAGACTGTTCAACAGATTATTAATGGGTGAAGGGATGCCAGAAGAATGGAGAAGGAGTGTGCTTATCCCAATCTATAAAAACAAAGGGGACGCACAGTGCTGTGGAAACTGCAGAGGAATAAAGCTGATAAGCCATAGAATGAAGGTATAGGAAAAAATAATTGAAGCCAGGCTAAGGAATAGTAGAGATCAGTAAACAGCAATGTGGATTTACGCTAGGAAAGGGAACCACCGATGCCATGTTTACCTTAAGAATGTTGATGGAAAAGTACAGGGAAGGTCAAAGAGAGCTACATTGTGTATTCGTAGACCTAGAGAAAGCTTACAACAGGGTTCCGCGAGAAGAGCTGTGGTACTGTATGAGAAAATCAGGAATACTGGAAAAGTATGTGCGACTAGTACAGATGTACGAGGAAAGCGAAACAGTGGTGAGGTGTGCAGTAGGAACTATAGAAAGTTTCAAGGTTAAGGTTGGACTGCATCAGGAATTAGCGTTAAGTCCGTTCCTGTTTGCAGTGATAATGGACAGGCTAACGGATGAAGTAAGGAGAGAACCACCATGGACGATGCTGTTTGCTGGTAATATTTTGATCAACAAGGAAACCAGGAAAGAAGTGGAGCTGAGACTAGAATCCTCGAAGTATGCATTGCAAAAAAGAGGGATGAAAGTAAGTAGGTCAAAGACCGAATATCTGTGCATAAATGGAGGAAATGACGACAAAGCAGTGAAGATGGAGGATACAAAAGTGCCAAGAGTAAAGGAATTTAAGTATTTTGGATCAACGGTGCAAGAAAGTGGCAGTTGTGAGAGGGAGGTAAAGAAGAGAGTGCAGGAAGGATGGAACGGATGGAGAAAAGTATCGGGAGTAATCTGCGACAGAAGGTTACCAGCTGAGTAAAAGGAAAAGTGTACATTTTAGTGGTAAGACCAGCAATGTTGTATGGACTTGAGACGGTGGCGGTTACAAAGAAACAAGCGAAAGAGATGGAAGTCGCAGAGATGAAAATGTTGAGGTTTGCTATGGGAGTGACGAGAAAAGACAAAATTAGAAACGAGTACATCAGGAGTGCCGTTAAGGTAAAACGGTTAAGAATGAAGATGAGGGAGGGCAGGCTGAGGTGGTATGGACATGTCATGAGGAAAGACCAAGAGTATGTAGGAAGAAAGATGATAGAAATGGAGTTACGGGGAAAGAGGAAAAAAGAGAGACCAAAGAGAAGATTTTTAAATTTAGTGAAAGAAGATATGAGGGAAGTTGGTGCGAAGGAGACGGATGCTGAAGACAGGACGGTTTGGAGAAAGATGATACACTGTGGCTACCCCTGATTGAAGGGAAAGGCCAAAAGGAGAAGAAGTCCTAATTTTTTTTTTGCTTAAATATGTAGCTTTACTTCTAAATATATTTATTCTATATCAATGCAATACGTCCTTTTAATGATTTGAAAATTGTTTTAATTACTTGAGCGTATCCGGCTATCAAGATGGTTACTTCAAAAATTAGCTGTTAGCATCAAATGAAGACAAAAAAGTCATCGATATGATGCCAGGCGTATTTTTGGTCATAATCGATAGTGTAGTCAAAGTGATAACCTTTTTTTCTCTTATCATGATTTAACATGTAATTTTCGAAATATTCTCCTATGTAACGATATTTCTAACCACTAAAATGTTGATAACCATAAAGAAGAAAATCATTAGTTTTATTTCTACACCAAAATCTATGTTAGAATAGATTGGTTCTAATTAAAAATACGGTTGATGCATGACGCATGAATATACGAGGTATTGTCGTCACAACTTTACTCGGGAATCCAAAAGGACCAGTTAAAGTGTAACCCAAATACCTGGGCTGAAGTAAATTTGTATTTATTTTTAATCATTCAGGTTCTAGAAATAGTTTGTCGCAAATGTAAAGTTCTAATACAGGGTGATCAAAAAGTCCCTGTGCACCTGATTTTTAATAAATATAGGTTGTAAAAATGTTACTAAATAGCGTTTTATTCCATATTAATCAAAAACCTTTATTCAATTACTTTTATTTCATTCAATATTAATCAAAAACAGCATATTGTAACAGATATACGTGTTACTTGGTGAACTTTACAGTAGATGCTGGAAATGACCACCACCCGCCTCAGTACATTTTGTGGCGCGTGTCATCATGTTTCTGAAGACGTCTTTCAAGACAGTGTCGTCAACTTTTTGGATATAATCGGTGATGGTTTGTTTCAATTCATTTATTGTGCGGGGATTGCTGCAATAAATTTTGTTTTTCATAGCACCCCATAAGTAAAAGTCTGGAGGTGTAAGATCAGGAGATCTTGGTGGCCAGAGATTTTTGGAGATAATGCGGCTACCAAAAATTGTTTGTAAAAATGTCAGAGAAGCATTTGATTCATTAATATTTATAATAATTTTATTCATGATCAAAGAGCAAAATAATAAAAACAGCGACATAGGACTTTATTTATGTCTATTCATGACTATTTATAACTTCGTAAATTATTTATTATTTTCACAATTTAGGTGCACAGGGACTTTTTGATCACCCTGTACAATAATTTTTGACTGAGTATGACCAATTTTTTCAAAACCTCAAAAGAAGTCACTCGCAAGAAATTACAGTTTTTAAACTATGAAGGATATATTACTCACTAAATTCACAAACTTGATCAACTCTTGTAAAACTTGACTCTCAAGCTTCACGAAACTTTAAAGCAATTCACAGCGCCAAAAATTGTGAATAATCACTCAACAACTTCGGAATGCGAAAAGATTCAGGTCTTAATCCCACAATTCACTGGAAAATAATCAGTCCAGTTACCTCTTACAAATCAGGAAAAAATGCTGCAACCTATGCTTACTTGAAAAATAAAAAACACTCTTAGCAAACCATTTAAGAACAGGTTTCGGCATTTTTTGGCGCCGAATATTTTGGCGCTGATTAAAATTAAAACAGGATATATGGACTAGATGAAATTAATATAAAAACTTTTATTTAACATCTAAAACAAACATAAAAAGAACATTTAAAACGAACAGTTGGAACCGGAGCCAAGTTCTGATATTGTGTGGAGCCAGAGCTGGAGCTGGAGCTGGAGCTGGAGCCATCAAAATTTTTGCTGGCTCCAGCTCCTAACAATATATTTTTTACGTTTGAAAGTTACTTAATTAATTTGTGGATCTAAATGTGCTTTAAAGTAATGTAAAGTGTGTGTTTGTGTTTGAGTCATTTGTTTAAGATGATTAGCATGGAGTTTGAGATGGGTGCCCATAGCGTTGACTCTAGAGTTGACTTGCAGGCCTTGAATGTTTGTGTCTCGTGTGCAGCCAGTAGCAATGAACAAAACTGTGTTGGAATCGTTTGCAGTTTCTTGATGTTAATGTTTAATATAATAGGGCTTTGTATGATATTTGCATATTCTATTATGGGAGAATGATAACTTTACATGTAGAGATAATTAGTTCGTTTTTTTAGCCTATTTGTTTGAAGTAAGTGCTTTAAGAATGTTAAGCCTTTGTTTTGCTTTAATGACGGTAAAATTTATGTATTGTAAAAATGTTAGTTTTGGCTCAAAAGTAATTCCAAGAGTTTTTGGGCTTTTGTTGTCGGTAATGTTTGATTGTTTAAATTTACTAATAGAGTTGTGCCATATTCAGCTGGGTTTAGTGTAAAAATGGTAATACTTTGTAAAAATATTGTTGTGTTGAATAAGTTGTTGGGCCTTAAACGGTGATTGGTGTGAAATGCTGTGATTGTTATGTCATCGACATATGCTGAGATTTTGTACGTCGTTTGTGGGGAGGTTAATCTCAGACATGTAAATTTTAAATAATGTTGGAGACCAAAATCAACCTTGTGGTACTCTAGATGTTGATTTATTTGAATTTTGAGAGTGTGTCATTGTATTGAGTTCATGCTTGTTGTCCTTTATGGAATGTTTTCTATTATTTATGGTAATAGCGCTTTCTCTAGTGCTTTGGCAATGAGTGATTAAAGTGATGTGGATCGGTAGCTTAATTGTGCCGATGCTGCAGTCCTTATATAGTTTTAAAATAAAAATGGTTGAAGCACTGTTCCCAAGATGTAATGTTGTGTTAGTGTTGAGGGCATTATTGTACATATTTGTGAAGTATTTTATGGAAAGTGACCCTAGGTGTTTCAAGGGTGACCGGTAAACTCTACCACGTTAAATTTTTCCGTAGGTAAATTTAACCACAGTTGTTTTCTGGTGTTTGTTTTGTGTTCATATATCTGTTTGTTTATATGATTGTTATAGTAATGATTTGGGGTGATTTGTTTCGCTTGCAAGTGTGATTACGTTGTTGAATAAGCTTGAGGATATGCCTTAGCAAGTGAGTGCAATTTGTGCTGTTTTCATTTTTTTTCTGAATGAAGAGTCTGTCGGCATCCAGTATTGCCTCGACAAGATGTTTGTTTGCTTCATGGCACCTTATGGACATTTGTGATAAAATCTTCAACATGATGTTTAAATGATGTCCAATTAGATTTTTGGTAATTTGTTTTTGTTTTAGTGAAGTGAAATGGAGTTGCTTTAGTCTTGTGATGTATACTGAGTGTGAAGAGTAACAGTAAACAATCTGATATGTGGGAGGAGATGGTTTTTCAGCTAAGGCAATCACGAAAGTCTGTTGAAGCAGTGATGTCCGATGAAGTAGGAGTTTTGTTTGATTGGGTGGTTGATGTGTTGAGCGTTTGCGCTAAATGTGGTTTGATTTGAGTTATATAAGTTCTCCTCTATGGTCTTTAGTCGGTGCGTACCACAATTGTTAGTGAGCATTGACATCTGCGGCGATGATTGTGCTTGGACGATTTGTTTTGTATGTAAATGTGCTGGATATATTGAGTCTTCTTTTGTTTGAGATATATAATCGATAGGACCCTTGGATAATACACCCTTGGGTAATATTAAGCACTTGGATAGTGCAAGTTAGTAAATTTTTGATGATCGATATATCATCTAGTTATCCTTTATTGGCCATTACTTATCTATGTATTATCAAGTTGGAGCTGGAGCTGGAGCCAGATTTAGAGCCGGAGCCGGAGCTGAGCTGGAGTCAAGCATTGGCTGTGGAGCTGGAACCGGAGCCGAAGTTTAAATATAATTGGCTCCGGAGCCGGAGCCTAATCTAAATTAGGCTGGCTCCCCAGCAATGTTTCTCACTATCATTCGTATTGTTTTTCACTCACTTTATTTTTTTATCTAATATTTCTTTCCTCTTCTATCTCGTACTACTTGGGCATCCCGTATCGTCAACGCGTACCACTTCTTCCCGAGTACTGATTTGATCAAATCTTAGTTCATTCAGACAAATAATATACATTAAGCTAACAATAACAGACCTCAACTAAATTTAACGAGATTTTTGTTACTGTTTACCTTCCACCAATTAATCGCTGCATGATGTGAATTTGCTAATAGCGCAAAGAAAGTTATATCCAGGCACACTTAGTCGGTTTCAATTTTTTTATTTAATGTTTATCATCATTAAAAATCCCTGCTCGCATTTCCATGTAGAAGAGAAAATTAGTAGCAGTGGAACAGCGTAGGAAGCTAGCGTAGAGTATAAAAAGACCATACCAAACCAAAAGTTTATTGGAGAACATTCTTCGTAAAGAGCTTCTTTGTGGTACAGAATTTTAATATCGCTTTAAACAAAGTCGATTTTTTTCGGAGCCATAAGCTTTTCGTGACGCTCTCATCAGTGGCAATCGCGTCAAAATGGGACGAACCAGAGAAAATCAAGGTATTTATAGTCTCAACAGTTGGGAGAAAGGTGCTGCAGTCTCGGAAAGGAGAAAGGCACAATTGCACAGTGTGGTGCAATACAGGATGTTCTCGGAAAGGAGAAACGCACTATGTGCAATTACCCCTGGAGAAACACTGTTACTCGCAACTAAGGTTATTTGAAAAGTTTCAATGTGTAAACAAATTCCTTTTGCTTACATAAAACCGGATGTTTGGTTTTGATAAAAGTTGCCTCGAGTAGACACAGATGGAACGAGTTGCGTGCCACAGCAAGAATTTTAAAACGTTTGTCGTTACAGTTTGCAGCACATTGCTCGTTGTCAAGCAAGTGTTGTCCTATGGCAGAGTCACAATCTGGATTGTTGGAAAGCTTATGGCTCCGAAAAAATCGACTTTGTTTAAAGCGATATTAAAATTCTGTACCACAAAGAAGCTCTTTACGTATTTGCAGCGCAGGTACACTGAACAGCAAATAGCTGTTTTAAACAAGGTGGTCAGAATTAGAGGAAAAATCAGAACTTTTAAGTTCTCAACAGCCTTTCTCAAGCTTGCAGGTCCCATAGAGTCGCACCCAAATATATGATTGCCCGCATTGAACAATCGAAAATCAGACATAGCCTTGTTGTTGAACGGGGTTTTATGAATGATGAAATTGAAAAGCAGACTAAACAATTGAAAAAATTGCATGCTCCTTACCGAAATCTTTTACGTACAACCTGTCAATTTCTGTCATACTTTGACAAAATTAGATTTTACAGATACCTCGCTATGATTGAAGAAAAGACAAGCATGAAAATTCATAACAGAAATAAATCCTTGCTTGCCACTCTAAAAAAGAAAAGATTCGGAAATATGCTGAGTTGTACAAAGAAACATATCTTGAACCTCTCGAACCATGTATTATCAGATGTGGAAAGTTTTGTTCTATCGCATGGCCTGAACTTCAGCCTTCCACCAAAATCAATATGCAGAGAAGAAGTCTTTGCAGAATTTGAATCGTTGTGGGCCCAATTGGGCCATCACAGAGTTTCATCAGAAAATGATCAATCTTCTTTGAAGGCTAGACTTACAGACCTTGCCCATCTCTACTGTGGAGATTGACTCACGTGATTTTGCTTTTCATGGAGAATGCTTTCGAGCACTCAACAACTTGCATTCCAATGAAAACATTGTCATCACCAAACCGGACAAGGGTTCAGGAGTAGTCATTTTGAACAAGAATGACTTTATAGATAAAATGCTAGGAATACTTGATGATCCATCAAAATTCGAAAAACTTGGACCAACCTCAAGCAACGACAACACTGCTAATATTGAATCAAAACTTCAAAAACGCTTACTAGAACTATTTAAAGAAGATTCAATACCCAAAAGTCTTTACCAAAATATTCGTCCCACCGGATCACAAAGACCCAGAATGTATGGTTTACCCAAAACGCACAAAACAAACGTACCGTTACGACCGATACTATCTATGACAGGCTCATCCCATCATGAGCTCAGCAAGTGGTTAGCAACTCTTGGAACCGGTATTAAAGCGTTTCTCGACCCATTGTATTCGTGACTCATTTACGTTTGCTGATGCTATTCAAAACTCTAAAGATGCTAACAATCTTTTCATGTGCTCCTTCGACATCTCAAGCCTCTTTACAAACGTCCCACTTGAAGAGACCATTAATATCTGTGCAGATGCCTTATATTGCGATGATTCGGATGCACAACCACTTATTTCGAAGGCTGTCTTCATTGAACTGATGAAAAGTGCCACATCTGGAGTAGAGTTTAGCTTTAACGACATCATGTACAAGCAAACTGATGGGGTTGCAATGGGTTCACCACTAGGCCCAGCCTTAGCTAACATCTTTGTTGGGTTTTATGAAGAAAAACTCTTTTCTCAAAAATCAAAACCTTCCACATATTTTAAGTACGTTGACGATACATTTCCTATGTTTCGCAACGAAGAAGAGTCGGATAACTTTTTCAAACAACTAAACTGTCTCCATCCTTCTCTCAAATTTACCTTTGAGAAAGAGAAAAATAATTGTTTACCGTTTCTCGACGTTAACGTGGAACGAACAGCTACCGGTTTTGAAACAAGTGTGTATAGAAAACCTACCTTTACTGGACGGTACTTACGTTGGGAATCTTTCAGTCCCACTAAACAAAAAACAAATCTTATATCAACTTTGGTACACCGGGCACTAATGATATGCACGAAATCTAAACTAAACGAAGAAATTAAGCATATCAAGAACATTCTATTGGACAATGGTTATCCTGAATCTATTATTGACTGCAACATTTCCAAGAAAATTGCTCAGTTTTCTATGCCCAAACGATTTGGTCCTGAGAAGTGTCCCGTATATTTGAGAGTTCCTTGGATAGGGAAAGCTTCCATTGGTCTTGATAAAAACGTCAAAACGGCTGTTGAAAGCTGCTATGGCTCCGTTACCACCAGAGTTGTATTTACATCGAAACGCATGTTGCCTGTAGCCCGCAAGATGTTTTACCTACCACGCTGAAAAGCTCCGTTGTTTATGAATATTCGTGCCACTGTGACAGTAGGTACGTAGGACGAACATCACAGCGACTACAAGATAGAATCTAGCAGCATGTTCCTAAATGGCTACAACAGCAAGCGAAGCGCCCTACGCGATCTCAACCTGGCAGATCCTGTAAGCTAAAACGTAACAATCCAGATTGTGACTCTGCCATAGGACAACATTTGCTTGACAACGAGCAATGTGCTGCAAACTGTAACGACAAACGTTTTAAAATTCTTGCTGTGGCACGCAACTCGTTCCATCTGTGTCTACTCGAGGCAACTTTTATCAAAACCAAACATCCGGTTTTATGTAAGCAAAAGGAATTTGTTTACACATTGAAACTTTTCAAATAACCTTAGTTGCGAGTAACAGTGTTTCTCCAGGGGTAATTGCACATAGTGCGTTTCTCCTTTCCGAGAACATCCTGTATTGCACCACACTGTGCAATTGTGCCTTTCTCCTTTCCGAGACTGCAGCACCTTTCTCCCAACTGTTGAGACTATAAATACCTTGATTTTCTCTGGTTCGTCCCATTTTGACGCGATTGCCACTGATGAAAGCTTATGGCTCCGAAAAAATCGACTTTGTTTAAAGCGATATTAACATTCTTCGTGTTTTTTTTTCTGTGTGGTCCTCCTAAAAGTAAATAGGAGGACCACACAGCAAATATCAGCTCCTCCTGCTCAACAGTTGTGTTTCATGGCTCAGCAATAATTTAGTTTTTAGCACATTATTTTGTGTAAAGCTGACGTGAAAAAGGTAGTTGACAGCAGTGGTTGACATTTGTAGATTCATCAAGTTGTATGGCAAATCCAAACTTTGAAGTTCTTACTTCTACAATCACTTGCTCGGCAATATTAACTGACGTTTCCTCAATGCACCGCTTCATAGTATTGATGAAAAAGAAAGCAGTCTTTAACATTGCCACGACCGCAATAGAATTACTCTCTTTACCAAGATTTTTGCAGCTTGCATAACAAAAGACGATGCAATCCTACAGGCTTTCAAGTATTTGACCATTAGGAAAGCGACTTGATAAGATGCTTTGACAATCTCTGCACCCTTCTGCTCAATCTGGCCAGTTTTCTTCATGCGCCAACGCTTTACATTTTTGCTCAGTTTCAGGAAGTAGCTCTGAAGTCGATTCATTTTATCAGTGTGGTTCGTTTCCAGAAGGTGTTTTAGTAGGATAGGTTGAATGGCCACATTAGATAGTCTTTTCATTCAAACCACACCCTGATGAATAACTTCTCCTCTGTGCTCAATTAGATAAAACCATCTTTTACGTATGCTGGATCACACTTTTGCTTGCGCATGATGCAAGGTCGAGTAGAAAACTTTAAAAAAAATTAATACAAAATAACCAACTTTATAATTAATACGAGAAACTAAAGTTTAAAGTTGGCAACAAAAAATGTTAGTTAAAACATTTTTAAAATAATTGATTCTTACAAAAGTGTTAGTTTAGTTTGTGGTGCATGCATTGCCATTTATATTATTTGCATTATTTTGCACTATAGTATCTGCACGCCTGCATTTACGCCGTGCATTAACTTGCATTACCACCATTACTTTCATAGAATTACTATGAAGTATACGTAAACTATCTCTTTTAGTGGAAATGTGATTAAATGTTTCTTACCAAATAAGTTCCAAAGTTAATTCCAGCTTATATTTGACAACTAAGAACGTTGCTCAATCAGCTATTTGTAGCTCAAATTAGCAGTTTTCAAACTTCTTTTGTTTCGTGGCTCCTTTTTAGAGACTCTCAAACGCCTGTGCTCCCTGCTTGAAATATAGTCCCAAAAGTCAAGTGAAGACAAAAAGCTGTTTCTGATTTATTCATTTTTATGCCAAAAAGGGTTCTGCTTGTAGCCCCCGGAAAATGTCCCATGGCCTCTTTAAAAACCCCTGGCTAAAACTGAAAATTGTACTTCAAATCTATCAAGTTGTTGTGAGAAAAGTGAAGCTTATGAGCAATCATTTGACCTAATTCACTCCCGCAGTGTTGTGCTGCTTTTCTAAGCAACTGCGCTTTTTCTGTTGAGACGATCTGTATTTTGAACTCCGTATTGTTACGAAACAATAGAATAGAAGGCTACCGAAAAAATTTATTTATTTAAAAAAAAAGCAATAAGTAAACTTTGTTAGAAAATGAAAATTACTCGCGTACCACCTGGAAGACCTTTGCGTTCATATAGTGGTACGCGTACCACAGGTTGAGAACCCCTGCCTTTTAAGATTTTTCTCGTTGCGTTTTTATTGCTTTGCCAATTTTTATTTCCCTTTCATATCTTTTACGACACGCCTATCTCGCCTTCCCTTACCTTTAAATAAATGCAAATCTCTTTATTTGCATTTACTTTATATTTGAGTTATTTTTTTTGTATTTGACGTCACAGGAATTGTATTATTTGCTCGATTAATTTCACTACGTCTTATTTATTGCATACGGATTATTTTTTTACCGCTACTGTAACTCTACTTTTTACTTTTCAAGTAACCATCTGACGATTCTCTTAAACGAAATCGACTTGTTGTAGTTTTTAAACAGTGATTGAATAAATTTTGTGTTAAATTGCTCTAGTCTTTTCATTGAGCACTCTGCAAAGAATATTGATTCACTCTTGCAATATATGCATATACATGTATATATATATACATGGTTCTTAAAACCAAGTGTTGCATTTAATACTTTTTTGTTAAATAAGTAGACTTAACAAAGGTTGATTTGAAAAACTCGAACGTTTTTGTCTAACTCTCTTCAGGAGGTTTCGCTAGAATAAATTGAAGAACTGGATGTAGTATTTGAAAAGTTTTAAGACTAATTCTGATTGGCTAAAAATTAAGGTTAGTGACAGTTATCACAATAATTAAAAATATTAAATACAGTAAAACAACGTTTCGTTGCCGTAAAAAATTTTTGGCAAAAAAAGAAACAAAATTATGCAAGTTTTGTGTTAAAATTTGGAATTAAAAAAGAAAATTTTTTTGCACATATACTAATAATTTATTTTTAAACCAGTGGTCACCAAACTACGGCGCACGGGCCGCATCCGGCCTGCTAAGATTTTTTATCCGGGCCGCGGAGCTCTTTTCAAAAAACATATACACTCACTTTAAGCCACAGTTAGATAGAATTATGTTGGGAACCCCCGTTTCAGGTTTTTGTCTTGTTCTTTTCGTTAAAGAACACAACAATAACGAAGGAGAAAAATAGCGAAATTAGAGCTCTAATCGAAGTAAAGACTTTTTTTTGTTTTAGAGATCACTACAATTTTGGGAGAAAAATAGCGACATTAGAGATCGAATCGAAGAGAAGACGTTTTTTCTCTCGCTTTGGCCCGAGCAGGTCCAAAAAATCTACATCCAGCCCCCTGCCCAAAAAGTTTGGAGACCACTGTTTTAAACAAATTTTTTCTGTCTACACAAATTAGGTTTACGAATAGTGATAAAAATCGATTGTACGACAGATAAATGAAAATCGGATCGCGCTTTAGAAAGAATAAAAGATTGATTGTTCTTGTAAAAAAATTATTTTATAGTAATCCTTGTAATAAAAATTAAAAAAGTTTTTTCAAAAAAATTGTTTCTGAAAAGTCAACATTTTTCCAAGTGTCTATAATTTTAAAAAAAGAATTGTTTCTGAAAAGTCAACATTTTTCCAAGTGTCTATAATTTTAAAAAAAGAATTGTTTCTGAAAAGTCAACATTTTTCCAAGTGTCTATAATTTTAAAGTTTTTAATGCGGAAACACTAGACTGCTTAAAAAATCCAAAAATGCCGAATTCTTTTCTGAAAATTTACATTTCTTCCGAGTGTTGCTGAAACTTTTAAATAATGTTAATTTTTAAAAAAAAAGAACATCAGAATTCATAAAAATTGTGTCTTATTCTAGATTTTTTGCCAGTTTTGAATAACTTTTTATGCGTATAGCAACAATATAAATCAATCTCAAAATTTTTGGCACAATTCATATTAACAATTGTTTTCTTACAGAAGTCTTAATTTCGCAAAAGTTAAACTCTTGCCAAACATTCAAACTTGAGGAGTTAAAGTATAAACTTTATTGTATAACTATCGCACACAGGCAAAAATTTAACTTTTGGACGGTTTAAAAATTCTCATTTTACTCAATTTTTTCTATACAAATTGGAAAAAATCTCATTGAAGTTTTAAAACAACTTAATTCAATTAAATATTAATTAATTTTTTTAAATTATCTTTTGCTTTTCTACCAAACAACAACAAAAAACCTTTCAAAGACTATTTTCAAAAGTATCTTTATAGCTGTTAAAAAAAGATTTCTAAAGGCTTTTTATGTTCATTTCATAAAAACAATTGCATCGTTTGTGCCAAAAATTTTCTAAATAAGAACAACATTGAACAAACGACTTTTTACTGTTGATTGATTAAAGCAAATTTTTTTAAGTTTTAACGTCCTCCTGCATAAATAAGTTATTATTTTTTTATTTATTACTCTATATCTCTATATTTATCGTTCTGACTCGCAGGAAAGCGACGGAGACGCTAATACATAGGGTAGGCAATTACCCGGACCTGCTTCCGGAGATACCAATATATTGCTGTCCGCTTGTAATTTGATAGAGATATGGCCTTAATTTAGAACTGCTTGCCAAGACTACCAAGCAAGGAAAGTGCCATTAAGTGTTTTTCCCAAGGACACAACAGAATGGCGCGAATAGGTTTTGAAATTGGAGAAAAACTTAAATTGGAGAAAAATCAAAAAGTGTACATCAAGAGAGGTGCAAATATTTGGTGAGGTTTTACAAGTTTTATAAACTCTTGATTTTATTGAATTTTAATAAAAATAAGAAAAAGTAAATATGGAAGAACTGGAACTGCAAAATTTTAGAAATTCGACTTACCTCCAACAATTAAAATTTTAATGAAAACAATGTTCCACCAGCGCAACTGCGAAAAACACCGCTAAGCCACAAAGGCATAATGGCGGTGGTTCCGATATGCTAACCACATAGAGTTAGCTAACACGGATACAGGTTAAAACAAGCAAAACCCTGCAGTTCCCATTACAAACATATAGTAAGAATGGTCAAGTCAATCAACAAGCAAGTGCCGACAGACCTGTTTCGTCCTTATTAGGACTCGTCAGGACACTACAACTTGTTATTAAAATTTTATTGGTTTAATACGTGAGTCTTATTTATTAGTGATAAAATTAAAATTTTATTGGTTTAATACGTGAGTCACGTGACTTCGCGTCTAATGAATTTTTTTTCGAATTGAGACTGTCTTGATTGAAAAATAACAACTTTGTTCTTAAAAAATCATTTAACTTGAAAATCAATATCAGTTTGTACAAACTTTTTTTATGACATGTGACCGAAGCGTGATGCTTGAAAAATTTTGTTAAAAAAGCAGTGAGCATTACAAATTTTAGCTAGTGTTTTTTCAAGTTGAAACTGCTTTCACTAAAAAGTATCAACCTTTTGTGTTTCAAAAAACCAGAAACAATACGTTTATTTTTCAGCATATGATTTAAATTTGCAATTCCACAAACAAACTTCTCAATTCTAGTGAAAAAGAAACAAACATGTATTTAACTTTCTTCACGTTTCAACAGTGAAGTTTTTTCAAAAATAATATTTGGAAAAGTTTTTACTTTACAATTTGAAGTTCTAACTTGTGTATGAAATAAAAATATATGTTTGGTAATGTACGGTGTAGCAGATTAATTGCTATCACACCACTTCAAAAAAACTGTCACGCTCTTTAAATAATAGTTTTGGTTTTAAGAATATTAAAGCGTAAGTTTTTATTAATATTACCAATATCTCTGCTGTATGAATCCTGTTCCTCGAAAGGCTTATCTACGCCCGTTTCAAGCCAATTATTGATCCACTGCTCCCTAAAGAGCAGGTTTTGACGCGGGGAGTCAAACGTGGATCAAGTCGTTATCGTCGTCGTCGTCGTCGTTTGAAGGGCATCCACTCCAGGCCAGACACAAACAGGAATGGGGCCCAGGCTTTATTCTTTTAGTACCCCAGACTGCTGCACTGCCTGGATCAGATGCTGGCAGTGATGTCATTAAGCCAGCATCGAGTTTCGTCATCCAAAACCGTCAGACCGCGTGCTCCATGTGGTGCCCGATGTATAGGGCACGCTGAGTACATGGTCTTCGGTTTGCTCTAAGGCGCCACAGTCGCAATTCGGTGAAGGAGCGAGACCCCATTTGTGCATGGACGAATGGAATCGCCCAACACCAGTCCGCAGGCTGTTAAGCTTAACCCAAACTGCTCGGGGTAAGCTCATCCCAACAGGTCTGGCACTGGTCCCGGGAACAAAAGCACGGAGCCTGGAAGCACTTTCACAATACTCCGCGTTCCATTTGTGATTCGTTCATTCAGAGGCGCGGATGCCAAGTCTGGCAAGGTTGTCCAAAAGATTCCGCGCACCTGGCACAAATGGGCGTTTGGATCTTAGTCTCACTTGGCAATTATCTGAGGACCCACTTAAAAGACCATGCAAGATGTGATCGGGGTCCAGAGATCCACGGTAAGCCAAGGAGAGTGTCGCTCCCATTCGGCGAAGCTCAGCTGGCTGGATGCCTGAGAGTATAGGTAGGTGGTCCGTTGGAGTGGGACGCAGGCATCCAGTAACTGTGCGCAAGGCGTCATTCAAGACACTGTCAATGAGGCGAGTGTGAGCACTGCGACACCAGACTGGCGCACAGTACTCAGCTGTTGAGTAGACTAGAGATAAGGTGGCTATGCGTAGTGTTTTAGCACCAGCACCCCATCCCGAGCCCACGAGTCGCCTCAACAGTGTGACGCGCGATGATAGTTTTTTGCGCAATGCCACTAAATGGTGACGAAACGTGAGCGATCTGTCCAGTTTTGGCCCAAGATATGTAGGGGTTGGACAGAACGGTAAAAGTCTACTATTGTTGTAGACCTTTAGCTCACGTTTGGCCTCTCAGTTGTTTAAGTGAAAGGCTGCCGTCACCGTCTTAGTGTGACTGAGCTTCAATTTCCAAGTCTGGAGATACGCTGACAGTGTGGACATGTCTTGGCTTAATGTCCCCTCCAAGTCCTTCCAGTTTCCAGAAGAATGCAACAATGCTAGATCATTAGCATAAGCAAACTTTCTGGAAATCATGGAAGGAAGATCGTACGTATAGATGTTAAATAGGAGGGGAGCCAAGACCGATCCCTGAGGAACGCCGTTTTAAAGACGGCGTAGCCTGCTTTGCTTGGTATCACCGGTGGTAAGGGTGAAACTTCGATTTCGGACAAGCTCCATGATCATTTTGACCATGTGCTTATCCGGAAGTAGTCTCAGCAGCTTGCAGGTAAGGCCACAGTGCCAGACAGTGTCACAAGCAGCTGTTAGATCGATAAATACGGCACCGGCCTTCTTTTTAGCCTCAAAAGAATCCTCGATGTTGTTCTGGGTTAGCAGAACAACTTGATCTACGGTTGACTTCCCGCGTCGGAACCCAGCCTGCTCTTTAGGGAGCAGTGGATCGACTAATGGCTCAACGCGGGCGTAGATAAGCCTCTCGAGGATCTTGTAGGGGACACAGACCAGAGATATTGGTCGATAACTCTTTGGATCCCCCACGGGATTTCCTAGTTTTGGGATCGCGACCACAAGTGCTCTTCTCCAGATGTTGGGAATTTTGAGTCGGCGCAAACAGGAAAAAAGGAAATCACGTAACCAGGACTTCAAAGCCGCTCCGGCATAGAGTATAAGCTCGGGGCAGATGGAATCAGGACCCGGAGCTTTACCTGGTTTTAAGTACTGAAGGGTAGCAGCAAATTCTCTCTGTGAAAAATTGTCAGAGATATTTACTGCGTCTGGTGTTGTGGCCCTCCAAAGGTCAGACACTTCTTGAGAGACAAGTCGAGATGAATTGCAATCAACAGCCTCGTATTTCCCATTTCTAAATAGCTGAGATGCAATAGCATCGGCTGAAACGGGACAGTGACGAGGAGAGTTTCGTGACCTACCAATAAGGTTGTTCAAAATACTCCACGCTTTTCGACTGGAGTGTGAGAAGTCAATGCTCCGAACTGCTTCAGACCATCGATCCCTCCGCTTTCTGTCAAGCTTGGCAAGCAGAGCTGTAGCAGCCAAACTTGTGTCGTCTCCCTGAGGAGACTGCAGAAAGGTTTTATAGAGGGATTCACACTCTGCATCCCAACACGGAATATAGTTGTTTCGATACCCGCGTGGGATAGTCTTTTTGGCTGCTTTCTTAATGGTGTTACAGAAATCCTGGTAAGCCGCATCCACATCAAGTGAATCAGGCGGCAACAGAGTCTTTGCGAATTTATTCGTCAAAGCAATGTAGTGACTTTATTTGGCCTGCGGAAGTTCCATCACTTAACAGGCATGCTTGGCACTGCCATAGCAAACCTTGGTGGTGTAATAAGCGAGGGTCGATGTTATGACCTGGGGAAATTTTCGAGCACACGTCTATCCGGTAAGCGACTGTTTGGACCTACGCTGGCGAAAGCTAGATCCGGGTTGGTGCCAGTGTTCCAGTGGCCGGAATAAAAACTGGCAGCGTCCTTGGCATTATATAGGAGGGCAAGACAATTAATACTTGCCTAACCAGCCAAGCACTCACCGTCCGGACTGTTGTCGTCGTAACCCCAGTCAGCATGACGACAGTTAAAATCGCCAGCGTAAAGAAAGGGGTGAGGAAACACTGGGAGATCCAGGGTTCGCAATCGCGTTGGCGGCGGCGGTGGCAATCGCGTTGACTATTTTAAAGCCATCAACGTCCACACACAGCCACTCGATCTCCGATGTCGGTGGAGATTGGCCCAAAAGCGTGTATCTCAGTCGCTCGTGGACAAACGTGGTAAGGCCATGCTTCCTGCTTAAAGAAGACCCAGCTAGTTTGGAAGTACCAACTTCTCTGCATCAGTGCAGTGTGTCTCCTGCAGTAGGATGACGAGTGCCTCAGACTGCATAGCGAGGTGATGAAGAACATTCATCTTGCTTGCAGTGAGGCCTTCGATGTTCAGCTGAAGAATAGTGGGTCTTCGGAACTTGTTGACAATGTGCCCTAAAAAGGGCAGTTTTATCCTGACATTGCCCCGTCCTGAAAAGGACGTTTGCCGATTAGCAGATCCACACTGAACATCAGAATGGGTAGATACTCTTCCGTTTTGGTAGGTTCGGTTTCGGTCTGTCATTTTAAAATCAATGAGCAGACTTACTCACGGCCCAGGCTGCGTGAAAGCACCTACCATCTGGGCCTTATGTCGTTATGTTAACGCAGAACATCCAGGATTTCTTCGAGTTTAAGAAAAAGACCGGTGTCGTATTTGTCAATCTGACAGCGGCATATGACACTGTCTGACACTGTGGTCTTACCTGCAAGTTGCTCAGGCTTTTACCGGATAAGTCTATTGTCAGAATGATCATGGAGCTTGTCCGAAACCGAAGTTTCACACTTACTACCGGTGACAGCAAGAAACCCAGGCTACGCCGTCTGAAAAACGGCGTTACTAAGGGATCAGTCTTGGCTCCCCTCCTTTCCAACATCTATACGTACGATCTGCCCTGCACAATTTCCAGAATGCTTGCTTATGCAGACAACTGAACAGCGGAAAGGTTACTTTATTGATGACTATCACAACAAAATTGAGTCATAAAGAACAAAGGCATAGCGATCATTGTACGAGTAAAAACCGAACAACTTATAAATTTGACAAGGACGTAAACTAAACTATTCAATTGCTATCTAACATTTCTTTATAAGACCAAAGGGAAAGAATTGCCATCATTTCTGTTTGTTACATTTGATTATGAATTTATAGATCAACTTTCTACAAATAATCTTTTATTACTATCAGTATTAAATTTTAAAATAAATGTGTTTTTCCAATCTATCTTGTGGTTCATAGTCATCAAATACTTACAAAGTGCTGATTAGTCTAGTCTTTGGTATTAAATACAACACTTATGCTCCGTTAACCTAAATTTTAAACTCCCTTTTGTTTGTCCATTATACATGAGTTTGCACTCACCTCAAGGAACTTGTTGAACCAAACCAGAAAGTTATCTTTTTTCACTGAATCTTTGAGAAAAGGAGCAAAATTAGCAATAGTCTTGCAAGGCTTTTAAGTAACTTTTAGATAATTCATTTAAAAACTTTTAAATTTTCCCACTCATTTCACGAACATACGGTAGAACTGTAAGGGCAACAGATTTAGTGTGCAGTTTATTAAATCGATTTGAACGTGGACTTTCTCTAAGCAAATATGCTCGAGGAAAACCATTGAGCTATAAAATTTGTCGAATGTTCATGTAGTAGGTCGTATACTGTTATAAACATTTAGCTCACGTTTGGCCTTTTATTATTTAAATGAAAAGCTTTTGTCACCGTCTTGGTGTGACTAAGCATCACCTACCAAGTCTGAAAATACACATAAAGTTTAGTCATTTCGTGACTTAAACTCTCCGCATAGACCTTCCAGTTTCCAGAAGAGTGAAACAATGCACGTAAAACAAATTTTAACCATGGCGAAACGAAAGTATAATCCAGAGTGCATATAATATGGTTTTATCGCTATCGAGCACAGAAGAGATTATTTGCCACCGTGCTTGCTTTGCATGAAAACCCGTTTTAATGCAACCATGAAACCCAGTTTATTAAAGCGTCACCTTAAATTAAACCATGCAGAAAAGAAGAACCGAGACTAACGTTATTTTGAGCGATTTCGGGACAACCAAAAAAGACAGCGCCTAGACCAGACAAACCAATTTAACCAAAAAAAGCAGGGTAGTAAAAGTATCGTATAAAGTCTCTCTTCTATTAGCTGAAAATATAAAAGCTCATACAATTTCGGATGCCTTTGTTTTGCCAGGTACTAGTCAAGAACATGATTGGAGAAGAGGCAGTGGCAAAAATGGATAGTGTGCTCCTTTATAATGACAGGTAAAATGCCGTATTCAAGAAATGTCTGTTGACGTTGCTGAACAAATAATCACTAGAGTAAAACACTCCTATTTTTGGGTTTGCCATTCAACTTGATGAGTCGACAGATGTTGTTAAGTGTAGCAAATTGCTAGTTTATATTCCCTTTCTCAAAATAACAGTGTGAAAACAAATTTAATAATTTAATAATCAAGAGGCTGCTACAATGAGGGGATAGCGTTTTGACCAATTTCTTTAAAGAGAATAAACTTGATTGAAATATGATAGTTGAATGCACAACCGATGGTACTCTAGCAATACTTAGGCAAAAATCAGGGTTTCAAGCATATGTAAAAGATACTCTTATATCACCAAATGTCACTTTCGTACATTGTTTTATACATCGCCTTGCACTCCAAAGTGCTTCCTTTTAATTTAATGTCATGCTTGTAAAAAGTGATTAAAGTTGTGAATTTCATAAAAACTTCAGCCCTGAATACACGGCTTTTGCAAGGCTCTGTGAAGATGTCAGTTCTCATCATAAGCGTCTTCTTTTTTACACTGAAATCCTCTGGCTTTCCCGCGAGAATGTGACGAGAAAGGTCCTTCAACTTAGGAATGAATTATTAACGTTTTTCAATTTTAAAAATGATTTGAAGAAATGATGAGTTTTTCTTACAGTTGGCCTACTTGTCGGATGTTTCTCAGGATCTCAATTTTAAAAATATTTTGTTTCAAGGACCAAAAAGCAATATTACTGTTTTTATTTCAAAGCTAAAAGCATTCTTTTGCAAGTTAGATATTAGCACAAAAAACGTGGTGAGAAAACCGTTTTGAATGTTAAAACTCTTTACCACTTTTAAGTGGAGCCTGGTGATAGATTATCTCAAGAAATTGGTGACCACCTGAAGCTGCTCCGAACAGAGTGGTTTCATTATTTTTTAAATGTAAGAACGCTGTCAATTTGTTTTGCATCGATCCAACTCTTCTTCCAGTAGGAGCGGGAAAACAAGAAGTGATTATAGATATTCAAACTGACGAGACAGCAAAAGCAAAGCAGAAATTTCTTGTTACGTATCTTCTTGTTCTACTTACACAAAATTGGCCCGAAATACTATTCCCGTGCCACTGGTTTTCCCATTTACATGGAAGTGTGAAAAAGGGCTCTCGGTCTTGATGGCCATTAAGTCCAAAACCCGTAGTTGTCTAACTGAGCCTGGACCTGATTTCCGATTTGCTGTAAGTGAGGTTGTACTTGTGGAGACAAGCAGTGGCATGTTTCAAATCAAATTGTGTTTTTTGTTATTCATTAATGTTATGGTCAGTGTTTTATTTAAGGCGTTTTGAGGAATCAAAACGGTCTCTGAAAATTGCCCAGCGGTCTCACAAAATCTGCTTCTTCAATATTTTAGACAAAGCTAAGTACGTTCAGAAACAATAGGAAAAAAATTAGCGGTCTTTCAAAATTGCTTAGAGGTTCCTCAAGCCAAACCTTAAAAAAACACTGCGTTAGGATAATAAATGCCTTACATTTGAGCTAAATTAGTTATTTAGGAGCCAGGTAATACGCTGCGTAGTAAAACAACAATGAGTCGAACGCGATCGGAAAAAGTTTAGAAAACACTGGTCTAGCCTATATACTGTAATAAATAAAATATCAAAATTAGAGCGTCTCAACCAGAACCGTTTAAAATAACGTTATAGCTCTAATTCAGGTTCGGCAAATTTAATTTTTACAGTTTCAGCTGAAATTCGGGTTTGGTAAATTTTATTCTTGCAGCTTTAGTTTAAATTCAGGTTCAAAAAATATTAACCATTAATAAGGGTTTACGGAGCCGGTTCAGGTTCGGTTCGTCGCCCTGAATGAAGTTAGATTTACTTCAAAAACACATGCGTCTATTGTAGGAAATGTCAGATGCGCTAACATTAAAGCAGCTATATAGAGTGCCATATCACCATAAATATTATTAAACGGAAATGGCAAAAATTAAGAAATTTTTATTGTTGTAATCATTATTTCATTCTTTGATAACAACAATAAAAATTTCTTAATTTTTGCCATTTCCGTTTAATAATATTTATGGTGCACTCTTTACAGATTTTTTGCACTCTTTTTATGCTGCACTCTTTTTATTGTCGTTATCATTATTTCATTCTTTAACCCAGCCTCTAAGGTTGTTCAAATCAGAGCAGCCTTGGTGCCGGTTCCAATCCCGGATAAATGGGGAGGGTTGCGACAGGAAGGGCATCCGGCGTAAAATACAGCCAAATATTTTTAATGCGCCTTGTAAAATCTGACTTCACACCGGATCGATCGAGGCCGGGAAAACAACGACCGTTACCAATGACTGGACACCTGGGGTCACTGGTGGACATGATACTTGGATGCAAAGAAGAGGTGGAAAGCAGTGGAGAAGAAGGGAGAGAAATGAAGAGAGGAAGAAAGCTAAGAAGATCAAGCTGAGGGTTGCTACCTTAAATGTTGGAACCATGACCGGTAAAGGAAGAGAAGTGGCGGGTCTTATGAAACGAAGAGGGGTGGACATACTGTATGTGCAGGAAACTCGCTGGAAGGGGGAGATAGCAAGATGCATAGGTGGAGGATATAAAATGTGGTATTGTGGAAGTGCAAATAAAAAGAATGATGTAGGAATCATATTGAAAAAGGAGCATGTGGACAGGGTAGTGGAAATTTGGAGGGTAGCAGACAGGATAATATGCTTAAAGATGGAGCTTGATGGTGTTATGTTGAATGTTATCAGTGCATATGCGCCACAGGTGGTCCAGATGGTAGGTGCTTTCTCGCAGCCTGGGCCGTGAGTAAGTCTGTTCATTGCTGTTTAAATGACAGACCGAAACCGATCCTACCAAAACGAAAGGATATCCACCCATTCCAATGTTCAGCGGGGTTCTGCTAGTCAGCAAACGTCTTTTTCAGGACGGGGCAATGTCAGGATAAAACTGCCCTTTTTAGGGCACATTGTCAACAAGTTCCGAAGACCCACTATTCTTCAGCTGAACATCGAAGGCCCCACTGCAAGCAAGATGAATGTTCTTCATCACCTCGCTATGCAGTCTGAGGCACTCGTCATCCTACTGCAGGAGACACACTGCACTGATGCAGAGAAGTTGGTGCTACCACACTACCAACTAGCTGGGTCTTCTTTAAGCAGGAAGCATGGCCTTACCACGTTTGTCCACGAGCGACTGAGATACACGCTTTTGGGCCAATCTCCACCGACATCGGAGATCGAGTGGCTGTGTGTGGACGTTGATGGTTATAAAATAGTCAACGCGATTGCCACCGCCGCCGCCAACGCGATTGCGAACCCTGGATCTCCCAGTGTTTCCTCACCCCTTTCTTTACGCTGGCGATTTTAACTGTCGTCATGCTGACTGGGGTTACGACGACAACAGTCCGGACGGTGAGTGCTTGGCTGGATGGGCAAGTATTAATTGTCTTGCCCTCCTATATAATGCCAAGGACGCTGCCAGTTTTTATTCCGGCCACTGGAACACTGGCACCAACCCGGATCTAGCTTTCGCCAGCGTAGGTCCAAACAGTCGCTTACCGGATAGGCGTGTGCTCGAAAATTTCCCCAGGTCACAACATCGACCCTCGCTTATTACACCACCAAGATTTGCTATGGCAGTGCCAAGCATGCCTGTTAAGTGATGGAACTTCCGCAGGCCAAATAAAGTCACTACATTGCTTTGACGAATAAATTCGCAAAGACTCTGTTGCCGCCTGATTCACTTGATGTGGATGCAGCTTACCAGGATTTCTGTAACACCATTAAGAAAGCAGCCAAAAAAACTATCCCACGCGGGTATCGAAACAACTATATTCCGTGTTGGGATGCAGAGTGTGAATCCCTCTATAAAACCTTTCTGCAGTCTCCTCAGGGAGACGACACAAGTTTGGCTGCTACAGCTCTGCTTGCCAAGCTTGACAGAAAGCGGAGGGATTGATGGTCCGAGGTAGTTCGGAGCATTGACTTCTCACACTCCAGTCGAAAAGCGTGGAGTATTTTGAACAACCTTACTGATAGGTCACGACACTCTCCTCGTCACTGTCCCGTTTCAGCCGATGCTATTGCATCTCAGCTATTTAGAAATGGGAAATACGAGGCTGTTGTTCGCAAGTCATCTCGACTTGTCTCTCAAGAAGTGTCTGACCTTTGGAGGGCCACAACACCAGACGCAGTAGATATCTCTGACAATTTTTCACAGAGAGAATTTGCCGCTGGCCTCCAACATGTAAAACCAGGTAAAGCTCCGGGACCTTATTCCATCTGCTCAGAGCTTATACTCTATGCCGGAGCGGCTTTGAAGTCCTGGTTACGTGACTTCATTTCTTCCTGTTTGCGCCGACTCAAAATTCTCAAGATCTGGAGAAGAGCACTTGTGGTCGCGATCCCAAAACTAGGAAATCCCGTGGGGGATCCAAAGAGTTATCGACCAATATCTCTGCTCTGTGTCCCCTACAAGATCTTCAAGAGGCTTATCTACGCCCGCGTTGAGCCATTAGTCGATCCACTGCTCCCTAAAGAGCAGGCTGGGTTCCGACGCGGGAAGTCAACCGTAGATCAAGTTGTTCTGCTAACCCAGAACAACATCGAGGATTCTTTTGAGGCTAAAAAGAAGGCCGGTGCCGTATTTATCGATCTAACAGCTGCTTATGACACTGTCTGGCACTGTGGCCTTACCTGCAAGCTGCTGAGACTACTTCCGGATAAGCACATGGTCAAAATGATCATGGAGCTTGTCCGAAATCGAAGTTTCACCCTTACCACCGGTGATACCAAGCAAAGCAGGCTACGCCGTCTTAAAAACGGCGTTCCTCAGGGATCGGTCTTGGCTCCCCTCCTATTTAACATCTATACGTACGATCTTCCTTCCATGATTTCCAGAAAGTTTGCTTATGCTAATGATCTAGCATTGTTGCATTCTTCTGGAAACTGGAAGGACTTGGAGGGGACATTAAGCCAAGACATGTCCACACTGTCAGCGTATCTCCAGACTTGGAGGTTGAAGCTCAGTCACACTAAGACGGTGACGGCAGCCTTTCACTTAAACAACTGAGAGGCCAAACGTGAGCTAAAGGTCTACAACAATAGTAGACTTTTACCGTTCTGTCCAACCCCTACATATCTTGGGCCAAAACTGGACAGATCGCTCACGTTTCGTCACCATTTAGTAGCATTGCGCAAAAAACTATCATCGCGCGTCACACTGTTGAGGCGACTCGTGGGCTCGGGATAGGGTGCTGGTGCTAAAACACTACGCATAGCCACCTTATCTCTAGTCTACTCAACAGCTGAGTACTGTGCGCCAGTCTGGTGTCGCAGTGCTCACACTCGCCTCATTGACAGTGTCTTGAATGACGCCTTGCGCACAGTTACTGGATGCCTGCGTCCCACTCCAACGGACCACCTACCTATACTCTCAGGCATCCAGCCAGCTGAGCTTCGCCGAATGGGAGCGACACTCTCCTTGGCTTACCGTGGATCTCTGGACCCCGATCACATCTTGCATGGTCTGTTAAGTGGGTCCTCAGATAATTGCCAAGTGAGACTACGATCCAGACGCCCATTTGTGCCAGCTGCGCGGAATCTTTTGGACAACCTTGCCAGACTTGGCATCCGCCCTTCTGAATGGACAAATCACAAATGGAAAACGGAGTATTGTGAAAGTGCTTCCAGGCTCCGTGGTTTTGTTCCCGAGATCGGTGCCAGACCTGTTGGGATGAGCTTACCCCGAGCAGTTTGGGTTAAGCTCAACCGCCTGCTGACTGGTGTTGGACGATTCTATTCGTCCATGCAAATGGGGTCTCGCTCCTTCACCGAATTGCCAGTGTGGCGCCTCTGAGCAAACCGCAGACCATGTACTAACAGCGTGCCCTATACATCGGGCACCACATGGAGCACGCGGTCTGACGGTTTTGGTTGACGAAACTCTTAATAACACCACTGCCAGCATCTGATTCAGGCAGGGCAGCAGTCTGGGGTAGTAAAAGAATAAACCCTGGGCCCCATTCCTGTTTGTGTCTGACCCGGAGTGAAAGTGTAGCAAAAAGCACAGAATAGTGGCCAGTGCGATGATCATTTGGACAAAGTGGAGGAAAGCAGCAAAACTAGTGAAGAGAATAAAATGATGGAAACTAAAGGACTCGAAAGTGAACAATAAATTTAAAATGGATGTGATTGAAATTCTTCGTGGACATGAAGACTGGCAAAGAATAGCTGAAATGATACAGAGCATTGCTAAAAGGGAATTGGATGAAACACCGGAAAACGTAGCACAGCAGGTAGACGAGAAACGTGGTGGTGGAACCAGGAAGTCCAGGAGAAGCTGAAGGATAAAAAAAAGCTAAAAAGGCATGGGATACCATCAGGGATGATGCAAGCAAGTCCGCCTATAAAACTGCAAGAAAGCAAGCTAAGAGAGAAGTGGCAAAGGCAAGAAACAAAGCATATGAGGAAATGTACGAAAAACTGGAAACAAAGAAGGGGGAAAATGTGGTGTTTAAAATAGCAAAGCAGAGAAACAGACAAAGCAAAGATGTTCAACAAGTAAGAGTAATCAAGAGCAAAACTGGGGAGATTCTGATGGAAGAAGAGAAAGTGAAACAGAGATGGAAGGAATATTTCGACAACCAACTTAATCATAAAAACCCTAGACAAAGAAGAGAAACGAGAACAGAAGGGAGAGAAAGGGACTTGGAAGATATCTCTGAAGAAGAAGTCAGGACTGGGTTGAGAAAGATGAAGAAGGGAAAGGCTCAAGAACCTGATGACATACCAGTGAAAGCATAGATTGCTCTAGGCAATAAAGGTGTGGAGTTTTTAGTGAACTTTTTCAACAGACTCTTGCGAGGAGAGAAGATGCCAGATGACTGGAGGAGGAGCGTGCTTGTACCTTTGTACAAAGGTAAAAGAGACATTAAGGAATGTGGAAACTACCGGGGGATTAAGTTGATGAGCCACACTATGAAATTGTGGGAGAGGATAATAGAAGCAAGGATAAGGAAGGAGGAGACAATTGCTGAGCAACAATTTGGGTGCATGCCAGGGAGGAGTATCACAGACGCAATTTTTGTCTAAGGATGCTGTTGGAAAAGTGAACTGAAGGGCAGAAGGCAGTGCACTGTGTTGACCTCGAGAAAGCGTACGACAGGGTACCCAGGGTACCCAGGGAGGAACTGTGGGAATGCTTTCGGTTATATTAAACATCAGAGTGCTACATAAAGATTATCCAGGATATGTATGACGGAGCGACAACAACTGTGAGAAGTGCAGCAGAGTTGAATAAAGAATTCAAGGTAGGTGTTGGATTCCACCAAGGTTCAGCACTCAGCCCATTTCTTTTTGCCATCATCATAGACAGGCTGACGGAGGACATAAGGAAGGACGCACCATGGGATATGCTGCTTGCAGATGACATAGTGCTGTCTAGACAAAATTATAGGGAGCCAGAGAAGGATCTGGAGATTTGGAGAAATGCACCGGAGAAAAGAGGCCTGAAAGTGATCCGGAGTAAGACCGAATATTTGAGGGTTGGGGGTTGTAGATGATGGAAAAAGTTAAAGCTGCAAGGAGAAAAGGTAAAAAGAGCAAAAAAAACTTCAAATACCTGGGTTCAACAGTTAGTAGCGATGGAAAATGTGAGGAAGAAGTAAGGAGAAGGATTCAAGCAGAATGGATGAGTTAGAGGAAGGTGTCTGGAGTTCTGTGCGACAGGAAGTTATCAGCAAAGGTTAAGGGTAAAATGTACAAGAGTGTTGTTAAATCAAACATGCTTTATGAAATGGAAACGGTGGCAGTGACGAAAAGACAGATGAGAAAAATGGAAGTTGCAGAGTTGAAAATAGTGAGATGGGCACTAGGAGTGACAAGAAAGGACAAGATAAGAAACGAATACATGAGAGGGACTGCAAAAATTGCAAAGCTGGGAGACAAACTTCGTAATGCAAGGCTACGTTGGTATGGACCCGTACAAAAGAGAGAAGACTACGTGGGGAAAAGGATGATGGAGATGGCGGTGCCAGGCATAAGGAAAAGAGGAAAGCCAAAGAGAAGGTGGATGGATTTGGAGAGAAGACATGGAAAGGGTTGGAGCTAGGGAAGGAGATGAAGTAGATCGAGTGAAATGGAGATTACTGTCGCGCTGTGGCAACCCTGAGTAGGGAGAAGCCGAAAGAAGAAGAAAAAGATCATTATTTCATTCTTTCCTGTATCGATACGGAAAGTTGAAAGCATGTTTATAATTCGAATCAATAACTGTTTGTTTTCATTTAATTGAAAATAAGCAACCAGTTTTTAATGTTTTCACAATTGAGTCTTCGGAATATATTACGGTAAAATGCATAACAAAAAATAATATTTTTACCAATATATCTGTATTCAGAGTTAATTACCATCCAAATTGAACAAAAAAATAAACATGGCTTATAACCAATTCTTTCCCCCAAAAAAAACAGTTTCAAAACTACTTGCGAGCTATAGTTAAGAAGTGAAAACCAAAAATGATATTCACTTGATGCTGGATTTAAAAAATACCTTTTTTTTTTGGACATAAAGTGACGTTTTTATAATAAACATGTTTTTTACACTAATTAAAAAACAATAACAATTGTAATAAAATTCAAGCACTTAAATGGAAAATAAGCACATAAAAATTTTCCAGAACAATATTTATAAAAGTACAAACAAATTTTTGAAAAAATACAAAAAGTTAACCCTGTCTATAGCCATAATACTTGTGAATGAAAAGAACAAAATAATTCACACGACACCGTAGGTCAGCCAATGGATAGAATGTTCTAGCTACATTTTACACTACTGCGGTAATAATTGTCATTTTAAATTAACTTTCTTTTTACATTTGTGTGAACTACTTCGCCAAGAGAAACTAGATCAAAAAATTAGTACCCTTTATTCACGCGGTCAAAAGCTGAGGAGATTTTTCTCAATTACATGATGCACTACAAAATGGTTTATAGGTTTATTAAAGCATGAAATAATTTGCTATCTGTTTTGTGGAGCACCTTTAAAGGTACAACTTTTAAAAATTGTTTAGCACAAGAATAAGTACTTGCTGGTTCATTTGCTGAATAAGTATTTGCTGGTTCATTTGCTGAATAAGTATTTGCTGGTTCATTTGCTGAATAAGTACTTGCTAGTTCATTTGCTTAGGAAATGATAAACCCATTTAATGACAAAAAGCTGATATTCTTGCCATCAATTTTTGCTCACCATTTCCCAATGATATTTGTACGCCTTTTCTGAATTTGTCCAAAAAATTGCTTATTTAAAACAATTAAAATAACTTTTAAATATACACTATGGGGCTAAAAGTATTTCTTAAAAATTAAAAAAAGATTACAACTTAAACCTATATGAACAAATGGCACAGACCTGGCACGTTTCAAAAAAACGTTATTAGTGAATTTTTTTTGGAAATTTTTTTAAATAAACGACTTCTTAGATTTGTCATACCTTGTTGGTGTAGTTTTAAGTTGGAAACCCTAAAACTTCAACCACTGTAAAAGCAATAGTCAGTTCTTTGCTTGTTTGGCAAGGTTAGTGAAAAGTGCTGATACTTACTATTTTGTATTAAGTAGTTCTTAATAAGCAAGCAAATTTTTTTACTAAATAAAATCTTTTTGTATTAAGTAAAAGCAGTTCTATCATATCAATACTAAGTTTTTAATGTTTGCTTATTGTGATTAATGTGGTATCGATTAGTTCAAACGTACCAGATCTGTCCACCTCGTCCATAAAGTTCAATTTATATGCTGAAGATCTAAATATAATCTGAGTGTTATATTGTAGTTTTTTGAATATTCTAAGTAAATATAGTGTAATAATAAATTAATTATGAATGTTTGAAAATTTTATGGCATAAAGAATTGGGCAGCTATTACTGGGAATGCGGAGAGTGAAGTTGAATTTCTAGGAGAAAGTGACTCTAACAATGAATATGTTTATTGTGAATCCAGTTACAACAACCCTTAAAGTGAAGAAAGTATCCAGATTACAAAGAAAAAAGAGCCAGATACAAACTGCCTGGGTACACAAGCAAAACCTATATCTTTTGCATAAAATGCGAAACGTTTCTTTGCCTGAACAAAAATAAAAACTGCTTTAAAACATTCCACAAAAACTAAAAGTATTCAAATTGTAATGTAAAATTAATTGTGTACTCGTTTTTGACTTTTATGGTTCTGTTATTGCATGATATATAACGTTTGATTTTTTATACTATGGACGAGTGGGACAGATCTGGCACGTTTAAACCAAGCCGTGTTTTCCGATTTAAAGTATAAATTGTTTGGCTTTACTGTTTTCAATTAAAACCAACAATACTTAACTTTCGAGTTTATCCTTCAATACAATTTTTTGCGTTTTTTAAAAGAAATAAATTTAGGTTTGTGAATTTATTGAAGAAATTCTGTTTATTCTCAACAAAAGCCGACGCTTTTTTGAATTAATGCGCAAATAAAAACATACCAGCACTTTTAAATTATTCAGCATATACATAACTAAAAACAATCACTATAGTTTGGGACTCTATTTTGGTTGTTTACGATATTTTATCTATATTTAAATATTATATCGGTATCTTTAAGCTTTTCATTTATGATTGCATCTATGCGTTCTGATTGGCTGACAGTGAAGTAATCTTTCCATCCACCGACATTTCCTGTGGGAAAAAAATAAAAATTACTTTTTATTTAAGCTTAATTTGTTAAAAAAAAAAAAAATTGAATAAAAAAAATAGAATTCTTACTTTAATATTTAAAAAAATTTTTTGCCAAGTGAGTACATTTCATTTTATTTTATTCTATGACATATATTAAATTTAATCATTAATCAATAATTTTCAATAATTTTGTAGTAATTTTTATTCTTAAAATTTCACAGACTTGATAGAATTGTTAACTGATAATGATCTTGCAATCGAAATCTATTTTAAATTAAAATAAAATAAAATTTTAACAGGTTTTGGACTGATACTTGTCTTGCTTATTGAAGAATTTTACTTTTTATTTAAATATATTAATCCATTAGAAAGTAGAGAGAAAGTAAGAGAGAGGAAAGGAGTTTTGGGGTCAAACCTTTCAAATAAAGAATGTGTAAACATTTTTCAAAAAAATTCTTCACTTTATTTTAACTGTTGGTATTCTTGTTTCCAGCTCGCAAACCCCCATTTCTGCGTAGGCCATTAAATTAACCTATTACGCAAATATGTTTAAAATTTTTTCACACGTTATCTTCAAAGTCAGCACTAGCTTTTCCAGCAGTGATTCTCAATCTTTTTAACTTTGCGAACCGGTGGTGCATCTTAACTGCATTTTGGAAAGAGAACACGTAAATTTACAGTGAAGACAAAAAAAGTAAGAGTGGTTTAATCACACATACACATGTATTTGATTTCAAAATTAAGTTTAACAAAAAAGTTTTCATTTATGCACTTAAAAAAACCATGTAGCCTGCCACTGCTAGGATCAGTCTAACTAATGATATTTGCACCTATCATATCAAAATGTGTTTACAAAAGTGCACGGCCCCATTAAAAGAATTTCGCGGCTGATTTGTTAAGAAGTGCTGTCTTGCAGCAAACAAAAACCTAAAGCTGATTCTAACTTTTCCTGTTTGACATTCATAGCAAGTAGTTTAAAATTATAGTCATATCCAAAGTTACCATTCAAACTGAATAAAAATTAAGCACGGCCAGTAATTTATAGTAGATACAGCTTTAAAACTACTTACAAACCGTGGTTGACAAGTGAAAATAAAAAAAGATCTTTACTTGATGCTTAACCGAAAAAATACTTATTTTCTTTGAACACAAAGTGAAGAGCGTAAAATAAGCATGATTTTTAAAAATGGTAATCAACAGTAAAACAATATTTATCAAAAAACTAAGCACTTAAATGAAAAATAAGCACGTTTCTTAAGAATAAGCACAATAAATACATCATTCATAATAATACGCACAAAATTATAGAAATAAGCAAAAAATGATTACTCTTGTCATATCTCTTTAGAAATAGCTGAAGTCAAAAAATATCAAAACTATATCTCGGCATCTCAAAAAGCAGTTTTGTGTAATTGCTTGAGTGTGCATATATGTTTAAACTTTTTGATGTAATATTCTAAGCCAAGAACATAATAGTTGTTACGCTGATAGTAATGATAACAAAAAAACCGTAAAAGGATGTCAAATCAGATTTTTCAATTTTATTTAATTATCTTATTTCTTTTCTCAAAGGTGCGTAACTTTAATCATTTTTTCCCATAAAACTGCATGCAATAAATTTAGCAAATCAAAATTTATCAATGACATGATCTTAATTGATACTTCAATTTAAAAGCACCTCATCAAGACTTAAATAAGTATTATCCAAACCTTTACGCAAGATCAATTGACGAATTTTTTTCCATGACGCATTTTGGGCTTGATCATTGCTTTGCTTTATTTTATCAAATGAGGTTTCCTCAGCAATTTCTTTAACTTTTTCATCAGTTACTTGAACTTCCAAAAACTCAGCTATTAATTTAATTTCTTTTTCTGGGTTCTTCGAAATAGATCAAATTTGTTTAGTAAAAAACATTTAAATTTATTTTTAAACTTTTGTTCGACTGACACTGTGAAACCAGAAATTTCATAAATCATAAAATTCCTCTTTACTGCTAGATATGAAACGAGTCTTGGAATACCTGAGATGCAAACTTTGATTGTTTCAGCGTAGAGACGGTCGTATTTTATGTTGCATATTTTTATTGGCAGTTGAAGCAAAAAGTCGTTTTTTACAAATTTATGTAATTGCGGTTTTAAACTTTTTCACAATATCCTTGAAAATATAGGAACTACGATCAATTTCTGGTTTTACAGTTTTACCTAACATAAGATATTTTGTTTTGATTCTGAACAATTTTTCTCAAAAACTGTGAAAAATAATTAACTGATCAACAGTAGTTTAAACTGATAGTCATTGTTGTAATGTCACTTACAACTGAACAAAGAAAAGTACTTATTGAGATAAACAGGCTGAAGGATGTGCTTACACTTAGAAAAAATCTATTGCACAAGTTTTGAGAAAATGGAAATTCGTTGATAAATTACACGATAAATTGTTAAAAAAATTAAGTTTTCTTTAAATTACCCAAAAAATTAACACCGGCGTAATTGTTTTAAAAAACTAGATATTTAATCACATTTTACTTTTTTTAAAAATCATATTTTAATGCCATTTCCCCTAATACAATTTAATTGTTGTTGTGGTGTGAAAAAATTTACACTTTTTTAAATATACTGATAAAATACAACCTGATTTATAATCAGCACAAACTCCAAACCCAAATATATTTGAAACAGTTCAATATACAGTAGTATATATGATATTATTTTTAGATCTTTTTTTTATTCAGGTTTTTTCCTTTATTTAATATTTTTGATTATTTCAATTACGATTGTTGGCAAACTCACTATTTGGATTACCATATAAAAGTCATGTTAAGTCTTTTTTGGTCAACATTTTAAAATAAGGGGGTCTTAGGCTTTTCGAGATGTATTTACCTTTCCATAACTTAACAAAAAAAACACTTCCTACTTTCGTGTAGAAGTCTGCTTGTGTAACTAAAATGTTTCTTCGGATGCCGACTTCAAACCTACTCCTTCATTTCAACTTACTTTTTTAAGATCTTCGAAATAAATGAATCGAACTGTTTTGTTGTCACGATGTTTGTACCAAGATAATATATTCTCAGGGTACCATTCACCTGGTTTGCTGTTTATTTCAAATTCTCCTTCGAAATAAATACTTACATTAAAGATGTAAACATAAATCTTTTGAATTAATCAAACAAACAAACCAGTTAGGTTGATTAATTTTCTGTTTTAGCGATGAATTGAAACTATAATTTAGAACAGATAAGACAGGGGCATATTTTTTTAAATAATTTGTTTTAAAAAGTGTTTATAATATTACAGTATAATCTTCACTTTTTGAATCATTTTTAAAAAATATATTTCATTTTAAGTGTAACGCAAGCAAAATTGAAATTCTGAAATGGCTACCAAATTCTAAAACTGCTTTGTTAATTGGTTCAGTTAAAATTTTATTAACATAAGCTAAGACTTTAGAACAGTTTTTAAGTTTACATATTATAATTTCAATTCTCAGTCGATTAACAATACAAGAGAAGCATGTTTAAATAAAGCTGATATTTCAAAGAGCCTTGTTGTATAGTTATATATTAAGCTTAAAATAATTGAATTTGATTTTTATATTAGTGTACCTTTAACCACATGCTCGAAGTATGTATTCCATCCAGAACTGATCATAGTTTTCCAAGGTTCCACTTGACCCAAGAAAATTTTTTCAAGGAATTTAAGCCATGAAACCATTTGATCTTTGGGATTTCGCAAAATGTAAATTACCTACAATTTTCTCGCAACATAGACTTCTTGATTTAAATATAGTTTTAGTTATATTCCACCACGGCAATTCCAGCGTGGGACTACCATAGGTAAATTGCATCACGGTATATTTTATCACAATACCAGATTATGTTGATTGTTCATTTTTTGTTGTTGATTGTTGTTGATTTATCCCGGTTAAGTTGACAAGTACAGAGTACAGTAGGTGATAAGTTTATTTATTACCCTAACTTTAACCCAAATTATAACTCTAACCTAACCGCAACACCTAACCCTAAATCTAACTAACCCCTAACTCTAACATCAGCCCTATCACTAACTCTGACCCTAACAAAAACTTTGATAGAATATACCGCTGCGGTGGAATTTACCTATGATGGAATTTACCGTGGTGAAATTTAACTGTCACCTAAATCAGTGATTCTCAACGTGGTTTAGATGGACCACCGGTGGTCCACAGAGAGTTCCATAAATCCTTTATAAAACATTTCTTAAAATTATAACCAGTACAATAAACTATGTAAGAACTGCATTTTAGAAAATTATGTAACTAGCCCAATGATGTCATAGACGTATCATTGTTCAAAATCTAGGAGTGGGTCTACGTGAGATAATTTCGTAATGTCAACCTCAATCATAGTTTGGCAGGAGAAAATTCAGGTTGTGTTGGTATAGTTAGTTAGTTATGTTCTTATTCTGTTATTGTATCGTTCATTGCAAGTTTCAGTTTATTGACAGTGCTTAGAGTAATCGACTGGTGATTTAATTGCTTTTTTACTATACTCTTTTACTTAATTAATAATTCTATTTGAATCTAAAGGTGCTATACAAGGACTTGTTAATAGTAGCCTGATAGAATCATGTAAGGGCTGTAGATAGCCAGGTTCAATTTACTGTAATTGTTGTGGTGTTGTTGTTGCACGAAGATTACGCTTCTTCATTGTACAAAGTTTCCTTGGGGAGATTAGAGCTGTTCGTTGTTTCACTGACTTTTAATTAAATCATTTTATGAAAATCATGTGTTATATTTTTTCAGACGCTAAATTAAGTATTCTTCAGTACATTCAAATTAATCAAATGTCAGAAGCTCCTGTTACTAAAAAACTGAGACATTACAATGATGATTTTATCCTGTTTGGTTTTGTATCTGTTGACTCAAAACCTAAGTGCATCGAATGTGGTGTCATGCTGACAAATGATTCCATGAAAAAAGTCACTGCTGCATCATCAAAAATCCAAGCATCCATCATCTGTTGGTAAAGATAGGGAATATTTTGAGAGAAAAAAGAAAACACAGCCGGTCAAACTATTTGACTTTGTCAAGAAGATGAATACTGCAAATGCAAAGACATTCAAACCAAGTTATTTGGTCTCTGAAATTCTTGCCAAGTTTGGAGCACCTCAAGTTTATGGCGAGAAGCTTATCAAGCCTGCTATGTTAGCCTGTGCAAGCGAAGTCCTGGGAAAAGTTGCTGCATCTGCTCTGAGTAAAATTCCTCTATCTAATGACACTATTACAAGAAGGCAAGATGAAATGGCTAGTTTTGTTGAGGCCAAAATAGTGGAAATTCTGCTCAAGACTAAGTTTTCTCTTCAGACTGACGAGACCACGATTTATAGCCAAGCTATCCTTCTTGTCTATGTCAGATTCATCTATGACGATGATGTAAGGGAAGAAATGCTATACATTAAAACTCTTTCTGAAACTACTCGTGGAGAAGATATTTTCAATTATGAAATGCAGTACTGTTATGATAAAGGCATTCCATTGACCAATTTGATCTAAATTGCATCAGATGAAGCTGCAGCCATGACTTAAAAAGTGAAAGATTTTGTTTCTAGAATGAAAGCAGTTACTCCTCACATCTCCCATGTTCATTGCATCGTCCACAGGCAGCATTTGGCTGCTAAAAGTATTGGAGGATACATGGAAGAAGCACTCAACGCTTCTATGCATGCAACTAACTTTGTCAAAGAAAACTCATTGAATGATAGGTTATTTATGCAATTCTGTGAAAATGAAAAGTTCGAAACACTCCTGCTTCAAAAAGCGGTAAGATGGGTGTCGAAAGGGTTGACCCTCGAAAGATTTGTGAATTTGTGGAAATAAGTGATAACTTTCTCAAGTTCAAGTCCCAAATGGTTGATTCCAACTACAAAAAACAAGCTGGTAAAGCTCAAGAAATTCTGGAAAAATTCGAGACTGCTGAGATAAAATCAAAAATATTCTACCTTGGTGATATCTTTAAAACAGTGAATATGCTGAACTTGGAGCTGCAAGGCAGAAGATCAGACTTGGTTACCTGTGCTCAGAAGATGAAAGGTTACGTCGGGAAATTGAAATATTAGAAAAAACAGTTTGAGAAAAAGAACCTGTTGGCATTTGAAAATTTTAAGAAAACTGATCTTACATCAGAATGCATTGCTGCATACATTGTTCATCTTGAAGGTCTTCACTCAGAGCTTGAGAGAAGATTTGAGGATCTTTTGAAGATGGATTATTCACTCTGGTTTGTAGACCTAGAAAATTATGAGCCAGGAGATGAAAGTACCGAGTTGGCCGAAACGCTGTTGGACTTAAAAGAGGATGTGAAACTAAGCGGAAGAGTTAACAAAGAAGTGGTATTTGCGTATATCTTGATAAAGGATTTACAACTAAATGTTTTTCAACAAGTAGAAGCAAGCATCATTGTTTTCCCTTCTACATGGGTGGTGGAATCTGCGTTTTCAACTGTACTGGGTAATTTCAGTAAAAAAAGAAACAAATTGGATATCAACAGCAGAGGAACTATCAGATTAAAACTGAATTATTTTGTCAAAATAGATTTTGATTCCTTGTGCCAGAAACACCAAAACCAAGTGAGTCACTGGATTCTACAAAGTACATTGTACAACATGTGCATGATGTTTGTTAAAATAAAATTTGAAATTCGAAGTATGTGTCCTCAATACTCTTTTAAGGTTGAGTGTGCAAATTAAGAGGGATTGCTTAATTAGTTTATTTATTATTACTTTATTAAGGACTAAGATTAAACACGCCCCTTGACTCACTGACCTATGTGCAATACAGTTTCGACTAGTGGCATTCATGAGGTGTCAGCATAGCAAAGTGGTCCATCGGATATTTTTTAAAAAAAGATGGTCCATGGGCCAAAAAAGGTTGAGAACCACTGACCTAAACAACAAGAACGAAGTTAGCAGTAACGTTACGATGAGTAGGGTAACAAAATTTTAGTTAAAACTATACTTTATTTTAATCTCACAAACTATCCCAGTGCTTCTCAATGAATTCATCTGGAGACCCAAATATTAAATTGAAAGTTTATTGCAAGAATTCAAACTCCCCTTTTTGTATAAAACTTTAAGTGAAACACTACATTAAATTAAACTTACTTACAAAAAGCAGGGTTTGGAACCCCTCGAAATCATTGTATTTAGTAATCAAAAGATTTGTAAATTTTACTAAATTCGGCGACCTATAGAAGCAAATTAAACGGCAACTTGCATTCGAAAAGCCATGCAGGGATTGAAAAGCACAGAGCTAGCCTAGCATTAATCTATATTGAAAACCTTTTAATGAATTTTTATGGCAAACTGTGTTCTTTTATACTGTACCGAGACTTTTGAAAAAAATACACAATTAAAATACAAGTACAACGATTAAGATACTTTTGCTCCTGTTTTCTTAATTTTATCCATGTTAATCAGCTCAGCTGGCAAATGAGTAACAAACATTCTTTTCTCCAACAAGATTTTATCAATAACCTCAAATTTTGCACCTAGATAAAAATGAAAGATAAAAGTTTAAAGAAGCCACATGAAAACTATAGCATAAAAAGGTTTCTTTTAGACTTTTTTATGTTGAAAGTCTTTTACCAAAAACCCTTTTCGCTAAAGTCAAATAAATGATTTTTTTGCGATACAATAACTAATAATTATTATCATTCAAAATGTAATGGGCCAAATATTTAATACAGAAATTAAAACTAAATGTTCAATGGAGCGAATATTTAGTTTTAATTTCTTTATCAAATATTTGGCCCATTGAGTTTGACTGATTTTATTAATCAATTTATGTATAGACTTTTTCTAATCATAAGCATGGTTTCCCTTTTCTAATTTACGAATAAAATAATATTTTAATTCAAAACATAATAAGTTGCTACACGTACGGTACATTGCGAAACATATTAAACTTAATTAAACAAATGCTGACGCAAAAATTCATTTCTTTTCAGACAGGGCCGGCTTAGGGTTAATGACTTTAATGGTAGTGAAGATAGTAACTTCGAACCAATGCAGAGTAATTTTGAATAAGATTACATCAGTATCGGTGGTACTGCCAAAGATAAAAAAGGGAAACGGGTTGGTTTATTTGGAGGGTGAAAAGAGGATCAGACGTTTTTAAAGATTTTTGCTCCAATTCAGAAATTTAGGTCAGGCCTATAGCCAATACTTCATGCGAAGGCACTAATTATTTCTTCAACGTTTCTGATTTCAGGAATATTGATATATGAATATTGATATGCATATGTCTATATAGGCTTGTTCAATTTTTTAGCTTAATAATTTTAATAGTTTTACCTTTAACTGATATTTCTCATTAGTTAATCAATTTTAAATTCATATTTTTAATCATCGTCGTCGTCTTTGTTTGAAAGGGCCTACAGCCTGGGTCAGACTGGTGCGCAGTACTCGGCTGTTGACTTATTGAGTAATTCGACCAGAGATAAAGTGTTTTGGCGCCAGCACCCAATCCTGAGCCTACAAGTCGCCTCAGAAGTGAAACGTGCAAAGATAGTTTTTTTGCAATGCCATTAGATGGTGACAGAACGTGACCGATCTATCCAATTTTACCCCCAAGAGAGGTAAAGGTTGAACCAAATGGTGACAATCTATTGCTGTTTGGGACTTTTACCTCCCGTTTGGCCTTTCGGTTACTTAAATCAAAGGCTGCCGTCACTGTCTTAGTATGACTGAGCTTTAACCTCCAAGTCTGAAGATACGCCGAAAGTGTAGCCATGTCTTGACTTAAAGTTTCCTCCAAGTCTTTCCAGTTTTCAGAAGAATATAGCAATGCTAGATCGTCTGCATAAGCAAACTTTATAAAAATCGAAGAGGGCAATTCGTACGTATAGATGTTGAAAACGAAGGGAGCCAACACTGATCCCTGAAGAACGCCATTTTTTAGACAGGGTAACTTGCTTTAATTGCTGTCATCGGTTGTAAATGTGAAACTTTGGACAAGCTCCATGATTATTCTGAACATGTGTTTATCGGATAGAAGCCTTAGAAGCTTGCAGGTAAGGCTCCGGTGTCAGACAGTGTCATATGACGCTGTCAGATTGACAAATACAGCACCAATCTTCTTCTTAGCCACGAAAGAATCCTCAAATGTTCTTTGTCAGCAGAACGACTTGATCAACGGTTGACTTTCTGCATCGAAAGGCTGCTCTCTAGAAAGCAATAGACCAATAATTGCTTTGCGCAGGCATAAATAAGCCTTTCGAGGATTTTTTAGGGGACACAGAGCAGAGATATTGATCGATAACTTTTTGCGTCCTCTACGGGCTTCATTGGTTTTTAGGATCGCGACCACAAGCGCTCTTTTCCAAATCTTGAAAATTTTGAGTCGGCGCAAGCAGGAAAAAAAGGACTAATGTAACCAGGACTTCAAAGCAGCTCTGGTATGGATATTTTTCATAGTAATTACGTTACGATTTTAGTTGTTTCACATTCCACTTAGATTCCCAATTAGTTTATCAATTATACATTTTTATTTTAATAACTATCGTTGGATTATGTCATTTACTACTAAAAAGAAATATATACATGAATTTTTGTGGTCCACCGAATATACAAAAACTCATACTTTAGCCCATTATGAAAAAGGTTGGACATTCCTGTTCTAAGGGATCAAAATTTTCATTCATCTAAAGCATTTTGAAAGTCATTAGTATGAGATTCAAAACTAATTGTTTGTTTAAGTTGATATTATCTCAATAAATTTCATTATCAATAATAATGATTACAAGTTCGCAAATAAAATAATCCTTCAACGTTTAAGATTACTTTGCTGTTGCTAATTATTATTTATAAATGAACACTGCAAATAGTACACTAAAAATCATTTTCTTGCCTAATATTTTGTATGTTAAGATTTAACAATTTTCTAAAAATTTATGGTTTGAAATCATTCTAAAATCTTTATAAGATAACGTTAGAGTCAAAGTACATGTTTTGCATTTATTTTATTTTAAACTAGAAAAATTGCAAAAAAATTTAAAGAAACTAACTTTCAAAAACCAAAAAAAGTATAAAAATACCTAATTCAAAAAAATTTTTGCACTATTTTTAGTGTTTTACCAACTGAAAAAACGTTAAAAATATTTACCTGGTCCAAGTTCTATAAAACTCAGCGGACGTGGTAAAACCTCAGTTAAATCTCGGGTTTTTTTATCTTGAAACAGGATCCTTCGGACTATCTCCATGATGAAATTTGTGCCTGTAAATTTGAATTACTTTATTACTTCATATTGGTATTTTTCTACTTTTTGGATTATATTTCATTTACAGTGACATAAAAAATTTATATTTGAAAAATCTAATACTGCATATGTACTTTTTTCTTTACTAGAGCTCTTAAATTGGAATTTGTTGATCGTGTTAACCTTTTACTGAATTCTAAAAAAATGCAGTCTATCGCTATACTTCTATAATAAATAAAAAACCTTCTAAAACTTTTAAATAAATTCTTGCTTCTGGGATTATAACAAAACTTGAAACTGATTAAGTATAAATATCCTTAATCAAATAAAATTTCATGATAGTTACAAGAAAGACCAAATGGATAAGCGCGCCGCATTTCGTTGGTGATTGCAATTGACATAGTCTCACTTCAAACCTTGCCATTTTTTTGTGTCCTTGAAAAAGCACAACACGGCACTACTTTTTGCTAAGCGGTTTTAACATGCAGTTCTAATTTGAGTCATATTAATTCCTAAAAATAAAGTTAACAATGGCAGCAATATTTTTATATTTTCTAAAACAAGTTGGGGTAACCGCTTTGCAGTTGCTTCCTGTCTAATACCTCCAATGTTTCGTTGCAAGTCAGGAATATAAATAGTTGATATATACTGTACGTGACACGACAGTTCATGAAACAACAGTTCATCAAAACTGCATAATGATGGCACATAGTGCCATAGCAACTCACAACTGTCTTCTGATTTTAATAGATTTAATTTAAAAGTAAAAAAGAGATTGTTTATTCAAAGAAACTTGCACAATTAAATCAACAATCGTTCAACAAACTGTTGTAGTATCAATATGCTGATTAACAATATACTTTGTTTTTAATAACTCAGGTAAAAAGTGAAATATATAATGTTAATAAAAAAAAAATTATTACACAATAGACCTATCACAAGACAAAGTTTTTGTTCATGTTCAAGTTATTTTTGTACTATAATGAACTTATGCTCAAAAACTGACAACAGTAAAAAATTTTACAGCCCTTCTTTAGTCAAAAAAACGCAAAAAAATTATCTAAGTCCAAAAAAATGTTTTTAAAACGGTTGTTAAAAATTAGTTTTTGTTTCAATTGCGGAAGCCTCCGCGCTATAACAAGCTATCAAAAACAATTTTCACCGAGGTTGATTTCACTTCTTGCAGACGATGCAAACGAACAATTACAATTAAGAGGTTTTAAATTCATTCGATTTGAAATATTAACAAATTGACATTTCTTTTGCGTTTATCTTCAACAGCAAAGACAACCTCACGCTAGAATACAGAGAAATATCCAAACAATTAATAATGTAATCTAGAAAAAGGGAAAAATTTAGTTATCAATTCTCAAGAAAAAAAAGTTTTTGTGGGGATCTTGAATAAAAAATAAGCGGAGATAAATATGGCTACTTTGGGAAAAAATCTGTCAACATATTGTTTCGAGTAATAAAATCTTATGAATAACAATGTCAATTCGAATTTTTTTGACCGTTTCAATAGCCTAAAAAAAGATAATTTTTACAATAGGTCTATTTTTTTAAATGTTACGGAGCTAGTTTAGTTTATTACTCAACGTTTTGTAGATCTATTGTTATTTTCCAACAATTGATAATAATCTTAAAAGATTGTAATAAATGTACAGTATATACTTTTTTCTTCTTAGAATAAATTTTTTAAATAAAAATTTTAGGTCAAATGGGTTCTAATTTAAGCAAAGCCATAATTACTAAATAAGGAAACAATAAAACAAAGAATGCTTTAAAGAGTTTTATTTTAACAAAAAAAAATATTATTACCTGTTTTCGGGAAGCTTGCAATTAAAACATCTGTTTTTCTAACGTCCCAGTTTTTATAAGCATTTTGAACAGCTTCAGCGGAAAATCCAGGAAGAATGCAATGCCCCCACAAATTTACTCGCTCAGTGGGTGGCGGTACATGTTCCGAAAGCTTCTTGATATCTGACATCACTTCAGGTGGAAATATTTCAGCAAGCTCGTCCATTTTATAAAAAAACAACTAAAAAAACCTAAAAATTGAGCTACGATTTAAACTTAAATAAAGTAATTCTATTAAAAGACTTTCCGGTTAAATAAGCCACAGCAAGCGTAAACACAGAGATTTTTATACAATCCTACGGCCTTACGCAGCTTTAATTGGAAGGTATCGAACCGTCCACAAATCATCTTAACTTTTTTACAAATGTATCATGATAGAAATTTTTCCTTTATCATACTTTGTTTTAAAAGCGGACACATGTAACTAACAATGATTGAGGAATATAATATTTAAACGAAAACCGGTTTACATCAACATTAAGCTTAAAAAAGTCCAAGCTGAATTGTCTTTTGGGTTTTCATAACAGCAAAATTATTTCATGGGTTTTACTAATGACCTCTCAAACCAGTATTATGCCACCGCTAAGAAAGAAAACGAACATTAAATTGGGGCCATCAGTCTTGAACGGTTAGTTACGTCAAAAGTGCTTGATAGAAGAAAGGGTTTGTACGTTTATTTTGATTGGACTAAATGTGCTTTCCATCACGTGATTTGTAACCAATCATGTGGTTCGTGATCAACCACGTGGTTTGGACCGAGATGGCGCGGTACCCTTGCGGCGTATTTAAATTATTAAGAGTTCCTTAAGTAATAAATATTTTGTTTCTGTTTCAATTTTTTGAACTTTTTTGGATTGCAACTTTTATTTGAAAGTAAAAATAGCTAAAATACTACTTTTAGATACCGCGAAATATTTTTTGTGGGGTACCACTTGATAAATTGTTACTAATAACTGCGATAAAGCATTTTTCAGATATTTTCATAAAGCAAGAAGTATTGTTTACAAAAACGCTTTAAAAAAATACAAACAATTTTTTTATGCATTTCAACAACTTTCATAAAAAAAGTAAAGAAATAAGTTTGATTTTATCTACAGCGGTAATGTTGAAGCATATAACAAAAGGCATTAGTTAACTGCAGTCAGTAAATATGAAAAAATATTTTTGTTGACGAAAGCAAAAAGAAACTTAAAATTTCTACAGAATTTCAAAAGTGGTTGTGGAATAAAATTGACAATACAATACTATATTGAAAATAGTATAAACACAATTCTTACAACTTTATTTGCTAATTTATTTCATGATATTATCTTAACAAAAAATTATGAAAATAATACTCAAAGAGACCAAAAAAAAGTAATTGTTAACATAAAACCATTCTTTAAAACATAATTCTTAATAAAAAGAAATTTGAATTCCAATCAAATACGATACGGTATAAATCTGACAAAAAACTTCAAGTATAGAAAAATCTTTAGTCAGCCGCGGAAGCTTTAACCATAGAACATCAGCTTTTAGTGCTTACAACCAATACCTAATCAACTGATTAAACTTAAAATTCGGATGTCAAAAAAAAGGAGTTTTTTTTTAACATTTGGATTAAATTTCTATTTATCGTTTTTTTTTCTATTTCTGATTTAGAGTTTTCTAAAAACCCAAGAAAAACTACCTAAGTTTAAAAAAAGCTGTTAAGAATAATGCATTAGTTTAATGAAGAAAATCAAAAAACCTCTCGAATCAGTTCACAAAATATTAAATCACTCATTACTTCATATTTAAGTAATGCTGTACAACGTTATTATAAAAAATACGAGAATAAACCAATTGTGCCAAGTGACATATTGTCCTTTTAATTTATATCAGCTCACGAGGAAAGAGTGCAGTTTTTGTGTTTTCGTACATATACGATGTTTTTTGTGATTTGTTCATAAACAGGTTCTATTTTTTCACAATTAAAAAATTTACGAAGGTCTGCGTCCAAAATTATGCAAAAAAGAATAAGCTATTGGTATTTCATCGGAAAAGGAGCGGAATTAAAACATAAACTTTTTAAACACGTTTTTACAAAGAAATGCCTGACTAGTTGATTGTGATATATACTAAGTTTGGATGTTAAGATAATCTCTTTGCTGTTACAGTTATTACCTTTATTGTTAAAGACAAAATGATTGAGCAATAGTTATGTATCTCAGTACTTTTCAAAATTTAAATTTTCTACATTTATCCTGTTTAACAACTACATTCTTGTTGCAGTTAAGGTTTATTCTGTATCCAAATTGAACTACTTTGTTGAGATTTCTCTAACCGTGATGGTTATATTTCTTTCGACGATCAGAAGCCCACAACTGGTGCTGACGTCACTGTGATAACATCGAAAACAGAGCAGGTACACTTACCTTTTACAGGTGTCGACTCCGCTGCCCAAACCGTTACATTACCAGATCATAGACTTCCTTTGGAAATGAAACCAAAGGTTACCTTTCAAGGTTCTACTCAGTTAGACTTGTCGAGGCGGGAAGAAATGAAACCTCAGGTTGAGTCGCGTTTACGAAAACCAGCCTTGGAACTGCTGAAGTTTGATGGAAACCCTCTTACGTATCTAAAGTTTATATTAGCATTTGAATCTACAATTGAGGCGGCCGAACATGATGATAAGGTAAAACTGCTTTATTTAATTCAATATTGTTCTGGTAAGGCCAAATCAATTATCGAATATTGCTTGCTGCTAGAATCTCATCAGAGATTTGTCAAAGCCAAACAAATTTGTATGAAACTTATGGCAAAAGAAACGTAATAGCCAGATCGTATATTGCTAATTTGCTTGAAGGCCCTTCCGTTAAAAAGAATGATTCTGAACTCCTGATCGAGCTAGCACGAAAGGTTGAAGAGTGTTATACCACTTTAGCTCATTTAAACTATTTTTCGGATTTGAACTGTTTTGTGAACATTTCCAAAATTGTTAGGCGGTTACCATTCGACCTGCAATTGCGATGGCTGCGGATTTCTGCCGGTGTTGAACAAGAGGGTCGCGAACCAGACTTTGCCGATCTTAAGCACTTTATTGTAAAGGAAGCTGATGTAGTTAAGTCTTCTTATGCGAATTCTCTTAATTGTAAATCGAAGCCTGGCTCAGTATTTGAGGTGAACACGCATTATACCGTTGCCTCAAATTCCACTAAAGCTACTAACACTTATGAATTTAACTATGATGGGTGGCATTTGGGAGAGAGTCATCCGCTCCATCAAACGGGTTTTGTCTGCCATTTGCTCTAAGCAGGCCCTAACTGACGATGTACTTGTAACTTTGTTTGCAGAAGCTGAGCATATCGTCAACTCCCGACCTTTAACTCCGGTAGTCCTGGATCACGAGGGTGGTGTGCCGTTGTCACCTAACCATCTCTTGCTCCTTCGCGCAGAAGACCATTCGATTGGAGTGTTCAATCATCGAGACAATTACGTGCGCAGAAGATGGCGTCAGGTCCAGTACCTCGCCGATCAATTTTGGTTACGTTGGAGAAAGGAGTATCTGCAAACTCTCCAAATTCGCCAAAAGTGGCGCGACGTTGAGCCGAACTTTGCTGTCGACGACTTGGTCCTAGTAAGTGATGAAAATTCTATTCGTGGCAAATGGCCTTTAGGCCGCGTTGTACAAACCTTTCCAGACAAGTTTGATCATGTGCGACAGGCCCTCGTTCGCACTCAAAACAAAACCTTGAAACGATCGATTACAAAACTGTGCAAACTCCCGACAGATGAATGAAGACTGTATATGTGTAGTGTTTATATTTGTGTGTGTATTAGCGTGTCTACTTGCCGTATCTTGTGTTTAAATTTCCTTTCTACGTTCGTAAATTCAGGGGGGTTTGTTACGGCAAGTATCCTTTGAGTTTCGAACCCGGGTTTATTTCTGCCTTTGATTTACTTACTTTTTGTTTGACATTTAATTTGATACGCTTCATTTTTTTTCACGGCGCTCGCTTGCTGATTTGTTGTTGCCTTGAGCTGACCTTTTCCATTACTTCACGGCGCTCGCTTGCTGATTTTTGTTACCTCGAGCTGACTTCTTATTCTATAAGTTGGGTGTAAAATAGTGAGGAGACAGCTCAGTTAGCTGCTTCAGCCTTTGAGTAGCGGTGGTAGAGTCACTGTTCGAAATACTGTTCGACGCCGTTGGTAGTGCTGTTGGGGCTTTTGGTTTGTTTATAATACTGTTAGAGATACTGTTCGATATTGTTAGTTTTTGTCGGTCTGCTCCGTGTCAGTCTACAGTTGAAAACCGTCCGTCCGAACGTCCGACCATCTTATTTCGTCCATCACGTCCGCACATCTTTATTTCGTTCGTCCATCTTATTTTCGTCCGTCTTATTTTGCATCGTTTTTATATCTTGTTGATACAAATTTAAATTAAATCAAAACAAGGACGCATAAATTTCCGGAGACAGCCACACGGAGTTTCAGACAGCGAGGATCTTACTGTAACCACCCTGCTTAAAAAGAGTATGCTGCTCGTTTGCTAAAGATAGAATTGTATCAACAACTCAATTTAAAAATTACATCTTTAATTCAGATTTTCTACTTAACTCAGAATTATATTTCTCGAAAAATGCAAATTCTTGTTCAAGACCGGGTCTTTGTCAAGCAGACCACGTTTTTGAAAACCATTTGTCTCTTTCAAAATTTATAAAAATATAAAAACCATCAACCCCTTTTAGTTTAGTTTTAAACAAGAACCTTCCAAATAAGTATGTCCATTTCAAATGCAAATTAGCCAATAATCACTTCAGTATAGTTAAAGAAGTCTGATGGATTATTAATTGTTTGACATTATCTTTATTCTTTTTTTTTTAATTTAAATACATATCACTTTTTTTCCAAATTGGAAGAATAATTTGCATTAATATTCGAAATTTCCTATTTCGAATGAAGAATATCAATAAATATCTTATTAAGAAAGCTTGTCACTGTGATAGATTATTCCAAATAAAGCAAAAATTGTCAAGTAGTTCTCATCTAAATCAAAGTTTATTATAACTACGAGTAATACAAAAAAAATTAATAGAGTCCTAATTATCGTTTTGCAGTCATTTGCAAAAATATAGGACCACCCTGAAATTTTCCGAGTTTTTCAAGCTACAATATGGTAAATCAGTACTAAATCAAAAGAGAGTTTTGTTGGCAATCAAACACAATTACATCAAATAACAAATATTCAAAACACTTCAGTTTTTCTTTTTATTAAAAAAGAAGACTGTTTTTAGTGCATATTTTGTGTGTTTACTTTTCTCTCGCACTACTGCAGCAAGACGGTTGGGCGTACTTTTCACTGGAGATGCGCAGTACTCGGTGCGATTTCTTTTACCCAAGCTTCTTTTATTGCAGTTACAAATTTTTTAGCAGTGGACGGTTGCTTTTTTGCCAATTTATTTTTCCTGTAACTACACAAGTCTTCAATGGAGTTTAAGTCTGGGCTGTTTCCAGGCCAGTGAAGAACTTCCACCTTGCTTTTCTGACGATATTCCGAAATCACTTTCGATCAATAAAATGGTGCCCCATTTTGCATGAATGTAGAGGTATTATACAACTTCATGGGTATATTTAGCTTTTCATGAGGCAGTTGAACATAATTCAGGTCTTTCATTGTGGTGCCTGGAGCCCGAAAATACAACCCAGCTGTCCCATGTTTGGTCATGGCTCCCAAACCATCTGGCTTGGGAGGTGTTTTACTTTACTGACGGTGTACTTCGCATTGAATCTTTAGCATTTTGGTCTTCGAACGTTTCTCTTCCTTACTGCAAACTGCTAAACTGTAGATTCCTCAGAGATTAAGACTGTTCTTTATCTTTCCATTGGAGATTTGTTCGATAAAAGTTGTTTAAGTTGAAAATTATTGGAAGGGAAAATTGTTCAAATTAACAATTGTTCGAAAGCAATTATTATTATTATTATTTGGACAACTGTTCGAAAACAATAATAAACATTTTACAAACAATAGGGTTAGGGTTACGGATAGCTATTTATTAAAAAAAGCAAATTGAGCGTTTATAAAATAAACACTTAAAAAAGACAACTGCATTTTACGTTATTTTTCGAATACGAATGATCGCGTTAAGGTTTGGGTTAGGTACTTATTAAAAAAGGAAAATGAGCGCTTATAAAATAAGTATTTTAAGACGTCTGCATATAGCGTTATTTTTCAAACAATTGTCCGTAAACCATAAAATACCGTCTGTTGCAAAAAGAATACGCCAAAATTATTACTCATTTATTCCGGTCTATAACATTGTAATGAACTGAATCAATGATTATTTTATAAAGTAGTTATCTAAGTTTGATTGGGTGTCAATTTTATTGTTGTGGATAGTAATTCTTCAGGCATCATTGAATTGTGAAAGGATAGCGTTTTTTTACACTCAATACGACAACTTCTCAGCAGAAAAATTTTTGTGTACTTAAGTTTGTGAAAACAAACGCTATTTTTACGGTTCAGTGTGCTTTTAAAATGGAACTCAGCATTAATCCGCCTTATCATGAGAGCATTCGACGGTGGGTTAGATAGTTTAAAGTGACTGGATGCCTGTGCAAAGGAAAGGGTTCTGAAAGACCACGTGCTACAGAGGAGAAAGTGAAGAGGATTCACGATGACTTGAGAATAGCCCATGTAAGTCTACACGTGGAGCAAGTTGTCAGTTTGAGATCCCGCATACCACTGTCTGGCGTGTGTTAAAAAGATGGTTACGTCTGAAACCATACAAACTAAGCCTCGTTCAAGCACGTACTAATGATGACAAAGAGATGCGAAGGACATTCTGTGAGTCAATGCTGGAGATGCTGGAAGGTGATTAAACCTTTTTTACGTCTCGTTTTTAGTGATGAGGCGACTTTTCATTTGTGTGGCACATTCGTCACAATGTGCGCATTTGGGAAACACATCACCCACATGAAACAGTTGAGAATCAAAAAGATTCTTCTAAACTAAACGTTTTCTGTGCTGTGTCTCAGGACAAAGTCTATGGTCAGTTTTTCTCTGAAGAAAACACAATGTTACAAAACGAAGCTATCTGGAAATGCTCCATAACTGGCTTTTCACTTTACTGCAAGCAGATTCGAATGACTTCATTTTTGAACAAGATGAGACACCACCCCATTGGCATTTCGGGGTAGACCTTTTTTGAATGAAAACGTGCCTCGACGATGGATTGGTAGGAGAGGTGTTAGAGATCTTACTCTCTGCGCTTGGCCTACCAAATCTCCGAACCTCACTGTGCGTGACTTTTTCTTGTGGGGGGGTATGTTGAAGGCAAAATTTGTATCCCACCACTTCCAGCAAATATCTATGACATAAAAGATCGATTAACAGCTGCAATCAAAACGGTGGGCCGCGATATGCTGAGGCGCGTTTTGGATGAATTCTCATATTTGTTTGATGTGGTCCGTGCTGCCGGTGGCGGCCACATCGAGCACTTGTAAAACATGAAATAAAACTTAAAGATATGCACAATACAGTATCCCAGCTGCAGTTTTCTAATATTTTTCGTTTTTTTGACATATCACGTTATGATTTCGGTGTATTTTTTTTTAAACCCTCTTTAGTTAAAACTCAAAGCGCTAAAAAAATAAAGAGAATTTTTTAAATCGATCGCTTTACGAAAGCATTCACAAATAGTATAAAATTTAATTAAGAAATTCCTGAATAATCAGACATAATTATATACATTTTTTAATTTCCTTTGTCTTCGCAACATCGTCAAGATGCAAGGCAGTTTTCAGGCAAACCTTGCTGCTCTTGTCGACCCAATCTGAGTAAAAAAAGTTTGTTATCGATCCCCTATTCCATCACACTCGTAACTACCTAATAAAATTTTTATTGAAGTAAAGACCTTTTTTGCTTCTATTAGATCTAAAGAAAAACAAGCAAAGACAAAAAAGACCGTTACATTAATATTCATACCTTTGCTAATTAAATGCTTTTTCAAATAAAGTAATTATTTTGTTGCCGCAGAAGACCGAATTAATCATTTATTTACCCCTGGTATTTATCAACCCCCATTCTACCCCTCGCTATTTATCAACCTCTAAATGTCCTAATCGAATTCTTGGTTTCCATATCAACTACTTTGAGAATTACTGACCAATGTGGTAAAAATGTTTACCAATTTATAATTTGTAAATAATAGCAAGCAAAATCAAACATTTCATTAGTTTCTAAGTTTATTAAAAAAGCTGAACGTTTTCGACCATCATCAGTCTTTATCAAAACATCTAAAGTTTTAAGCACAATTTAACAATTACCAATAAACGACAAATACATTCAATTAAAATATATAACAACAGTTTTCTCAAGTTTATGCTGTCACTGTTCTTTGTAATGCAATTTAAAAGCAATGACAATCCCACAAAACAACGTCAAAATTCACAGAGGAAAAAAGAGAAAAAAGAGAAGAAAATAATACGAATCATATGATTAAATTAGAACAGTTGTAGCAAGAAAGACGAGCCGTTTTCATTCAGTTGTTTATTTAATTTTGATTGATGTTTTTTAATTAGTAGCTTCATGAATTTTACAATTGTAATCTGATGAACATTTCTTTATAACATCAAAATGATTCGTACAACTATCCGTATCTTTTTTATTACAAAAATTGCATTGAACAATCTGTTTTTTTATTTTACTTTTGGCCGAAGAACCTAAATTTAAGTGTTCCTTTGCTCTTGTTACCACATGACGTGTTGACTTATCGATGTAAGTCAGACCCGCATCGCACGGGCACGAAAAGCGATAAGCAACATTTGACAACAAAAGCGCAGGAGTGTTATTATTTCAATTTAAAATCTAATTGAAGTATTATTTTAATTTAAAATCTAATTGAAATATTATTTTAATTTAAAATCAATTCTTTTTGCTATTTTTCCCATAACAAATGTTTTTTTTCAAAATTCTTGTTTAATATGAAAAATTTAGGTCACTGTTTAACTAATATCAAAAAAATAAATTAATAATTTTCAAAGCTTAGTGGTTAAAATTACGATTTAAATATTTAAAAAAAGCGTTACAATGTGCCCCGTTAATGGGGTAAGTTGTAACGCCAATTGGGGTAAGTTGTAACAGCAACAAAAATTACTAAAAAATGTTTAAATATAAATGTAACTTGAAGAAAATAACAATATGAAAAAGTAAACACAACGAAATCACACATAGCCCAGTCATAGACATGAGTATCAAGCACAAAAAATGAGGTGTTTGGCCGTTGTTTAAAAATGTTAAAACAGTTTTTTTCACTGCTGGATTAGCCTAATTATAAATTTCAGAATCACATTTGTGACAAAAATATGTATTCAAATCTTCGGCACAAGCTAAATGTGACCTCTTTAAGTAACAATAGCATTGTACCACCCACTCCTCATCAGGACGACTGTTAAAATAGGGCTCAAGAAATGTAATGCAATACTACTCTTTTGCTTTTAGTGTTTTTTCAAAAGTTAGTTTTTCTTTGTTTGGAGCTGTAACAGATTGTCCTTTTTTGGTGTGTTTGTTAACATGGCACATTTTTTAGACCTTTTCTTGTTTTGCACCAAGGACTTGGCCTATCTTTAAGTTTTTTTAGCACTCTGTAGAATTTTACATTGTAAACACCAATGTTTTGCTACTCCCCTTATTGATCTCTTTTTTCAATTATAGCAACTGCTGCAGCAGCTCCTAAGTTGTCTTGTGATGATGAGCTGGTGTTCCTGTTAGTCTTTCTTTTGCAAATTCTCATATTATTTACAAATGTTGTTGCCGAAGTTACTTTTAATATAAGCTAGTTAAATCTAAGCACAAAAATATGTGTTACAACTTACCCCATCTCATACTTAGTCAAGTTTTTGTTAATATCTCAAAGAGTTAAGTTTTAGTGGCTAAACCTTGTTAGGCATTTAATAGCTTATTGTTTTGTGTTTCGACTGATATAAAACATTTCAATAAAACTGCACCCGCTATCTCCCCAGAAGACAAAAATTAAATTTCGAAAAATTTACTTTGCCTACTCAAAAAGCTTGTTTTAACAATAAGCCTATTTTTAGTCATTGGAACTAAACAATGTTATTTGCTAGCAATCGGTCTTAATATGATTGTTATTTGGGGCTGTTTAAAATTTTGTTAGTTGATGTTAGATTTCGACAAATACGAATGTTACAACTTACCCCATGTTACAACTTGCCCCGGTCTCCCCTACGGTAAAAGAAATCATTAATGTGCATAAAATATTTTACAAATCGTGTTTGAATAAATTTGATCGTTGAAGAACGGTAACATTTTGTTTCATTACAATCGGTAGGTGTACAAAGGCATATTATCAATTAAACTTATTGTTTATTTTATGCGCCTGATCATAATTTCATTTACTTCCATAACTCACTGGCGGCCATTAGTTAAAACAAACTCGGTAATGCGGCCGGCAACAACAATAAGTTGTACACCCCTGTACTAAATTATTCTACAGAGTTAAAATTAATCAGCATAGTCATAAAATATTATTTCTCTCTATGGATTTGTTTCGTTGTCGTTGGTGTCTCTTTATTTCTATAAATCTTTTTTCACTTTACTGCTTTAGTAAACTATCTATTTCAAACTGCTTTTTTCCATTCAGTCCAATGTGACCAATTTTTTGCTTTAACTCATCGCCTGTAAAGTCGTTTATGATGTCTCTGTTTTGCCACGCAACAAGGAAGTGACCAAACAAATCGTGATTATTTCAAATGCAAAATTCCTCTTAAAAGCAAATTTAAAACTCTTTTGTTAGTTGAGTAGCCTTTAAAAGGCTGTTTTGAAAAACTCGAACGTTTTCGTCTAGCTCTCTTCAGGAGATTTCGCTAGAATGAAATGCAGAACTGAATGTAGTATTTCAAAAGTTTCAAGATTGATTCTAATTGGTAAAAAATTAAGGTTAGTAACAGTTATCATAATAATTCAAAATATTTAATAAATAAAACCACGTTTTGTCAGCGTAAAAAAATTTTTTAGTAAAAAAAAAAAGGAACAAAATTATGCCAGTTTTATTTAACACAATTTTAACACAACATTCAAAATAATAATAGCACAAAATAATTTATTTAGTTCTGCAATTTGTTTTAGCGAAATCTTCTGAAGAGAGCTAGATGAAAACGTTCGAGTTTTTCAAAACAGCCTTTTTTACGGCTACTCAATTAACAAAAGAGTTTTAAATGAAATATTTGCTTTTTAGAGCTATTTTAAAGTTTTGTACCAACAAAAAGCTTTTTAAATACAAAATTATTATTCATTTAAGCTATATAATAAATTAAAAATTAAAATCGGAGCCTTTGAACCGAGACCGTTTAAAATGAACTTCCATTTCTAGTTGACGTTTGACAAATTAATTTTTTGGGTTTCGCTCCGTTTCAGGCTCAGCAAATTTTATTTTTATGGTTTCATTTTCAATTTCGATTCAAAGAATATTAACGATTAATACGGATCTATGGATTTGGTTCAGGTTTGGTTCGACGGGCTGAATAAAGTAAGATTTACTGCAATACATGCGTCTATTTTAAGAAATGTCAGATGCACTAAGATTGAAGCAGTGATCAAGAGTGCACTATAAAACCCTAAACATTATTAACGGAAATGGAAAAAATTAACAAATTTTTATTGTTGCTATTATTATTTGCTCTCGGCTGTATTCATACGGAAAGTTACAAGCATGGTTAGTATTTCAAGTAAGAGCTAGCAACTTTTTCGTTTTTCATCTAATTGAAAATAAACTACCAGTTTTTAATGTCTTGGCAAACTAAAAGCTTCGGAACATATTACGTTAAAATGACGTAATTTATTTTCACCCATATATCTATATTCAGAGTAAACATCCAAACGGAACAAAAAAATAACACGGCTAATAACCAAAAAAAAAAACAAAAAAACAGTTTCAAAACTACTTGCGAGCTGTAGTTGACAAGTGAAGACCATTTACTTGATGCTTAACTAAAAAATAGTTCTTTTCATTGGACATTAAGTGAAAATCCTACAACAAGCATGCTTTTTAGAAATGAGAATGAAAAAAAAACAATACTAAAATAAGCACTTAACTAAAAAATAAGCATATTAAAATTTCCTTTAACAATATTCATAAAAATATGCCCAAATCTTAGAAATAAGTGTAAAACATCAACCTTGTGTATAGTCATGGTTACAATTTCGTGCTTATTTCTAAGATTTGTGCTTATTTTTATGAACAGTGTCTTAAAGAATTTCAATGCACTTGTATTTAAGAAACGTGCTTATTTTGGAATTAAGTGCTTGTTTTTGCTTATTTTTACAAATTTTGTTTAAGTCTTCTACAAAATTTTGAGAAAGCACGCTTAGTACAAGGTTTTTACCTCATGTCCAAAGAAAAGAGGTTGTTTTTTGGTTAAAGATCAAGTGAAGATTTTTTTGGTCTTTAATTCAGTGCTTCTTAACCCCTGAGTCTCAATCCAAAAATGGCTCACCGTTTATTTTAGATAGGTTGTCGATGACTGCAGTCGTGTAAAAATTAAATTATTACTTTTTAAGGACGAAAATCAACAAATCCGTGACAGATTCAAATTGAAACCTTTTTTTTGGAGTTTACTATTTTTAATCCATAAAACAACAAAATATAGCAGCATAAATGTATTCATCATAAATAAAAAATAAAAAAAAAAAAAAATTTTAACAAAAATAAACAAAAGAAAAAACCATAAACGTTTTCGGCTTGCCTCAGCCCTCTTCAGATAAATAAATGATTTAAGAAAAAAACAAAAACTATGTACTGTAATTTAAAAAGACGAAGTCAATGATTTGAGTGACGTAATTATTTGTCACATCTTTTTTACACGCGTTTTTTCAACATAAAGGAATTCATTTGAAATGCGACCGCCATAATGACAACAACAACAATACCGATACATCAAAACCAAATAACACAAAATACTAATCTAAAATATATTTAATAAAAATGATGAACCATTAGCAAATAATTGTCGGTTAAGTTTGGGGTTATGTTTTTTTATCAATAACGCTTCATGAATTTTGGTTTCAAAAACCAAAATTCATGAAGCGTTATTGATATTTTTGAAACCAAAATTCATGAAGCGTTATTGATAAAAAAACATAACCCCAAACTTAACCGACAATTATTTGCTAATGGTTCATCATTTTTATTAAATATATTTTAGATTAGTATTTTGTGTTATTTGGTTTTGATGTATCGGTATTGTTGTTGTTGTCATTATGGCGGTCGCATTTCAAATGAATTCCTTTATGTTGAAAAAACGCGTGTAAAAAAGATGTGACAAATAATTACGTCACTCAAATCATTGACTTCGTCTTTTTAAATTACAGTACATAGTTTTTGTTTTTTTCTTAAATCATTTATTTATCTGAAGAGGGCTGAGGCAAGCCGAAAACGTTTATGGTTTTTTCTTTTGTTTATTTTTGTTAAAATTTTTTTTTTTTTTTATTTTTTATTTATGATGAATACATTTATGCTGCTATATTTTGTTGTTTTATGGATTAAGAAAACATTTTATTCTCTTCCTAAATTGTATTACTATTTTTAAGGGATAAAAATCATGAATCATTCAAAAAACAACCTAAGATCAAAAAAATGTCTTCACTCCGTAAAAAGGAAAAACAATTGACATTTTTAACCTTTTTTTATTTTGATAGTCGTGCTCATTTTTTGGTCAGTTCGTATGGTAAACCTGTCTACAGCCTAGTCGTAATAATTGTGAATAAAAAGGGCAAAATAGTTTACACGACTGTCGTAGGTCAGCAATTGAATACAATTTTCTAGTTACGTTTTACTCCATTACTATTAGATTTGCAGAGGTGGGCACGGTACTTCTTAAAAGTACCGCGGTACCGGTACGGTACTAAAAAATTACCGCGGTACCGGTACTCGGTACTTTTGAATAATACGAATTAATGGTAATAACTAAAACTCTGTCATACATTGAATTTTATTTGACATTTAAAAATTGTATTTAACAAAGCGAAAACGATAACGTACGTATCCAACTGTTCACTTTCAAAAATCAATTATGCTTTGAATGTAAAAAACACGTGTGAATATGTTTTTAACTTGATTTTTTGCAATAAATATGCCTTGGATATATGAAAATCCTAATGAATACGTTGTCTTCTGCTTTGTTTTTTATATTAAAAAAAGTTTGTCAAAAATCGTACTAATTTCCATATAACCTATTACAGTGGTTTAGTCAAAGCTATTCTCAAACTTTTTGGGTCACAAACCTCTATTTGCAAATCTTTTTTTATCATGGACCCCAATCTTATGTCACATCAATTTTCTGCCCAACCAACGAGGAAAGATAAAACAAACCCAAAAATAAATAACACAAAATCCGTTAAAAAATAAATGCTTATAAACAAGCATACCATATTTCCGTAGGGGCAAACCGGGACGCTCGTTTATAGACCGAAATTCGCCCCTAGCAAAAAGTGTTCTCTAAAAAAAAGGTCTTCACTTTGAATTTGTTTCGGATTTCATGATATGGATTACTTTACCAGGTATATATGTTGACAAATTTTGTCATATCGTCACGGACCCCTTGCGCGCTCATCACGGACCTCATTTTGGGAAACTCTGGTTTTGGTAATTTAGTAAAATTGCTCAACCTTCGCTGGCCGTTAACTGTTATGATAATTTTTTATATTTTTGCTTGCAAAGCAACAAAATTAAAATTTCATCAAGTCCCTTTTGCATTGATATGAATATGAAATCTGGTGTTTAGTGGATTTTTGATTTTATGCAAAATATTTTCATTTTTATAATTAGACAACTAGAATGTTCCTTGCAAATGCAATACCTTCAGAAAATATTTACTACACTAAGATTGAGTCCTATAATTTCTGATATACCATATTTAGCGCCGAAAGCGCTAAAAATTTGACATAATTGCACGCAAAAATGCTACTTTTTCCAAAGCTACAATGTCTTTTTTGCACAATGATTACTATATGCACATTAAACACGATAATCACTCTTTTTTTGCACAAATGCTGCGGTGACTATGCACAATTTTTTTTGTACATGTTATAACGTATATAGTTTAATGAAAACAGAGCACTACCAGCGTAACTACGATAAGCAGGGGATACTGACGGTGGTTTCGATATGCTGACCATATCATCGAGTCAGCTAACACGAATCGGGTAAAATCAAGCTAAACCCTGCAGTTCCATTGCAAACATTAAGTAAGAATGGTCAAGTCAATCAACAAGCAAGTGCCGACAGACCTGTTTCGTCCTTGTTAGGACTGGTCAGGACACTACAGCTTGTTGTTGACCCCAGCTGAAATCAGCTGGGGTCAACAAAGTATTATTTAAGGTTGCATAGAAAAAAATTTCATGCTCTTTGGATACAGATACTTAAATGTTGTAATAAAATATTGTTTCGGATTGAAAAAGCAAGTTTTCGAAAGGTAGTCAACTTTCGTAAATTGGCCGAAAAGCAGAGATTGGTTTCAGAAAGTTAACGACTTCGGCGGTTTGATTGATCGTATGATTAAAAGTAAAATTCTTTCACAGTTGGAATCCCCTTAGGGAGGTTACTGCAGTTCACAGAAGAAGAAACTCTATTTCAGCAAAATCTGATTTCATTATTAAAAAAATGCTTCGATCTTAGCAACAACGAATGTTTTCAAAATTCACTGGACTTTTTAAACAATTTTGGAAATGAACTTTTCATATAATAAAAACAAATACAATTCATTCGAAGAAAAAATTGAAATTTTAAGTGTTACATCGTACTTTATTATAATTATTTCAAAATGTTGTAATAAGCCTAATTTTAAAAATTTAGTTAGGATTGATTACTTTGATGAAATAAATTTTTTTGGATTTTTGCAAGCTTTTTTCTTTTTTAGTAGGTTAGTCTAGCTTACATAGTAGAATATTTTATAGTTGAACTTGACTAATGCTCTGGCGTATATTTTTGATTTTAAATTTACCGTACATTGAATTGTTTATTAATACATTTCGTCAGAGCAGGGCTGCCCAACCCGAGGCCCGCAAAGTCTATTGTTGAAGCCTACCAAAGAATTTGTTAATTACATAATCAATCAAATTATTGCAATGTTTTGAATCAATCCAATGACTCGCAGAAAAATCGGAATAAAAGGATAATTTTTGTCTCATTAGAGATTTTTCGCTTTATACAAGAATAAAACACGTAAATATATCAAACTGGTGACCTTTTTTGTTTGGTCTTTAACTAAATTTGTAGTCCGAATTCCTGTTATCAAGGAGGTTCATTAAAAAATAACACATTAAAAATAAGTAAAGATAAAAAAGAAGATACTTTGATTTCTGCACCGATTGCGACTCGCAATAAACTTTTCAACAAAAGTTGGATCATAATGGTTAAAAGATTGAGCATCCCTGCGTCAGAGTATAAAACAACCTAACATTTTCTAAAACAGTCATTATTATTAAAATGAATTTTTACGGAGAGTAATTTGGGATTTTAATATTGATTTTGTCACAACTTACGACACCGACATTTTTTCTTTCAGAATTATTTAATTTATAGTACGAATTTTGACATTAGAATATCGGTATCATAACATCGGTACAACCAATCATAGCCGTACCTGCCGGAGGGGGCAGGGAGGGCAAATGCTCACCCAAGTTTCTAAGATTAGGGCAAAATTGAAATTTTTCGGGCAGTGACAAGAAAATATTTGGGCAAAGTCAAAAATTTTAGGACCGTAACAATAGTCAAACTGCAAAAAATAGTTACCAAATTTAGGTGAAGACTTTTTTTTGTAGAGAACACCTTGTTTTTGGGTCGAAAATTGAAAAATATTAGACTGAATTCAGGTGAAGACTTTTCTTTTTTTTAGAGATCACTATGATTTTAGGACAAAATGTGTTCTTGGTTTGCGAATCTCAAATAATTTTTTGTTATATCCATAATGTGCTAGAAAATTATGATTTGGGCAAACGTCACAAAATTTGGGCAAAACTTCATTGCCCCCCATATTTTTTTGGCTGGTACGCCTATGTAACCAATTAATGATATTGCACTCAAGCGTAACACAATATGTATGCTATTCGAATGTCTTTTGACTTTGTTTACGTAAATGTTCGATACAGTTCCCAGCATAATTCAAAAGTAAGCCGGAAGTCCTTTGATAATTTTCGATCACCTCAAGCAAATTGCGACAAATATTTCTTAAAACTTCACTTTTTAAATGAATCTATATAGTTCGATCTTTTGGTCATTTTCATCAAACGCTCAGTGCAACAAAGAAAATTAGGCTATTCTATTTAAAGTTATTTCAAACATAAACTTACAAAAAGGAAAAACGAACGCAAACCTATATAGATATTGTACTGTACAGAAAGTAACATATAAAAATAAAATAGCTATTCACGCCAAGTCATTTATGCTAAATTTTAATACCGGTGCGTAGTGTTGTAAAATATTTTTCACTGCCTGTACTTGTTGCAAACAAAAATATAAGAAAAAAGCTGGAGCAGGGATCTTTTAACTCTGCTACATTTGATGTGTCATCTGCTTGAATAAAAATAAGTCAAATAACCTCTGTTGGTGCGTTTTTCGTTAAGTTCAATATTAACACTGAAAAATGATTGTCTCATTTTTTGTGGTAATTAGAATTTTATTGGTTGATTTCATTTCAGTAACCTCTTTTTATTCTGTTAAAATTGGTCAAAAAAATGGAGTTTGAATAAAGTTTCAAGAAAACCAGAAAGTCGAATGACATAGACTGACGCTGGCGTATAAAAAAATGATACAATTAATTATATAACGTAAAACTTCAAGCGCATAAGCCAGTGGTTCCCAAACTTTTTTTTTCACGGCGCCCTTTGAAGACTTAAAAATACTCGCGGCGCCGTAATGAAAAAAAGGTATTCAGTTCCATTACTTTTTTGAACAACCTTTTTTTCTCCGAAAATCAGGGTGTTCTCTAAAAAAAAAAAAGGTCTTCACTTCGATTTTGTATCCGATTTCCTAATTTTTCTCTGAAAATCAGGGTGTTCTCTAAAAAAAAAAAAAAAAGGTCCTCAATCGGAATCGTTCTCTGAAGGGAAGTTGCTGCTAACAACCTTCACACTGCAATTATTATGAGAAAAGCAGTAAGTACAACAACTTTCGCATACTTTCGCGGCGCCCCTGACAAAGTCTCACGGCGCACAGTTTGGGAACCGCTGGCGTAAGCAATTAATGATCTTTCTTCAATTTAGTCAAAACAAAACCTGATATTTAAACGGAGAAGTTAAAACAATATTTTTTCAACCAATTTTAAAATTGTTTCTTTTTCTATGCACATTAATAACATGGTTAAGATTGATGGAAAAATAAAACAAAATAAGCTTCATACACAAACCCATCATTCGTTTTCAAGATTTAAAATTTTTATTGATTTTTATCGTATTTCAACTCCATTTATTCTTCAGACTTCTACAAAAACGTTGAAGGCGTTATACTAAGGGCAACTTTTAAGCAATACCGTACCTGCTTATTTGATGCTACATATACAGGTCCGCAAGCAACCACAAGATCTAGCAGATAATTGCTTTCAGAGATGCCAAAATATTGTAGTGAATTGGAATTTTTAATTTATTTTTTTAGTTTTTATTTGAGACATAACTAAAATGCTAGTCTACCCAGACTACCCTACTAGCCTGAGTAAGCTTAGCCTAAATAAAAAGTTGCAAAAGGGCTACTGGCTATGAAGTGCGTAAAACGTTCCTAAACCTGACCTTACTTAAAATTAACTAGTAACTACTACCGGAGGAATGGGAAAGTACTGGTAAACACTTAAGTTTGACAAATGTCAATTTGTGATAATACTACTGTAAATCAAGAAACTACTTTGAAGCTGCAATCGATACGAAAAACAAAAACATGTCGCAATGCTTGCAAAAAAAACTTTCAATGACCCTAAAATTAGACGGAGTACCGCGGTACTTTATAAAAAAAGTACTTCGTTACGGGTACTCGGTACCAAGTACCAACAGTACCGGTACTAAAAAAGTACCGCGGTACTTTTGTACACGGTACTGCCCACCTCTGTACATTTGTCATTTAAGATTAACCTTTTTTTTACATTCGTGCGAACGAGTTCGCTAAGAGACAATTAGATTAAAATATTATAATTAGTCCACTTTATTACGCCGTTAAAAGCTGGTAAGATTTTAAACTATTAGATGAAGTTGTACAAAATGATATATAGATTTGTTAAAAAATGAAATAATTTGCTATCTGTTTTGTGGAGCGTCTTAAAAGATACAAAATTTAAAATTGTTTAGATTAAGAATAATTTGTTAAGCTAAACAATTTTAAATTTTGATTTGCTGTATAAAGTGATTTGCAAATAAAGTAGATTATTTGCTGCTTTATTTACTTAGAAAGTAATAAAGCCGTTTGATGACAAAAAACTGATTGTCTTGTTATCAAATTTTTTGCTCACAATTTTCCAACAATTCAGTATTTGTACGCCTTTTCTGAAATTACCCAGAAAAGTGCTTATTTAGAACACATAAATTAGGTTTTACATATATACATATGAGGCTAAAATTGTTTTTTGTTTGAAAAAACGATAGCAACTTAAACTAAGCCGCAGTTTCAATTTTAAGTATTTTTAAATATTTCAGCAAAGATTTCTTTTTTAGATTCATCCTTTAATATAAATTTTGTAATCTAAAATCTCTTGCGTTTTTTGAAAAAAATATGAAAATTTTTTAGATTGATGCGTAAGTAAAAACATATTTTTAAATTATTTAGTATATACACATTAAAGAATATTGGGATAGTTTTGAATTTAATTGAATTGTCTACAGTATTTCTAAACACAATTCAATTCATAACTATAACACCAGAAATAGTTCTAGAAGTAATTATTTCTTACCAAGACAGCAAAAGACAGTTGGTCTAAGAACACTACAATATAGAGGTGTTAAATATTGGAATGAATTACCAGATTTAATTAAATCATCATGCCACATTTATGCTTTTTCTAAACAATTAAAAAAATATTTAATTACAAGTTAAAAATAATGCCCACAATAGTCTTGTCTGTATGGTAGTACAAAGATATGCGTAATTGTGTATTATTATGTTTGTGTGCTTATTTGGATTTTATGTAAACCTATTACTGTGATTTATGTAAACATTGCTCAATTTATAGTTACTCATTCTAATTCATTCTTACACTTTTAGTCATTCAACCATTCAAAAAATTAAAATTCAATTTGCAATCGTTTATTCTTTAATGCTTGATTGATAATAAACAGGAAGCATCTTGACTTGAAAACCTTAGGGTTTTTCGATGCTTCCTGGCCTGAATAGTTCTGTGTTGACGTCGATTGTGCGTTTATTTTCGGGCAAACCAATAAATTCTGTTCTGTTCTGTTTTGTTCTATTTCAACTATATTTAAATGTAATGTCTGTATCTTTAAGTTTTTCATCCATGATTGAATCTATGCGTTCTGATTGGCTGACAGTGAAGTAATCTTTCCATCCACCGACATTTCCTGTATCAAAGATAAAAATGATCACTTTTTGTTTAAATAAATTTATCTATGGCGTATGCACGGAAAGGAATTTTGGAGGTCAAACCTCCCGAATAAAGAATGTGCGCAAACTTTTCTAAAAAATGTCTCTCTTTACTTTAACTTTTTTAAAATTCGTCTCTTCAAAACATTAAACAATCTTCAAACATTTTTCAAACATTTACTTTTTTCAAAAACTTTTAGACTTTTTCAAAATTCACGTCCCATTTAGAACAGAATGCAGGTCTGGATTTTCGTCTCTAAAAGGCAGTGTTTTCTAAAAAAAGGTCTTCACTTTGAAACTGTCTCGGATTTCTTAATTTTCGTCCTCAGAAAGTGGTGTCCACTAAAAATAAAGGTTGCGGAGCAATGGACTAGTGCTTTTTAAAAAGATTCGCAGCCCATTTGAAAATCTTTCGCGGCACATGGAAACTGGTCTAACTAATAATATTTGCACCTATCACATCAAAATGTGTTTATGTGCACAGCCGACCTAAAAGAGCTTCGCGGCCGATTTGTTAAGAAGTGCTGTCTTACAGCAAGCAAAACCCGAAGCTGATCGTCATTTTTTCCTGTTTGACATTCTTAGCAAGCAGTTTCAAATTACAGTCGTATCCAAAGTTACAATTCAAATTGATCGAAAAATAAGCACGGCCAATAATTTATAGTAGATACAACTTTAAAACTACTTGCGAGCTGTGGTTGACAAGAAAAGATTAAAAAAAAGATCTTCACTTGATGCTTAACCAAAAAAAATAGATATTTTCTTAGGACATAAAGTGAAGAGCGTAAAATAAGCATATTTTTTAGAAATGCTTACCAAAAGTAAAACAATATTAATCAAAACTAAGCACTTAAATAGAAAATAAGCACATTTTTTAAGAATAAGCACGTTAAAATTCTCAGAAACATTGTTCATAAAAATGCGCACAAATCTTAGAAATAAGCCCAAAATGATTACTCTTCTCATATCCCTTTAGAAATAACTAAAACCAAAAAATATCCAAACTATCTTGGCATTTCCAATAGCTGTTTGTGTAATCGTTTAACTGTCCATATATGTTTAAAGATTTTGATGCTGTATTCCAAGCCAAAAACATAATAGTTGTTGCGATGATGATAACGAAAAAACCGTAAAAGCAAATAAAATTAGATTTCTCAATTTTATTTAGGTAAACTTGCTTCTTTTCTCAGAGATGTGTACTTTAATCACGTTTTTCCATAAAACTGCATGCAATAAATTTAGCAAATCAAAATTTATTAATGAGATCATTTCAAATGATGCTTCAATTTATAAAGATCTCATAAAAGCTAAAATAAGTACTATCCAAACCTTTACGCATGTTTATTTGACGAAATTTTTTCCATAACGTATTTTGAGATTGATCATTGCTTTGCTTCATTTTATCAAACGAGGTTTCCTCAGAAATTTCTTTAACTTTTTCATCAGAGATGGGCACTTCCAAAAACTCCGCCAACAATTTAATTTCTTTTTCAGGGTTCTTTAAAATACATCATATTTGCTCAGTAGGAAATATTTAAAGTTGTTCTAAAATTATATTGTTTGAGTGACACTGTGAAAACAGGAATTTCATAAATTATAAAATCCCTTGTTTCACGGCAGTGGCGATTCTAGAACTCAGAAAATGAGAGGGACACGTTGGGGCCAGGATATATTAGGAAGGGGGCGAGTGACGAAAGCGTATGAGAGGAAAAATTGTAAGTTTAAAGGGTCTTTGCCAACGGGTTTAGGAAAGTAGGCTATATTGCAGGGGTGGATAAACCTACACCATGTCCGAACCGTATATCAAAAATCCAAACTTTTAAAAAGCCGTAACACAAAAATCTAAAAACATAAATTTATTTACTCATTTACTGACAAAAAAAAGGTCTTCATTTGAAATCATCCTCAGATTTCCCAGTTTTTGTCCCAAATTTTTAATGTTCTCTAAAAAGAAAAAAAGGTCTTTACCTCAAATCGATCTCGTATTTCTCTATTCTCATCCCAAAATCACAATATTCTCTACAAAAAAAAAGGTTGTCGCATCAAATTATACTCAGATTTCCTATATAATTTTTCAATTCTTCAAAAGGTTTATAAAGCCGCCAGCAAGAGTCCGAAGAGCCGCCGTTTGGCCACGCCTGGTCTAACACATCATAGCCTAAACAAACTCGTTTAAACTGGAAACCCGGGAGCCAAGCAAAAATCTGAGGGGGCCATGGCCTCACCTAGAATTGCCCCTGCTTCACGGTCTTACTGCTTAGAAATGAGAGAAATCTGGGAATTGAATGAGACGCAAACTTTGATTGTTTTACAGTAGAGTCGGTAGCGTTTTGTGTTGGAAATTTTTTGTTGGCAGTTAAAGCCGACCTTAATTCGTACTGTACAAATATATTTAATGATGATTTTAATATTTTTCCTGATGTCTTTGAAAATATTGGGATTACAATAAATTTTTAGATTTAGAATTTTAGTTTGTAAAAGATTTTTTTGTTTTACTCCATAAAATTTTTTTTTAAATTTGTAAAAATAATTAACTGATCAATAGTATTTTAAGCTGATAGTCATTGTTGCAATCACGTACAATTGAGCGGAGAACACAATTTAGAGAGATCAACACGCTTACTTACTGTACTGTAATATGATGAAGAATGTGCTTAGACTTGAACAAAAAATTTGCAGCGCAAGTTTTGAGAAAATTGAAATTCGTCAATAAAATGAATGCTAGGTTAATAAACAAAAATTATTTTTTCCTAAACTACATAAAAATAAACACCAATACAGTTGTTTTAAGAAATTATATATCTAGGCTTACCATACGTCCTAATTTTGATGGGACAATCACGATTTTTAGGGCTTTGTCCCGGTTATTTGGGCAGAAATCCAAGACGGATTTCAAATGCATACTTCCATTTGTTTGTTTTGTTCAAAGATTACTAGTTTTTAGAGACAAAAATTATAAAATCCGAGACTGATTCAAAGTGAAGATCTTTTTTTAAAGAACACTACTTTTTAGGGACGAATTTTTTTCTGTTAACAAGCGTCCTGGTTTGCCCCTTCGGAAATATAGTATGCCTATATCTCCCTGGTCTTAAGTTTGTTTTCAAGAAGGTAAGATTCTGCTTTTGTGACACGAAAAAATATTCACTCCATTTAATTATTCTAATGATAATCATAAATTTTGAAATGAAACCCCAGTTCATCACCATCAGATACTTTGCACTGATGCGACCTCGAAAGTTTTGAAACAGTTCAATATACAGTAAATATCATTGGTTTTTAGTTATCTTATCTGAAAATTTTAAACAAAAAGGTAATTACAGAAATAAATAAAGTTTTGCTGTTTTTAAATAATTTGGTTTTTGCATTAAGTACCATTTAAGGGCTTGAACGCTTACATACTTCCATAATCTAAATCAACTTAAAATGGTACTTAATTCAAAAACCAAATTATTCAAAAACAGAAAAGTATGGTACCAAAACAATTATTACAGTATTAAATTTTTATTATTTTTTCATTAATTTTAGTTAGTAATTGTAGAAGATGAAGGCTACAAGAAGTTATACTTCATCAAAAGCCAATGAGCAAATTTTTGTTATAAACTACTTTTATCTTTATTTTTCCCAAGTAATTATAATTGGAAAAAACTGTCACAACATATTAACAAAAATTAACTGAAATTCATTATGTTGCAATGTTTATAGAATATGAACAATAGCACACATACGCACTAGAAACAAACAAGATGCAATTATTTCATTTGAAATAAGAACGTAATTATTTTACACATTTTTACAAAAATTGTTGACACAAACACGTAAATGGTTAATATTTGTAAATTAATTAAAAAAAATCTGCTTACCATAATACAGTTACAAAATAGTTTGGTCGTCTACCTAATTTTGGTTTTAATTTAAGCTATGTAACATTGGACTTAAAATTTAAATAAATTTAAAAAGCAAATTTACCTCGAGCAACAATGCGAAAATGTTCAGAAGATTTTCTTAAAAAATCAACTACAACATCTGACTACAAGCAAAGTCTAGCTTAATAAATGCAAGAAAATAGTTTTCATTACTTAACTAACAAATTGTAAATTTTAAACTAATTTTATACTCCCAACTCAAATTCAAATTTCCGAAATAAGCTATCCGCTGTATGACTTGGTTGTTAAAACAGACTGAATAAAGTCAAAGCTTGCTCGGCTTTGTAACGGTTGCCATGTCCGCTAGGTGACTGGAAAAAGGTCTATTATTTAGAAACAATTTAATTGCATTAACAGCAATGTCAAAAACAGTGGTATAACGTATCTCTAAGCATTAAAAACGCCATATAATAAAGCATCGAAGAATAAATTCATAAAAACAAATCTCAAAATTAGCACAAAAATTGATGTTTAGTGTCAAAATTTTTATCATCTGGCGGAACCTCTATCGAATTACACCATCACGCTTGTCATATCCAATAACAGATTGGGATGTTTCTGTTTCAAGTTTTATGTGGCAAGGATGTAAAAAAAGTAAAAGTTTAGATCTGAAATCTTCAAGTTTAGACATACTCATGTGTCTAACCGGTTGTAGTTCAGTCTTCTTCTCACACGATAATCAGTTGTTTCAGAATATACTTTCACATTAACATTGATTGCTGGTACAACAAAACAACAAACGTTTGATGCTTTGTCTGCGTTAGATGATCTCAGAGTTTGTTTTGTATTGATACTATTTTTTCTACCGCAATTTTTCTAATATTTTCCGATTCATCAGACAGCATTGCAAAAAGAACATTTTCTGGATGAGCATAAAATGCATTTCTTTTTAATACCTTCAAAGATATTTTTCTTAAGTTTTTATCGAAGAAATTGTTGATGCGTTTGACTAACCTTCCTCTATCTAAAATCTCTATTGATACACAGATTCCCAAAATGGGGTCATATTAGGCCCCAACCATTTTTTGCTTTTAAACTTGTAATTTTATATATTAAATTGAGAATAATGAATAGAAATGATAAAGTAAACTTTTTTAAACATTTATTAGGAATACCTTTTCCCTCAATTGCAACAAAATGCAAAAAATTAATGATTGCAACTTTAATAAGTGGTTACGTTGAGTTTTGTATTCAGGGTATATGTATGCAGAGCATAAAGAATACCGAACTCTATATTTGGCGTCTTTTGACCTGGGCAAAATGCATAGCGATTTCTTTTTCCTGTTCTCGAAGTAGCAGCCCTTGGTGTATGTATCTGTTGTGGCAGTGGACCAATGACTGTTTCCATGGCCGCTTGGACTGAAATCGGAATTCCTGTTCTTGGAGGAATTGGTCTTGTTTTGATAGCAGGTTGTACGAGTTCAGACCCCAGCTCTTTGAGGAATTTTAGTCTTATCATTAAAGTATTTGGATATTTTTTCCGGTACAACAGATAAGCATTCAGAGTGCAAACATTGATAATATGTGTCAACAAAACAAATGGCCATCTTTTTGAGATTCTGTGACAAGAAAATATTTTAGAATCTTCTCCGCACTATCAACGGCACCCTTAAATTTGTTGTAATCCAAAATAATATCTGGTTTACGATGTTCTGAAGTGTAATTGAATGATTGCTATGTTGATTAGATAAGAAAATAACAGATTTATTTTTGCGTGGAACATAGGACACCATCGTCGCATTGCTTGAAAATAAAAATAAGTTTGAATTTACCTTGCGTGATTTTGAAGGTACATTGCCCTTGGTACCTCCTTTCTAATTTGTCTTACAGCACCGAGCAGAGTTTTGTCTTGTTTTGTCAACTCCTTTGCAAATTCAAGCGAAGTGAAGAAATTATTGCAAAACTCCATATCTTTGACCCAGACCTTTCACTAAATCTAACACCACACACTGTCCTTGCTTTTTTCAGGACCAACAGATATTTGGCCCATGTGTACTTGTGAATTCGAAACATATAATCGAAACATATATAGTCGGTAGCGTGGTCGAGTGGTTAAAGCACCGGACTGATGATAAACATGGTCTGGGTTCAAAACCCACTTGCGCCATTCTGTTGGGTCCTTGAAAAAGACACTTTACGGCACTTTCCCCTGCTTGGTGGTCTTGGCAAGCAGTTCTAAATTACAGTAATATCTCTACTAAATTACTAGTTGACAGCAATATCTTGGCATCTCCTGAAGCAGATCGGGGTAATTGCTTATCCTATGTATAGCGCCTCCGTCGCTTTCCGGCGAGTCAGGAGGATAAATACAGAGATAAAAAAAAATATATCCTGAGGTATTTTCACAAATTGCCCATACTTTGATACCATAACGATCAGGTGTACTTTTCATATATACTCGAAATGAGCATCTTCCTCGAAAACCAACTAATTGTTCATCAACATACATTTGCGATTCAGGCACTTAACACTTTTGACAATTTTCCGAAAAAATTTTTTAAACTTCTCGTGTTGGTGCTAATTTGTCTAAACTCTGCGCTGTTGAGGAGTTTTATGATTGTCTGGTCTGGTGAAGCGCAATATATTCTGGAAAGTGTTGCATCCCATCGTGGCTTTGAGAATTGGTCGACAAAATTAAGGCACCATCTTCACTCCAAACACATTGGATTGATTCCTTTCTTCCTTTATTTGCGCCAAATGTAACTACCACTCCAATAAAAGCGTCAAGAGCTTCTCTTTTTAATTTCTATTCAGGTTGACCAAGATGTGCTGCTTTCTTTTCAGAGCAATCTAATATTATATTCATGATACTAGATTTATCAAATAGCAGATGAAAGGCGCTCAGTGGAGTAGTTACTTGTATATTTTTACTAGCATTAGTGAGTCCAGGTACCACATGCAAAATATTGCATCTTAGACTTCATCTTAGGGTGAGAGAAGAAGTTTCCTCCAATTTGTCCCATCTCTCGATGTTATGTATTTATCATCATCATCATAGTTATTTGCGTCTTCTTCAGAACTTGAGGGGGAAGAATCAGCCTCATCAGGTAATAAATTTTTTTCGTCTTTGGAATCGTTTTCACTAACAATCTACTCGTCACTATTATTTTCAAAGTCATCTTCTAAACAATTCAAAAATCATATTATTTGATCTTCACCAAGACATTTACGTGATATAACTATGGCAATTTTATCTAAAAATATGGAAAAAAATAATTAATTTTAATTCTAAATCATTTTTAGGGTAAAATTTTATATCAACACTTCATCCCAAAATGGGGTCAAACATGACCCCACGCACTTAAAAACGTCATAACTAGGAAAAAACAAAGTTACTTTGTTCATAATTTCACACTATGTTTTGCACTTTATTTTAGTAACAAAATAATAATTTTACAGAATTACAAGCCGTAGTATAATATTTATTACAAAAGTTTAGACTCTGCGGTCAAATCTGATCCCACTTTGGGTCCAAAAAGGTTAAATCAAAAAAATGTTTTAAGTAATCTGTTTATCTGCTTCAAAGCTTAATCTGAAACCAAGATGGAAAATAAATGTTAATGCAAAATTCAGCAAGAATTTTTAAACAATGTGATGGTTCTTTTTGATATGTGTAATATCATGAAATTCTGTAAAAAAAAGACAACCATCTTGAGTAAATCATGGCACCAACTTTGAGCTGTGCCAAATCATAATCCATTTTTCCTGATATGACGATTAAAGAAATTTTGAAGGCATAATATTGATCTGAGCTCGTCGACATTAAAAAAAGCTCTGAATTAGTTGTGGCTTCAAATATTGCCATTTTCCATTCTAAGACAGTGCCCTTGATTTGTTTTCCAATTAGTCCAGAAAAGGCATCTGCTGATACTGTAGGGCCATCGACAGCAGTGAATATGTGTCGCTAAGACAATTCGTTTAAATGGAGCAAACAAATAAACCACTGCAAAGGTTTTTTAAGAAGTTCTTCTAGGTTTCTTATAAAAGACAGCAGTGCCATATCAGCTTCAAAAATATTGACTTTTGACTCCAATAATTTACTTTTGATGTATTAAAAAACAGTATTAGCAATTGTTTTTCCTCGGCCATTATCAGGAATAGCATAAATCAAATAAATGGCTTCTGGTTTACCTAATATAGAATAATGTTCTTTGATAACTACTTTTCTTTTAACTTTATTTTTTAATTGCTCTTGCACAAGTGTGGCATCTTTTCTTCCATCAACGACTATTTCAATAATTTCAAAAGCTTTTTCTTTCTAAATTCTTTCTTCTCCTCAAAAGCAAGAAGGTGCATTTCAGCTAGATTTTTCCTATAGTGTGCTTTTAAATAACGAATTACCCCAGCATTCATCGGTTGGGTTTTGGCGGTAGTGTCAGGAGGCAAGAACATCAACTTAACATTTGTCTGACCATGCAAAGCAGGGTAAGCTGTACAACTGTCAACAACAAGCGCAATTTTTCTGTTATTTTTTTCATTTTTATGTCAATTTTCCTAACCCAGGTTTTCAAAAATTTTCGACGTCATCCGAGCTTTCAAGTTGTATTGGTACTGGAGTGAAAGTTTTTGTTCGCTTTTAAAGCATCGTGGTTTTGCTGCCTTGCCAATAACGAAAAGGGGGAATTTTTCACCTGCCATGCCGGCCGCGACAAGCACACTTAATCTGTCTGTTAAGTGTTTAGCACCAGCGCAAGTTTCACTTTTAAAAACGTGGGTCAGATCAGGCAAGCATTTCCAGAAAAGTCAGCTTCATCAGCATTAAAAATTTGTTATTTTTTGAATTCTTTCGAAAGAATAGAAAGACTATTTTTGTGCCAATCATCTACACATGCTTCATCAATAAACGCTGCTTTGCCACGTAATTTTTTGCATGCAACTTCTTTTCGCAATTAACATTGCCTTAGTCACAGATTTAACCAGTTCATGTCTAACTTATTAACATTGCCTTAGTCACAGATTCAGGCAAATTTTTGAGCTTTTAAGACAACCATTTCTCGCTGAATGGTATTTTTTCATCTCTTGCATTACAAAACCACTTTAGTCGAGGTTAATTAACATCATTAAATCAATGGTGCCGCTTTCTTTTTCTTTCAGCAGTATGCCCTGCTTCATATCGAAGATTGTTTTTGCTTTATTTTTGCGTAAGTCATAAGAGTAGTTCTAGCAATATTAAGCTCTTTTGCTAACCTTGTCACATTAACATCTTCTTGCCTTAGCCTGCATGCGATTTCGTATTTTTCTTTAAGCAGCAAGCTAACGCATTTACAATAGATTATTTGTTTAACATTGCTGGACAGAATTTTTTTAACGTAACTTCGCTAGTGGCAACAGTTCTGAAATGAACTGCAGAAAACAATACTGTCGATGGAAATTGGGAAAACTTTTTTACCGTCTAAATTATATTCTTAAATTCTTCTTCTGTACTCTATCTAGACTCCTCCGTTTATAATCTAACACTTTTTAAATCATTTATAAACTTTAAAGAATTTTTGGATTATCTAACACCTTTTAAATCAATGCTTCTCAACCTTTTTTATGCAATTCAAATGCTAGGCAAAAATAGAGAGTAAAGTTTTGGCGACCCAATCTTTTTTATAGGCGTTATTGCAAGCATAAAAAGTGAACTAAACACAAGAACATTTAACATAGGTCTAACCTAGGGTTGCCACATCTGAATAGGCGGAATTCCGGACAGACATAGGCGCACCAACAAAACAATTTTTTGAAGGGACGGACAAAATAAACTTGTTTCCGAATTTAGGACTAAGACAAAAAAAAAGGTCTTCATTTTGAATCGATCTCGGATTTACCTATTTTCTTCCCAAAATTATGGTGGTCTCTAACAAAAAAAGATCTTTACTTGAAATCAGTCTCAGATTTCTCAGTCGGCGACCCAATCAAATTAAACGGCGACCCAGGGGTTGAGAAACACTGTTTTAAATCATTAATAAATTTCAAAGACTTTCCGCGTTCCCTCAATGGGGAGTCGGGTCGTGCTTCACACCATTTGTATAAATTCGATAAACAAATTGCAAGATGCAACAATTCTGAGATAAAGATACATAATTTTTTTGATTTTTCTCACGTGTTGACCAACTGCTTAAACATGAAAAGTACAACTGCTAATGATATATTAGCCAAACAAAACGCTTCTCAAGGATAGAAAGAGGTGATGAATTAAGCGAATTGACGAATGCGACGATGACAAATTAGACAAATTGAAATGTATACAAAAATTAGAAACTATGTCGGGATCGACGAAAACGTGAAAAATTGATTGAACTGACAAATTAAATCACGGCATATTAGACAAATTCTACTGTATATAGTATAAAGATTTGACAAACGATAAAGTTATCCAGTTATTAGAAATTAATTTTTACTCTTATAGCAAATATAGCTTTTACCACGAGGCTACTTGGCTAAGTGTCTTTGCTAAGCTGTTTTGTTTGGATTTGTTTAAGATCAGTTATAGTGCAGTATCGGTTTTAAGGCAAGGAATTCAAAGGATTTAAAAGAGCATGATGTCCGGTTTTACATTTAATTAAATTTACAGATTAATCAGCTGTTTCATTATAAATGTACAGCTGGCGTAGGCAAAAACACTGAAAAGATGAAGTTTTGAAGCTATGCATACTGAAAGTCTGGCCAATTGGTGAAATCAAGTACAGTTTTTGATAATCATCATTTTACCTGTTGCAGATAGAGAAAAATCTTAATTCAGATAAAAACTTATGTCTTTCGAATTATTTAACTCCAAAATTAACATTCTATAATCACAGTAACTCAGAGGTTATGAGAAATTTCTGAATTTTGGATTGCGTCGCTACAATTTTGGGGAGTAGCACGGGCACCAACGTGAGCTGCATGTTAAAAATAGTTTTGAAGTGAGTTTTATAACATTTTTCGTATATTATAATTATAACCGTATATTATATTTAGAACATTTTCCGTTAAAAATAGTTTTTAAGTGAGGCGTATAACATTTTCCGTATTTCCGTATATTTTGTAACATTTTAACATTTATAACATTAAGTCGACAGCGTGGTTGAGTGGTAAAAGCGCCGGTGATCGACACGGTCTCGGTTCAAAACCTACTCGCCCCATTCTGTTGCGTCTTTGGGAAAGACACTTTACGGCACTTTCCCCTGCTTGGTGGTCTTGGCAAGCATTCTAAATTAAAGTCATATCTCTATTAAAAAAATTCAAGCGGACAGCAATATCTTGGCATCTTCGGAAGCAGGTCAGGGTAATTGCTTGCCGTATGTATAGCGCCTCTGTCGCTTTCCTGCAAGTCAGGAGGATAAATATAGGGATAAAAATAAAAATAAAAAATTTTTTTCCAAATAACCAGACCCCAAAAAAATTTATTTTCAAAAAAAATGTTTAAATTTGTTTGTGTAATAAAAATGTTTCTTCTCGTGACAACGTCAAACTTACTTATATATTTCAACTTACTTTTTTAAGATCTTCGAAATAAATGAAACGAACAGTTTTGTTGTCACGATGTTTGTACCAAGATAATATATTCTCAGGGTACCATTCACCTGGTTTGCTGTTCATTTCAAATTCTCCTTCAAAATAAATATATCAAAAACGTAAAAATAGATCTTTTGAATTAATTAAACAAACAAACCAGTTTTGGTTTATTGATTTTATGCTTCAGCAATGAATTTAAACTATAGTTAGAACAAACAAGACAGGAACACATTTTAAAAAATAGATTGTAATACAATATGTTGCATTTTTTAAGAGTTTTTTTATTCAACTCCATTTTAGTTGTAACGCAAACAAAGTTAAAATTCCAAAATGGCTACGAAATTGTAAAGCTGTTTCACCAATTGGTTCAGTTAAAATCTTAGTCACATAAGCTAAGACTTTTGGACAGTTTTTAAGTCTACAGTATATATTTTAATTTTAAGTCAGAGTTGAATAAAAATATTAGAGAAGCGTGCTTGAATAAAGCTAATATTTGAGATAGCCTTGTGGTGTAGTTATACATTAAACTTAAAATAATTGGATTTCGTTTGTACATTAGTGTACCTTTAACCACATGTTCAAAGTATGTATTCCATCCGGAACTAATCATAGTTTTCCAAGGTTCTACTTGGCCCAGGGGAATTTTTTCAAGAAATTTAAGCCATGAAACCATTTGATCTTTGGGATTTCGCAAAATGTAAATCACCTGCAATTTTCTCGTAACTTGGACGTGTTGAGTTACATAATAAGAACGGCAGTTAGCAGTAATGTTACAATGAATAACAAAACAAAATTTTAGCAAAAACTTTGTTGGTTCTTTAATCTCAAAAACTAGCCCAGTGCTGCTTAATGAATTCATCTGGCAACCCAGATATTAATTTTAAAATTTATTGCAAGACTTTGTTACATCAAACTCACTTTTTGATTATAAAATTTACGTGAAATCCTGAATTAAATCAATTTTACACACAAAAGCAAGGTTTGAAATCCCTGCAAGCAATGTATTTAGTAATCAAAAGGCTTGTAAATTACTGAACTCGGCGACATATAGAAGCAAATTAAACGGCAACTTGTATTTGAAAAGCCACCCAGGGATTGAGGAGCGCAGAGCTAGCCTAACATCAATCTATATTAAAAGAAATTTTAATGAATTTTTATGGCAAACTGTGTTGTTTTATACTTCACCGACACTTTTCAAAAAAATCCACAATTAAAATACAGGTACAGCGATTAAGGTACTTTTGCTCCTGTTTTCTTGATTTTATCCATGTTAATCAGTTCAGCCGGCAAATGAGTAAAAAACATTCTTTTTTCCAATAAGATTTTATCAATAACTTCGAATTTTTCACCTAGATAAAAATGAAAGATAGAAGCAAATATATAAGCCACATGAAAACCATTACATGAAAAGGTTTTTTTAGTCTTTTTTAAATCAGATTCATAGTTGCTATTTTCTGGTTTACAAAAAAATATTTTAATTCAATACTTGATAAGTTGCTATACGTACTTTATGACAAATATTAAGCTTAATTAAACGAATGCAAGCAAAATTTTATTTCTTTTCAATTCAATTTTTTTATATAGTGGTCTGTATTACTATGAAAGTAAAATTTTATTTATTGCTTGATTTGTTTTTTTGAAAAATATCAAGTTAAAAAGAAGTGTATAATAGTAATTGCAAAATTGTTACAAAATCAATCGTCACTTTAAGAAAATGCAGTGTTTGTTCATTCAAGTGCTGCTTATTTTCGCTGTTTATTTTTTTCTCGAGTTACACTGGACAAAAGTGATTTTATTTACTTCTTGATAAAAAGTTGGAATTTTTGACTTTTTTGGAATTACTTTTGAATTTTAAAACTATTCTTTTAGACTTCATTTAATGTAAGAAAGATTAGAGAAAAGTTGTTGTTGATTTTTAAACTTTTTTTAATTTGTTTGTTGGAGAAACGTCTGCTTTTTCACCGCCTCAATTTAGAACAAATAGAATCAAAAATTAAACAAAATAACTTGAGTAGTTTCATAACTGCAAATCAAATAGGCCACGTATTTTTATAGTCGTACACTTGTTTTAGAAATTTTTTTCATTTTATGTCTTGAATATAAATGACTATTAGCAGTGATATAGTCGAGACCACATGATTCGAGACCGAGACCGAGACCGAGACCGAGACCGAGACCGTAAAATTTTTTCGAGACCAAGACCGAGATCGAGACAGGAAAATTTCGAGAGCTAAGGTTCGAGACCGAGACGAGAAACTATCGAGATCAAGACCGTGATCGAGACCAAATTATTTTTCGAAAAAAAATATAATTTATTAACGACATTAATTTTTATTTTTTCCAAAATTCCAAAGCTACGTTTCAAATAAACTAGCATCCCCAGCATGTTATAAGAAAGCCTTGCTCTATGTGGTCGCATGAAGAAAGTCTTGTTTACGTCACAATACCCCAGCAAATGTGCAAGTCCTTTATATATAGACTTACCATATTTTTGCAATTAAAAACCGGGACGCTTCAGAACAAAGGCCTTTATCAGATATATAAAAAAAGAATTTTTGCAAAAAAACTGAAGCTAAATTAGTAGGATGAACCAGCCTTTTTCAACCTTTTTCCGTTTGCGGCACATTTGTAAAACTTATCAAAAATCGCCGGACTTTTAGACCGTTTTTATTAAATTTTGTTCCCAAGATCATGGTGATCTCTAAAAAAAAGTCTTCACTTCAATTTGATCTCTAATTATCTTTAATTCTAAAATTCACACGAAATAAGTCTTTTCAGTAGCTACAGTATGTTAGCTGGTTGAAGGGCTTGATCGGACTCTTCGACCGACCGGCGGGGACGTATGGTAAGTCTATGATTATGCATCGGGCTGGAGTTAATTTTGAAAATTTCACTAAAGTGAAATTCCGGGACATTTTGCTAACCGGGACGGGACACCGGGACAGACGTTTAAACCGGGACTGTCCCGGCCAAACCGGGACGTATGGTAGGTCTATTTATATACGGCTATGCGTTTCTTTGAAGTCAGAATTTTTTATTAGCAAAAACATCTAAAACTCCGTAATGAACGGAATAGAGATAAGTTGTTCAATGTAATAAATTATATTTTAGCTAATCAGGCCACAATTATAAAAAAAACTTTATATTATAGAGCAGGGTTCCCAAACTGGGTGCCGGGATTTATGAGTGCCGCGAAATTTTCTTATTTTTGATTGAGTCAATGGTGGATATTGGATGAGGCGAATGAGGCAGTTGCCTCGAGACCCCTTAAAAATACCGCATATAGTTTCATTTTGCTGTATATGATTTTTTAGAGATCACCATAATATTGGGAGAAAAATAGCTAAATATGAGATCGAATCGAAGTGAAGACCTTTTTTTGTTTTTTTTAGAGATCACAATGAGTTTGAGAGAAGAGTAGCGAAATATGGAATCAAATCGAAGTGAATATAATTTTGTATGTAAACTTAAAGAGTGTATTAAGTAGGCTTTTGCCTTCATGAAGTAAGTGTGCCCCAGGTAAACTCAGAATTTATCAGTGTGACGTAGTAATAAGATGGTAAACGGGAAGGTATTTGGCCCAAAACGCCTCAAGGTCCAGCACTTTAGATTTGTCCTTGGCTACCGAGTTAAAATTCTAACTCGAGAAACTGTTCTTGTGCTTCATCAAAAATATCGCCTATTTCGCACTGTAATACTTGCTTCTCATCTATAGGAGAATTTTATTTGACTAAATTTTTTTTTAAATCAGATAAATGATTTTTTATTTGTGCTTTAATTGGGACTCACAATTACCGTTTGTGAGAGCAAAATCCAATGAAAAAAAGCTTGCTGGGTTTCGTTGTTCAATTCGATTCTTGCTGAGATCAAGTTCCCTGTCATTTTGATAATCAAAATTAATAAAGAATATGTTGTAAAACATTTTAACAATCGCGCCTCCTTGAAAACTTACGCACGCCCCCCAGGGCAGGTGTGCCTCCCCGGTTAAGAAGCACTAAACTAAACCATTTATTGACTATGTTTACTCAAAAATTTTACAAGGCAATAAAAGGCTTTCATTTTCATTTTTCAAGGGGAGTTGTTTATGGTGAAGAAAGCAGTAAGTCATCATAACCACATCACCCATTTCCTGCGTAAAACGAGAAAACTCGTCTTTGGCAATCGCATTGTTACATGGCGCAACTTTTTCTGTTCTGATGCAATTCAAAAATTGAACCGACATTGTTTGATAGCTTCCCGCATTGCTTTGTTTGGAAAGCCGTTTAATTATATAACTCGGAACGGATTAGGTTTTACTGGTTCGTAACTTTATAGTCAACGTCCACAAGAGCTCTTTGCCAATTTTGAAATATGTTATAAAAAAAATTTAGATAGAAAATAAAGATTTTTTACGAAAACTCATTGTTTGAAACTTGATTTCGAAACTTTTTATTAATAGTTGAAGAAATCTTGATTTTGTAACAAAATTCAATGTTTTGCTTAGTTTAAGGGAGTGTGTTTGAAAAAATTGATGGTCAGGGTTTGAATGGCGCTATAAACAATTGTATTTGCTTACAGTATCTTTTTTTTCAAGTTCTATTACGCAACTCAGTATTATCAGGCCTTGACATTTACTTCGTTTAATATTTTAATTCGTTTGGAATATGAATATTTTTTGAAAAAACGTACAACTTTTCGAAAACAATTCGGTGCCTTAAAACATAATACAATTGAATAAAACGGCGGTTGACATGGAACAACATTTATAAGATAAAAATTTTTTTTAATCTCTATATTTATCCTCTTGACTTGCAGGAAACCAACGGAGGCGCTAATACATAGAGTAAATAATTACCCCGACCTGCTTTCAAAGATACCAAGATACTATTGCCCGCTTGAAATTTAATAGAGATAATACTAAAATTTACAACTGCTTGCCAAGATAACCAAAGCAGGGAAATATGGCGCCAGTAGGTTATAACCGAGACCATGTCGATCACAATCCCGGGTGCTCTTACCACTTGACCATGCCGCCGATTATTCACATGAAGGTTAGCATTTTGTGGCTATTGTTATTATTTTTCTTAAAGCTATAGTTTTTTCGGAGTACCATATTAGTTTTCCTACAAGTTTCGAAATACTTTATTGTAAGATTGAAGACTTTTTTTTGTTTTTGATGTGCATATTTCGGATGATTATGAGCAGTGATGTCTTTAGTACTACAAAATGAACGGAGCGACCGCACCGGACTCCCTAAAAAAAGTCCAAAAGTGGCCCCCTCTTAGTAAAACATTGCTCTATTTCTTTATAGCAGCACCATAACGATGGCCTCTCCTAAAGTGATGACTATTTTTCCAGAGATCGCTTTCGTTTGAAAGACAAAAAATGGTCCTCCTTATTTTTCTTCTACTGGCCCCTTTTTTGTAAAACCATCACTGATTATGAGCTTTAGAATAAGGTTTTGTTAACTGGTAGAAGCAATTCACAAATATAACCTAGAATTACCAATCCTGTTTTTTATTCAATAGCATTTTCAATTACAATTATTCAAAGGTGCGACAAGTAAAATGGGTAAGCATTAGTAGTTTATATTGTTGGGTAAATAGGCTACTAAAAGTAACGTAAACATAAAAGTATCATAGTTAGTGCAATGCTTCCTCGATTATCCGGTCTAATTGGGTAGTTACTTTCAAAAATATGAGCGGATAAGCTAAAAAAACGTTTAATTTTTATTGTCAAAAGCAAAAAACGGCTTAATTTCTATTGAATTTCTATTTCTATTGTCAAAGCAACAAAAGTATACAGTACGTATATATTCACTTTTTAGATCTACACTGTACTAAAAAATGAATTAATTTTGCATTGTTTGCGAGTAGATTCACGTTTTTTCAGTAGATTTCGAAATAATTTTGAAATAATGTACTGTGGTATGCACTGCAGCTGTGATGTGCCAAAATATATTGTACAAATTATAGTGGTCGGATAATTAAATGCCAGATAAACGAAATACAAGTAATCAAGGAAGCCTTGTAGTTGCCATAAAGCCAATTTCTTGCTAATATATTTAAAACTAAAATGATATAAAAAAATTTTTATCCTGAACATTGCATCCAACATTTTCTTATGATCAAATCCTAGCATCTAATTATCAATTTGGTTAAAAAATGCAACTACTTTTTTTGTATAATTTCTTCACAGAACAACTAAATGAATGCATCGAAACATCTAAAAATAGTAAATTTATATGATCATAAGTTTAATTTTTTGCAAGTGTATAGTACTTTTCACTACAATTATCGGCTACTATTTGAAGAAGGATTAATTCTCATCTGCCTGAGTTTACGGCTTCTAAAACAGATTAATAGGAAAATTCCAACACACCTCGCGATAGCAAGAAAAGAGTCATTTTAAAAAGCGAGGCGCATTTTAATTAAGCACTGAGAAACGGTTTGTGAAAATTTAATTCCGCAGTTATCAGGTCAAATAACAAAAATATCAAGAAATGTCCGGTCTCGAGACCAATCTAAAAAGTGCGAGACCGAGACCAGGTCATTATGAGACCAAGACCGAGACCGCCAGCAAAAGGCCGAGACCGAGACCGATCTTGAGACCTTCATCACTGACTAATACTGAGCTAATACTGATTCTGATCTAATACTGAATAAAAATTTTGGACCCAATTTCTAGGAGATCAAAAGTTTTTTCTTCTACTCTGAAGCATTTTGAAAGACATCAGTGTTAGATTCAAAATTATTTGTTTGTTTAAGTTAACATTATCTCAATAAACTTTATTATTGATAATATGTATCTCAAATTTGCAAATATAAAAATATTTTTAACGATTGTGAGATTATTTGTCTGTTACCGATATTTATAAATGAACCAAGCGTAATATTAAACTAAAAATCATTTCTTGCCTATTTTTTGTATGTCTGGGTTTAATGATTTTCTAAAAATAATTTATAGTTTGAAATCATTGTAAAGCTTTCATCCGGTAGAGACGGAATCAAATTATACAATACCCTGCTTTATTTTCTTTTAAACTATGAAAATTGCAAAAAAATCTAAAAGAACTAACTTTTTAAAGCCAAAAAAAGAGCGTGAAAGTACTCAATTTAAAAAAATTTCTAATATTTTTAGTGTTTTACCAACAGAAAAAACGTTGAAAGTAATTACCTGGTCCAAGTTCTATAAAACTCAGAGGAGGTGGCAAAGCCTCAGTTAATTCCCGCATCTTTTTAGTTTGAAATAGGATTCTTCGAATTATCTCAATGCTGAAATTTGTGCCTGTAAATTTAATTAACTTAATGTTTTTCCTATCTCTATTTTTCTACTTTTTGCATTGCATTACATTTATAGCGATAAAAAAATTTATATTAAAAAAATTTAGTATTACACATGTACGTAGACTTTTTTTACTAAGAGCTCATAAATTGAAATTTTTTGACTATGTTAACCTTTTACTGAATCATTACTGAACCATTTACTGAATCATCATTAAAAGGTATTTTAAAAATTTTTTATAAATTCTTGTATTTAGGGTTATAATGAAACTTGAAATCGATTTAAGTTTAATTATTCTCAATTTAATAAAGTTAAAATTTTATAATAGTTGATAGAGAGACCAAATAGATCAGCGCGTGATCATTCGCTCGCGATTGCGATAATCTCACTTCAATTGCTTGCCATTCTTTTGCGTCCTTGAGAAAACACCAAAAGACACTTTCTTCTGTTAAGCAGTTCTGATTTGAGTTATATTGCTTTGTAATGCTCAAGTTAATAACGACAGCAATATCTGTATAAATCCTAAAGCAGGTCTAGGTAGCCGCTTTGTAGTTGCTTCCAGTATAACGTCTCCAATGTTTTGTTGCGAGGCATTTGATATACGTGGGGCCCGACGGTTAATGAAGCGACAGTTTAGCAAAACTGCATAATGATGGCACATAGACTCATAACAACTCACAGCTATTCTCTAATTTTAATAAATTTAATTTAAAAGTAAAAAAGAAATGGTTCAATTAAAGAAACTTGGATAAATAGTCTTTTGATGAACTGTTCTAGTACGAATATGACGATGATATTAATTGTTTTTCAATAACTCAGGTAAGACTCAAAATATGTAATATTATTGCTTTGAAAAAATTTATTACACCATAGTCCTATCACAAAACAAAGTTTTTGTTTATCTTAAAGTTATTGTAGTGCTATGATAGACTTATGCCGAAAAACTGACAACCGTTAAAATTTTCAGAACCGTTCTTCCGTCAAAAATACCTAAAAAACAAGAATCAACTAAATCCTAAAAAATGCTTTTAAGAAGGTGGAAAAGAATTCAATTGAAGGGAACATTCCCAAATCACCTCCATGCTGTACGAGTCATCAAAAACAATTTTCACCGAGTTTGATTTCATTTCTTGCAGACGATGCAGACGGACAATTACAATTAACAGGTTTTAAATTCATTCGATTTGGAAAAATAAAAATTGACATTTCTTTTGATTTGTCTTCAGCAGCTTTCTAGTATTCAGCAGCTTAAGACAATTTTAGACTTAACACAATTATTCCGCAGAAGACAATTTTAAACTAAATAATACTGGAAAGTATCCAAACAATTATCAACATAATTTAGAAAAAGAAAAGTTTAGTTATCAATTCTCAAGAAAAGAAAAAAAAATTTGTAAGGACGTTGAGCCAAAAAATAAGGGGAAAGAAATACGATTGCTTTGGGAAAAATCTGGAAGAGCATTGCTCCGATTAATGAAATCATATCAATGACTATTTAATTTTGAATTTTCTAGACCATTTAAACAACCTAAAATAAGATGATTTTTACAATAGGTCTATTTTTTAAAACATAACGGAGTTAGGTTTAATTTACTACTTGAGTTTTTGTAAGCTTATTGTTTGTTTGTTTTCGACAAATAATAATAATTTTGAAAAATTGTGCTGAATGTAAGCATTTTTTCTTATAGAATAAATGTTTAGAATAAAGTTTTCACGTTAAATGGGTTCTAATCTAAGCAAAGCCATAATTACTACATAAGAAAGCAATAAAACAGAAAAATAGTTTTATTTTAACAACAAAAAATATTTTTGCCTGTTTTCTGGTAGCTTGCTAGTAACACATCTGTTTTACGGACGTCCCAGTTTTTATAAGCATTTTGAACAGCTTCAGCAGAAAATCCCGGTACAATGTAATGCCCCCACAATTTTGCTCGCTCAGTGCCTGGCATTCCATTTTCCAAAAGTTTCTTGATATCTGGCATCACTTCAGGTGGAAATATTTCGGCAAGTTTGTCCATTTTATAAAAAAAAAAACAATGCAAAAATCTAAAAACTGAGTTACGATGTAAACTTACCGTATATAAAACAATTCTATTAGAAGACTTTTTGGTTAAATACTGTAAACTACAGCAAGCGCAAACATTATCATAGAGATTTTTATAATCGTACGGTCTTATGCAGCTTTGATTGGTAGGGTACGCAACTGTGCACAGGTAAACCACTTATCTTTTTTACAAATTTAACCTAAAAATTCTTTTTCTTTATTATGCTTTGTTTTGAAAAGGACACATAAGAAACAGCAAACGACAATTGGAGAATATAGTATTTAAACAAAAACCGGTTAACATCAACATTAAGCTGGAAAAAGACCAAACGCTAAGCAAAGCAATGCAAATGATCAAAGCAAAATATGGTTGTTGGACTTTTGTTTACAGTTCTTCCCTTGTAAACAAAGGCGCAACAACCATATTTTGCTTTGATCGCAAGAGAGATCTTTTTTCTTGGTCTTGACCTAATTTTCTATTTAAGTAAACGCGATGGCAGTTTTTAGTAAAAACTAATTGTATAAAGCGGCTGACAACAGCAAAAGGTTTTCTCACATCTGAGTTGGCGCTGTCGCAAATCTTAACGTATTACGCTAAATCGTAATGTCAAAACTGATTTTTTATTATGCTAGGCTACAAAAATTGTACTCAAATAACTTTAATCATACCATTTAAAATCAAATTTTTATTTTCACTAGTCTCGTAAATATAACCAATAATAATATAAACCGACTAAAACTTTATCAGAATAAAGCTATTTTGTCCTTTTCTGCTTTTATTCAATTTATTGAAGTAGGCTTTTTGCGACCAGGTTCAGTGGTATTTTGCCACACTATAGTTAAAAAGTGTCGGAAAAGATCGCTACAGCGCACCTTTTATCTTCGCTATCCATCAAACGACAGCTCGATCAGAGGAAGCGCTTTTTCTTTTTACAAAGTTTTGCTGTGAACTGCTGAAAGTCAAATTAGCGTAGCGCTTCGCAACCTTTTTTTATGGCAACTTAAACCTTAGCCAAAAATAGACAAAAAAACTTTGGCGACCCAATCTTTTTATAGACTTTATTTCAAGCATAAAAATCTCTATTTTTGTGAAACCGTGGTAATTTCTAAAAAAAGGACTTCACTTTGAATCTGTCAGGAGTTTTTTTGATTTTTAACCCAAAACCTTAGTGAACTCTATAAAAAAAAGTCTTCACTTTGAATCTGTCTCAAATTTTCTTGGTTTTTGACCCAAAACTTTAGTGATCTATAAAAAAAGTCTTCATTTTAAATCTATCTCAGATTTCTCAAATTTTGTTCCCAAAAAACTGGTGAATTAACCCTTACAAAACTACAATCATCGGTGACCCAATCAAATTGAACGGCGATCCGACTTTGGGTAGCGACTCAGTGGTTGAAAAGCACTGACTTAGCGTTCATTTCTTTCGGTCATCAAATTAAACCAGTGACGTTATCTGCTCAAGGTAGCAACTTTGTTAACGCATGAATTTGCAAATAATGAATAATTTAATTTTTTAATATTTTTTACTTGTGCTGACACCTTATCGATCCCAAACTAAAAAAATTAAAATAAACGTCCCTTGATAAAGTTATAAACGTTTTTCAAAATGCTTTTCCATTATTTTAGATTTATTTTCTACTTATTTTGTTGCTGTTACAAAAAAATAACAAACAAGACAAAACAGTTTTTCCCAAACTAGCCTTAATATTGTTGATCGCTTCATAAAACCGAGCTAACAATGCAATGCAGGTCCCGTAAGGGCCCTGTACAGGCAACTGTGCAAGCCCCATGAGAGCAGTCAGTATAGAACCCCATCAATTTGGCTGCGGGCGCTGCTGCAGCTCCACATTGGTTTAACCAAACGGGTTTCGTGGCGGTTTAATGCCGATTTCCTGCACGAGTTTGATGTTGAATAAATGCCGACTTCCTGTAAGGTTTTCGTGATGGTTTAATGTCGATTTTCTGTATGGGGTTTGGGCTGAATTAATGTAATTTTGCGCACGGGTTTTATGATGATTTTAAATAATCTTGCTTGGAAAATTACAACATTTTATACGATGTTAAAGACAAGACTAAAAAAACCATAAAACCAACTGATATCTACATAATTTGTTTAGTCGATTATTCATTCTTTATTAGTAATAGTTCAATTTAATAGTCAATTTTTGACAAATCAAATGTTATTTTTTATTTTCAAATTTGAACCAAACAAAAATTAAGACTGCAAAATATATCAATCAGTCCGAAACTTTTGCTCTTTTGATTCTTCAGCCGTCGCGGTCACGGCTGCCGCGAAACCACTTTGCAAGGCTTTTTTTAATTTCATTTCTTTTGGCGGATTTGTAAATAAAATGTTTCTTAACTGCTTCTGAAAGAAAAGAAAATCTAAATCAGAACTAATTGTTTTAAATTTTTTGACATTGAAATTTTATAATTTTTTTGCAATACCTAGTGCATCAAAGGTTTTGTAATACCTAGAAGAAAATAATAATATTCTATTAAATAAAACCAAAGATCTTTAAAATTCACATACAGTGTCACTTTGAAACTGTATATAAAGGGCGGTGAAGGTGTTATGCTTGATAACTTGTCAATAATCCAATTTTATGGCTTTCTTAGTCATTTCTTAATAGTTTATTTCTTTTTGAAGTTTTCTAGTCATTATTTAATAGTTAGTCTCTTTCGAAGTTTTCCAGAAGCTCCCCGTATTATCATTTTTAGTCTAATGGGTTCCATTTTCAAGAATCTTTTCAAATAACATCAAAATATTTTAGGACAAATTTGTTGATATTTTGATGTAGGCTACATAAGCGACGTCATTCAGTTACTTCGCTGGCGTCCGAAATTCTTCTAATTAATTCTGGCTTTTGATTTCGATAGTTAGAATTCCAAATTTCAAAAGAGTTGCAAAGGAGTTCTCTTAGTGCTTTAATATTCTTGTCAATTTCTTTGGCATTTTATTACTTTTGGTTTTATATTATTCGGATTTTTTATTTAATTTTACGAGCTAGCACTTGACTTTGATGTTAGGATTCCAATTTACGAAAGACTTCTCTCGGTGCTTTAATCTTTTTTGAATTTTGACATTCTGTAAAAATCAAATTGTCACTTTAGTCATTTTGCCTTTCAGTTTTTTTTTTTTTTTTTTTTTTTTTTTAACATTTGCAAAAATTAAACCGTCACTGACGAGACTTCAATAGTCGAAACAGCTGTCTGGCGGAGGATTTTGCTACCCAATAGTATTTTCTGTTCTTAATTAGGCTATATGCACCAAGCTTTACGACAAGATTACCTTTTCTCTTTTACAAATTGAGGCCCCCAAACTATGCTTTCAATCTTCTAATATTTGTGTCTAGATAAATTTTTTTTTTTTTTTTTTTTTTTCCCAAATTAGCTAGCTTGATTATTGTTTGCACTTTACCAAGTCAATTTTCACCAGTAATTGTCCTGGCTGTTGAAAATTAGCGCAATGCGGTCGTAAACAGTGAAGTACCAATGTGATATTGGTCGAAATCGAATGAGTCTTTGTACTTTTGCACAGTAATGTGTCATTTGCCTCGATGGTAAGAGGTCAAATTACCCCTGTGTGTGCATTTTCTCGATCAATTGAATATATTGCAGGCCAAAAGTGATTTTGGTTATATTCATTAAAGCAGTGGCAGAGTTAGGAGTGATTCCCTATACTCATCTTTTTATATTAAATTTTTGTTTGAAAATCACGAGAAAATTAGATCAAATTAAAATTTGTTATGATTTAAATCCTTTGACGAAATGTCTAATTGCTTGAAAACTCGAATAGTTGACGGGCGTTTCTCAACCTGGGGCCGCGACTCGGGAGGGTTGCCAAGTCCGTTTTGCGAGGTCGTAATGATATTTTACACAATTTTTTAAATCTTTGTTTTGCAGCAGGTTTGCCTTACTTTTTACCCATTGTGGGTTCTTTTTTATTAATAAGTTTATTGCGGGCCGCTGGTACAAGTAAATTTAACGAGTAAAATTAAACCGAAAATGAAAAAAATTTCTTGTTAGTTGACGAAGCAGAATTAGGGAATGATGATCTTTTTTCAGTTTTCAATTTAATTATATTTGTTTTTTTTTTTAAATGTTTAGCATATGAATAATTGCCTGCAGATTTACTTGCTTAGGAAATGATAAATCTGTTTAATGATGAAAAACTGATTGTCTTGCCCTTAATTTTTTGCTCAACAATAATATTTTTAAGCTTTTTCTAAAATGTTCATGAAGAGTGTTTATTTAGAACACATTAGAATAAGTTTTTCATGCAGTACATACCTAGATATGAGTCTAATTGTTTTCTGTGTGAAAAAACGATAACAACTTAAACTAAGCTGGATTTTCGATTTTAAGTATTTTCGATTTCAAATCGACAAAGACCTTTTTTTAAATTCATCCTTTAATTCAAATTTTTCAATCAAAAATCTCTTGCAATTTTCAAAAAGAAATGTGAAAAGTTACACTTTTCATTTAAAATGTGAATTTACATTATTTTACAATCTTACCAAGAACGTACGGTTTTTTAGATTGATGCGCTGATAAAAACCTATTTTTAAATTATTCAGTATATACACATTAAAAACAATTAGTATAGTTTTAAAATCTAATTGGATTGTTTACAGTATTTTAGCTAAATTTAAATGTAATGTCTGTATCTTTAAGTTTTTCATCCATGATGGCATCTATGCGTTCTGATTGGCTGACAGTGAAGTAATCTTTACATCCACCGACATTTCCTGTGTCCAAAAAAATAAATGATTAATTTTATTTAAATGAATTAACCCATGGCGTATGCACGGAAAGGAATTTTGGAGGTCAAACCCCACTAAATATAAAGTGCGTAGATTTTTCCAAAAAAGTCTCACTTTATTTTAACTGTTAATATTCGTGTTTCCGTCTCGCAAATCTTCATTCCCCCCCATAACAAACTACAACGTATGCCACTAAACCCTTAGATTCTGAATTAATTTTTAACTGTAAAAATTTTTTTTTAATTATTTTTCATTTAAATGTTATCAAATTATGACAAAGAACCTAAATTAAAAATATATATACAGTATTTCATAAACAATTTTGTAAGAGGACGAATTCGTCCTTGGAGGCCTACTAGCTGAAAATTTGCAATGTTGAAAGTCAGGAAAATCGGTAAAAAATATATTTTCATGTGAAAATACAATTGCTTACGCATAAGTACACGAGAACTAGGTGTAATACGATTTAAAGCAATTTTTAAAACAACTTATTGGGTATATACAAAGGCGTACGAGCAGGGGGGCAAAGGACAATTGCCCCCCCCCCCGAGTTTTAAAATTAGGAAAATATTCAAATTTTATTGGGCAGTGACAAGGCAATATTTAAGCAAAATTAAAACTTTTCGAAAAGCAACAAGGCATATTTGGCCAAAATCAAAAATTTGTGGCAGCGACAAAGGACGTATTTAGGAAAACAAAGTTTTTTTGTGCCCTGAAATCGATTAAGATTTGAGCACTTTTTTTTGGAGATCACCTCTATTTTGGGATAAAATCTAAAAAATCAGAGGCAGATCCACACATTAAAGACTTTTTTTTTAGTCTCCATCTAAATTTGGCAACAAGAGTGCAGGAATTAGGTACAGTTTCAAACTGATGGCCTTTTGTTTTGGTCTTTGCTTCAATTCTAGACAAAATTTTGTCTCATTTCTGTAAATTGCTAGATAAATCATGATCCGGGCAAACATTAATACTACTTAAAAAAACTGTAGCATTTTTTTGTATGGTCAGCTTAGATATGAAAAATTTAAAAACAATTTTTTTTGTTTGTTTTGCAATATTTTATTGCAAGATTTGACGTCGTCATTGTCGTCATTTGGAAGAACTTCCACTCTGAGTGAGACACGAACAGAACTGGGCCCGAGAGTTTATGCGTTTGCTATCCTAGGATGCTGTACTGCCTGGATCAAAAGTTTGCAGTGATGGTCTTGAACCAACATTGGGTTTCGTCGTCAAAACTTGTCAGACCTCGAGCTCCTGGGTGCTTAATATATAGGCCATGCTGTTAGAACTTGGTCTGCGGTTTGTTCAGGGGCACTGCCGGTGCAATTTGGTGAAAGAGTGAGACCCCATTTGTACATGGACGAATGAAATTGCCCAACACCAGTTCGCATGCGATTGAGCTTAACCCAAGCTCTTGGGGTAAGCTCAATCTTACAGGCCTAGTACTGGTCATGGGTATGAAAAGCATTAAATCTGGATGCACTTTTACAATACTCTGTGTTCCCTCTTATTTTTGGCCATTGGCCGACGCGGACGCTTAGTTTGCAAGGTCGTTAAGATATTTCTGTGCAGATGAATTTCAATTGAATTTCTATTTCAATTTGCTGAATTTCGAAACAAATGGGCATTTCAATCTTAGTCTCAATTGGCGGCCCTCTAAAGCCCACTAAAAAACCATGAAGTATATGGTCATCATCGAAAGTGTTATGGTTAGGCTAGATGAATATGGCTTTTGGTTGGCGAGCTCAGCTGGCTGGATGCCTGAAAGTATGGGTAAGTGGTCCGATGGAGTGGGACCAGGAATTTAGTGACAATACACAAGTTGTCAATTGGCAATGGTTATAAACATATGATGCAAAATAATTTACTTTACCTTTTCAGCCGGGCAATTCATACATTTAAAATTTATACAACTTCCTCAAAACTTAGGCTTTTTATTTATTCTTATTAAGTAAATTGTAGAATTTTCTTGCATTGAAAACCAATCTGCATAAAAGTTTCTATGAAACATGTTTATTAATATTTTTATTTTCTATTTGGAAACATAATTTTTTTAATTTATAAATTAAAATAATACGTATAATATTTTTATAACTCTTCATAACATTTTTTGCACATAAAAATCAAAAACGTTTTAAATACTACTCATAAATATTTTAATATAAATTTAAAAGCAAAGTCATTTTTTCATGCCATGGGCCCAGCTGGACGAATTGGTCTCCTTAGCTAAATTAAGTTTTATATTATTTGTATACGAAAATTAACAAAGTAATTGATTTTCCACGCAAGAAAATACTACAATCTACTCATTAAAAAGAATAAAATGCTTTTCTTTGAAGAGGTCATATAAATTTTAACTTAAATATAACCTTCTCATCAATTACGTGAAAATGCAAAATGAGTTACGTGGTAAACAAAAAAAAAATAACCAATCTTTTATAAAAGTTGCAAAAAAAATTTTTTTTCTAAACTTTAAGAAAAGAGAATCGTCCTTTTTGACTTGGAAACGGAAATTTTGTCAGATTAGAACCTTAATAAAGTGTTTTTTCCAAAAGCATATGCAGTATATATCTCCTCAGGCCTTTTAGGGTTAACCTATAATAAAATTAGGTATAAAATTTGTTGGACATCATCTTTAAAGTCAATACTATTTCTTACAGCATTGATTCTTAACTTTTAATATTGCAAACCGGAAAAGTTGCAAAACAACTGCTGCGAACCAGTAGTGCATCTTAACTGCATTTTGGAAAGAGAACACGTAAAATTGCAGTGAAAATAAAAAGAAAAAAAAAGCATGCGCACATGTACTTTACTTCAAAACTAAGTTAAACAAAAAACGTGTTTACTTGGGCTTTTCGAAGAAAAAATCTGGCGGCCTGGCGCTGCTATCATTAGTCTAACTTGATGGTTTTTAACCCATTCGCGCCTGCGGCACACTTGGAACCAGAAGTGTATTTAGGGAGGGAGGCAATGTGCCATGCCCACCCTTTGGAGATCACTAATACGAAAAATCACAGACAGATTCAAAGTGAAGACTTTTTTACCCTTTAAAAAAATTTTCCACTAAGCATATTTAATTGGGATTGTAGGGATTTTTTTCCTTTTCAAAATTTCTCGATACGCCACTGCTTGAAACAATAAGCAGATCTTGATTTTTGTTCCTAAGAAGTAGTGTCCACTAAAAAGAAGGTTGCGTAGCAATTGATTAATGTTTTTAAAAATAGTTTCGCGACACATATGGAAATTTTTCACTGGACTCAAATTGAAAACTACTGGTCTAACTAATGATATTTGCACCTACAAATCAAAATTTTTTATAAAAGGGCACGGCTGACCTAAAAGAGTTCGCGACGGATTAGTTAAAAAACGCTGTCTTGCAGCAAACAAAAACTTGAAGCTGATTGTCCCTTTTCTCTGTTTGAAATTCTAAGCAAGTAGTTCCAAATTACAGAGACATCCAAAGTTACAATTCAAATTGACCAAAAATTAAGGACGCCAATAATTCAAAGCAGAAACAGCTTTAAAACAACTTACGAGCTGTGATTGACAAGTGTAAAGCAAAAAAAAGATTTTTTGATGCTTAACACAAAAAATATTTCTATTTTTTCGACATAAAGCGAAGATCCGATAATAAGCATGTTTTTTAGAAACGCTAATAAAAAGTAAAACAATATTAATCAAAACTAATCACTTAAATATAAAATAGCACGTTTCCTAAGTATAAGCACATTAAAATTCTAATAAACATTGTTAATAAGTAGGCGCACCATATTTTCGAAGGGGCAAACCGAGACGCTCGTTAACAGAAAAAATTCGCCCCGAAAAAATAGTGTTCACTGAAAAAAGGTCTTCACTTTAAAACAGTCTCTAATTTTCTGAATTTTGTCCCTCAAAAGCAGTGTTCTATAAAAAAAGAAAGGATTTTACTTTGAATCAGTGTTGGATTTCATAATTCTCGTCCCTAAAAAAAAGTGTTCTCTTAAAAAAAGGTCTTCACTTTGAATCAGTGTCTGATTTCATAATTCTCTTCCCTAAAAAGAAGTGCTCTTTAAACAAAATATCTTCACTTTGAATCTTTCTAGGATTTTATGATTTTTGTCTTTGAAAAGTAGTAATCTAGAAAAAAAGAAGGTACGCTGATGGAATCTGCTTTTGGTTTGTGGCGGGATTTTTGCCGAAATGAGCGGGACAGATCTCTAAAAATTGGCCATAAAAATACTTTTAAAATACTTTTAAAAATAACTAAAATCAAAAAATATCAAAGCTATATCTTAGCATCTTCTATAGCAGTATTGTGTAATCGTTTAACTGTGCATATATGTTTAAACTTTTTAATGCTGTATTCCAAGCCAAGAGCATAAATAGTTATTACGATGATGGTGATGATAACGAAAAAACTGTAAAAGCAAGTAAAATAAGATTTTTTAATTTTATTTAAAAACTTGTTTTTTTTAGAGATGTTTAACTTTTAATCACCTTTTACATAAAACTGCATGCAATAAATTAAGCAAATCAAAATTAATTAATGAGATTGTTTCAAATGATGCTTCAAATTAAAACGATCTCATCAAAACTTTAAAAAATAGGTTACTATCCAAATCTTTACGCATGTTTATTTGACGAAATTTTTTCCATAATGCATTTTGGGCTTGATCATTGCTTTGCTTCATTTTATTAAACGAGGTTTCCTCAGCAATCTCTTTAACTTTTTCATCAGAGATGGGCACTTCCAAAAACTCCGCCAACAATTTAATTTCTTTTTCAGGATTCTTTAAAGTACATCAAATTAGTTCAGTAAGAAATATTTAAAATTGTTCTTAAATTATATTGCTTTGGTAACGCTATGAAACCAGGAATTTTATAATCCCTGGTTTCACAGTCTTACTGCATAGAGATGAGAGAGATTTGGGAATTGGTTGAGATGCAACTTTTGTTTGTTTTACTGCAGAGACGTTCGTGTTTTGTGTTGAAAAATTTTTATTGATGGTTGAAGCTGGCCGTCGTTTATCTTGTACGAATATAGTTAAAGATGGATTTGAACTTTTTCCGGATATCATTGAAAATATAGAAATTGGAATAGATTCTTGGTTTTACAGTTTTAGTTTAAATAGAATTTTTATAAAATTTTTCTAAAAAGTTCTAAAAATAATTAACTGATCAACTGGGTGTTGATAAAGTCCTGGTACAATTTCAAAATTTTTTTATAAAATCAATTCCTAAAATATCTTAACCAGGTTTGTTTCATTTTAATCAGTGTTGCTTAAAGTTTTTTTTACCTCATTTAATAGATTTCTATACAGGTCCAAGTAAATGTTTGCAATAATTGTTGTCTCGTGGAAGAAAAATGGACCAATTACTCGATTGCACATGATTCCACACCACACATTCACTTTTGGACTATCCCTTTCAAGCTCCCTGATCTCATGGGGGTGTTCTGATCCCCAAATCCTTACATTGTGTTTGTTTAGTTTACCAGAAACATGAAACATTGCCTCGTCAGTAAAACAAATTCGCTTGAGAAATTCTTGATCCTCAGAAACTCGTTGCAGCATGTAATCTGCAAACTCTTTTCGTTTTGGCTTGTCATTTGGCTGAAGTCTCTGTAACATTTGCACTTTGTAAGCGTACAATCGTAACCTTTTGTGTAGAACCTTGTGCACTGTTGTAAATGGTAATTTCAATTCTCTGGCAGCCGTACGGATGGACTTTATAAGAGAACGACTAAACGCTTGTCTTACACGCTCGATGTTTTCCGCAGATGTTCTTGGTCGCCCACTTCTCACTGCATCCAACACTGACCCTGTCTCCATAAAATTCTTGTGCCATAGACGAATTGAAGAACGTGATGGTGGATCTTTTCCATTCTTTGTCCTGTACCTTTGCTGAGTCTGAACGTTTGATTTTGTTTCAATGAACCAGGATACACATTGTGCCTTCTCTTGAAGAGTAACCATTTAATAACGGTTTATTTAACATATTCATCAAACACATAAAAATTATATCTAAAATACAAAATTTTATTTTAAATAAAAACTTAAAGCAGCACTGATTACAATGAAACAAACCTGGTTAAGATATTTTAAGAATTGATTTCATAAAAAAATTTTGAAATTGTATTAGGACTTTATAAACACCCTGTATTTTAAGCTGATAGTCATTGTTGCAATCACTTGCAATTGAGCGGCAAAACAACTTAGTGAGATAAACACGCTTACATACTTTATTATAATATGATGAAGGATGTGCTTAGACTTGAAAAAAAATGTGTAGCACAAGTTTTGAGAAAATTGAAATTCGTCAATAAAGTGCATGATAGGTTAAACAAAAACTATTTTTTCCTTTAACTATACATAAAAAATAAACACTGATACAGTTGTTTTAAGAAACCACATATCTAGTCTCAAGTTAGTTTTTAAGAAGGTCAGAATTTGTTTTTGTAACATGAAAAAATATTCACTCTATTTACTTTATTCTAATAATAATAATCATAAATTTTGCAATGAAACCCCAGTTCATCACCATTAGATACTTTGCACTGTGAGGCCTCGAAAGATTTGAAACAGTTCAATATGCAGTAACTAATATTGGTTTTCAGCTCTCTAATCTAAAAATTTTAAACCAAAAAGTAACTACAGAAACAAGTAAAGTTTGTCGATAGATGAATTTAAACAAATTAAAACTAAATTATGACAAATGTAAATATTAGGTGTATAACTAAGTTTTTGCCCTCTGATAGTTTCAAATGTATCTAAAAATTTACAAACTTATTTTTCTAACTGAATGAAGTTTTTAGTACCTTGCATAAGTGTTATTAAATTTTTTTATTTATTTATTTTTTTTCAGATTTAAATTCATAAAAGAATCGACTCTTCATGAACAGAGATAAATTTTTTTTCAGAAATATAGTTTTACACTCTCAAAACAAAGTCGCCTTTCTTCATGATAACGCCGCCATGAAAACGCCCGCCCACATGTGGCCAAAAAAGTTAAAATTATACTCAAAGAGTCTAAATGGGAGGTGCACACTCATCCTCCTTACTCTCCAGATCTTGCTCCTAGCGATTATCATCTTTTTCAATCTTTATCTTATTCTCTAAATAGCAAAAAATTTGAATCAAGATCAGGTCAAAATTTTTTTGGAAAATTTTTTTGAGAAAAAGAGAAAAAATTTTATAAAAAAGGAATTAAAAATTTGATTGAAAGATGGCAAAAAACAATAAATGCACAAGGAAACTACTTTGAATAAAAATGATTTTTTAATTTCATCTTTTATTATCGGATATTTTTTATTTTTGATAGAGGGCAAAAAATTAGTTATACGCCTAATATATTTGCTCTTTAAACTTTCTAATAAAGATATAGATAGATTACAATATTAGTTTTCAAATTTCATTTACAAACTCGATTAAACTAGAGCAGGCAAAATTGCTTAAATATTTAGAAGTAGTGTTTGATGAAAAATTAAAATAGACAAATCATATTCAACTTCTTGCAAGAAATTAGCACGAGTTTGTGGAGTTCTCAGAGGTGAAAAACCACTACCAAATTCCAAAACTCTGCTAAATGCTTATTACTGCATGGCATACTCACAATTACAATATAACATACTAACTTGGAGAAACGCAAACAAAACCAACTTATCACCACTCAACAAAGTACATAATAAAATTACTGAAATTGTTGAAAAAACATGAAAAAGAGAATTTTCAACCTAAATTACTTACTAAAGTACTAAACATCGAACAAATATATAAATCAGAAATCGGAAAATACATGTTTTGCAACAACATTAATCAACTTTCGACATTTTTTAATGAATACTTTACATCAATCGAATCAATACAAAGCTACCCTAGTAGACTGTCTAAACAAAACAGCTATTTTTTATCTTGTTATCTACTTTTGTTAGCGACGATCGAAATGATTACCCTAGCTTCTTTATTAACTCCTGGTTTTGACAAATATGCTCCCATCGGTGTTGCGCATGAGAAAGGTCAACTTAGGCTGAACTATCGGTTTAACTTTGCCTTAACTGAACGCTTTTGGAAATATTGCTGAGCTCGAGAACGATACGTTGGCACCGAAGAGAATATTATTTTTGACGTCAGGACATTAAGAACATAATTCTCGATTAAGCTAAAGAAGTTAGTTTACGTTGGCACCGAGGCAAACATAATTTTGATCGTAACCATAATTTTAGATGGTACACTTTTGATTCGATAGCCATTGTTTCCCACGGTGACAACAGCGCCAACAGCTGGAGCTAAATTGTTAGTGGTTAGAAATTCCTGAAAACATTAGAAAATTTCTCATAAAAATTCTAAAAAATTAAAAATTTATCTAGCTTTATTTAAGATTATGATATACAATATAAATATTGGTATATATCTTGTCATAAATATTTCACTTGTTGTATAGTATGTGCTCATGTAATTGAATTACACCAAAATGATTATAAAAAAAAATAATAAATCATTATTAATTAATATATCAATTGATAATTAATTAATAAGATGGAGTGAAAAAAACTTTTTTTGTAAATTAAATTTTTCTGGGATTTGGTCACTTGGAAAATCTTATAAAACTGACTTTAAAACTATTTTCAACTCGTAGCTCACATTGGTGGCCGTGCTACCCCTGGAAATTATAACGACATCATCCAAGATTCAGAAATTTTTTATAACTTCTAAACTGCTTGGACTAGAATGTTAATTTTGGTGTCCAATGATTCAGAAGACAAGTTTTTTTTCTAAATTAAGAGTCTTTTTCTTTATCTACAACAGAAAACAACTTATACAAAAAATAGATTTTTTTTGCTAAAAATTGAGTAGCATTTCTAGTACAACGCAATTTCTTGACCAATATGTTCTTGTTAATCTGAATTATTTACGGATTATTTAATTACATTTAGAGCAATGTTGAAAAAAGTGGTGTAAGGTTTCTCTAAGCATTAGACACGGCACAATATGAAGTATTTGAGAATAAATTTTTTTTTAATTTTTAAAATTAGTACAAAAATTGGTGTTTATAGTCAAATTTTTCATCATTTGACAGGATCTGAATTACACGACAACGATCGCCATAATCCTATGATAGACTTGGATGAGGTTACTGAGCTAAGCGTCTTTGCTAAGCTGTTTTGTTAATATTTGTTTTACGATCAGTTATATTGCATTATCGGTTTTAACACAAGATATTAAACGAGCATGATGTTCGATTTTATAATTTAATTAAATTTACAGATTAATCAGCTTTTTCAATACAAATGTACAGCCGGCGTAGGCAAAAACACTGAAAAGATAAAGGTGTTGAAGCTATACATACTGAGCTCCTGGCCCATTTATGAAATCAAATATAGTTTTTGACAATTATTTTTTACCTCCTGCAAATAACGAAAAAAAATGTCTTAATTCAGATAAAAACTTATGTCTTTTGAATTATTTGACACCAAAATCAACATTCTAGCCCCGGTAATTTATATGTTATGAAAGTTTTTTGAATCTTGGGTGGCGTCGTTACAATTTTGGGGGTAGCACGGCCACCAATGTGAGCTACCAGTTGAAAATAGTTTTAGAGTGAGTTTTATAACATTTGCCATGTAAGCTGATCCCAGAAAAATTTAATTTAAAAAAAAACTTTTTTTTATTCCACCCTAGTGTATAAGTTTGTTTGTGCAATTAAAATGTTTCTTTTCATGACATCGTCCAACTTATTTTTAGATTTCAACTTACTTTTTTAAGATCTTCAGAATAAATGAAGCGAACAGTTTTGTTGTCACGATGTTTGTACCAAGATAATATATTCTCAGGGTACCATTCACCTGGTTTGTTGTTCATTTCAAATTCTCCTTCAAAATAAAAACATTGAAAACGTAAACATGAATCTTTAGAATTAATAGAATAAAAAAATAATTTTGGTTAAGTAATTTTATGCTTCAGCAATAAATTTAAACTATAGTTTGAAAAAAATAAGACAAAAAAATATTTTTAAAAATTGTTTGTAATGCTATCTTTTGTATTTTAAAAAAATTATTTTAAAATATATTCAATTTTAAGTGTAACGCAAGCAAAGTTAAAATTCTAAAGCCGTTATTGACTAGTTCAGTTAAAATGTATTCACATAAGCTCTGACTTTAGGACTGTTTTTAAGGTTATATTTATTATTAATTTAAGTCCTTGATGAAAAATGTTAGAGAAGCATGTTTGAATAAAACCAATAATTTAAAGAGCTATGTTGTGTAGTTATGCATTAATTTTAAAATAATTATATTTCATTTGTACATTAGTGTACCTTTAATCACATGCTCAAAGTATGTATTCCATCCGGAACTAATCATAGTTTTCCAAGGTTCCACTTGGCCCAGGGGAAGTTTTTCAAGGAATTTAAGCCATGAAACCATTTGATCTTTGGGATTTCGCAAAATGTAGATCACCTACAATTTTCTCAAAAGATAAACTGTTTAAGACACATAAGAAGAACGTCAGCGGTGACATTACGATGAGTCGCATAACAAAATTTTAGCTAAAATTTTAAACTCTTAAACTAGCCCAGTGCTACTCAATGAATTCATTTGGCAACCCAAACATTAAGTTTAAAGTTTATAGCAAGATTTTGTCAAACCAAACTCAATTTTTGTTTTAAAATTTAAGTGAAATCCTACATTAAATCAACTTTAGATACCAGGAAAGGATTTGGAACTCTTGCAAATCAATGCAATAAGTAATCAAAAGGCTTGTAAATTACTGAACTCAGCGACCTATAGAAGCAAATTAAAGGGCAACTTGCATTCGGAAAGCATGGATTGAGAAGTACAGAGCTAGACTAGCATTAATCTATATTGAAAAACTTTTAATAAATTTTTATGGCAAACTGTGTTCTTTTATACTGTATCGAGACTTTTGAAAAAAATGCACAATTAAAATACAAGTACAGCAATTAAGATACTTTTGCTCCTGTTTTCTTAATTTTATCCAGTTTATCAGTTCAGCTGGCAAATGAGTAAAAAACATTCTTTTCTCCAATAAGATTTTATCAAAAACTTCGAATTTTTCACCTAGATAAAAATGAAAGATAGAAGTTTAGTATATAAGCAACATAAAAACCAATACATGAAAAGGTTTTTTAAACTTTTTTTTTTATCATATGTATAGTTGCTATTTTCTGGAAAAAAGTTTTATTTTTATTCAAAACTACTTTATGAAAAATATTAAGCTTGATTAAACAAATGATGGCGCAAAATTTTGTTTCTTTTTGAATCATTTTTTTGTATAATTCGCTGTATTATTATGAAAGTGGAATTTTATTTATTGCTTGATTTGTTTTGTTGAAAAATATCAGCTTAAAATAATTCCATTATAATAATTGCAAATTTGTTAAAAAAATCAATCGTCATTTTAAGAAAATGCCATTTTGTTTATTCAAGTGCTGCTTCTCTTCGTTATTTATTTATTATTTTTTTCTTGAGTAGGACTGGACAAAAGTCATTTCATTTACTTTTTGATACAAAGTTGGGATTTGTGATTTTTTTGAAATTACTTTTCGAATTTTAAAACCACTCTTTTGATCTTCATTTAATATAAAAAAGATTAGAGAAAAATTACTGTTGACCCTTTAACTCTTTTTTTAATTTGTTTGTTGGAGAAACGTCTGCTTTTTTGCAAGCCTTAATTTATGGCAAATAGAATCAAAAATTAAATAAAATAACTTGATTAGTTTCATAACTGCAAATTCACAATAGGTCACGTAGTTTTATAGTCGTGCACTTGTTTTTTTATATTTGCTCATTTCATACCTTGACTATAAATAACTAATATTGAACTAATGCTGAAAAAAATTTTTGGGCCCATTTTTTAAGGGATCAATTTTTTTTTTATACTTTGAAGCATTTTGAAAGACATCAATATTTGATTCAAAACTATTTGTTTGTTTAAGTTGGCATTATCGCAATAAATTTTATTATTGACGATAAGGATCTCAAGACCAAGTTAATAAATAAAACAATTTTTAACGGTTGTGAGATTACTTGTGTGTTATTGATATTTATAAATGAACAGAGCATAATATTAAACTAAATGTCACTTCTTGCCTATTTTTTTGTATATCTGGGTTTAATGATTTTCTAAAAATAATGCATAGTTTAAAATTATTATAAAACTTTTCTACGGTAAAACAGAAATCAAAGTATATGCCTTGAATTTTTTTTCTATACTAGAGAAATATCAAAAAAATCCAAAAAAAATAACTTAAAAAAAAGTGTAAAAATACCTAATTAAAATTTTTTATTATTATTATTAGTGTTTTACCAACCGAAAAAACGTTCAAAATATTTATCTGGTCCGAGTTCGATAAAACTCAGAGGAGGTGGTGAAGCCTCAGTTAATTCCCGCGTCTTTTTATCTTGGAATAGAATCCTTCGAATTATCTCCATGCTTCGAATTATCTCCATGCTGAAATTTGTGCCTGTAAATTTAATTAACTTAATTTTTTCCCATTTGTATTTTTCTACTTTTTGGATTGCATTTCATTTATAGTGAAAAAAAAACTATACTTGAAAAATTTAATATGCACATGTTCGTAGACTTTTTTTACAAGAGGTCTTAAATTGGGACTTGTTGATCGTATTAAACTTTTACTGAATTATTAAAAAAACTGTATATCTCTAAAGTTCTGTAATAAATATAAATTTTTAAAAGGTATTTTTTAAATTTTTCATAAATTCTTGTATGTAGGATTATAACAAACTTAAAATCGCTTTAAGTTTAATTAATCTCAATCAAATAAAGCTAAAGTTATATAATAGTTGATAGAGAGACCAAATGGATAAGCGCGTGGTAATTCGCTTGTGATTGTGATGGTCTCACTTCAACTCTTGCAATTCTTTGTGTCCTTAAAAAAGGCAGCAACAGACACTTTCTTCAGCTAAGCGGCTAAGCAGTTCTGATTTGAGTCATATTATTTTGTAATACTGAATTTATTCATCGTAGCAATATCTGTATATTTTTTAAAGCAGGTCTAGATAACCGCTTTGCAGTTGTTCCCCTGTCTAACGCCTCTTATGTTTTGTTGCAAGTCAGGAAGATAATTAGTTGATATAGCCTATGCATGACCCATGGACTTTTAAGTAGTAGTATTTGGACTGGAAACTGACTTCGCGCACAGACCAACAGTTGGCTGAAGCTAATGTCAGTGATGTCGTTTTGTAATTTTTCATGATGAGTAATTGGACAAGCAAATAGTAGGAAGTTCACTATGTTTTCATTTTTTGTGGAATAATTACAACCAGTGATGAACTTACGAAAACGGGGACCTGGTGCAAAAAAAGTAAGGGGAGGCCACTATTTAGCGTATTAAAAAAGGTAGCTGAAGCCATTTTTAGTGCATTAAAACAAAGTGATCTCTAAAAAGAAGGTCTTTAATTCCACAAACACAGGTGACAACAACTTAGTTGGCAACATGGTAAAGTGGTTAAAGCGCCGTGGTTATGGTCAACATGGTTTCGGTTCAAAACCAACTCGCGCCATTCTGTTGTGTTCTTGGGAAAAACACTTTACGGCACTTTCCCCTGCTTGGTGGTCTTGGCAAGCAGTTCTAAATTACAGTCATATTTTTCTATTAAATTACAAGCGGACAGCAATATCTTGGCATCTCCGGAAGCAGGTCGGGGTAATTGTTTACCCTACGTATTAGCGCGTCCGCCGCTTTCCTGCGAATCAGAAGAATAAATATAGAGATAAAATAAAAAGATAAATAAATTAATAAAAAATAAGGAGCAGAAATCAAACCTGCTGCTGATTTTTAATTTTTTTTCTTTTCTTTTTAACATGCCATCGACGTCCTGGTGCTATTAAAAAGAAATAGAGTAATTTCTTGTGTAAGGGGAGCCATTTTTAAAGCCATTACTGATTACAACAGTTGGCCAAAGATAATGTTAGCGATTTCGTTTTGTAATTCTTCGTCGTCGTCGTTTGAAGAGGCATCCACTCCAGGTCAGACACAAACAGGACTTGGGCCGAGAGTTTATCCTTTTACTACCCAGGTTGTTGTACTGCCCGGATCAGATTCTGGCAGTAATGCTGTTAAGCCACCATCGAGTTTCTTCATCCAAAAGTGTCAGACCTTGTGCTTCAAGTGGTGCTCGATGTATGGAGCACGCTATTAGAACGTGGTCTGCGGTTTGTTCAGCGGTGCTGCATTCGCAATTAAGTGAAGGAGCGAGACCCCATTTGTGGATGGACGCACGGAATCGCTTAACACCAGTCCACAGGCGGTTGAGCTTAACCAAACTGCTTCAGGGCAAACCCATCCCAACAGGCTTGGCACCGGTCCTGGGCACAAAAGCACGGAGCCTGGAAGTACTGGAAGTTCACAGTACTTCGCATTTCCTTTATGATTTGTCCACTCAGAAGCGCTGATGCCAAGTATGGCAAGGTTGTCCAAATGATTCCGCACAGCTTGCATAAATGAACATCTAGATCTAAGTCTCTCTTGGTAAGCATCTGAGGACCCACTTAAAAGACCATATAAGATATGATCAAGGTCCAGAGATCCACGGTGGGCCAAAGAAAGTGTCGCTCCCAGTCGGCAAAGCTCAGCTGGCTGGATGCCTGAAAGTATGGGTAGGTGGTCCGTTGGAGTGGGACGCAGGCATCCAGTAACCATGCGCAAGGCGTCGTTCAAGATTTTGTCTATGAGGTGGGTGTGAGCGCTGAGACACCATATTGGTGTGCAGTACTCAGCTGTTGAGTAGACCAGAGATAAGGCAGCTATGCGTAGTGTTTTGGCACCAGCACCCCATCCTGAGCCTACAAGTCGCCTCAACAGTTTGACGCGCGAAGATAGTTTTTTGTGCAATGCCACTATATGGCGACGAAACGTGAGCGATCTGTCCAGTATTACCCCAAGGTAACTAGGGTTTGGACAGAACGATAAAAGTCTATCATTGTTGTAGACTTTTTGCTCACGCTTGGCCTCTCGGTAGTTTAAGTGAAAGGCTGCCGTCACCGTATTAGTGTGACTGAGCTTTAACCTCCAAGTCTAAAGATATGCTGAAAGTGTAATCATACCTTGGCTTAACCCTTATTTACCTAGGATGATTTTTTCTGTTGACTACCTAAGGGGGATCCTTGGAGGACCCTAAGTTTACATGTCTAATACTTTTAACAGACAGCAGCTGCGCAGTTGATTTTTTGTTAGAAAAAATTTATTCTAATTTTGTCAAATGTCTTTACTTTTAATATATTTGCTATTAGTCTCTTCCTATTTTGCATAAAGTTGAAGGTTCTTAAATTTTCGTTGATTGCTTTGTTTTGGGACATAAATCGAATTACTCACGGTCTGCTGCAAAAACAAATAACTACTACTGACGCAGTAATCTTGACAAACACAGCAAGACGTTCAAAACGTTTTTTGACTTATCTCATGATTTTCGTACACTTTTTGTGTACAAAAATCATGAGGTAAGTCAAAAAAAAATAGCCTGCTACACTAAAATTAATCATCGGATTTGCTCAGGTAAAATATTAAAATATTCAGGAATAAATTTTAAAAAAAGCTATTAAATTTTAGGTTTTTATTATCCGAATTTTACAAGTTATAAGGTTTTTATATTAGGAGAGTAAATTAGGGTTAAAGTCCCCTCCAAGTCCTTCCAGTTTCCAGAAGAGTGCAACAATGACAAATCGTTAGCATAAGCAAACTTTTTGGAAATAATGGAAGGCAGATCGTACGTATAGATGCTAAATCTATACGTACGATCTGCCTTCCATGATTTTCAGAAAGTTTGCTTGTGCTGATGCTTTAGCATTGTTGCTAAATCTTCATTATTTGTAATTCTTCACGACGCGTAATTGGATAAGCAAATAGTATAAAGTTTACTATGTTTTAATTTTTTTTTAAAACAATTACAATGTTAGTTGTCATGATGGCCATTCTTCAAAAGGAAAATCTTGTTATGAATATTAATGTTTTGAATACGCTTAGATGTTTTGCAGCTTTTTAATTGAAAACACTAAACGCTTCTTTAGACTTTACATCAAACCTTACGTCTAGTTTTAATCTAGTTTAAAAGAAACAATAAGTTAGCTAATTTATAAAAATGCATTCAGTTGCATAAGCATAAAGTTAAGATTCAACAAAAAGCAAGTCGCAATTAATTTCTCTCACCCACAAATAATAATCAAAATCATATTAAATCATAAAAGACAAAATTGCAGTTTGAGTATATGTTGTTTTTCCCGTTAGTTTGCAAATAGCATAAAAATTTTAAATCATTTAAGCATAAAAACTTCATTGTCTAAAAAACTCGTCATCACTAGATCACTAAATGACGAGTTTTTAACATTTGTTACTGTAAACATTTTAATCTCTGAAGATGTTGGTTGATTTCTAATCGACAAATCGTCAGTTTAAATAACAATACCTTTCTAATTTTTGGTTTTGTATTACCGGTAGAACATTTGAAGTTTTTAGCAATATTAATGCCCGATGAGCAAAATCATTACATTTTTAACTGTTGTTAATATTTTGAATGATCGTGATCGAATAAACAAATTAAATCGGCTCCTTCGATTAATAAAATCATATTCATGACTATTTAATTTTTAATTTTCTTGACCATTTGAATAGTCTGCAATAAGATGATTTGTACAACAAGTCTATTTTTAAAAATATAACTGAGTTAGGTTTAGTTTACTATTCAACTTTTCGTAGGCCTATTGTTTTTTTTTTTTTTTGACAACTAATAATAATCTTGAAACATTATAGTGAATGTAAACATTTTTTTTCTCGGTATAATAAATTTTTAAAATAAAGTTCTCAGGTTACATGGGTTCTGATCTAAGCAAAGCCATAATTACTAAATAAGGAAGCAATAAAACAGGAAGTGCTTTAAATACTTTTATTTTAACAACAAAAAATATTTTTAGTAAGAATGGTCAAGTCAATCAACAAGCAAGTGCCCGCAGACCTGTTTCGTCCTTATTTTATTTTATTTTTTGTATAAATTTTAATAATAATTGTAAACACACAAAATACGAAAGATATAAAAACACGGTTGTTAAAATTGAATACATTTAGTTTTGATTATTTATGTGGTATTTTTAAAATTTTTATTTACATTTCGAGTGAAATATTTCAGTGAAGAGTTATGAGATAACGATAATTGATGACAGAAAATGAATTTGAAGTAGTTTAAAAGAAAAAGTGAGTTTATGTAGTGGTAAATAATGAAAATGCGAAGAGTCTTTAATTTACGTAGACTTTAAAGATATTTTGAATTAAAAATAATTGCAGTAGACATGCAGATATAACAAAACATTTGTTCATAACGTTTTAATTTGGTGGTTAAGGTAGAGGTCTTGAGTTTTAGGTCTCCTTTAAGTTTTTTGGTTTTTTGGGTTTATTAGTATTTATAAAGTTTAGATACACGAAATAATACACACGAAATAAGGGAAAAAAAAACAAAAAACAAAAACAACAAAAATATGGAAAAAAGATAAAAAGAAACAAATATGGAAGTATTAAACTAAAATTTCAACGATCGTGTAAATCACATAACGTTTAGGATTGCATTGATTCAGACATGTAATCAATTCATAAACAGGAAAAAGATTTGTTCATAGCATTTCAGGGTATTAGTAATGGAGAGTTTTGAGTTTTTATGTCTTTCTTACATTGTCAGGAAAATATTGTTGTATAAATGTTTTGAATTTTGTTTTAATTTTAAATTTTTCATCATTTAAGAAGGACGATGGAATGGGTTTGTGATAGAGGGAGCTGTAATTTCTTACATTGAAAAGGGATAAACGGATTAATGATGCTAGTTTGGATATTATGACGTGTGTTGTTCCAGTGGTGTTGGTGTAGTTGTAGAGAAGGGTGTCTTGGGTTAGGGTGGTGGGTTGTTTTAGTGCTGTTGTAAGTAAGGGTTCCAAGGCAGAGATTAGGTGTTGTGCGACAGGGCAGTGATAGAATAGATGGTGAGGATCGTCAGAAGGAGAAGAGCAAAGTTTACAGTGAAAATCATTGGGGTTACGAGGTTTGAAATTATGTTTAGAGAAGAAGCATCCCCAGGTATATCCTTTGTAAGCTGTTCTATAGGATATTTCTTTTTCATGATTTGAGAATAGAGAGGGTCGTGGTTTTGCAAGGGTAAGTCGTAGCCAATTATGGGGAGTATTACTGTTGATTGAGGGGATGGAATTGGGGTCAGGTTTAAGTAGGAGTTGGTAGAGGGATTTAAAGGTGAGTTCATCAAGGGTTTCTTCGGGGATGGAACTCTTTTTAAAGAGAGATAGGGTTTTTGTCCATAAAGGGTTGGGTTTAGGACGGTGGGGTTGGGAATTTGAATAGAGTTCGGGTTTTAAGGGTAAGATTTTTGTTCCGATATTGTAGAGACCGTATTTTATCCAAAAGTATGGTTGGTTTTTGGGTGATTTGAGTAAAAGAATAAGTTTCCATAGGAGTGCTGTTGAAGTTTTAAGTCCAATAGAGGGGAGGCCGATTCCTCCATCAGATTTGGGAAGATAGAGGGTGGACCTTCTAATTGGTTCAAAGGGGGAATAGTTTCATAAGAATTTAAAGAGTGGAGTGGTTAGGGTTTTGGTCTGCTTTGGTGTTGGAAGGATAATTCTGGATAAGAAAAGAATCTTAGGTAAGACGTGTTGATTTATAGAAATGACCTTGGAAAATAAGGTATCTTTAGGGTTAAGGGTGGCGAGAGTAGAGTGGGGGAGTGAATGAATGAGGTCGTCCCAGTTTTTTGACAGATCTTCATTTTGAAAGGAGAAGGTTATTCCAAGGATTTTGGTGAATGAGAGAGTTTTACCTTGGGAAAAAAGGAGTGGAAGGAAGATATCAAATCTGGAGAATTAGAAATAATAAAAGTTTTGGATTGGTTAATTTTGAGGCCAGAGTAAAGGGAAAATTTTTCAATAATTTCACGAACGACTGGGAAGGATTGAGGGGAGGAAATAAAAAGAGATAAATCATCAGCATAATGGGTTACTTTGAGAGATTCCTTGGATTTTTGGTGAAGAGAGTATTTTTTTGTGAGGGGTTCTATGCCAATTAGAAATAAAAGCATGCTAAGTGGACATCCTTGGCGGATGCCACACTTAACAGGAATGAGGTCAGATAGAGAGCCATTAAGGTTTAGTCGGGCTGAAAGGTTGTAAAGGAAAATTTGGATTCATTTTAATAGAATATCTGGGATTCCTAATTTCGAGGCTGTGGAGAGGATGTATTCGTGAGAGATAGAGTCGAATGCTTTATAAAAATCAATTTGGACTATTGCTAATGGTTGATTGAGGTCTTTAGAATAGTTTATTGCTGAGAGAATATTTAGGTGGTTGTTGAAGATCTGTCTGTTTGGGAGGCCACATTGCTGTTCAGGAGAAATGACAGAGTTAAGAATGGGTTTCAGTCTGGAGGAAATTATTGTGGAGAGAATTTTGTAGTCAGTGTTTAATAGAGAGATGGGACGCCAGTCTTTAACAGATTTGGGATTAGGTGTTTTAGGGATTAGTTTAATAAGGGCCAGGGATTGAGAGTAAGTAAGTTGTTTGCGTATAAAGGAGTTATTGAAAGTTTGACATAGTATAGGGATTAATGAGGGAAAGGTGATGTAGAGACATGGGGTGAAGCCATCGAGTCCAGGAGAAGAGTTTTGGTTTAGGGTTTTGATAGCTGTACGAATGTCGTCGTATGTAATTAAGGGGGAAGAGGGGAGGGTTTGAAGAATATCATCAGGGATGGTGGCTGATATTTCATCAAGATATTTAGTTGGATCTGGGTGAGTAGATGTGGGGTTCCACAGGTTTCTAAAAAAAGAATGGGAAAGAAGAGAAGTTATTTGGATTTGTTGGATTTGTAGAAGTAGAGGGGGTGGTATTAGGAGCTGCAGGAAGAAGAGATTTGGATTGGGTTAAGTTTTCAGTGATAGCAGCTAGTGGGGAGGGGCTATCAATGCTAGACAGGAGGGGTATTCGGGCTCTAATTTGTATTCCTTTTTGTCGATTAAGTTGGATTTGTTCCAATTGTTGTAAAATGATAGCAATTTCTTCATGATGTTCTAGTTGTTTAGCTTTATTGAGTTTCGTCTGTAGTGAATTTTGTGTTTTTCGTATGTTATTTTGTTGTGTTTTTGAGTAATAAATGATTCGGCTTTTGATTTTGGATTTAATTTGGTCCCACCATTTCAGGGGCTGTGCAATAGGGTTAATAGGGTTGAGAAGGGTTTCAATGAAGGATTTGATGTATAGTTGGTTAGTTATAGTTGCGAGGATAGAATTGTTTAATTTCCAATGCGATGCTTTAAATTTTGTTTTTGAGGGTGTTTTTAGCGTGATGATTGGGGCTTTATTATGGTCTGAAAAGGATATGTTGTGGTAGGAGGATTGGGTAATTTTTGATATTAATGATGACGGTATGTATATTCAGTCAAGTCTGGATATGGGGAGGGAGCGGGAGAAGGAAAAGGTTTTTGAGTGGGGATACAGGGAGCGGTAGGAGTCAATAAGGTCGAAGTTTGATAGAATTGTTTGAAATAGAATTTTGTCATTGGTATTTGGGGTGAAGTGGCCAGTTCTATCAATCGGGTTCAGTACGAGATTGAAGTCACCTGCTATTATTATAAGATTGTTTTTGTAATCGAAATTATGTAAGAAAGAGGTCAGGGTTTTGATGGCTTCAATTCGTTGTGTTGTTTGTTTGGCTGTTTTTCCAGAGGGAAGGTAGCAGTTTATAAGCACGTAGTTTATATCTGTAAGTGTAAAGGAAAGGGAGTGTATGTGGTTAGGAAGGACTATGTGTGATGTGATCATTTGTGAGTTGAGCTGTATGTGTTGGGTGTTAATGATTGTGAGGGTGCCTTGTCTGTGTATGGCTTGTGCTGTTAGAGAGTGATCTGTGTTAGAGTAACTTAAGAAGTTATTTTTGTGGGAGAAGTGCGATAGTTGCTGATGTTGTATTGTGTGTTTCTTGTATACAGGTGAAATGTATGTTGTGAGAGATGATGAAGCGAGCAAGTTGGTCTGAAGATTTGTTGAAGCCATTTATGTTTAAAGAAGCAATTTTCAGTTGCATCTTTCAGGAGTATAGGGTAAAAGGATACAAGAAAACGTTATAGTAGTGTATATGAAAGCTAGTAAAGTGTATAATTGTGGGATATGTTTAACAAAAGGTAGGGTTAAGGTAAGGATTAAGGCATGAAGAATAGGGGAGTATACGGTAGAAGGGGTAAATAAATTAGAACAATGGAAAGAGAGATATTTACAATCTTTACACAATTTACAATATAATGAACAAAAACAATTACACATTAAAGAAAAAGGTTGGGTTTCAAACATTTTGCTTAGGACAACGCATAGTTTACATAAGAAAAAATATTAGATTATGCATTTATGCATGTAGTTTGCTCTATCATGAATCATGTAAGGAATTAAAATTTAGCAATGTTAACTTTGCAGTGAAAAAAAACGTATACATTAATTAACATTGTCAGGTTTATACCATTTTTACTTGGGTTGTCATCTACGTAACATAAGGTCAAATTGGTATTAGTTGTAAGTACGCTTTTATATATTTGTATATATGCTTATTTTTCAAACAAATCATGGTTTATGCATGTAGATTAAGAAAAAAAGGAACTTACAGTTGAGGAACGGATTGTAATCATATCTTGTTTGTTTTTTTCTTTTGAGTTGGCTCGTTTTTTTCTTGGCTTGAGGTCAACTGATGGAATTGATGTTTGAGGAAATGGGGAATGTTTCCTTTTTTGAGTTTCATCTTCTTTTGAGGTAGTCGGTAATTCCGGGTTGTTTTCTTTTATTTTACAATCCAGAGGTACAGTTTGCACATTGTCTAGGGGTTTGTCGTGTCTTTCTTGGTACTTGTTTGGGGATGTAGAACTGGATTCAGGATGTAGGGGTTTTTCGCTGTGAGGGAATGTGGTTTTTTGCTGGAGGGTAGGGAAATTTTCTATTGTTTTTTCAATATTTTTCTTGGATAGTTTTAGTTTCGTCATCGGGTGGAGGTGTTGCGGTTCAGTGTTCTTGGGGGTGGAGCTGATCGTTTTTGCGTATGTGGGTTTGTGTTGTATGATACGATTGGGTGTTTTGTTTTCTGTTGCTGGTTTGTTGAGTGAGATCTTTTTTGGGCATTCGTCTATTTGATGATTAGTTGATTTACAGTAATTGCATCGGTCTTTTGCATTCTCCCCATCAATATTTACAGCTATATATCGATGCCTAAAGTTAATTGAATCAGGTATTTCTATTTGTTTAAGATTTTCCAGGTAGATGTGGAGGTAAGGATTGCGGATTAGAGGGCATTTTTTGTGTCTCGTCAGGACACTACAGCTTGTTGTTGACCCCAGCTGAAAAAGTTGAAAACTTAAACAGCTGGCACAACCTTCTGTTTGTGGTTTTTACACCTCAAACATCCAGTTGTGGACCTGAACGCTGGGTAGGTAGTACAATGAAAACAATGTTCCACCAGCGCAACTGCAAAAGACACCGCTAAACCGCAAGGGCATACTGGCGGCGGTTCCGATATGCTAACCACAGCGAGTTAGCTAACACGGATACGGGTTAAGACAAGCAAAACCCTGCAGTTCCCATTACAAACATATAGTAAGAAAAAAAAATATTTTTGCCTGTTTTCGGGTAGCTTGCAAGTAATACATCTATTTTACGGACGTCCCAGTTTTTATGAGCATTTTGAACAGCTTCAGCGGAAAATCCCGGCACAATGTAATGCCCCCACAAGTTTGCTCGCTCGGTGCCCGGCATTCCATGCTCCAAAAGTTCCTTGATATCTGGCATCATTTCAGGTGGAAATATTTCGGCAAGCTTGTCCATTTTATAAAAAAAAACAATAAAAAAAACCTAAAAACTGAACTACAATTTAAAGTTGTATAAAATAATTCTATGAAAAGATTTTTTGGTTAAATAAACTACAGCAAGCGCAAACATTATCATAGAGATTTTTATAATCGTACGACCTTATGCAACTTTAATTGGTAGGGTATTCCAACGTGAATATGTGGCTTACATAACTTTTTTTCAAATTTAACCTAATAATTTTTTTCTTCCAACAAGCTTTGTTCTGAAAAGGACACATAAGGAATAGCAAACGACGACCGGTTAACATCAACATAAAGCTGGAAAAAAAACAAAAGTTAAGGTCTTCACTTGTAAACAAAGACCCAACAACCATATTTTGTTTTGATCACAGGAAAGATCTTTTTTTCTTAGTTCTGACCAATTTCTTATTTAAGTAAACGCGATGGCAGTTTTAGTGAAAACTAATTGTATAAAGCGGCTGACAACAGCGAAAAGTTTTCTCATATCTGAATCAGCGCAAGTAAATCGTAATGTCAAAACTGATTTTTATTATGCTAGGCTTCGAAAATTGTACTCAAGTAACTTTATTTATACCATTTAAAATCAAATTTTAATCTTCGCTAGTCTCGTAAAAACAATCAATGATAATATAAACCGATTAAAACTTTATCAGAATGAAGCTACCTTGTCCTTATCAGCTTTTATTTAATTTGTTGAATTAGGTTTTTTGCGACTAGGTTCAGTACCTTGCCACACTATAGCTAGAAAGTTTCGAAAATGATCGCCTCTTCACATTTTTATCTTCTCGGTCCATCAAGCGACAGCTCGATAAGAGGAAGCGCTTTTTCTTTTTACCGTACAAGGTTTTGCCGTGAACTGCTCGCAGTCAACTCTTTAGAGCAGTGCTTCTCAATCTCTTTTGGTGGCGACCCAAATCATAGCCCAAAATAGACAAGAAAACTTTGGCGACCCAATCTTTTTGACAGACTTTATTAGAAGCATAAAAATCGCTATTTTCTTCCTCAAACCGTAATGATTTCTAAAAAAAATTCTTCACTTTGAATCTGTCTGTAATTATTTTGATTTTTGACCTAAAACTTTATTGATCTCTATAAAAAAAGTTCTTCACTTTAAATCTGTCTCGGATTTCTCGAATTTTGTTTCTGAAAAAAAGTGATTTAGCCCTTACACAACCACAGTTCTCAGCTTCGCAATTTTGAGTTGCGATTCAGAGGTTGAGAAGCACTGCCTTAGCGTTTCATCAATTCGGTCATCACAATAAACTAATGACATCATCTGCTCAAGGCAGCAACGGTGTCAAACGCAATAATTTGCAAATGGTGGTTAATTTTTTTTTAACTTTTTTACTTGTGCTGAGATCTTTTCGGCCCAAAACTAAAGTGTTGAAGAAACCGCCCCTTCAATAAAATTATGAACGTTTTTCAAAATCTTTTTCCATTATTTTGCATTTAGTTTTCTACTTATTTTGTTGCTGTAGCAAAAAATATTCAATAACAAATCAGTGATGGCCTTAAAAAACCGGAAGCCCGGTGCAAGAAAATAATAGGGAACCTTTTTAGTATCAAAACTTTTTTGCTCCCAAAAAAAATTACTATCGAAAAAAAATTCATTACCTTAGGGGCACTGTCATGGTGCTACTATGAAAAAATAGAAAATATTTTTTAGAGGGGACACTGTTTGACGTTTTTAGAGGAGCCCGGTGCGGCCGCTTCGTTCGCTCCGCATTAAAGTCATCATTGCTTAATATCAATAGGATTTTTTAGAATATTTGCTCTTAACAAGCAAATATATATTTGCTTGTATTTGTTCTGTTGTAATTTAATTTTTATCTCGTCTTGCCGAAAAAAGACATAGAATTGTAAAATAATTACGGGTTTTGCAAAATGTTTGGCACTCCAGGAATGCGAACTCGATCGATTTTATTCGAGTTGGAATTCGATTTAAAATTGCTTCACAAAACCGAGTGCTGCCTTTTTAAGTTTTCTTGAGTCCAATTTTGAGTTTAAGTCGGCAGCGTGGTAAAGTTATGAAGAGCGCTGTAACTGATGACTAACGTTGTCGACACAATTGCAGTACAAAACCTACTCCCGTCATGTTGTTGTCTCCTTGGGACAACAATATGACACTGGGTTGGGACAACAACACTCTACGGCACTTTCCCCTTTTTGGCGCTCTTAGCAAGCAGTTTTAAATTTCAGTCATTTTTCTATTAAACTAAAAAGTAAAAACAAAAAATCTCAGCTGGGCAGTGATAGCTCGGTATCTGCGGAAGCAGATCGGGGTAATTGCTGGAAAATTGCCAAATGTACGGCGACTCCGACGTTTTCCTGCGAATCGAGAGGATGAATACAAAGATGAAAAAAATTACTAAGTTTAAAATCAAGTTAGGCAAATTAGAAAAATCTTTATACTACTTTCTAATGTATGAAAATAGCAAAATTGACAAAAATTATGCGTTACTGAATAACTTTATCTGCTCGAGAAGCGATATATTTAAAATTGTTAAATTTTCCATGTTTAAGTAGGCATAGTTATCCATTTTTTCTTATTTGTTTCGAGTTTTAGTTCATGAAAAATTAACTTACTTGTTCCGAGTTCAAGATTGTTGCCATGGTTACGCACTGCTTTTACTTATATTTAGCTGAAAAAAAGTTAAGTGCGATGATTACATAGCAATTTTCTGACTAAACTTTTTTAGAAAATACCTAACACAAGAGAATTAATATAAAACTCACAAAGCAATTAATTTTTCTTGGCAACTTTATATCAGGGATTAATTTGAAATCGGCCTGATATATCTCAAAAAAAGTAAAGTTTAAAAAACGCTTATAAAGAATGTTTAGAACTGTACAAATCATGACAACAAATTCTCAATAACCAAAAAGGGTTATTTTGAAATTTAAAAAGTTTGGGTTAGAAACACAAGTTTTCTAAAATTAATTCAAGCTTTAAAACCTCTAAATTATGTCAATAAAAACTGAAAGCCAACGTAAAATATGGTTGTTAACTTTTCTGGTACTTCAGAGAACCAAAAGAAGAGAACAATTGGATGGTTGTGTCAGCTGGTAAGTAGAATGTTCTAGTTACGCTTAAATTCGTTGCTGTTAACATAGTCATTTAAATCATTTCACATCTGTGTGAACAAGTTTAGCGAGACAAAAAATGGAGCAAAACAATTAGAACACTGTATTCATGAAACTAGGACTAATTGAATTGGAACTACAGTATTTATTATTTTATTTTATCTCTATATTTATCTTCCTGACTCGCAGGAAAGCAACGGAGGTGCTAATACATACGGTAGGCAATTACCCCGACCTGCTTCCGGAGATACCAAGATATTGCTGTCTGCTTGTAATTTTATAGAGATATGACTGTAATTTAGAACTGCTTGCCAATACCACCAAGCAGGGGAATGTGCCGTAAAGTGTTTTTCCCAAGGACACAACAGAATTGCGCGAGTGGGTTTTGAACCGAGACCGTGTTGGTCACCAGCCCGGCGCTTTAACCACTTGACTGCACTTAGAAAAAATCATTAATAATCTTGCAAAACGATAAATTAATTGTCCAAATATGTTTCGTAGAACAACTTCACAGGGCACAACTTAAAGAATCGGGTAAAAATATACTGCCAAGTCAACAAGCTGTCGAAGACACGTGTCTGTAGTAATTGAGCAGGTAGAAAAGATTGCAAAACTAAGACAACGCACAGAGGTCCAAAAATTATCGGCTGTTATTTTTTCTTTATTTTTCTCATATGATTCGTTGAGTATGCCTATTCACAACCTTGTTCAATCAGTTACTGATTTACTTGTAGAAATACTGTACTTAAATTGCAGGTCATGTTTTCAAATCATGTTGTTCTACTTTATATCAATGGCATAGATTACATAGTGCCTTTCTATTACATCACGCCTTGCTATCAGTCTCTATACTTGCATATTTTTTCAGTGCGATCAAAAATACTGCAGGTTTACGTTTTGATATTTGAGATAAATCATTTAATTAGACTATAAGGTTTTTAGTTTAATAATCTAATTTTTGTGTTTAGATGCTTTTTTTGGTTTGATTAAGGTCTTTGACGGCCCTGTAGAGATTAATTGGATACCCCAAATTACGCTCGTATAATTTTATATTTTCACACGAAATACAATTGTAGTCATTACATTAGCTATAAACTTTTGTTTCAAACGTAGAATTTAACTTTCCCATACTCTATTTCTATACGTTTTCCAATTTCGCATTTTGTCGTTGCATGATCACGTAATACTAGGTTCACTTTCATACAGCGATGTGACTTTGTCACAGATTGTACTGTACAGAGTTAATCTCCGGTAGATATCAGTTAAACCAAGCATGTCAAACTCGCAGCCTGCGAAGTTGTTTAAAAAATGTCCTCCGAACTCAAAACGTACGGCAGTAATTAGGAATTATTTAGATCAAAAATCTTTGAGTGCTTAAAAACGAACAACTCTTACAAGACCAAATACTGAAACGCAGAAAAAACGATTAAGATTTGAAGTGGAGACTTTTTTTAGAGATCACTACTTTTTTGGGTCGGATATCGAGAGAGCAGAGACAGAATCAGGTTGAAGATCTTTTTTTTGATCCACATTTGTTTGGTGACGCGATTGCGGCTCGAGATAAATTTGTGGGTTGAAATTTTTCCGATGCGGCTCGCATACACTCACGAGTCTGCCATCCCTGAGTTAGACAAGGTTTAACTTCTGTTTTAATAATGTTTGATAAAGTAAGTTGTCTGCATTATTGTAATTGTATTGTTTTGTTTTTACTTCTATTTGAATAAATAAACACTCTAAATGTAAATAAAATCGAGTGTGTGATTAACCTTCTGATCTGAACTTCAACAATTACACTTAAACTTAATGGTTTTCTCACTACAGGCCATAGCGATGTTTATTGATTTGATTGTTGATTAACCATTAGTAATTTTGTTTTTTGTGTACTTCAGTTAGATACGCAGGTAGCTTTGATTTTGAGATGATCATTAATATTTTCTTTAATAAAAGCTTTATCCTCATACCAAAGAATGCAAAGATAGCGAACAAAGCATATTTTGACGCCTGAAAAACAATTAGTTTTTGCTTTCACTTTTCAACATAAATATATAGTTCAAAGTGAAAACCTTGAGATGTTTCGTTCTTGAAAACATTTAAAGATTTTATAGGAGACTTGGAGGCTGAAACTAAATCAGGTTAATGCAAAGAAGCATTTATTTTTCTCCATAAACGGTTTACACCAAGGCAAAAACTTTCCAATCAGTCCAGTCTTAACATATGTTGTTGATTTTCGCTTTAAATAATTGCTATCAATTTTCGCTACAAGCAAACGCTGCTTTGAATTGTTAGGTTGTAGATTTTGTTAAAAGTGATAGCCGTCGTAGTTCCGTAGTTAATCAGACTGAGGTTCTCTACGGGGGTTGTGACGTCTTCGTATTAAAACTCGTCTTGCCGAAACCGAAGTCAAACCAGAGAGAAAGCGCGTTGATGTATTAACCCATTAGTGCATACCATCCGAAAAATCTTCTCAACTTTAAATGCTAATAAATATTTTGTTTTCCAATATTTTTTTTTCAGGTTATAAATTTGTATAAACAGATTGATAATATTTCTAATTTACTTATTAAAACTATAAAAAAATCTTTGTCAGTTATTTTAAAATATTGATGAAAATGGACATGCCATCAAGATCAAGAAAACTGGAACCCAACCGATAAGATTTTTAAATAAAAACTTTAATTTATCATTAGCAAACTTGATTTTCATGCACAATAGTTAGGAAGGTGTAAATAATAATATATTGTTATATTTTAAAATTTGAATAATATTCAAGCTTGTTATACGTCATTTATTTTTATGATCCGAAAAATCGGATCGCATGCAGTGAGGAACATAACTCTTCTGAATAGAACAAGAAGAGCTGCAACATGATTCAAAATGTTGAGTGCCCATTTTTTGAATAAACTTGAGAATATGTTGCCTCTCTTTCTTTGACTATGTGATCCATGTCTTTGTCCTAGTGTTTCAAATAAAATATGGTAATAAAGTCTCCCCCTGGGGGAACATTTTCCAAAATTTTAAAAGTTGAGAGAAAGATGCAAAAAACATCTACAATTTGGATCTTGATCTGTATGGCAGAAATACACCCAGGAAAGAGTTATTGTATCACATAAACACATTTGAATACAATTTTTACTATTTTGATTAATTTTAAAATTTTGGATTAATCTCCCCCCAAAGTGTCGATATTACCGCCAATATTTCTAATTTCTTACAATTTTTCTTCTTTCTAGTAAACCTATTACTATGGGAGAAATTTTGGCCAATTTAGAAGATTTGGCATTGGAAGATGACGAAGCACTTTATTGCACACTTCCAGTACATTTGAGAGGAAATAAGGGGTGCGAGGGGCACGGATATGTTGGAGGGATCAAGAGAGGTACCGGCTTTAGCTAGAGAGTCAGCTAAGTCGTTACCTGGGAGGGAAGAGTGACCTGGTATCCATTGCAGATGGACTACCTTGGATTGAGATAGAGAATTGAGAAGGGATTGAGTATTGGATAGGGATTTGGGAAATACGACCATTTATTCAGCTCCTGCAAGAAAGATTTCTAGAACATTCTCCTGGAGAAGAATATTTATCTGTAGATGAAGCATGATTCCATACTATGGAAAGCATTATGCAAAACAATTTATTCGCGGTAAGCCAATACGTTTCGGTTTTAAAAACTGGGCTTTGTGTACATCATCAGGATACATGATAGCATTTGATATATATGTTGGCAAACAAAGTCAATATGTAAAGCATATAGGATTGGGTGGTACAGTTGTGTTGAACTTTCTCTCAAAAATAGATGAGCAAACTTCAGGATACAAAGTGTTCTTTGACAATTTCTTTACTTCCTTTCATTTGATGTCTATCTTAGCGGAAAATGGAGTTTCTGCATCTGGCACAGTAAGAGCAAATAGATTATACAATTGTCCACTACCAAAGAAAGAAGTAGCTTGCAAAAAAATCAGAGGAACCATAGAGTTTAGGAATAATAAAGATTTTTCAGTGACTCAATGGACTGACAACAATGTAGTTTATTTAGCATCAACATTTGACTGCGATCAAGGTGAAAGTTCTGTAAGTAGATATTCTCAATAAACCAGACAATATATAAATACCCCAATTCCAAAATCAATTCAGACGTACAATCTTCATATGGGAGGAGTAGATAAAATGGATCAATTTATTTCTACTTACAGAACTCACATCAGACAAAGAAAATGGTGGTGGTCGATATTTGTTTATTTTCTGGATGTTTCAGTAGTAAATGCATGGCTACTGAGTAGAAAGTTTGGATACAACATGCCACTTCTTGACTTCAAAAGATATATTGCAAAGTCATTGCTAAAGTCCTATGGGACACTTTCTAGTCAAGGAAAAATACCTCCAACTGTAGTAAAAGATGTTCGTTTTGATGGACTTGGACATTATCCTAGAAGTGTCCAAACAGAAAAGCTGTGTCGGCACTGTCGAGGGAAAGCAAAGTTTATATGCTCTAAATGTGAAGTAGGAGTTCATCCAAAATGTTTCAAGATTATCACACTCAAACATAGCTTTTTCTCTAACACATGTACCGGTATGCGCTTTACTTTCCCAAAGATAAAGTTTCTATTATTTACATTCAATAATTACGTTTGCAAATGGAAAAGGAAAATATTTTATATGGCTATTTCTTTAAAAAACAAAGTACCATTTTTTGAATAAATTTTTTTCAATATTTTCTATAAGGGAAATTATAGGTACCAGTTTGCATACCATCCGAAAAATCGGATGGCCTGTAATTTTTCCATTTACAGTTAGAATTTTATTTTTTTAGTTTAAACAGTTAAATAAAGGTTTAATTATTATACCTTGAAGTTTTATTTGCCAAAAATACGAAAAAATTAACTTTATGCACTAATGGGTTAAGGTACTTTAAAAGTTGCTTTGAGTGGAATTGGGAGTTGATATTTCGTGATATTTACGGTGGTCGATAAATTGATAACTTGAAGAAAGTGGCCTTGAAAAAATATTTTGGTATGCAGAATGTTTTTATGGACGTTTTTAATTGGCAGTAAATAATTAGTGTTTTAATTGGTTAATTGATTTGGTTTGTTGTTATTTACAAAATTTGAATAATTGTCGTGTTCATTTTAATAAGCATATTTTATTTGGATTCTATTTGTACATGAATGCACGTAATTTGTTGCAGATAAACCGCATTAACACCAGAATTACATCGGTTCTAAAGAAAAGAAAGGTGTAAAGTGTATAAATCGCGCGTTGTCAAAAGAAAATCTAACAATTAATCAACCACAACCTATGTCGCTTATGTTCTTTACTTGGGTGTTCAAGGCCATCCAGTTGAAGTAACTAACAACATACATGTATGTGAGAGTATCAGAAAATTTGCTTCAGAGCGCGTCGTGCTTCTAAAGCATCTTGCCGCGTCAAGACGATTCTATTTGAATAAGGTGGTTATAGTTGTATAAGTTTGTTGTATTTGAATAAATTTTGTAATATATTTTGTTGATAATGCCTGCTTCAAAAGAAATTACCAACATGATTAAAGAGATGGAACAAAACCTCAAACAACATTTAAAAACCTCTATTGATGAGGCTATGGAAAAAGTTTACCATAAGCTTGATAGACAAGAAAAAACAATGGATGAAATAATAAAAAGTCAAAAATTTCTTAGTTCTGAATTTGAAAATTTAAAAATCACAGTTGAGGAAATAAAACAGCAGGACTTCTTAAATAAAATAAATCACTTAAATGAGAAAATTATACATTTGGAAAAGCAAATTTCAGAACAAGATACTCTTAGAGATGAACTAGATCAATATAATCGAAGAGAAAATTTGGAATTCCATGGAATACCAGAGCAAATTAATGAAAACACCAACTTCATAATTAAAGAAATGGCTAAAAAAATAAATGTTCAAATAAAAGACTCTGACATCTCTACCTCTCATCGACTGCCAGCTTCCAAAAATAAACATCCACCAATAATAGTTCGCTTTACTAACAGAGACATTAAAAATAAAATTTACTATAAAAGAAGAAATTTAATTGGAGTTAATGACTTTGGAATCACTGGGATGACGAAATTGTTTATCAATGAAAACCTAACACCAAAAAGAAAAAAGCTTTTTTCACTGGCCTATAAAAAAAGAATCGAATTAAACTACCAATATATTTGGTCCAATAATGGTGAAATATACTTGAGAAAAAACAGTACAAGTGATCGCATCAAAATTTCATCACTTGAAGATATACACAATTTGCCATAATCAAGTTGAATTCCATCAAAAAAAAAAAAAAAAAAAAAGAAAAAGATTAAATGGATGAATTAGAAAAAATCTGTGTAATTTGTCAAAAAGTTTGTAAAATTAGTCATAAATGTATTTGCTGTGCTGTTTGTAATAAATGGATTCATTTAAAATGCTCTAAGCTAACTATTAAACAATATGAAAATTATTCTCATTCTAATGATTGCTATTACTGTAAATTATGTGTAGATTCAATTTTGCCTTTTCAATCTTTACAAAATATAGAAGTAATTGATTTAATGTTAACAAAACCAAACAATCAGATACCATTGGACCTTATTTCTGAAAATAATTATAGATGTGCAAAAATAATTGATGATGCTGATAATACCAAATATTATAATGTGGGAGAAATGGAAAAGATATTTGCTGAAAGCACAAAAACTGACCTAAGCATTTTTCATTTTAACTTAAGAAGTCTAAGAAAAAATAAAGAAAAAATTGAAGAATTTTTTTATGAAATAAATTTTCTTCCTGATATTATAGCAATTTCAGAATTGTTGTGATATTGTGCAATCGATGACGTAGTGTTTTCTTAAACGCTCTAATCGTAATCAGCGCCTTCTGCTCGAACAATTATTGGACACGCGCATCTCCAAGCATAATTGTTAACAGTTAAATATGCGCCTTTACTTCGGTTCTTCAGTCAGTTCGAGTTATCAAGCTACTACAGCAAACGAACTAAAAGCATTATATTTTCAATACGGTTGTTGTTTGGCTAAGTACTTTTGTGAATATTTACTATTGTTTTTTTTTAATAAACCTGTGTATTCGTGCAAAGATACAACAGGCAAAAGTGGCGACGAGGATTCAAGGAACTCCACTGCGTCAAGAAAGAAAAAAGAAAATTTGTTGATTTTGCATTACAGCTTGAATTGTCGACAATGAGTGAAATTTCTGAACTGATTTTGTTGTTAAATAAGCAACACCAAGAGCAAATGGCAGTTTTACGCGACGAGCAGAACAAGCAACACCAAGAGCAAATGACAATGCTTCAAGAGCAGATAAAAATTTTACAAAGCAGCTTGAACAAACCGCGAGAAAATGTTCCAACACCGATGGCAAGTTTTCAACCATTCGATTCCGCATCTGAGTTATGGACTGATTATTTGGCAAGGTTCCGAACATTCGTCACTGCTAACTCTATTCCCGACAACAAGCAAGCACAAATTTTTCTTACCAACCAATCTAACTCGGTTTACAAAATGCTTAGCAACTTAGCGGCTCAGCAACAACCTGTCAAAAGCATACATGAGCTAACCATGAATGATATTCAGACGTTTATGGCAGAGCAGTTCGACCCAAAACGATTTGTTGTCAGAGAACGTTTCAAGTTCTGGTCTGACATGAAACGCAAACCTGGCGAAACTATTCCTGAACTGGCAAGCAGAATACGACAAGATGCAGCTACATGTGATTTTCAATCCATTAAAGATCCTTTAGATGAAGCCTTGCGAACTAAATTTATCTGTTCAGTCGACAACGAAGCAGTTTTGAAGACACTCTTCAAGCTCAAGGACGATGAACTGAAGTTTAGCAACGCCATCAGAGTGGCTCAAGAAGTGGAAGAAGCAGCCAAAGTAGCAAAGGAAACCGTACACGGTCAACCTTCTACGTCGGTGCAGAAAGTTTATCACGCAAAGTCCAAAACTTCCAAAACGCAAGAAAAGAAAACCGCCTGCTTCAGGTGTGGAAATTCTGGACATTTTAGCAAAGCTTGTCCTCACATTAAAGCTATTTGCAGCTTCTGCAAGAAAACAGGTCATCTGCAATCTGTATGCATGTCTCGACTAAGAGATAATAAGCTTGTGAAACAACAGATGAAATTGGTGCACAAAGTCCAATGTTCTGTTTCACCCATCTATCAAACTATTAGACTTAATGACCGCAGAATTAAGTTTGAAATTGATAGCGGAGCCAGTGACACATTTTGCTGTGAAGCGACGTGGCAAACGCTGGGTAAACCCACTCTACAACCTGTAACAGTTCGATATCAAGTTGCTGAAGGTAGCCCGCTACCCGTCGTGGGACAATTCCAATCAACTGCAAGTATTGATGGAAAATCACCTGACGTGACCTTTCCTGTAATTGTCACTAAGGTGCCCAATCTAAATTTACTAGGTCGTCTGGCGATGATGAAGTTGAAACTCACCAACTTAACTGATCACTTAGCTGACACAAGTTTTGATGGGGAGGAGATGGAAGATGATGTCGATAGCGTTTGTTTAGTTCGAACAATCAGTCGTCAAATCAATCCTGACAATCCATTGCTTGTGGTCAGAGAGACTGCCAAGGATCCAATTCTTTCCTGTGGCCAATTTCAAAATAAGCCGGATAAACCTTCAATCCATCCGTGGATGATGCCAGAAAAACCATGGTCAAGACTCCACTTGGACCATGCGATCAACTTTCTGGGAAGAAACTGGTTAGTCCTTGTAGACGCTTATTCAAAATATCCTTGCATTCATCCAACAACCTAAGCACTACTGCTATTCTTGAACAAGAATTTGCTCATTTCGGATATCCCCACACGTTGGTGACCGATAATGCCACAACATTCATGTCTCAAGAGTTCCAAGCTTGGTGCAAACAACGAGGCATTGTACATCTCACCGGAGCACCTTATCATCCAGCAACAAACGGTGCTGCCGAGCGTTTGATACAATCGTTCAAACAGGCATTGAGAAAATCCTCGTTACCTCCAAAGGAAGCTTTGCAAGAATTTCTAATGTAATATAGAAGAATTCCTTTTGCATCGGGACTGTCACCAAGCGAATTGTTGAATGGAAGAAGAATTCGCACCAAAATTGACACTTTGGTTCCATCCATGCCGCATCTCCTGCAGGGAAGACAGTCAAGACAAGCGAGCAAGCATTCAAATGCTGAAGACTCGGAAGTGGTTTTGAAAGTTGAACATCATTACTCACTAGGAGACCCTTGTTACGCACTGTACTTCGGCCCTAGAAGAGATCGTGACCCACGATGGGTGCCTGCGATAGTTACGAAAGTCCATGGTACACGAAGCGTCAATGTACGAGTCATTCCTCGAGGACCAACTTGGAGAAGACATCTTGATCAACTTCGACCTCGATACGGTTCGGATCAAGATGATGATCCCTGTGAAATCCCAACGAGCGTTTTGTCTACAGAAACACTTCCAGCCGGGACTGACCACGCATATAGTTCTTCTTCGATGAACCAACGCAACAATCCGAGACTACCAACCGGAGACGAGTACGGGCGACACAATCTACGACGATCAGCGAGAACAAAGAGACCTCCAAAAAAATATTGTTGCTAATGTATATATATTTTTTTGTCGTAGTTTATTTGGGGAGGTGTTGTGATATTGTGCAATCGATGACGTAGTGTTTTCTTAAACGCTCTAATCGTAATCAGCGCCTTCTGCTCGAACAATTATTGGACACGCGCATCTCCAAGCATAATTGTTAACAGTTAAATATGCGCCTTTACTTCGGTTCTTCAGTCAGTTCGAGTTATCAAGCTACTACAGCAAACGAACTAAAAGCATTATATTTTCAATACGGTTGTTGTTTGGCTAAGTACTTTTGTGAATATTTACTATTGTTTTTTTTTAATAAACCTGTGTATTCGTGCAAAGATACAACAAGAATCAAATATTAAAAATACATGTATTGATAATGTTTCTCTTAATGATTATGATATTATACATAACAACTCCTCCACAAATGCTGGTGGTGTGGCTATGTATCTAAAAAAGGACGTCAATGTTTGTGTAAAAGAAAACATCAATTTTAATATAACTGGTAGTGAAAATTTATGGGTGGAAGTTGAAAAAAAAACTGGAAAAAAAATTATTATTGGGGTAATATATAGACACCCAAATTACAATTTTCAAGAATTCCAAAAATGTCTTACCACTACATTATTAAATTTTGAAAATGCAAAATGTGAATATATTATTTGTGGTGATATTAATATAAATTTACTATCAAGCAGTTCTAATAAAAGAGTTGCTACTTATATAGAAACATTACTGTCTAATGGATGTAATTCTTTAATTAATAACCCAACTAGATTTTCTTTTAATAGTAAACCCTCATTATTGGATCATATTTATACAAACAACATTTCAAATGGTAAGGAGTGTGGTATTTGTTTGTATGATATATCTGATCATTTGCCTGTGTTTGTTTTGATAAAAAATTGTAAAAGTATTATTTCAAATGACATTGCTGCATATACTAGATGCATGAGAAATTTTAACCCGGAGCTATTTCTGGATGATCTAAACAGCAAACTTCACCAAATTGAAGAAAATATATTAATAGACAATGATATTGAAAATAACTTCCAAAATTTCATTTCTTTTTTTTTAAAATTACTGAATCAACATGCACCAGTAAAGCAACTATCTAGAAGAGAAAAAAAACTCTCAAAGAAACCTTGGATTACAAAAGGCATATATACTTCCATTAAAACAAAAAATAGATTATTTAGGGCATGTTACAAACATGGAGATATTAGTAAAGTTTCATTGTACAAATCTTTTTGTAATAAGCTGACACATTTAAAACAAATTTCAAAACAACAATATTATAATAATCTATTTAATGAATGCAATAATGATAAATTAGAAACATGGAAAATAATTAATACTTTAATATCCAAAACAAATAAATCATCTCGTAATGGTATTCCTGAAAAAATTTTGATTGATGGAAAACTTTATAAAACAAATACTGCAGAATTTGTTGATGAAATAAATGACCATTTTACAAACATAGGTAAAAGAATGGCTGCTAAAATACCACATGTGGATACTTCATACACCCACACAATCAACACAACTTTATTAACAAGTTTTGTAATGACTGACATCGAAGAAACAGAAGTGATGGATAGCATAAGCTGTCTAAAAACTAGAGCTGCTCCTGGATTACATGGCATTAGTACTAAGTTTCTCAAAATATCAAAATCACTGATTACCCCTATACTTGTAAAATTATTTAATAAATGTATTGAGAAAGAAATTTTTCCAGATACACTTAAGCAAACGCAAATAATACCAATCCCAAAAATTAACTCTCCTACTTCCTTTTCAGATTTCAGGCCTATTTCACTACTGCCTACTCTTTCCAAAATATTTGAAAAAATTATATATAAACGAATGATGAACTATTTAACAAAATACAATATCTTAAGTCCATGCCAATTTGGTTTTTTAACTAATCATTCAACTGAACTTGCTGTTACCTCTATATATGAACAACTACTTAAAAACCTAAATGATAATAAGCATACATGTTCAATTTTTTTAGACTTAAGTAAAGCATTTGATACAGTTGATCACAATATATTGATTGGGAAACTCTATAGATATGGATTTCGTGGAAAAATGGGTAAAATGTTACAATCATATTTAACAAACAGAATGCAATGCACAAAAATTGGAACAGTAATTTCAGGATTTAAAACTATTCAATGTGGAGTTCCACAGGGGTCTTGTTTAGGTCCATTGATGTTCTTAATATATATTAATGATTTGCCGAATGTAACAAAATGCCACACAACATTATTTGCTGATGATACAAATCTTCACCTTTCAAATGAAAACATAACTACCCTGCAAACTGAAATAAATAAGGAATTAAAAAAAATTAACAACTGGATGAAATGTAATAAATTATCCGTAAATTACTCCAAAACTTCGTACATGCTAATATCCAATAAATGCATAAAACCTCAATCTTTCAAAATTAGTCTCAATAATGTTGATATTAAACGTGTTGAATATGTGAAATACCTTGGAGTTTTACTTGACAATAAACTAAATTGGAAGGCTCATGTATCTAGTTTATGCAGCAAGCTGTCAAGAGTATGTGGTATTTTTTATAAATTGCGGCACTACGTTCCACTAAATACATTAAGAATTGTATATTTTTCATTAGTACAATCACATCTTCAATATTCTTTAATTAACTGGGGGAGAGCTAATAACGTTACTCTTCATCCTTTAGAAATAATGCAAAACAAAATTATAAGAGCTAGTTTATTTTGTCACAAAAGAACATTAATTGGAAATTTATATGTCAACTTTCATGTTTTAAAACTATCAGACTTAATTAAATTAGAATATGTTAAATTTATGTACCGGTTTGAAAATAACCTTTTGCCTGTTTCTTTTAAAAAATATTTCACTAATCTTGATTGTATACATGCATATGATACTCGTAGCAAGCAAAAAAGTAAATACTTTCTTCCAAGATATCAAACAAATTATGGGAAAAAGTCACTTCAATATTTTGGCATTAAATTATGGTCAGAAATTCCTCAGGAAATTAAATGTTTATCTTACATATCTTTTAAAAAAATATATAAAAACTATCTATTTGATTTGTATGAATTACCTAATGCATGACTGTTTATTTATTTATTTTTCTCTTTTCTCTTTAATTTTTATAGTATACATTTATTTATTAATTTTTTTTTTTTTCTCAACTACAATCTTAGTGTCAGATGCAGGTATTCTTTTTTATTTGTTTTGTTTCATGTTTTTTTTTTTATTTATTTCTTGTTTATTGACAAACTGAACAACATTTCAACTTATGCACTGGGTTGTGGCTGACCCGATGACTGTTTTTTTAGTCTTTCGCTGCAACCCTATTGTAGAATTGTTGGAAATTATTGATTATTATTATATTTTTGAAATGTAGTGTTGTATGGATATATTTCCGCTTTGTCTACAATGAATAAACAAAGATTGATTGATTGGTTTTAGGTTACAAGTTTGAATATTTCTGGACAACTTAAAACAAGAGTAGGATTCTCCATACTAGCCTTGGGTGGCAGCGCTCTTGACGGTGATATTAAGGATCCCTGTTCATTGTCTCTGGATGCCAGGAGTTTGCTTATTCTCCCAGGTATCCATCCGACAGTATTTTTTACTTTATTTAACAGTACAAGAAGTTGCAAAGAGAATTGTATTTAATTAGTGAGGTGATTTTTTGTCTTCACTTGTCACTTTATTAGTCGCCTTTTTTTTCATTTTTTGTTCAGCGTTGGCGACGTCATTGGTTTTGCCTTGCATGTTTCTTTCTCATTATTTCAGTTAGTAATCATCATGGTGTCTGTTGTATTTTGTTTGCCTTAAATTCAGTCTTTTGAAGCCTTAATAAAAGGTAATAAAATGTGAGATATATTACAATTTAAAAGACTGAAATGGCTAATACTGAATGGAAGTACTTACAGCCAGAAAAGCTTATTATTGATCCCAATTTACATTTTGCTGAAGATGAGTGGAAGTTTTGGTTTAAAACTTTTACTAACTTTGTCGAAGCTTTGCCTAGAGGAAAAAATACTGTAGATAAATTAAAGATACTGACGGCTCATTTATCAGCTCCTATTTATAAACTTATAAGTGAAGAAACTACGTTAGTGATAACTGCATTACAAAATTTATTTGTAAAGCCAAAGAACGAAATCTACGCGCGGCACATGCTTGCAACAGCCAAACAAGACACTGGCGAATTAGTTGATGAGTTTATTTTGCGCATAAACAAACTTAGTCAAAATTGTGACTTTACCTCTGTAAGTGCTCAAGAGTATAAGGATGACATGAAAAGAGATTCTTTTATAAGCGGACTTTCCTCAAACTTTATTAGACAGCAGCTACTTGAAAACAGGACTTTAATATTTACAGAAGCCCATGAAAAAGCTCGTTCAATTGAACTGGCAAAGTCAAATTGCGAAACATATACCTGCCAACATACATCATCCCGACAGATGTGCCTCTCCAAAAAGACGAAATCAAATTGAAGGAAAATGTTACCATAATAGCTTCAAAGAAACAATTTCAAAACTTTACATGTTATTTTTGCGGAGAGTCTAAATGGCAAACCCGCAGTCGCTGTCCTGCTAAAAACGAAATTTGTGATTTTTGCGAAAAGGTAGGCCATTATGCGAAATGCTGTTTAAAACGCAAAAATTCTTTGAACTGCGTAGATCAACCTTGTTAAGCTCCGACTATGGCTTTGCGATCCACATTTTCAGAACATGTCTTAGTTGAAGTTACTGTAAATAAAATATCTGGCCAAGTTTTAGTAGACACTGGCAGTACCAACAGCTATCTAACTAAAGAATTTGTGAAGAGAAATAAACTTCCTTTTAAAACTACGACCAATGTATCTCTAAAAACTGAAATTTGCGGCGTTTCTTATTTAGATCTAACTTTTCTTGAGCAACATTATAAAAATTTTAAATTTTTTGTCATGTCAAATCTAATTGCCTATTCAATTATAGGAGATGACTTATTACATCAGCATAAGAGTGTAACTTTTGAATTTCGCGGAAAGAAAAAAGAATTTTACATTTCAACAATTATGCCGACTGCCCGTGTACCATATCCAGATTTATTTCGCAATATTACTTGAAACTATAAACCCGTTGCGATAAAGACTAGAAAATTCTCAATATCTGACCAAGCGCTCATAAAAGCGGAAACAGATAGACTGCTGAACGAAAATCGAATTGAAAAAAGTAATTCACCTTGGCGAGCGCAACCATTTGTTGTAGATAATGGTAAAGGAAAGCGAAGAATGTGTATTGACTACAGTCGTACAATTAATTTGTTTACCGAATTAGATGCCTACTTTCTACCAAGTATCGAATCCATTGCTAACGAAGTTGCCAAATGGAAACATATTAGCACATTAAATCTAAAATCGGCTTATCACTAAATTAAAATTCATCCTAAAGATCATCCTTACACTGCATTCCAATTCGGACTAGAGCTATACCATTGGAAAGTTATGCCATTTTGGTTTAACAAATGGTGTGCCCGCCTTCCAGCGTGTGATAAATGAATTTATCGACCGTTACAAACTAAAAAGAGTCAATGTATATTTAGATAATATTACAGTTGGCGGCATGGATCAAGCCTCTCACGACGAAAATTTATGTGCATTATAAAGGAAGCTGCAAAAAAAGAAAATTTTACTTTTAACAAAGACAAGTGCCAATACAATCGCTCTCAGATCCAACTTTTAGGCCATTTAGTGGGAAACAGCGAGATCAAGCCCGATCCAGAGCGCATTGCACCGCTGAAAGATTTAGAAGTGCCAAAATCAAAAAAAACTCCAAAGGATTCTTGGTTTATTCAGTTATTATTCAAAGTGGGTTCCTAATTTTTCAGAAATTATAAGGCCCTTTGTTCAAAACGAAGCCTTCCCACTATCAAACCATGCCACTTCTGCCTTTCATCTAATGAAAAATAAGCTTGCCGACGCCACTTTACAGCCGGTAGATGAAGCTGTTCCGTTTACCATTGAAACCGACGCGTCCGATTTTACCATTGCTGCAACCTTAAATCAAAATGAAAAACCGGTAGCCTTTCACGCTAGGACCCTTTCGACATCGGAACAACGACATTCAGCCGTGGAGAAAGAAGCGTACGCTGTTGTCGAAGCGCTTCGAAAATGGAAGCTTTTGCTTTTAGGAAAACATTTTACAATGATCACAGATCAGCGTAGCGTATTGTTTATGCTTGATATGAGGCATACACATAGCCGTACCAGCCCAAAATTTTTTAGGGGGGGCAATGAAGTTTTGCCCAAATCATGATTTTCTAATACTTTATGGATAGGACAAAAAAATTGTCTGAGATTCTCGGACGGAGAAGAAATTTCGTCCTGAAATCATGGTGATCTCTAAAAAAAAAAGGTCTTCACTTGGACTCAGTCGCATATTTTTCAATTTTCTTCCCAAAATCAAGGTGTTCTCTAAAAAAAAGGTCTTCACCTAAATTTGGTAACTAATTTTCGCACTTGATCAATGTCAATGCCCTGAAACCCCTGACTTGCCCAAATTTTTCATACCGCTGCCCGAAAAATTATGCTCTTGCCCAAATATTTTCTTGTCACTGCCCGAAAAATTTTAATTTTGCCCAAATTTTAAAAACTTGGGAAAAATTGCTCCCCCTGCCCCCCCGGCAGGTACGGCTATGGGCACACATCAAAAATTAAAAACAATAAAATATTACGATGGCGATTAAAGCTTGCCGCTTTTGATTTTACGATAATCTATCGACCAGGTAAACTTAATTTTGCCCCAGATACACTTTCTCGCACTATTTCCGCATCCGTATCATTACCATCCTTGAAGTCGTTAACCAATTTACATGAATCATTGTGTCACCCTGAAATTACTCGATTGGCACACTCTATCAAAGTTAAAAACTTGCCGTTTTCGTTAAGCGATGTCAAAAATGTTATACAAGCTTACAAAGATTGCAGCGAAGTAAAAGCTTCTTTCCTGAAACCAGAAAACAAAATGAACTTAATAAAAGCAACCCAGCCTTTTGAACAAATTAGTATCGACTTTGAAGGACCACTTTCATCCTTTTCAAAAAATAAGTATCTGCTTGTCGTTCTTGACGAATTTTCACGTTTTCCTTTTGCGTATGCGTGCCCCGATATAAAATCAGCGACCGTTATCGAAAAACTTACTCATTTGTTTAGCATCTTTGGCTTTCCTTGTTATGTGCATAGCGATCAAGAGTCTAGTTGTATGTCGTTTGAACTGAAATCGTGGCTTTATAATTTTGGGCTGCCGACAAGTAGAACAAATAGATACAATCCCGCAGGAAACGGACAAGTTGAGCGTTGTAACCGCACTATTTGGCAAACTGTGTTATTAGCTTTGCGTTCAAAAAAAACTTCCTCTGACTCACTGGGAATACGTTCTAACTGATGTACTTCATTCTATGCGATCTCTGCTTTGTACCGCTACCAATTGCACACCACATGAACGTATGTTTTCGCACTCTCAAAAGGTATTTAACGGTGTATCATTGCCTTCCTGGGTGAAACCTGGGTCAGTTTATGTAAAATGTCATCTTCGCAACAAGAATGACCCGCTAGTTGTAGAAGCTGAGCTTATTGAGGCTAACCCGCATTACGCCCATGTAAAATTAAATGATGGAAGAGAAATTAATGTTTCTCTACGAGATCTAGCTCGAAACCCTGTTGCTGATGCTGCGAATGATACAAATCTTTCATCGCATCCTGACAATACCGAAAACACAAATTTACCGCAAAGTGATAATGAGTCTAATTCGTTTTCGCAACTTGACATAATTAGCAACGGTCGAGCGGCGCCGTACTATACTGAAAGGTGATGCACCTCGCAAAACTCCTAATTTACGTCGTTCTTCACGTATTCGCCGACCTATGGACAGATATGTTAATAACATTTATTCTTAACGGGGGAGATTGTAGTGATTTTCTGTCTTCACGTGTCACTTTATTAGTTGCCTTTTTTTCATTTTTTCTTCAGCGTTCGTGACGTCATTGGTTTTGCCTCGCATGTTTCTTTCTCGTTATTGCAATTAGTTAGTAATCATCATGGTGTCTTTTGTATTTTATTTGCCTTAAATTTAGTCTATTAAATCCTTAATAAAAATGGTTTACTTAAAATTTTACAATTTTACTCATTATAATTTTCTCAAAAGCTTTTTAAAAACTCTGATATTTTTGAAAATTTCATTTATTCTCGATCAAATAATCGAACCCGATTAATGTGCGATTAAAATATAATTTTCAATGATTCAAACAAATTAAAACCAAGCATAAGTATTCTACTTGCAACAAATGTAACCATGCATCTTGTAAACCAGTCATGACACACTCGCGAGTGCATGAGGACCGCATAGGCGACATTTTAGCCTGAAAACTTGCCGCACGCCGCAATCCAGTTATTAAGCAAAGCGAAGGCCCAAAAAAGGTCTTAAATAGTTTGACTGGTCACGGATAATGATGGCCTTACAAAAGATGGGCCCGGTACAAAAAAATAGGGAGGGTCATTTTTTAGTGCCACGTTTTTTTGTCCCAAAATATAGTGATCTTTGTAAAAAAAAGGTTATCAATTTCAATGTCCAAAATCTTCATTTTCGTTCCAGTACATTATCCCTAACTTCATCTTAAAGTTAAGTTGCAGACAGGGGGAGCCATTGTCATAATGCTACTATGAAAAAATAGAGCAATATTCTGCTTGCGTCATAGCAGCCACTCCGTTTGCTCCGTACTAAAGCCGTCACTGATCACGCCATTCTTTGAAATTTTCCGTTGAAATTAAACTGAAGACCAAAAAAAGTCTTTAACTTATATTGTTTGACTGATTTCGGAAAAAAATATTAGTTCTATTTATATATTTATATATACAGTTTAAAAAAATAGTTTTATTCAATTAAAATTAGCTTTTAAACTGAAACTAAAAAATTTCTTTAAAAGCTTTGCGGGCCGCGAGTTTGACATGCCTGTCGTATTCCTTACATCTAAAAATGCACTTTTGGAAATCAATTTGATAGAGTACATCAGAAAAATTTTTTTTAATTTAGAAGCCGCATAAACTTTAAGTTTTTTACTTCAAAGCAGTGAAGAGCAATCAAGTAGTTAATGGAATGATTCAAAAATTAGTCACAGGCAGCCTTTGACAACCATCTCACAATAACACTTTTAGAACTGTTGTAGTAGGCTATATATTAAACGTATTAGCCTACGTTTTATTCAAGCATATTTCTTATAATCTTATTTTTATTAAAGATTTTATTTTTCTTATAGAAAAAAATAAGGCCAGAAATAAATTTTGAAGTATATTTTTTCTTATAGGATATCCATAATATTTTCAATTTAAGACTGATAAAATATATTCAATTATTTCTCATTTATACAAAGTTTAAGATATGTAGGCAAAATTTGCTGCGGGTAGCTTAGTTTAGATTCTCTTGCATGGTTGTCTAACGTACTTTAATTGTAATTGAATTCTATGTCTGTATCTTTTAGTTTTTCGTTCATGATTGCATCTATGCGTTCTGATTGGCTGACAGTGAAGTAATCTTTCCATCCACCGACATTTCCTGCATCAAACAAGAAGTATTTATTTTTTGTTTCGCTAAATTTGTTGAGAATGAGTTTTTACAAACAAAAGCTAAAAATAAAAAGTTTTAATTTTTTTCTCTAAAGAAAGTTGAAGTAATCTTTCTCAGTTTAATCTTAACGAAAACTGTTGTGTGACTTGATTATAATTGAAAATTGCTTTTCTGACCTTGATCGTTCCCGCAAAGACTTTCTAGTTTAATTATTTCTTTGCTGATATAGATTTAACAAATCAAACTTCAAAGTTACTTAGACTATTTTAAGTGATGCTTTAATTCAAAAAACTTTTATTTGAGATATTAGAATTAAGTGATACACAAACCTTTACGCATATTCATTTGTCGAAATTTCTTCAGTAATTCGTTTTGAGTTTGATCATTTTTTTGCTTCATTTTATTAAACGAAGTTTCTTCAGCAATTTCCTTAACTTTTTCATCAGTTATTGGCACTTCCAAAAACTCAGCCATCAACTTGATTTCTTTTTCGGGATTCTTTAAAATATGTCAAAGATGTAGTAAAAATATTTTCATATTAATTTTCTATTGTTTTCAATATTAGTTAAAAGATTTACATAGCATTTCTGAACCTAAAACTTGCAAAATTTTCGAGTTCTTGTGAAACAAATATTGCTCATTAGCTGAATGAAATCTAAAATTCTGATGTTTGGATAGAGAACTCTCAAGTCAACTGCATTCAACGCTTAAGTGAATATCAATATTTGGTTATTTATTTTCAAACTTTTGACTCGGTCAGAATAAGCACAGTGATCAAACTAAACGTAAAGCATGCTTTTTATGCAAACATTAATTATACGCATACTGTTGATGAAAAACAAACAACCATTCTATATTGGTCAAGCGTATTTGTATTTTTTTTTCGTCTTTTATATTTTTGTTTAAAATCATAAAAACAGACACCATGTTTTGCGTTTTTATTCTGTATCCTATCCTTTTAACGTGCTTTAAAATCTTCTAAAAACTTAGAAACCTTTTGCAGACCCAGTTGCTAGACCTAGTAACCAGTCTTCAATATAAATACACAATATTAAACAATAAATAACATTTTTTTTAAATGTTGGAAACAACTAATTCAACAAACTTCGACAAAAAATAACTATTAAAGTTTAAAAGAATTGTCATAAATTTGAAGTAACTTCCACAACGTAACACTTTACGCAAAGTTAATCTTTAAAGAACATCACATTTGCTGTAACAAGTATGACCTTCATTTTAATACTTAAATAAATTCAATAAATTTTTATCATTATTACCGCTTAATAATATCGATATTATAATCTAAAGATGTAAATGTTTTAACAATGTTGGAAAAATCAGTTTTTCTAAAGTGCTCGATAACAAAGTTAGCGCTTAAATTAAAATTTTAATTCAAGCTCTAACTTTGTTATCGAGCACTTTAGAAGAACTGATTTTTCCAACATTGTTATTATGCTCCCTTCTGGTCGAGCACTTTTATCAGCAGCCTTCATCATGATGTAAATGTTTTAAATATTTGCTATTGGCAGCAAACTTCATGTCTTTAACTTGCCTTTTTGAGATCTTCGAAATAAACAAAGCGAACAGTTTTGTTGTCGCGATATTTGTACCAAGATAATATATTCTCAGGGTACCATTCACCTGGTTTGTTGTTCACTTCAAATTCTCCTACAAAACCAATGCTTAAATTAAAAAGTGAGCAAGAATTATTTTAATTAATTAAATAAACTTGTTTTTGATTCACAAGGCTATTGCCTCTATTAACACATTGACTGCCAAGCCCATTTTCAGAAAATGGTTCCCAGAGGCCATGGTGCAAAAATTTTTTTTCTGATGTATTTTAACTAAAAATTACTTATATATATCGAAATTTCCTATGTTAGTGCATTTTAGGTATGAAATTTAACTTTTTCCGTGTCAGTCACTAATGTCTGACGCGGCCCCAGATTGAAACGTTTTTGCGCCAGGCCACGTCAGTCATTTTTGGTAGACAGTAATTGCTACACATTTTGCTGTTCTTGAAACCCCCAACTATCAATTTACCGAAAACGTAAAGGATTGCGGTGATTGTTGCTCTTTTACTGTATTTCAGATAGGCTAAATATAGAAATTTTCAAATATGACTAAACGAAAGTTAACTGCTGATGATATAGATATGCTTATGCAAGAATCTGATTTTGACTCTAGTGAATCAGACCATGATGATTCTTGTGATGATGCGAATTGGGATCCGGACCCTCTTTCTAGTGATGGCAGTGATTTTGACTCTGATGAATCAGAAACTGAAGCCGCTGCCATGGACATGGATGACAGCGTCACTGCAGCATCTGACACTAATGGCAGTAGCCTAGATCAATCAGCATCCGAAGATGATGATGACAGTAACGACAGCACAATATTGATCAGTGGCAACTGGACCGATTTTGTTGGAAGGCAGCAGCTCTTTACTTTTAGTGACCAATCTGGTTTGTTGAAAACCCTTGCGCCTAATTGCTCCCCACTGGATGTGTTTTCACTTCTAGTGGATGAAAATGTCATTCATCGTATTGTTGCAGAAACAAACCGGTACGCTGCACAAACAATAGCAAATAGGTCTTTCACCAAATTTGCCCGGTTGAATAAGTGGGTAGATACAGATGAAGTCGAAATAAAAAAGTTTCTCGGCTTAATTTTTTGGATGGGGCTTGTTAGACTAAACTCTCTTGAAAAATACTGGTCAACGAATCCCCTCTTTCAGCAAACTGTTCCTCGCGCAACCATGTCTCGCAATCGCTTCCAGTTACTTTTGAGTATGCTACATTTCAGCGACAATGAAACTTCGGAAAGTGGTGATCGTTTAGCCAAAATACAACCATTGATAGATATGCTGCAAAAAAACTTTCAAAGTTTGTTTCGTCCAGAAGAAGATGTTGTTATAGATGAGACTTTAGTGCCATGGCGAGGACGCTTGACCTTCAGGCAATACATCCCAAACAAAATGCATCGCTATGGAGTCAAACTTTTCAAACTTTGCTCAATGGTTGGGTATACATGGGCTCTGAAGGTCTATTCTGGCAAATCCCGAACTGGAGAGCGTGAAATTGGTCTGGCTAAAAATGTTTGCATCGAGCTGATGAAAGACCTGATAGGTCAAGGTCGTACATTATATGTAGACAATTTTTATACTAGCTATGAGCTAGCAAACTACTGCCTGCAAAAACAGACCCATCTTGTTGGAACCCTTCGTGCAAACAAGAAACACATTCCGAAAGAAGTTCTGCAAGCAAAGCTAAAACGAGGTGAAATGGTTGCTAAAGAAGACCAACAAGGAGTGGTTATTTTGAAGTGGAGAGACACTCGTGACGTCCGTGTTTTGTCAACGAAGCATGCACCGGTTATGAAGCCAATCACACAACGCGCTCCACGTGCTGCTTCATCAGACGCAGTTGGACAAAGAAGACGACGCCAAAGAGCTACCGAAAAACCACTTGCTATCTTGGAATACAACAAAGGCAAAGGTGGAATCGATCTTTCGGACCAAATGGCGTCATACGCTACTACCCTTAGGAAGGGGGTCAAATGGTACCGAAAGCTAGCAACCGAAATATTGCTGGGGATGTCGGTTGTAAATGCTTGGGTGGTCTATAAAGAAGTGACCAAAACAAAAATAAAAATTTCTAAGTTCAAGAAACTGCTCGTGGAGCAACTGTTATCAGATGCCGGTGTTGTCACACCTTCAATTTCAGGTTCTTCTGCGCCACATCACCATCTGGTTGAGCGTACAGGAGCCCTTGGAAAAAAAATTAGACGAGCATGTGCCTCCTGTTACGCAAAGGCGAAGCAAGAAGGTGGCCGTGATGGGGCAAGAAAGAACTCTTCAAAATCATACACATATTGTGATTTGTGCCCTGGACAACCACAGATGTGCCGAAAATGCTTCAATGAACTTCACAAATGAACAGACGTGATATTCACATTTACGTTGTTGTCGCTTTTCGTTGTATTTCTTTCAAATAAACAAAATTTGCTAAAATTTGTGTGTCGGTTTATAACTTTTTTATTTTTTGCACTTTGCTAAAACCAAAGCTACCAAAATATTCCTCAGAGGCTACGCTATCAAACCTCCATTCGATTTGCACGTACTGTCACCCATAAGTGAGAGACGTGGCCTAGACGGAAAACTCGAGTGTCACCCACATATGACTGACGGTGATCGTAATGAAACATTACGTGTCACCCATATATGACTGACATGGCAGTCAAAGTGTTAACTAATAAAATTTCAATAATATACAGACAAAAGCTTTGTTATAAGGCTCAAAACTTTTGTCTGCATACTAAACATTTTAATCTTTAAAAGTGAAAATAACTGAAAATTTATCTTGGGGTGCTGCAGATTTATCTTCTTTAAGCGGTGCCGAAAGATCGAGAAGTATTGCTTCAAACAAAGTTGGTAGATCAAAACAGCAACAGCAACAGCAACAGCAACAGCAACAGCAACAGCAACAGCAACAGCAACAGCAACAGCAACAGCAACAGCAACAGCACAGCACAGCACAGCACAGCACAGCACAGCACAGCAACAGCAACAACAACAGCAACAACAACAGCAACAATAACAACAACAACAACAGCAGCAGTTTTATGTTTGGACAACTATGTTGTTTACAATTGCACTAAACGATAAAAATACAAAGTTATATTCCCGCAAAAAATTATTTGCTTGGACCAAATGATCGAAAGGGTCGCAAAGCCTGCAATTTCTATGTGGATGAGGATTTAACTGAGTATTTGAGCCTCAATGATTTGATACACAAAATTACATAAACTAAATTTGACACTGACTAGTTTGTTATACCTTTAACCACATGCTCAAAGTATGTATTCCATCCAGAATTAAGCATGCTTTTCCAAGGTTCCACTTGACCCATGGGGACTTTGGAAAAAAAGTTAAACATCGAAACCATTTGATCTTTGGGATTTCGTAAAATGTAAATCACCTGCAATTATCTCGTAATAAAATTCTTATAATTTTAAATCAAAATTCATAACGAAAAGATATTTGTGTGTTTGTATTAAGCTCGAGTCAATGTTCACAAATCGATGTCTTTTGTCTAAGGCTAAGCCAAAATTCTCTCTCCGATTTTGATTATTTTTTGGTTATCACCAGTGTACTCCAACAGTGCTTAAAATTGTGAAGGAGTAGAACGATATATTCATATTTTAAAAAATATAGTGCATTTTTAGATATATATATATCTTTAATGCTTACATACAGTAGTGCTAATATACAATCTTTTGTCAGCAACTGTGCTGGAAGTAACATTTAGGAAACGAAAAGAAGACAGGCAGACGTGGTAGAAAAATGAGGATGTTCAGGAGAGAATAAAAGAAAAGAAAGAGGAAAAGAAAGCATGGAACAAAATAAGAGATGAAAATACTAAAAGATCTACAAAGGAAAGAAGAATAAGGCAAAGAAGGCAGTTGCAATGGCAAAGGGACATGCGTATGATGATTTGTGTGCTAGATTGGAAACAAAAGAAGGTGAAAAGAAATTGTACAGATCAGCTAGGAACAGAGACAGAGCAGGGAAAGATGTACAGCACGTGAGGATTATAAAGGATGAAAATGATAATGATATGGTAAATTGGGAGGCATTGTTAAAAAGATGGAAGGAGTACTGTGAGAAACTGATAAACGAGGAAAATGACAGAGACCTTAGGACAGGGGAAGCAGAAGTGGTTAATGAAGAGGTAAATTGTGTCAGTAGAGAAGAAGTGAACAACGCACTAAGAAGGATGAAAAAAGGTAAAGCGGTTAGGCCAGATGAGTTGTCTGTAGAAGTTTGGAAGTGCAAGGAAGAGATGGGGATAAAATTTTTGACCATACTGTTCAACAAACTATAAGTGGGTGAACGGATGCCAGAAGAATGGAGAAGGAGTGTGCTTATCCCAATCAATAAAAACAAAGAGGACGCACAGTGCTGTGGAAACTACAGAGGAATAAAGCTAATGAGCCACACAATGAAGGTATAGGAAAGAATTATTAAAGCCAGGCTAAGGGATAAAATAGAGATCAGTAAACAGCAATATGGATTTATGCCAGGAAAGAGAAACACCGATGCTATGTTTGCTTTAAGAATGTTGATAGAAAAGTACAGGGAATGTCAAAGAGAGCTATATTATGTATTCGTAGACTTAGAGAAAGCTTACAACAGGGTTTCGCGGGAAGAGCTGTGGTACTGTATGAGAAAATCAAGAATAGTGAAAAAGTATATGCAACTTGTACAGGATAAGTACGAGGAAAGCGAAACAGTGGTGAGGTGTGCAATAGAAACCACAGAAAATTTCAAGGTCGAGGTTGGACTACACCAGGGATCAGCGTTAAGTCCGTTCGTGTTTTCAGTGATAATGAACAGGCTAACGGATAAAGTAAAGAGAGAACCACTACGGACGATGCAGTTGGCTGATGATATTGTGATTTACGAAGAGACCAGGGAAGAAGTGGAGCAGAGACTAGAATGCTGGAGATATGCGTTGACAAAAAGAGTGATGAAAGTAAGTAGGTCAAAGAACAAATATCTGTGGATAAATGACGACGAAACAGCGAAGATGGAGGATACAAAAGTTCCAAGAGTAAAGAAATTCAAATATTTGGGATCAACGGTGCAAGAAAGTGGTAGTTGTGAGAGGGAGGTAAAAAAAGAGAGTGCAGGCAGGATGGAACGGATGGAGAAAAGTATTGGGAGTAATCTGAGACAGGAGGTTACCAGCTGAGTAAAAGGAAAAGTGTACAGTTCAGTGGTAAGACCAAAAATGGTATATGGACTTGAGACGGTGGCGGTCACAAAGAAACAAGTAGAAGAAATGGAAGTTGTAGAGATGAAAATGTTGAGGTTTGCTATGGGAGTGACGAGAAAAGACAAGATTAGAAACAAGTACATCAGGGGTACAGTTAAGGTAGAACGGTTAGGAATAAAGATAAAGGAGGGCAGGCTGAGGTGGTATGGACATGTCATGAGGAGAGACCAAGAGTATGTAGGAAGAAAGATGATGGAAATGGAGTTACCGGAAAAGAGGAAAAAAGGGAGACCAAAGAGAAGATTTCTAGATGTAGTAAAAAAAGATATGGGAGAAGTTGGTGCAATGGAGACGGACGTTGAAAATAGGACGGTTTGGAGAAAGATTATACGCTGTGGCTACCTCTGATTGAAGGGAAAGGCAGAAAGAAAAAGTCGGCAGCGTGGTTGAGTGTCGGCAGCATGATCAAGTGGTTGAAGCGCCGTGCTTATAATCAACCTGGTCTAGGTTCAAAACCTACTCATGTAATTCTTTTCTGTCTTTGGGAAAGACACTTTAAGGCATTTCCCTGTTTGGTGGTCTTGGCAAGCAGTTCTAAGTTTTTTTCATATTTCTATTAAATTACAAGCGGACAACAATATCTTGGCATCTCCGGAAGCAGATTGAGGTAAATGTTTACCCTATGCATTAGCGCCTCCGTCGCTTTCCTGCAAGTCACGAGAATAAATATAGAGATAAAATAAAAATAAATGCTTTTATCAGTTTGTAACTTTGCGGGCTTAAATTTTACACAGATTATTGTATTTATACAAAAACCACGCTGATTGTAACAGTTCCACCAAAAATCGTGCAAACTTGAAATAAAAATAAATAGAATACTTTTGCTCCTGCTTTCTTCATGTTATCCATGTTAATTAGCTCAGCTGGCAAATGAGTAAAAACCATTCTTCTTTTCATAGATAGTTTCTCGAAAAGTTCAAATTTATTACCTAAATAAGAATTAACATTGCGGAGGTTTTGTTACCAATTAATCAATTATTTTCTGATTTCATAAAAAATATGTTTAAAAAACAAAAAAGTTCTGCTTAATTTTTCTTTAAATTAATATTTTTTATTGTACAATGTCCTTCACTCTGATTAAAACGCTTTTTTTACTGATTTGTAGTTTGGCTTAAAAATCTTAATTTTACAAAGTGTATCTGGTAGTTTTACCAATCATGCAGCCACTTTTACACCCAAACAGGATTTCCGATTTGTATTTATTTTGTTATTATTTAAAAAAATAAAAAGCTGTTAAAGCGTAGCACTTATAGAGGTTGAAAAAGATCTTTAGAATTTTAATTATGTGCTTTTTTTAACCGCGGCTAGAGTTTCTCTAATTGAAAAAAAATTTTTTTAAATAATTACCTGGTGGGAATTCTAAACCCATCAACGAAGGCGGTAAAATCTCAATCAGCGCCCGTGTTTTTTCATCTTGGAACATGATTCTTCGAATTATCTCCATGCTTAAGTTAGTTCCTAAAATTTGAGTCACCTTGTGTTTATTTCTAAAAATCGGTTTAAATCTTATCGGTATGGATCAGCAAGTTACTATTTAAAGGAAAGCGTGTGGATTTAAAAGTTTAAATTTGAACAATCAAACGCTATACTTAACACTAGTAACTTAGCTTACGGTCTACAGAAAAATTCTTTAATAGAAATTCATAAAATTTACTCAAAATTCTAAATTTACGATGATAGCCTTATGTCGAAGTACAAGCATAATACAATTACAGATAAAAGGGAGAAAAAATTATAAAAGTAGAATACCACAATTTTTGCCCCGGAAAAATCTCCCACTTTCTACATCAACGAGATAAAAAACGAAACCGTTATCGCAAGAGTTTTTTAACGATTAACGATTTTTCTGGATGCGGTCAAAATGGTGATACAAATTTTTTGCAATTGCGGCAAATAAAAACTTTTGTATAATTTACCATAAGGTTTCACAAAAATTACTCTTAGTACCGGAACTTTTGTAATTACGCTGAAAAATTAGAATTTAAGTTATTATTTCCCTTTTTTCAAATTGCAGAAAAAAATTTTTTTAAGTAGTTTAGACCAAAATCTATTTATAGAAACAATTCTTTGAATTAATGTTTTTCAGTCAAAAAACTTTTAGATAAAATTGTAAACATAGTCGCACAAGCTGGGTGGAGGGAGGGAATCGTTAGCGTTTTTGGGACAAAAATGTTTCAACTTTTGCAGAGCTACAAAACCACAATTCGAAAAAACTTCAACAAACATTGGTCAATACTGTATTGCCTCCCCCCGCCCGCAATATTTTAACCGTTGTTACACAAAAATCAAAATCTATAGAAGCTGTTTAGTTCTAAGCTATTTCAAAAAAAAAAAAGTTTTCGCCTGTTTTTGGGTAACTTGCTAGCAACACATCTGTTTTGCGGACCTTCCAATTTTCATAACCTTGCTGAGCAGCTTCAGCGGAAAATCCCGGGGCTATGTTGTAACCCCACAAGCTTGATCTCTCAGTGCCGGGAACTCCATATTCAAAATGTTTCTTGATTTCCGGCATCACATCAGGTGGAAATATTTCAGCAAGCTTTTCCATTTTATTAATAAAAACTTTATAAGCTAAGCTCTTATTCAATGATAAATAAATTGATTCTATAAAAAAATATGTTTTTTGTCAAGTTGAAACTTATCACTAAATCTTTAAATATTTTCAGTTATCGTTCAGAGTTTTCATTCAAATCATTTCAAAATACTCCTGTTTTATCTATCACTGTTTTCACAAACTTATAGAACTTATTTTATTAAAAAGTGGTATTTTTAATTTGACTTTGGCAGCCATTTTTTGTTACAGTTATATTTGAGTTTTTCAACTCTGCTTTGTGTTAATTGAGCAATTTTATTCATAAATAAGTAAAACAGACCACTTCAATTTAAAGTAAAAGTTATGATATTGACAATTTGCTTATTTTTTTTTATTCTACTATCTCAGCTATAACAAAATTATTGCCTTCTAATTTTGGATTTAATTATTTTTTATTACTTCTATTTTCACTTGTTATATAGCATTATTTTTTTATAACGCCAAGAATCTGTTTTCATATAAATTGATCAATCGATTTTTGACTTTTCACAATAAATTCAAGAATTTTGCAAGCTCATTTTTTAAAAATTGCATTTTTAGCAATTTTTTTGTGACTGGTGTTAAAATAACATGAAAAACGCATATTTGTGCCTTCTATCATAGGTATTGCTGCATTGAAAAAAGCGACATTGTACATTATGCACGCCGATGATCAGATACTAGAAATATATCGAGTTATAGGAAAGACGGCACTAAAGAGTATCAACTGTCACATTGTGCATCGCGCACACCAAATCCGAGATTACAGCCCGACCATGGTTTCGAGTGTTTAAAACTCAAAACCATGGTCAGGCAGTAAGCTTGGGTTGGACGTGTATGATGCACAATTCCAGGTATTTGTTAGTGCCATCTGTCCTATAAATTGATAAAAAACTCAATGTCTATAGGCAGATTTTGTTGTGATATTGTGCAATAGATGACGTAGTGTTTTTAAACGCTTCTAATCTTAATCAGCGCCTTCTGCTCGAACAATTATTGGACACGCGCATCTCCAAGCATAATTGTTACTAGTTAAATATGCGCCTTTATTTTGATTCAGCAGTCAGTTCAAAGCTATCAAGCTACTACAGCAAATGAACTAAAAGCATTCTTTTTCAATACGGTTGTTTTTTGGCTGAGTAAATTTTGTGAATTTTAACTATTGTTTTTTTATAAACCTGTGTATTCGTGCAAAGATACAACAGGCAAAAGTGGCGACGAGGATTCAAGGAACTCAACTGCGTCAAGAAAGAAAAAAAGAAAATTTGTTGAATTTGCATTAAAGCTTGAATTGTCGATATGAGTGAAATTTCTGAACTGATTTTGTTGTTAAATAAGCAACACCAAGAGCAGAAGAAGCAACACCAAGAGCAAATGGCAGTTTTACGCGACGAGCATCGCGAGCAAATGACAATGCTTCAAGAGCAGCTGAAAATTCTACAAAGCAGCTTGAACAAACCGCGAGAAAATGTTCCAACACCGATGGCAAGTTTTCAACCATTCGATTCCACATCTGAGTTATGGACTGATTATTTGGCAAGGTTCCGAACATTCGTCACTGCTAACTCTGTTCCCAATCTAACTCCGTTTACAAAATGCTTAGCAACTTAGCGGCTCAGCAACAACCTGTCAAAAGCATACATGAGCTAACGATGAATGATATTCAGACGTTTATGGCAGAGCAGTTTGACCCAAAACGATTTGTTGTCAGAGAACGTTTCAAGTTCTGGTCTGACATGAAACGCAAACCTGGCGAAACTATTCCTGAACTGGCAAGCAGAATACGACAAGATGCAGCTATGAAGACACTCTTCAAGCTCAAGGACGATGAACTGAAGTTTAGCAACGCCATCAAAGTGGCTCAAGAAGTGGAAGAAGCAGCCAAGGTAGCAAAGGAAACCGAACACGGTCAACCTTCTACGTCGGTGCAGAAAGTTTATCACGCAAAGTCCAAAACTTCCAAAACGCAAGAAAAGAAAACCGCCTGCTTCAGGTGTGGAAATTCTGGACATTTTAGCAAAGCTTGTCCCCACATTAAAGCTATTTGCAGCTTCTGCAAGAAAACAGGTCATCTGCAATCTGTATGCATGTCTCGACTCAGAGATAACAGCAAGCTTGTGAAACAACAGATGAAATTGGTGCACAAAGTCCAATGTTCTGTTTCACCCATCTATCAAACTATTAGACTTAATGACCACAGAATTAAGTTTGAAATTTATAGCGGAGCCAGTGACACATTTTGCTGTGAAGAGACGTGGCAAACGCTGGGTAAACCCATTCTACAACCTGTATCAGTTCAATATCAAGTTGCTGAAGGTAGCCCGCTACCCGTCGTGGGACAATTCCAATCAACTGCAAGTATTGATGGAAAATCACCTGACGTGACCTTTCCTGTAATTGTCACTAAGGTGCCCAATCTAAATTTACTAGGTCGTCTGGCGATGATGAAGTTGAAACTCAGGTTGTGCTGAATCTACTGCAACGATAGAGCACGTCACTACAAGTGGTCCAGAAAACTCTTTAGATGCGGCATGTATTCAATTATGTGGAGAGTTTCCTACTTTATTTGAATCTACATTGGGTTGTCTAAAAGATTTTTCACTGGACATACGGTTTAAACCTGAAGCTAAACCTATTTTTAAGAAGCCAAGACCTGTTCCGTTCTCAATCCTACAAGATTTAAACGAAGCATACGAAGCAGGAATTAAGAGAGGTGTATGGGAGCTTACAGATTTTAACTCGTACGGCACCCCCGTGGTTCCTATTCGAAAGTCTCCTTTGCCAGGTCAAGCAAAAGCAAGCATCCGAGTTTGTGGAGATTATTCGGTGACTGTAAACTCGCAACTGGAAGACCATCGTCAACCAATCCCTCTCCCAGAAGATCTAATGCGCAAGCTAGGACGTGGTTACTGCTTTAGTAAGATTGATCTAGCTAATGCATATAATCAAATCTGTCTTTCTCCTGACAGCCAGAAGAAGCTGGCTCTCAGCACTCACAAAGGAGTTTTACTTCAGAAAAGACTTCCTTTCGGAATTAAATCCGCACCAGGGTATTTCCAAGAAATCATGGAACAGTTAACGCAAAATTTGCGAGGAGTTGCCGTGTATTTCGATGATATTTTGGTAAGTGGTGACAACGCAAAAGATCATTTGATGAACCTGCGAGCTTTGTTCAAAAGACTAGAAGAAAAAGGTCTTCGCTGCGACCGTGAAAAAATGTGTTTTCGCCCAAGTATCAATTGATTACCTGGGTCACACTTTATCAAGTCGAGGAATTGCAAAAGGGTCCAAAGTTGATGCCATACTAGAAATGGCTACACCCAAGAACATTTCTACGTTAAAACCTTTTTTAGCATCTGTGCAGTTTTATTCTAAATTCTTACCTCCATATTTTTCGGAAATCACCGAGCCGTTGTACAAGCTTACACGCAAAGGATAACAGTGGAAGTGGGGTGAAGAAGAAGCGACATCTTTCAAAAAGATCAAACGGTTACTATGCACAGAGACTGTACTTGCTCACTATGACCCATCTCTTCCGTTGGGTTTATCTTGTGACGCCTCAGAATGCGGAATTGGAGCGGTATTATTTCATCGCTTTGCAGACGGAAGCGAGCGTCCGATTCTCAATATTTCTAAAATCTTATCGGCAACACAAAGACGCTACAGCCAAATACAGAAAGAAGCACTATCCTTAGTGTACGCTTTGAAGAAATTTCATCAGTTTCTCTACGGTCGTAAGTTTATTGTGGTTACCGATCACAAACCTTTAGTGACCTTGTTTGCCCCTGATAAAGGTACTCCTGCAATGGCCGCGAATCGACTTGCACGATGGGCATTACTAGTCCATCAATATGACTACACGGTGGAATACCGTAGAAGCAAGGACCATGGCAATGCCAATGCTCTTAGTCGCTTGCCATTTTCAAATGACACAAGTTTTGATGGGGAGGAGATGGAAGATGATGTCGATAGCGTTTGTTTAGTTCGAACAATCAGTCGTCAAATCAATCCTGACAATCCATTGCTTGTGGTCAGAGAGACTGCCAAGGATCCAATTCTTTCCCAACTAATGCGATTTGTGAAGGAAGGATGGCCGCATGCATTTTCGGAAGAGCTTAAAGACTTCAAAAAGTTGGAAAATTCGTTGTCAACAGTGAATGGTTGCGTTTTTTACGGCTTACGGGTAATAATTCCTTCAACCCTACGTAATCATATTCTTAAATTATTACACCTTGGACATTTCGGCATGCAACGGATGAAACAACTTGCCAGGTCAACTGTCTATTGGCCTAGAATTGACTTTGACATTGAGGATTTATGTCGCAAATGCACTTCCTGTGGCCAATTTCAAAATAAGCTGGATAAACCTTCAATCCATCCGTGGATGATGCCAGAAAAACCATGGTCAAGACTCCACTTGGACCATGCGATCAACTTTCTGGGAAGAAACTGGTTAGTCCTTGTAGACGCTTATTCAAAATATCCTTGCATTCATCCAACAACCTCAACGTCTTCGAAAAGTACTACTGCTATACTTGAACAAGAATTTGCTCATTTCGGATATCTCCACACGTTGGTGACCGATAATGCCACAACATTCATGTCTCAAGAGTTCCAAGCTTGGTGCAAACAACGAGGTATTGTACATCTCACCGGAGCACCTTATCATCCAGCAACAAACGGTGCTGCCGAGCGTTTCCTTTTGCATCGGGACTGTCACCAAGCGAATTGTTGAATGGAAGAAGAATTCGCACCAAAATTGACACTTTGGTTCCATCCATTCCGCATCTCCTGCAGGGAAGACAGTCAAGACAAGCGAGTAAGCATTGAAATGCTGAAGACTCGGAAGTGGTTTCGAAAGTCGAACATCATTACTCACTAGGAGACCCTTGTTACGCACTGTACTTCGGCCCTAGAAGAGATCGTGACCCACGATGGGTGCCTGCGATAGTTACGAAAGTCCATGGTACACGAAGCGTCAATGTACGAGTCATTCCTCGAGGACCAACTTGGAGAAGACATCTTGATCAACTTCGACCTCGATACGGTTCGGATCAAGATGATGATCTCTGTGAAATCCCAACGAGCGTTTTGTCTACAGAAACACTTCCAGCCGGGACTGACCACGCATATAGTTCTTCTACGATGAACCAACGCAACAATCCGAGACTACCAACCGGAGACGAGTACGGGCGACACAATCTACGACGATCAGCGAGAACAAAGAGACCTCCAAAAAAATATTGTTACTAATATGTATATATATTTTTTTGTCGTAGTTTATTTGGAGGTGTTGTGATATTGTGCAATAGATGACGTAGTGTTTTTAAACGCTTCTAATCTTAATCAGCGCCTTCTGCTCGAACAATTATTGGACACGCGCATCTCCAAGCATAATTGTTACTAGTTAAATATGCGCCTTTATTTTGATTCAGCAGTCAGTTCAAAGCTATCAAGCTACTACAGCAAATGAACTAAAAGCATTCTTTTTCAATACGGTTGTTTTTTGGCTGAGTAAATTTTGTGAATTTTAACTATTGTTTTTTTATAAACCTGTGTATTCGTGCAAAGATACAACAGATTTATTCTCTAAAGTTTTGAAGTAAAGATTTAGTAAAAAAACGTGATGCATTTTTTAAACAAGCTTGCAATATTTTATGTGGGCCTTGCTTTAAATAAACTAAAAAACTTGTCTTTTTGGTGTTTTTACACTAACAACAGCTTGTTTTATTTATTTATTTTTTTTTATTGAACTGATGTACCTTTGTTGCATAAATAAAATAATCTGGTAAAAAATTTTTTCTTGGATTAGCGTCAAACTTTCAACCCCAGAATTACAAAAAAAGGATGACCCTTTTTTACTTTTTCGCAATTAAAGTTTTAATTTTCTCTTTTTGCATCCAAACTTACTGCTTCAGCATTTTATTTGATCAAGTCGAGTAATCATAACTAGTGCTATGTAAACATTAATAGGCTAAACTCAGTTAAAGATTCATTAATCTCAGAATGCAAATGTGAATCTGATAAGCTTATATTGATCTCAGACTGTCTGGTTAAAGTTTGACATTTTTTCAGTGTATACTCGTAATTGTGGCTATCCGAGATAAACTACGACCGATAAAACTTTTTCCACAAAAAAGTACATTTCAAAGAAGCTTTTACCGACAGACCATGTAACTTTGTTTTTAGACTTTTGTTCCAAATCGTAAGCCAATTAATATTTAGCATTTTGAGGGCACCAAATATAAAAAATATAAGCTATTTTAAATTTTTTCAATTTTCAAAACTTTGAGATATGAATTAACACAAACAATCAATGACTTTTTGTCGAGAAAGAGAAATAAAATGTAGTAATACAAACTATTTTATACTAAAAAGCATAAATGCTTTGCGGCAGGGTACAAGCCTATCTACGCAAATGTTAGAAATCTTTTTAAGTGTGAGTTTGATGCGTTTTGAGTTTTATTGCGAATTCTTCGGTTTTTAAAATGGGTTTTATTGCGAATTCTTCGGTTTTTAATCCCTGGTTTTTAAAATGGCATTGTGTGTTAAACACGAAACTGTTTATTAAAATTTTCTCAATGTTTTAAATGTTTAAAACTAGGCTAACACAAAGCTGAAATTTAATCAAAGCATTTCCTTTAAAAGCGCTCAAAATATCAAATATTGATTTTCATCTGTGTCGCTTTTTTAAGTTTATTCCTGGTTGTGGGTCGGCATATATCTTTATTTTATTTCTATATTTATCCTCCTGAATCGGAGGCGCTAATACGTACATAGGGTAAGCAATTATCGCTACCTGCTTTTAGAGATGCCAAGATATTGCTGTCCGCTTGAAATTTAATAGAGATATGACTAAAATTTGGAATTGCTTGCCAAGACCACCAAGCAGGGAAAGTGCCGTAAAGTGTCTTTCCCAAAAACAGAAAAAAATGACATGAGTAGGTTTTGAACCGAGACGATGTCGATCACAATCCCGGCGCTCTAAGCACTCGACAACCCTGTCTATAAGTTTCAGTTTCATTTCTTATTTTACATTTTTTTAGTTTCTGTATTCAATTTGTATTCTGTGTTTAGATACAGTCTGTCGGGCTTTAAATTATCAAAGTTTTTTTGGTTTATTTTGTAACTCGTAATTCAAATTATTTTGCTCGGATATTTTTATCAAGCACTTTTTTGAAGAACTGTTATCTTAACATTATACAGTTCCGGCTACAGATTTCAAAAATAGGATTCACTTTTTCTTTTTTCTTCAAATTTTTAAAAGTGTGACTTAATCAAGTTTGTGGAGTCGGAATCGCCGGAATCGTACATTTTTGGTTGGAGTCGGGGTTGGAGTCGTTTATTTGAATTGTTGTAATCGGAATTGTTTTTCTAAATGTTCTGGAGTCGGATTCGGGAGTCGGAGTCGGTTTTGCAGGCGTTCTTTAGTCGGAGTTGTTTTTTTTAGATGTCCTGAGTCGGAGTTGGAGTCGGAAAATTTTAAACAGGTGGAGTCGGAGTCGGAGTTGAAGTTGGAAAATTTTAAACAGGTGGAGTCGGGGTCGGAAAAAATTCCTACGACTCCACAACCCTGGTAGGCCTACATAGTTATTGTTTGTTTTACTTACTTGTTTCGAGTTCTTAAAAAATTAAATTACTTGTTTTAAGTTCAAGATTGTTGCCATGGTTACCCACTGCTTTTACTTATATCTTCCCTTTTCTAACCCCGTCTTTAACAACACACAAACTTCTCAACATTTTGTTATTTTGTTCATGTGGCGGAGCAGAAATAAATTTATTTCTGAAAAGTGAAACTGAACTGAAAGAAAACTGAACTGAACTGAACTGAAACAAAGTTAAGTGCGATGTTTTCACAGTAACTTTTTGACTAAACTTTTTCAAAAAATACCGAACACAAGAGGATTAATACAAAATTCAGAAAACAATTAATTTTTCTGGTCAGCTTCATATTGGGGTTCAATTTGAAATCGGTGTAATATATCCCAAAAAAATAAAGTTTAAAAAACGCTTATAACAAATGCTTAGAACTGTACAGATCATGACAATAAATTTTTGAATAACCAAAAATAATTATTTTATAAGATTTAAAAAGTTTAAATTAAAAATACAAGTTTTCTAAAATTAATTCAAGCTTTAAAACATTTAAACTATGTCAATAAAAAACTGAAAGTCTACGTACAGTATGTACTGTATGTTAACTTTTTCGGATATTTCATAGAACCAAAAGAAGAGAAGAATTACTTGGACAGTCGTGTCAGCTGGTAAGTAGAATGTTTTAGTTACGCTTAAATTCGTTGCTGTTAACATAGTTATTTAAAGCATTTCGCATCTGTGTGAACAAATTTAGTACGACAAAAATTTAAGCAAAACAATTAGAACACTGCATTCATGAAACTAGGACTAATTGAATTGGAACTACTGTATACATGTATAGTTTGCACTTTGAAAATTCATTAATAACCTTGTAAAACGATAAAATAATTGTCAAAATATGTTTCGTAGAACAACTTCACTGGGCACAACTTAAAGAATCATTTAAAAATATACCGCCAAGTCAAAAAGCTAGCGAATACACGTGTCTGTAGTAGTTGAGCAGGTAGTAAAGATCGCAAAACTAAGACAACGCCCTGAAGTCCAAAAATTATCGGCTTTTAAATTTTCTTTATTTTTCTCATAAGATTTCGTGAGTATGCCTATTCACAACCTTGTTCAACCAAATCTGATTTACTTGTAGAAATGCTCTACTTAAATTGCAGGTCACATTTTCAAATCATGTCGTTCTACTTTATATCAATGACATAGATTACAAAGTGCCTTTGTCGTTCTACTTTATATCAATGACATAGATTACATCACGCCTTGCTATCAGTCTCTATACTTGCATACTTCTGTGCGTTCAAAAATACTACGGGTTTACGTTTTGATATTTGAGAAAAATCATTTAATTAGACTACAAGGTTTTCAGTTTAATAATTTAATTTTTGTGTTTAGATGCTTTTTTGGTTTAATTAAGGTCTTTGACAGGCTTGTAGGAATTAATTGGATAGCCCAAATTATAATTTTATATTTTCACACGAAGCATGTAATTGTAGTCATTATATTAGCTATAAACTTTTGTTTCAAACGTAGAATTTAACTTTTCCATACTCTATTTCTATACATTTCCTAATTCCGCATTCTCGTTGCATGATCACGTAATATTAGGTTCACTTTCATACAGCGATGTGACTTTGTCACAGATTGTACTGTACAGAGTTAATCTCCGGTACACATCAATTAAACCAAGCATGTCAAACTCGCGACCTGCGGTCGTTTAAAAAATGGCTCAAAATTCAAAACTCAAAAGGTATGGGCAGCAACCATGAATTATTGGAGCCAAACAAATTTTTGAATGCACAGAAAACGACCTATTCCTGCAAGACCAAGTTCCAAAACGCAGAAAAAACGATTAAGATTTGAAGTGGAGACTTTTTTAGAGATCACTACTTTTTATGGTCGGATATCGAGAGATCAGAAATAGAATTAGATTGAAGACTTTTTTTGGTTTTCACGTGTTTGGTGCCGCCATTGCAGCCCGAGGCAGCCTTTTTGGGTTAAAATTTTTTCAATGCGACCTGAATACACTTATGAGTTTGCCATCCCTGAGTTAGACAACGTTTAATTTCTGTTTTAATAATGTTTGATAAAGTAAGTTGTCTGTATTATTGTACTTGTATTGTTTTAACTTTTGTTTTGTTTTTACTTCTATTTGAATAAGTAAATATTGTAAATGTAAATAGAATCGAGTATCTAATTATCCTTTTGAACTGAACTTCAACCATTAAACTTGAACATAACGGTCCTAATCACTACAGGCCATAGCGATGTTTAATGATTTGATTGTTGATTAATAATAACACTGGTTAACAAATTTTCACTTAAGTTTTTAATCAGAGATGCAAGTAAACTTTTCTATTAATAGATAAGTTTTTCGTGCTGATTCCAAATTTATCCTTGTTTTTTCTCTAGAACATCAAGTTTTTCAAATATTTGCATTTAAACAATTTTCTTTTTTTGATAATATTTTTGAATTAAACCAAATTTTGTTTTAAGTAGTTTGTTTTAAATATCCTATAAATTCCCATTATAGCGCGTAATGATATTTTTGCTATAATATAGCTATAATATAGCTTTATAATATAGCTATAATATAGCAATGTTCTGAACAAAAAGAAATACAATTCGAACTATAAATAGTAAAAACGTTTCAAATAAACATTACGCAATTGTTTACATTGTTCCAGTTTTAAAGGTGAGAGTAAACTTTTTGTTTACACTGGTGCAACTCGTGAAACAATTGTTCTATGCAAACTCACTGAGCATTTTGAGTCCGCCTACCCACATACAATATCATATGCAGAGTTTCTTTGTTGTTTAAGAAGATTACTACAATTACCTAAACATGCATAGAATACAATTTTCGTTTTTAAGAATGGCTTTGATCATCACGGTACAGCATTCAGCAATAATCGCCATTATTTCTTCATTCCAGAAACCTTGGTAGCGTGCCTCCATTGCTTGTACATCCTAGTGAAATTGTTCACCTTGCTCATCACTGACCGCACCAAGGTTTGCGGGGAAAAAATCTAGATGTGAGTGTAAAAATGCACTTTTAGGGGCACGTGACAACCCATCTCTTTGTAAGTTTCATGTAGGTTTTTAACTTCCTCTTGAAGCAAAGGTGATATTGTATTGCCCAAAAAGTTTGCACACAGCCATTCAAACACTTTCCAAGCACGCCGTTCGACTGCAGGCAGCTTTTTTTCAAAATTTGGATCCTTCAAAACTTTCCGAGGTTTTGAACCAACAAAGATGCCTTCTTTCATTTTCGCTTAATTTATTCTGGAAAACCTGTTGCAAAAAAATGCGAACCATTGGAATTGCTCTTCTCCAGTGTTTTAACAATTTTTTTTCATTAATTCCAGTTTTATATGAAGTGGTGGCATGAATACATCCTTCGGCTCAACTAAAGGAATATTTTGGATATTTAGAATTCCTAGATTGCATGAATCACTTACTGGCCGGTGTCTTTTGACATAATGCTCAGCAGTAGCACGATTATCTCATAAACAGAGAAAGCAGCAGTGTTTGGCAAATCCTCCTTGCATTCCCATTAGAATGCCAATGGTTTTAAAGTCTCCACAAATCTTCTATTTATAACAACAATACTGAAGAGCATTAAAGAGGATTTCAACACTTTCGTGAAATCCCTTTAACTGACAGATTGAGTTACTGTAACAAACTGCTTTATATTACGATTATGGAGAAGAGCCGCTTTAATACTTCTTTTAGAGGAGTTTAGGAAAAGACGCCACTCACATGCTATGTGCTCCTCTTCCAATTTTTCAAACAAAGTTTTAATATTATGACAGTAGCACAGCGGTTCATTTAATGTGAAGACTGTCGACAAGTCCTTTTGCACTTTCTGAAATGGGTAACAACCACATCTTTCTGAAGCAAGTTATTTTCTTGCAATCTCGATGCAAGCAGTTCTGCCTTTTGTTTTGAAAGTGCTAGGTCTCTTATAAGATCATACAAGCGTTCCTGGGATAAGAGAATAGATTTTCAATTTTTTTCTGGATCATACTCAAAATCTGTTAAGTGCTAAGAGCAGCGATACTTCTTTTATCAGAATCCTCCTCAACTTCATCAGCAAAAGCTGCAAGCCCATCTTTAAGTGAAATCGGTACGGGCATTAATATTTCATATGGAACAGGTCTTCCTGCTGAGTTAAAATTTGGGTATGTAATCTGCATTCTCTGTCTCGCATTAAACTTTTCCACATTTACAAGGCAGAAATAACAATCTTGAAAGTGGTCCCGAAGCTCCCTCTATATCATGGGAACAGCGAAAGGCATTGTTTATGTCTGTTTGTTCAGCCGGTTTTGCCAGCCACTTGGGCAAGAAATATACACTTGATGCCCACTGCTTATGTTGGTCTCCCAACGGACAACCGAAATACAGTTCGTATATTTTTTTCAGATCTAATGTGATGGCTTGTCGTTGAGCTTTAATTGTAAAGCTGCCACATATAGTATATAGCAAAACAAGTTTGGATTATTTTTACTTTCTTGGCATGGTTATAAAACTTACTAACTAAAACTAATCTTAAGCTCTGAAAAAATCCAATCAATTGTTTCTTCTGAAAATTTCCTGTAATACCCTACTACTAAACAACTAAAACTACCTGACATTAATTAAGGCTTGAAATACATCACATACGTTCTTAGCTAATAGATATATCACGTATTCAGTAAAACGCTTAGTATTATCAGTTACTACTTATCAGTATTAGTTTAGCCCAAATGGAATGTTTTCTAAAATGTCATCGCTAAATTACAAAGCAAGGTGAAATCCTTATTAGGCAAGTTTTTATAGCTGAACTTTTAAAAAGAAAAATAAAAATATTTCAAAAATTTGATGTCCTAGAAAAAAGTTAAGACATTTTTAAAATCAGCATCAAAAATACTTTTAGAAACAAATAAAGCCATCTCTGATTAAAATTTGCTGTTGACCAGTGTAATCGGTAATTTTGTTTCCCTGTAAGCGGCTGAAATTTCTGTTAGATACGCAGGTAGCTTTGTTTTTGAGATGATCATTAATATTTTCTTTTACAAAAGTTTTACTCTCATAACAAAGATAGCGAACGAAGCATTTTTTGACGCCTGAAAAACCATTAGTTTTTGCTCTCAATTTTCAACATGAATACATAATTCAAGGTGAAAACCTTACGAGGTTCTATGCTTGGAAACATTTAAAGATTTAATAGGAGTCTTGGAGGCTGTAACTAAATTAGGTTAACGCTAAGAAGCATTTATTCTTCTTCATAAATGGTCTACGCCAAGGCAAGAACTTTTCAATCAGTCCAATTTCAACATACGCGTATATGAGAGTAGAACAAATAAGCGCGTCGCGATCATTAATTCGAAAAAACAAAAACAAAAAAGCTTACGACACAAAATCAATTATAAGTTTTTGGATTAAAATTTTTGCTGAATAAATTCATTCCAAAATTCTCTTTTACAAAGTTTTAATTTAAATCTAAAATTTCTGCTTGTGACCAGTTCTATTAAGAAATTATAAAATATGAAATTTGATTATAATACTGTACATTAATTTTTTTATCTGTGATATGCTTGCTACTACGTAGAATCACTACTTTAAAGATTGTCAGGTATTTGTATAAGTATATCGCTTTTTTTGTAAATTTTTTCAAAAAAGTCCGAATTATTCTTTTTGCTAATTCTTTATCAAATAAAATTTATTTTTTAGTTTTCAGTTAGTAATTTAAGACATCATAAAAAAAAATTTTTTTTAATTTAAAATAAAATTAATTTCAATGTCTTACAATAACATTACTAAATTTATTTTTCTAGATTTTACGGAATAAAAAAAATGTTTTTATGGGGTAAAAAAACAAGTTAATTAGTATTTCACTAAGCTTGCATGCTAACAGTGGGAGATTTTAAGCAAAAAAACTAGCAATCCAAACAGATATTAGCTGTTAATATTCATCACAGTAACAATCAAAAAAATTAAAGAAACAATTATAATTGTTTATAAATAATTATTTATAAGAGATTTTGAGATGTCGCACAACAAACTTCACTAATTTTTTCTTTGCAAAAACTTTCAAAAGCAAGTTTTGTAAAGAACTTTGATATAATTGTATTTCCTCTAATTGATAAAATTTAGGCAATATTACCGGTAATTTTAAAAGTTTAAAATAAAACAATTGCTGAGCGCAAGATTTATGGAGTGATGGAAGTAACTTGATCTGCCAATAGGGTGGTAACTTTTTGTTTAAATAGGTAGTAATTGCATCAGCTTTGTGACAATACATTATATTCGTTGTTAAATGACGCATTGGCCTATACGTTGCTTTATGTTTTAAATGGAGTCACCATTGTAGTTAAGCACCGTCACCATATTAAGGAATTTGTCGTGAAATGCCTTTCCCAAGAGCAAAACAAAAGTTACTCAGGTAGACTAAGCATAAATCTCGTGTCCTTTTGCTTGCAAGTCAGAGTGTTATTGGTGTGAAATATCCTGACGACTTTTTAGTACATTACGTTAAACTAAGAGTTAGTAGATCTTCAGCTCAAAAACATCCCTATACCTCACATTACCTAGATGCGAATAACAAGAGGTTGGACAGTTAGATGCTCATTAGTCTAGATAAAGCTGCTTGAATTGAAAATTTTTAAAAATGGCACTTTTTCTTTACCACAAAATGCTTCTTTAATCGCTGCTTTGAAATTGTTTTGTCGATGCACCCAAAAAAGATACTTTAATTTTTGTCTCAAAGCTGCAATATATTTGCTAAAACCTGCCTTAGTTGATCAATCTAAAATTAATGGCAAGAGTGGCAGATGTCAGATCATCCTTGTGATATCCGCATCGGTTGTTTTGAACACTAAACGGTACCAGTCAAGTTAGGATGCTGCAAAGTGCAGAAAACAAACTGCCATGTGCACTGCAGCAAAAAAAACGTTTGCCTTTATTGAAACAATGGCAGCAATCGATATGTGTTTGAGTTATCAATAAATTGCAAAAAGTTGTCACAATATATTACATGATAATGTGCACATTCAACGCATTTTTTTGTTCTTTAGCTTTTCTTCATTATATTTACAAAAAAACAAATTTCCAATTTTCGAAAGAGTTGATGATTACAATATAGCAATAAAATTGTATCTCCAAAAGTGAAAAGTCGGCAACTATAAAAATTTAAAATTTTTCGAATAAATCAAAACCAAACAAGCATGTTCCAATAATATCAGAAAATTTTATAAAAAATTCTGTTGTTTGGGATATCTACGGTTAAAATTAAATGAACATAAACAATAGATTATTTTGAAAATCGCATAAAATATGCGGTCAAAAACATCCATGTAGGAGACTGGGCTAACCTAGTCTCTGGTTATAATTTAGAAATTTAATAAATGCTTTTGGCCTTCAACAGTTTTTTTGTCAATTTATATTTTTGAGTAAAAAGCACTCTTTGGCTTTGTATATAATAAAAAGGCTTTTTAAAACAAAAGTAATCTCTACTAGAACGGCTTAAATTAAAGGAATGCCATGCTTCAGTGTCATTTTAAATCATTATTTTCAGATAACAAAGACGATAAGCTTAGATAGGAATTTACTTCGCTTGGGACTAAAAATTTGAATTTTTTCATAAAAAAATGAAGTACCGGTATAGTAAAATACAAAAGATTTAAAGTTAGCTGGGTATATTACCTTGCAAATCCCTTTGTAGTTTTTTTATATTGTCACTGAGGTCACAGCTTTTGAAGCAAATAGGCTACCTAAATCTCTTTCAACCCTTTATTTCCTACAAAAATTGTAAAATTATTTTCAGCAATAGATTTGATTAACCCTTTGAGGGACATTGGTACATATGTGTACCATAAAGTTATTTTGGCATAGCTACTTTTGTAAGTCAACTTTTTGGCTGAGATTTAGTTTGGTACCTTTTAAAGAATTATTTTTTCATTTTAAATAAAAAAATGGAAACTCTGAACTCGTTTTTCAAAAAAAATAGTTGGTAAAAGTTTGTAGTATTAACTGAAAATTTGGATGTCACTAAACGTCCCTGAAATTTTTTTGGCAGATTGTTTTTCACTGTTTTTTTGTTATGTTTAGATAGGTTTTTCATATTTTAGATATTTTACAACTTTTTACAAAATTTACTCTTGAATTTGTAGGAAAATAATAAAATTTTTGCTATGGTACATATATGTACCATTGTCCCTCAAAGGTAAAATATTGAAACAAAAGCATTTAGCATTTTGTCGTCTCAAGTTTTTTTATAGTATAATTTAATATTTTTTAAGGCGTTTATTTTAAATGCAGGTGTTATTTTCTTAGTATCTTATTTATTAAAGCTTTTAGTTGAGACCTATTTATAAAAAAATACAGTAGCAGAATTAGTACACACAAGCTTATTCTGTGGATAACTTTTTTCAAACAAATTTTGTTTATTTTGCTATTTAGTTTTGTTTTTTTTAAGTTGGAGTAATTTTATTTAAGTTGTACATTGAATTTTATGTTATAGTTTTGCATTTCAAATTTATTAAATTTATTTTAGCTCTATAGAACTAGATATACGTACATTCTAAATGTCTAATAAACAGAAACGTTTTTTCCAACTGTCAGATGAAAAAGTCAGTCAAATCTTATTTTGTGATGAGAGTGATACTGAGGATGCCCTTATTCTTGATCAAGAAGATTTATCATTCTTGAAAAATGATATAGAAGTGTTGGAAGAAAGCCCTCTTGAACAAATTGAAGTGACAATTGAGCCTCCAGAAAACTTTGCAGCTGACACAAAAGAATGTTCTGTTGAAGAAAGTTGTAATTCTACACACAATGAAACAGTTTTCCATTGGAAGAAAATTTCAGTTTCAAAACAAAAATCTATTGCTGCAAAATATAAATTAAAAGAATATAACTCTGCTCAGTTTGGTAATATTTTATTAAATTTTGATGGCAAAGAAATAACTCCATATTTAGTTTTTGAGGTGCTAACCAAGTTTGAGGACTTTTTAACAAAAATTGTAATACCTCAAACTATGTTATATAGTCAACAAAAAGGTCATGTGTTTAACACAACTGTGAATGAAATGAAAGCATTTTTTGGAATGCAGATTGTGATGGGTTACCACAAATTGCCATGCATTCGAGATTATTGGTCTTCAGATCCAGATCTAAATGTCTCGTATATTGCCAACATAATGCCGTTGAAAAGATTTGAGGAGCTTCATGCTTATGTTCATTTTAATGATAATTCTACAGTAAAGCCCAAAAGTGACCCAGAGTATGACAGAGCTTATAAAGTGAGACCTGTACTTCATCATTTCAATGAATGTTTTTTGAAGGCCATGTCACCAACAATGTACCAATCAATTGATGAACATATGATTAAATTCAAAGGACATAATATACTTAGACAATATGTAAAAGGAAAACCAGTGCAATGGGGGTTTAAATTGTGGTGTCGTTGTGATGCTGTCACTGGATATCTGTTTCAGTTTGATCTATACACTGGAAAAAAAGTTGGCTATACTGAACATGGTCTAGGAGAAGGAGTTGTTTTGCTGCTCACTGAGCAACTTGCACACAAAAACTGTCATATTTTTATAGACAATTTTTTTAATTCTCCACAGTTACAATACAACCTTCTTGAAAAAGGTATATTGTGTGCTGGTACGGTACGCTCCAACAGAAAAAAACTACCCAAGAGTAATCAGCTTCCTGAAGAAAAAAACATGAAAAGAGGAGAAATGCTTTGTTTTGAAAGTGAAAGAGTATTCTTCACTAAATGGATAGATAACAAGGCTGTCAACATGTTATCAAATTATGTGGCAACTTATCCTGTGACTTCTATTCAACGAAAATCAAAGGGAACAGATAAAAAAGCTGAAATTGATTGCCCTGCTGTAGTAAAGCAATACAATAAATTTATGGGTGGTGTTGATCTTATGGATCAAAAAAAAGTTACCTACCAGTTTGATCATCGATCAAAATATAAATACTATCTTCGAATTGTCAATGATCTGCTGGATATTTCCATAAACAATGCTGAAATTGTTTACAATAAGATAAGCAATAAAGAAGAACAACTTGACTCAAAGACCTATCGCCGCATCATTGCAAGGTCACTCATCGGGAACTATACTAACCGCAAGCGGCAAGCACCACAAAGTACCATCAAGCACGGACCAAAGCCCCCAAAATATCTTAAAGCTTGCAAAAGTGCTGGGCCACACACGATGATTAAAGTCGAAAAAAGGCAAAGATGCAAGCTTTGTACCAGCAAAAAACTTCAAAATAGAACAAATAATATGTGCTTACAATGTAAAATTTATCTCTGTTACGTAAATAATCGCAATTGTTTTTCTGCTTATCACGCAGAATAAAGCTCAACTATCTTACAGCACGTTATTTTATCTGCAGTAGATTAGTATTAGTCGCAACTATCGCTAAATCCCATAAAAAGTTTCAAAAAAAATTTTTATTAAAATTACCTTTGAGGGACAATGGTACACATATGTACCATAATAAAATAAACAAAAATAAAAATAAATATTTAAAAAAAAATGCATAAATGTGTTGTCTATCATCTAAACGTCAAATATATTTAAAAAAATTTTTCATATTTTTGCTAAAAATTTTATGTCCTTTAAAGGGTTAAAGCAGGCTTTTATAGCCACTAATATAGACTATAACTATTTCTATTATTTCAAGTAAATAGTTTTTCCGGTTAACAAACTTTGAAATTCCTTACTTTTTTGGAATATTAAGAGTTGGTTATAAAATTACAATTTCAAATTTAAACACCAACTTTGATCTGCTCTTGAAAACTCTACTTACTCCAAGGCCAACATCAAGCGTGTTTCTCACAAAATTGATATAATTAATCGACCAAATAATGACAAGGGTAAAAATTTAAGCTAATAGCGATGGAAAAGCTTAGAGAAACTTAGAGCCAGAAATAGATTGAATGCAGTTGCAACTCCAAAGACCTCTTCAAAATTTTTGAATTTATGATCTTCAAATTTTCACCAAACTCCTGCTCGAACTAGGTATCGCACCACAGATTTTTAGCCCTGCTTTGTAGATTAATAATTACTTTATGTTAAAATTATCAGTATTCTTTGATAGTGATTTATGGAAATCAATGATTGCAATAAATTAAAAATTGTAAAAGTAACTTTATTTGATTATTTTGGGCTATTTTAAGGTAAAATTTGCTAGATTTTTTTTTATTTTTTGACCTGAATACATTAAAATATGCACAGAATAGGTTTAATTCAAAAGTTTATTTACTTTTTTGTCAAATAATTTTATTTTTATTTTACTCTTATATCGAATAATTTTATGTTTGACTAATGCCGTCTTATCAGTGATGGCTAAAATTAGAAATTTAAGTAAGTAATTTGTTTCACAGAGTTTGAATTGAGTCAGCAAAAAACTCATCATGAAATTTTCGTCCGACATTCTTCAGGAGCTGAACGTCGGAGTGAAGGCAAAATACAATTGGTTAATTTATACAGCTGTACCAAGAAACGATTGGTTGTAAAAGAAGACATGAAAACATATAATAACTGCTTGATTTTTAAATTGTAAACAAACTTTTTGGCGACAGAAACTTTGCTTGGATAATTCGATGTAAGCGGCTCTAAAGCAGATAAATAAAAAGATAAATGAAAGAATAAAAAACTATTCATTTTTTTTATTTTATCTCTATATTTAATTCCCTGATTCGCACAAAAGCGAAGGAGACTCTAGTACAGGGTTTCCCAAACTTTTAGTTAATCGGTACCCTTTGGACACTGTAGCAGGTTTGCATGTATCTTCGAAATTTTGTGATCTCTAAAAAAAAGGTCTTCACTTGGATTCAGTCGCATATTTTTCAATTTTTGTCCTAAAATCAGGCATTTGAGTCGATTATTTCTTCCGGTCACGGGATTTAACTTAAATAAGGATATTCTCTCACATAATAATATACCCTTTGAGAAGCCTAAATGTACCCCAGTTTGGGAATCCCTGCTCTAGTACATAGGGCAAGCAATTATCACAACCTACTTTCAGAGATATTGCCAAAGATGCCAAGATATTGCTGTCAAGTTAAAATTTTTTATTTTGGTTTGTAGTTTTACAGTAATATATCTAAAATTGGGAATTGGTTGTCAAGACGACCAAACAGGGGAAAGTGACATAAAGTGTCTTTCCTAAAAGAGTAACAGAGTGACAAAAGTGGGTTTTGAAGCAAGACCGTGTCGATCACAATCACGTCGCTCTAATGCACATAAAGTTATCTAAAAAATGTTGACTAATTTGCCGTTTTAGTAAACATGACTGGGGTTGAAGATTGGCAAAAAAAGCGTGAAGGTGTTGCAAGGGTTAAGAATTTGGCCAGTTTTAATAAATTTTAACATGTATCTTGTAATCGTTGCGATACGCAACCCAGAGTGGCATAAAAATTTATACACTATACTGCTTAACCTGTTAAATTTGGGTGTCTTCATATGAGGACAGCATGAAATTTTTTGCATAACTGTCAGTCATTGCAACTATTTACTGTTTAACATTTCTTAAGCCAATAACTACAGTTTATAATTTATGTATGTTATAAAATATTTGAAATTTTTTGACAGTAAAGGAAATAAATAATTTATCAAATACAGCCCAACTTAAAGCATATTCAGGTGATTTTTTTAAAGCTTTCTTATTGCAAGTTTTAATTTCTGATTAAGTCATATAGTTATTTTATTGTATAACTATAGAATATTTTTAGTCATTTATCTTAAATACATGTAAATAATTATTTACTAGCTGAATAAAAACAATTAAAAAACTGGTGTGCTCATATGAGAACACCCGGCAGATACACGTATAAAATTATGCATTTGCATTCATTTCCTGGCAACGACGCTTTTGTTTCTGTAATAGGTAACTTTTCTTGTGCTTTTTCTCTTATTTATACCTTTTTCCACATCATATATTAATTTAACAAAGTTTGGTTCATTGGTCTACTAGGTCGCGGCTCTAACGGGTTAGAGGAAAGCAGGCAACGCCTCTTTTTTGGTTGCAAGAAGAAATGGAAAAGATGTGAAAACGTTTTGAAACGTTGAAAAAAATGATTTGGTTTGCAGTTTACAATTAAAAAAAAAAGTAAATCGATTTCTTCCCTTTTTTGATGTACAGGTGGAAAAGTTAGGTTCTAAACTCATTACATCGGTTTACCGTAAAAACCACATTTATAGGCCAATACCTAAATTAGAAATCTCTTTAGCGCCAGAAAAAGAAAAATTAATTTAATTTACACTCTTCTACATTGAGCCTTAATGATCTGCTCGGATGTTAGACTGTTAGCTGAACTTGAAAAGTTTTTTTCAATACCACTCATAAATGGCCAGACCGAACACGCTATTAAAAAAAATTTGCCCCAAGTTAAAAGATTTTAGATCATCCACTTCACATACGTAAAAAAATACCTTTCTATCTTCATCTGTCCCAGTTGAATTTAGCAATTTAGGTTTAATATTAATCGAGGGTAAGTTTAACAACGTTTCAAAAATAGTTATGAGACATGTTGTCTGCTAGGACACACTGTCACAGACTTTGTTTGGGAATCCTAAAGGACTACTTGAGCTAGGTAACCCAAATACCTGCGGTGAAACAAAGCTGTGTCTAATTTTATTTTATTCCGGCTCAAGAAGTAGTCTGCTAAGAGCCTGAAGCCTGTTATACAGTTGGTTTAAACGAGAGCTCGGATTGGTTTGTTGAAAACTCTTCTTCACAAACAACCAGAGATTACCGTTTCTAATAAGAACGAATGTATACTAAAATTCACGACCGACAAAAAATTCTATTCCAGGCTTTTCCAAATTGCAAAGCGAAATCAATGTTATAACTTAATTCAATCAACACAAATGATTTTACCTCCGTAGAACACAACTCCAAAACGCTAGCGCAAAATAAATTCAACACTCGCCCCAAATTCTACTTTCTCTAGCAGCGACACTTTTTGCTTTATGCGTCTCTCTCTTCTTAGTCTCTCTTTCGTCGTCGTCTTTCGTCACTGTCGTCTCGCATCCAATCGAGCGAGCCACATTTATATAGAAAAAAGGTCACATAATGCAAAACGCTTCGGTCACGCGCGTTAAAATTAGAACGCATTTTCTATGGTAAGCAAGAACATTCCAGATTGCACTTAACTCGGTCTTGCGATACAGACAAAGCGCATTACGTCACCACCGTCTGGCGAAAGAAAAAAGAAAGTTGCGTTTGAACATTTGCAAGCACATAATTAAATAACATAGTACGAAGGCGATTATCCCTTGCCCAAGCGATTTTTATGTTATAGTAAATCTTTGAATTATTTTAAGGCAGAAATTAAGCTATATCGCCATGATAAAATTATTAGAAATGAAGTGTGACACACACAAAAGCAATGATTTAAAAAAGATCTTCACTTTTAATCCTACACAAGAAAAAAAACATTTTATCATTCAAAGTTAAAAAAATTATAATCTGAAATTTCTTTATTTGATAAGATTGTGCAAGGAAGAAAACCTTTTCAAAAAATAGAAAAGAACTGAATGCAGCCCGAGGATTGTAGGTTGGCCGTCCTTAATCACAATTAAAAAAAGAATAAAGCATTGTCATTAGCTGGACAATGCTTACTTGTAAGAATCTATCAAAGAAAAATTGCAACTATAAGATAGCTTTGCTATATTTACAAAAACTTTAGTTTGCAGGGCAAGATAAATGAATTTATCGTCTATTGTTGTAAAATAATTAATAACCTCTGGGTGAAATTAAAGGCGTGCTGGCTCTTTCCTGCCTGCGAGAGCTCTTTACTTCTTTCCATGCGACACTTTATTTCTTTGTTGGTTTTATTTGCCAAGTAAAATTTTGTTAGTATTTGGTCTTTGCTTAATTTTTAGAACAACATAGATTGTTTCTAGCCTACGATTAGAGCTAAAAATTCCTGAATTTTCTTAGATTTTTTCTCTACACCAAATTTTTACTTCACAATTTCAATCATTAATTTGACTTAGTAGACCAGGGGTCCGCAACGTTTTCTTTCCAGTGTGCCAATTTGTAAAATTCAATGTCAAAATATACGTTTGCGTGCTGATGAAAAAAAAAAGGTCTTTACTTAAATTCAGTCTCCTAATTTTCAATTTTCGTCCCAAATCAAGGTGTTCTCTAAAAAAAAAAAAAAAGGTCTTCACCTAAATTTGGTCATTATTTTTTGCAGTTGATCATCGTCACCTCCCTAAATTTCCTGACTTTGCCCAAATTTTTATAACCACGTGTTTCGCGCCGAATGTAATTTTTTTTATTATTTTAACATTTTAAAACGTGTTTTTGGAAAAATGTTCACGACGCCGCGTGCCGGGGGTTGCCGACCGCTGAAGTAGACGTTGCATTTTCTTAAGTAGCATTTGTGTTAAAACGCTCTCAACCATTCTTTAAGTGCAAGATTCCCAAAGGTTTTTGGCGCAACCCAAACAATTATATTATTTTTATTTCTCAGAATGTAAAGACTATAAAAAAAACATCTCAGTTATAAATTCAAAGTGAAGACTTTTTTAAGGAACTATGGGTGTAATTTTTACATTAGTTCTCCTTCGCCAGTATGTGTACGTGATTTTGACCCAGAGCAGCCTTGTTTATTTGTTGTTTTTAATTACTTTAAGATTTATTATGGAAAAATCAAATAAACAGGTAAAACACTTTTTTTTATAAAAGTTTTATCTTAATAAGACACTAAAGATAAAAAATTGAATTAAAATAATCTCTTAATGTAAAGAAAATCATCTTTATTTTTGTATTTTAAATTTTTGGATAAAACGATTATAAAATCTTTTAACTTTAAATTTGCTGTTTAAAAGATTAGGAAAAATAAAAAAACTTTAACAGTCACTAATTTAAACAATATTTTGAAGATGAACCAAAAAACCAGTCTGTTATGTATTTTGAACAATTTGTAAATATTGAAATTGTCACTTACTTGGCATTACTAGCACTTTAAAATTGATGTCACGAATATGACGTTAGCAAAAGCACGAGACGTTAAAAGTTAATTTTCCGGTAAAGAAATATCTCACTAATGAATATCTTTTTAATTTTGATATCAATTCATTCAAAGTGCTTTCGAAATTTAAAATATTTAAACTTGGTAAATTTTTTTTAACCAATTCAATTTAAATATATAAAACATATTGTACAAACTTTTTAGTTAAAGTTAAAGTGGGAGAATAACTTACTTAATCTAATTTAATTGAAATTAAACTTCAACAAATATTATTGCATTATAATTTGATTTATACAGGTAGTAAATATTTTAAACTTCTGGGTTTTTTTTTTGGTTTTGCTAAATCGCTATAAGTTGCAGTGACATTACATAACTATACCTTTTTGGCCGGGAGCCCGATAGAACCTTTTAAACATCTTTTTTCAGGAGAGCCGGGTGATCCTTTTTGAGCTGCTCCATCAGGACCACAAGTCAATGTTACTTGCTTCGAAGCGTTTAGATAGATCCAAAAAAGTCCCAAAACTAAAAAACTAAATAAAACACCAAAAGCATAACTTGAAATCTTAATGATAAGAACTTAAGAATTCTGAAATTCAAACGCAATCTGCGTCACAACGCTGCGGTTGAAACGCATCTTGCAAAGTTGTAAAAAATTAAATAAATGAAAACGATTTCTTTAAAATTTATATTTTAAACAAAAAATTCATCTTAACCTTAAAATACGTGGCATCTGGGAAAGATAGTGGCTGTCAAAACAACGACCGTCATAATAGAGACTTCAAAATAGCCACTGTGTCATAACAGTGATTGTAATAAAAGCGTCTTCACAGTTATTTGTTCATTCGAAGTTATTTGTGAATTTGATACATAATCAAATTGGATTTTCAAATTATCAGCTAAAAATAACTTGCCTTTTTTTCCCTAAATTTACTTCCTTAATATTTTATTTTAATTTTTTTTATTTTTATATTTTCTTCTATTACTGGTGATGCGGTGATGTTATGACAGTCGCTGTTATGACACAGTCGCTGCTTTGACACAGCTGCTATTTTAAGGTATGACATCTCTGCTATGACATCGTTGTTTTGACACCGTCGCTGTTATGACGGTCGCTCTTTGACATTCGCTATTATGAACCCGAGCCGGTATGTTGGAGAAAATTTATTTTAGTTTAGTCAAACGTTTTTACTTTTAATATACTTTCTATTAGTCTCTTCTTATTTTGCATAAAGTTGAAGGTCCTCAAATTTTCGTTGATTGCTTTGTTTTGCCGACATAATCTGTTAATATTGGCAAAACAAAGCAATCAAAGAAACATCTGTGGCTCGGGTTCATAATAGCAGTCAACAAAAATTTGAGGACCTTCAACTTTATGCAAAATAAGAAGAGACTAATAGCAAATATATAAAAAGTAAAGACATTTAACTAAACTAGAATAAATTTTTTCAAACATATCAAAAAATCAACTGCGCAGCTACTGTCTGTTAAGAGTATTGGACATGTAAACTAAGTGTAATGTATGGTTACGGTTTAGTGACTATTTCGCTATCACTAAAATGTATTTGTATGGATATATTCTAGTGTTTCTCTAAATGTGGTCCGCAGTCATTCAAAAGTCCACAAAGCAATTTTTGGGAGACCGCGATATGGTTTCAGTTTTACATGTATAGCAGCTATAAACCATATTATAAGTATGTTGATTGCAATGAATCTGATGATGAAGAGTGAAAAGTTTAGTTCTGTTGCAACTTTCAAACGCCAAGTGTAAAATTGATATCCATTTAATACATTAGCTTTATTAAGCATACCCAGATTGAGTTTCATTAGTTATTCGGCGTACCTGTAATCGCACGGTGCACAACCTCCGGCCATGGAGAGATGTAATTTCCATTCTAATTACATATTTGACTTCAATTCTTGTTTTATTCTAATACAGTTTCTTGTTTTACGGTAATAATTTTCTAAAAAACTTAATGGCGAATAATAAATAACGATTGTTGAATTAAACTTCTTTGTTAACAAAAAGTATATGAAGAACAAAGAAAAATTTTTTATCTGTGATCAAAGCATTAACATGGCTTTCGCTTTTTTAATCACAAGTTGAAAAACGTTTTTGGTTTTAATTTGATTTTCTATTGAAAGTAAACCTGAAGCGGCCTTTCGCCAAAATTAATTTTGTAATGCGGCCGGCAACAGCAAAAAGGACTATGCACCCTTGCACTAATTAAAATATCAAATTAGTAGTTTTGCATTATTGTTTTTATGGTTTAGAAAAAAGTAATATGTTTATATTCTAATGTTTGATGCACTTTAATCTGTGATGGTAACATGAGCATTAATCTAGCGTCTGAAATACGGGCAGATTTTATCAATTTTGAAGAAGAAATTTTGATAAACTTTTCCATAATTTTTGATGTTGCTTTGAAGTTGGTAAGAAAGGCGTAGAAGTAATAATAACATTAGTGACAATTAGAGACCTACAAGATAAATTAATTGCGTTGAAATACTCTGCTTGTAAAAATATTTTGTGCATCCGGCCTATCATCAAAGATTGCATCAAAGTTCTTTTACTTATGCCCCCATAGAAAACAATGCACCGCCCCTATAGCAGCGTTTTATTAAGCAAATAACCTCGGTCTTACATTTTATTTTCTCTCTTTTTTTCTTTCTATTTTTTTACAGAACTTTATAATGAGGTGAAGCAACCTTGCTTCTACTATATATGATAAAATAGGTCACACTTTTTATCGCTAATTAGCAAGCCAAAACGTCAACTCGTTTTGTTGCTTCTTCCTTTTTCTAACCTTGTCTTTCAACAACTTACAAACTTTTCAACGTTTTGTTATATTTTCTTCATGTGGCGGGGCAGAAATAAAAGAAACTGAAGTGAACTGAACTTATCAGTAGTAGGCTATTAGTGATGTCAACCGCGCAGCGTACGCGGCCGCGCATTGCAGCGTAGTAACCTTTTTTGGAGGATCTGCCGCGTACCGCGCCGTGTGCAAATTATGAAAAATTTGCAAGTAAATTTTAAGCGAATCTTATTTTGCATAATGCTATTGCTGGGGTTGCCGATTTAGTTGCTCCATATTATTAATCCAATCACAGAAAACAAAGTGTCAGGTGCACAATCAACTGCATAGCCTCTTTCCATCGTATCAGTAATTTATAATGTAAATAGCGCGTAAAGCGGCTAAAAAGAAAAATGAGAGAAACTGAAATTAATAAAGAGAGAGGTGAACTGCTCGCAAACCTAAAGAAAGCAGTAGAATTTAATTGTGCAGCAGAGAAAGGTTTGAAAAAAAAATTATTAAGAAAGAATAAGCAATGTGAATTTTGATGATAAACTTGAATTACAGTTTGTGAAGCTTCCCCACTTTTTTAATCAACTTGGTATTTGCATTATTTTATACTTTTTAGCTGATTATTCAATACCAAAACAAAGTCTTAGCTTTTTTCATATCATTTATTAGGGTTTTGTTTACTGTTAGCCGTTACTAACCTCGCGGGCTTTGGGGATTTCCCAAATTTAAAAGGTAATGAGCTAAACTCGGCTAATAATGAATGAAAACCAACTATTGTTACTTAGCCTAATAAACCTTCTTTACAAAATATCCAACTGTGTTACTTAGTTGTCATAATATGTACTAAGTTTCGAACCTTTTTGTTTCTCTGTGTTGTTACTTTGTTAATCGTGTATTTGTGTTCTCTGCCGCTAGCTTGTTAATCGTGCCATTTTATTATGATTGCTTTGTTGGTCTCGCCCTTTTTAAACATCTTTAGTTGCTTGGATTTCTATCTGAATAAGATTCATAACGTGATCTTTTTTTTTTAACCTTATTTATAATTCTTGTGTTTCTTTTATAAATTTGTAGCGGCGTTTTCTTAGTTAAATAAAAGCAATACTTTTATGCTCAATGTTAAATTACGACAATTTATTTAACTAAGAAGTAATTCTAACTATGGATAAGTTGATGAGACCCCAGCTTCTTAGTTTGGATCCCAACTCCCCGTCAGCGGGAAAAGAATGGAAGCATTGGATCCGAACCTTCGAGAATTATTTGGCATCGCTCCCAGAGAGAGCCGAAGATGAAATTCCTGTAAACAAGCTTCATCTTCTAACCAACTCGGTCGCTTATGATGTTTACGATTCCATCGAAGAATGCGTCACATATGAGAGCGCGATTCGCGTGTTAGAAAATCTGTATGTCAAAACACCGAATGAAATATTTGCCCGTCACTTACTGGCAACAGCTCGACAAGCTCCAGGGCAGTCACTTAATGATTTCGTACAAAAATTGCAAGGTCTCGGCAAAGATTGCAATTTTCGCCCTGTCACCGCTCAAGTCTACCGAGAGGAAATGGTCAGAGACGCATTTATCAACGGGATAACTTCAAGTTCAATCCGACAACGACTCTTAGAGAATCGCGAGTTAACTTTGAGAGACGCAGTAACGCAGGCGAACACGCTAGAGTTGGCCCAGCAAAACTCGCTAGCCTATGATGTCCCGGACAATTTGACTCGCCACGTTGCTGCAGTCACAGAAAAGGATCAATTAGTATCCAAATCTCAATTAGAAGAAGAAGAAGAATCTCAATTGGCATCTGTTCAGCCAAGAAAGTTCAAAGAAAAAAAATGCTTCTTTTGTGGTACTTCCTTTCATGATCGCTCGTTCTGCCCTGCTCGAAGCGCTGTTTGTTATAATTGTAAGAAGAAAGGACATTTTGCAAGAGTGTGTAAAAGCAGACAGTCAACATCTCCCGGTGTATCTGCGATGGTTCCCACAAACCAACTGTGCGCAACTCAGCTAGCTCCATCGTGTTTGCCTCATGCTACGGTGACTTCCAATATTAATGGACACGAGCTATCAACGGTTATTGACACAGGCAGTTCGCTAAGTTTCATCAATAAAGAAACGTTGAAGACTATCGGTTTACGAATGACACATGAAGGACGAGACGTAACGATGGCAACCACAGACTTGCATTGTAACGTAATGGGCAGCTGCATAACAACTCTCAGTATCGGTAACAAAACTTACAGTCAAGTAAAACTTGGAGTTTTAGAAAACCTATGCAGCGACTTGCTTTTGGGGAGCGACTTTCAGCAAAAGCACGAAAAGGTCATTTTCAGATATGATGGATCAAAAGTAGAACTGGTACCTAAACCGGAAGCTGGAATATGCTCTACCGTGGCCTCAAGAGTCAAACCAGTATCACTTTTTTCGAACTTGCTTCCAGGCTGCCATCCTATAGCAACTAAATCGAGAAGACACAATACATTTGATTACTCGTTTATTGAAAAGGAAGTTGAAAGATTAAGGAATGATGATATCATTCGTCCCAGCAACTCCCCTTGGCGGGCGCAAGTACTGGTAATCAGGAACAAGGAAACACAGAAACCAAGGATGTGCATCGATTACTCTCAAACTATTAATCTGTTTACTCTTCTCGATGCGTACCCCCTCCCTAAAATTGACTCGGTTATTCACCAACTGGCGAAATACAGGCAGTTTTCCACGTTTGACTTAAGAAACGCGTATCACCAAATTCCCATTTGTGAATCTGATAAACAGTACACAGCCTTTGAAGCAGCCGGCAAGTTGTGGGAGTTTAATCGAGTCCTCTTTGGTGTAACCAACGGAGTACCAGTCTTTCAAAGAGTAATAGATGATGTTGTGGAAAAGGACTCTTTAAAAGACACATTTCCTTACCTCGATAACGTGACAATTGGAGGTTTTTCCAAAGAACAACACGACAAAAATGTTGAGCGCTTCTTGGAGTCCCTAAAGAAAAGAAATCTCTTACTAAACCACAAAAAGACAATTTCATCGGTCGACGAAATTAGCATCTTGGGTTATCGCGTCGGAAACGGGTGCATAAAACCAGACCCCGACCGATTACGTCCTCTTCTAGATCTGCTGGTTCCCCATAATGCAAAATCACTCAAAAGAGCGTTAGGATTATTTGCATACTATACGAAATGGATTGCGAATTTTTCCGAAAAGATCAAGAACCTCAAAAATACAAAAATATTTCCCATGGATGGAAGAAGCGTCACCGAATTTGAAAGTCTGAAAAAGGAAATTGCTGGTGCTTCCTTATCTGCAATCGATGAAACCCTACCATTTGTAGTGGAATGCGACGCCTCGGAAACAGCAGTTTCGGCAACCTTGAATCAAGGCGGTAGACCAGTTGCTTTTACGTCAAGGACTCTGCAACCTAGTGAACGTCACTATCCGGCCGTGGAGAAGGAGGCAACCGCCGTTATTGAAGCCGTTAGGAAGTGGAGGCACTTTCTGGCTAGACAACACTTCCATATTGTTACGGACCAGCAATCAGTGGCCTTCATGTTCGATAGCAGGAAAAGAACCAAGGTGAAAAACAACAAAATTCAATCCTGGCGTCTGGAACTGGCATCATTTTCTTATACGATCCGGTACCGTCCAGGAAAGGACAACATCGCACCCGACACCTTATCTCGTGCAATCTGTGGTATGACTTGTGCAACTAATTTGTATAATTTGCATAATAATCTTTGTCATCCCGGTGTCAGCAGGCTGCTTCACTACGTACGTTGTAAGAATCTGCCGTTTTCTGTAGTCGATGTAAAAAATGTTTGTTCGTCGTGTAAAATTTGCGCCGAAGTCAAACCGCAATTTTATGCTAAGCCTAAATATTCGCTCGTAAAAGCAACACAGCCTCTCGAGCGCATGTCTATCGACTTTAAAGGTCCTTTACCCTCTTGTAGTCGTAACGTATTTTTACTAGTGATAGTCGACGAGTATTCGCGTTTTCCGTTCTGCTTTCCTTGCCCAAACATGCAAGCGCAAACTGTAATCAAACACTTGAATGAACTGTTTACGTTGTGTGGGGTGCCGGGCTTTATACACTCGGATAACGCCACCGCTTTTAAAGCAACAGCAATTAAAAACTTTTTAAGTTCAAAAGAGGTTGCTACAAGCCATAGCTCCATCTATCACCCGGAAGGTAACTCGCAAGTGGAAAGGAGCATCGGGAGCATCTGGCGAACGGTTAAACTCGCCTTAAAAGCACGTCATCTGCCGATTAATCGATGGGAGTCGGTTATTCCAGAAGTCCTACATTCCTTGCGTTCCCTTCTTTGCACTGTGACCAACGCAACCCCACACGAACTATTTTTTCGATTTCAAAGAAAAACCTTCTGCGGACCTTCCTTACCCACCTGGCTGATGCATCCCGGTCCGGTCTTGGTACGCAATTTTACCCGCGGAAGCAAACATGACGACCTTGTACAACAAGCCGAGTTGACCCACGCCAACCCAGCATATGCTAAGGTTCGATATCCCGATGGCCGAGAAGTGACTGTGTCTCTAGAAGATTTAGCTCCTGCGCCAAGAAACACCGTCGACAAAACACGCTTTAATGAAGTCAACGCTGACAGGTCACCCACTCAAACTGAAGTCTCATCAACATTCGATAACGCCGTTGATAACAGAGTCTTGTCCAACGAAGCTGCAGACAATAAGGAAGAAATTGAAAACCATGCTGCTGACGAAGTGCAATTCGTTCGTCCGAACGAATTAGATACTCCCCTCAGAAGGTCGGAGAGGCGCAATAAGGGCGTACCACCAATGCGTTATGGAGACCCCCTCTCTTTTTAGGGAGGGGAGAATGTCATAATATGTACTAAGTTTCGAACCTTTTTGTTTCTCTGTGTTGTTACTTTGTTAATCGTGTATTTGTGTTCTCTGCCGCTAGCTTGTTAATCGTGCCATTTTATTATGATTGCTTTGTTGGTCTCGCCCTTTTTAAACATCTTTAGTTGCTTGGATTTCTATCTGAATAAGATTCATAACGTGATCTTTTTTTTTTTTAACCTTATTTATAATTCTTGTGTTTCTTTTATAGATTTGTAGCGGCGTTTTCTTAGTTAAATAAAAGCAATACTTTTATGCTCAATGTTAAATTACGACATTAGTAAAAAAGCATCCAAAACTTTAAAGCCATTGTTTTTTATATGGCAAGTATTAATTTAAGCAAAACAAAAAAGCAGATTATAAAATCAGACATAGAATTGTAGAATGGGTTTTTGAAAATCCTCTCAATGTAGAATTGAAGTTGCCAACCATTAACAAGTAATTAGATTTCAATAATTAATTTTAACAACTTGAAGATATCTTTTAATTTTTTAAAGTTTAATGAAAAGTACTCTGTAGCAAGTATTTTTTTAAATGAGTTTTTCAAAGTCTTTCTAGTGGTATCTCAATATCTTTATACTTTTTAAATCTTACATCTATGCTACTATGTAAATTATGATTTTAGTAGAGCATTATATTATTCTCAGCATAGTTAGGACAAAGCTTAAAGGCTTAAAGCAGTCTTTATATATTACAAAAAAAGGTTAAAAAGAAGTAGACTTAGTTCAATTGATTTAACAAAAGCCAATTTAAATTTGGGGTCATACAAAATGTGTTAATGGAGATAAAGCAACATGTTAGAAACTGTTAAAATAGTTTAAAATACATACAACACAGTGTTAACGTGTTGCATTTGGCAAAATACCTTGAAAAAAATGTAAAAGCTAAAGCACCATTAATAGATGTGTACAAACTGCAAAAAATGAGTTTGTAATTCAGTTGTTAATCTTATATGACAGTTGAAGACCTATTTTTATCTAAGAAAGTGAAGAAATAAAGACCTTTTGCAAAAAAAAAGATTTGTATAAATCCATTAAAATTTCATTGTTTTCTCTTCATGTTGCAATTGCATATTAACGTATTATGCAACATGCTTTAACAAAACATTACCAGATTAAACTTTGAAAAGTCTATTTAGCTACAATGGTTAGTTTGGTAACATTATTTAGAATCAAATAAATGGAATAAAAATTGATCTCAACTGAACTTATTAATGATTTAATTTACTTGTATTTAATTTTTCATGATTTCTTTCAGAATGTAATTTCTAATAGTAGTTACCTACACCTTAAATTGAATATACTTATTGAATATAGTTTAATAAAGGTTATTTGTGAGGATTTGATATACTGTTATAGGTGTAAAAAAATAGCTTAGCATGACAACAACTATTGCTTTGACCACAAATGCATATCAAGGGTTTTGGTAAGGTTTTATGGTTAAAAAAACTAAGTAATTTATACAATATGTTCAAGTGATTATTTTTCAAATTCCAAGCAAAAAACATTAAAAAAAACAAACGTGATAGTAAGCAAGGTTTGTGTTTGCAAAAAAAGAGATAATTATATTTTCTCCATATATCTTTTTAACTTGCAAAAAAACATTGAGGGGCATTATACTAAGAACATAAGGGGCATAATACTAATTATTGGCTCTCTTCAAGAAGTCACCGTAAGCAATTTTTTTTAATGAAACTTACCCAGAATCCCCATTCATCACCATAATAGAATAAAAAAGAAAACTAAAAGAAAAAAAGACCTTTCAAGAAGCAATAGTAACCACTAAGGATTTTGAGTTAGTTTCACAAACAAAAATCGCATATGGTGACTTCTTGAAGAGACCTCAATTATCCCCATTAGCTTTTGAAGATGCCAAGATATTGCTGTTTTGGGTTGAAATTTTTTATTTGTTTTTTTTTTAGCTCTAGAGACATTACTGAGTTATGGCTGCTTGCTGGGATGCCAAGCAGAGTAAATGTGCTTAAAGTGCTTCCAATGATATAACAAGATTATGCCAATAGCAATTGAATTGCTGAATTTGAAATATAAAGGGCTTACTTTGATGACTACAACAGTGATTATTGTTTAAACAAACACCATTTTAGAAAAAGGAAAAGATATCTAAAAATTTTCTATTTAAATATATGATTTGCGGACCAGCGCGGTGCGGTGTAAGTTTTTGATAACAATTTTGCGGTGCAGTGCAGTGCGGTGTCACAAATAAAAAATACTTGTGGGCTGCGGACACGAAATTTTGTATCCATTTTGCTAAAAGTAAAATCAAAATTTGAAACCGTCTTGGTCTTTTGGTGTGGAAGATGGTATATGCGTTGTGCGCTTTCGACAACGCCTAGCTTATTATTCGATGATATTCAGCTGCTGAAAATTGGGCTATTGAATAAATGCAGAATATTGTTTTGAAATTGGTTTTGTAGTTTTCTGTTTTTTGTAACCTATTTTGTAATTTTTTTTCTTGTATAAAAGAATTAATGAGTTGCAGAATTTTTAAACAACAAAAATGGGCCACACAAAAAAAAAGGTCTTATTTATTTGTTTAAAAGTTGACATTTTTGCTAGTCAAACTTATTGATGGTTTGATGAAAATCTACACAAAAAATATACCAGGCCTGTTCAAAAAGTATTCAATCATATGGCATAAAAAAGCACAACTCAAAACCTGAATATTACATATTTTATTTAATCGTTTTGAAAATGTCTTTTTTAATAATAATCACATTTTTCTAATCACAGATTCTTTCAGAAAACCTTTTTTATAATGCTGTTAAGGTTCGATGTCTGTTTTTTATAATCTCCTGTTATAAGTCAAATCACTTTTTCACCTTAGTTTTTAATTTGCAGACCAGTCAGAAGTTGAATGATGCTAACTCAGGAGATTACAGAAGCTGTGTCACTAGTGCATTACTGTTTTTGGAAAAAAACTGTATTAGCCCACATAACCAGGATAAGCTGCAGGATTTTCATAGTAAAGTTGCCATTTTATTGCTACTTATATATCAGGCTGTTTTTCTAGCACAGAAGCACGAACATCAAACTTTTTTGGCTTTGCTAACTTGGATGATCATATTGTGAAAATTCAAACTTGGTTTTAAATAAAACTAATAAACCCTGATCTTGCGACCACTAATGACGGCCTTTGTAATTTCAGGGTTCTTATTCGTTCAATACAACATATCCTGGAAAAGTTTTTTTCGGTGTTCCTTCTGTTGGTCCATCAGCAGCTTGGTAATGATTTTAACCGACACTCTTCATATACACAAATGTTGAATTGAAATCGAATGACCTGAGTTTTTGGTTACTCTCGTTTGTTAATAATTTTGTAAAGTACTAGACGGTAATATAGCCAAACAATTTAACTACCTGCTTCTTTCGAATTGTAGGTGTTTTAAAATTGTTAAGCATTTATTGTTCTCCACTGCTTTACGACGGTTTTTAAAGCAATTAAACTCTTTGTTTATTACATTCTGATTTGAGAATTAATTTATTTCTAAATGGGTCTATTTGATGCATTGTGTTATTTCACGTGAGAGCAAAAAAAGCGTCCAACATACGCTTCAGGCTTCCTTTTATGCGGAGTAAATGCTTTTTAAAAAATTCATTGACACCAATTTACCGACTTGAAACTTTTCACTTGTGCGCTATAATCATAATGTTGAAATTTGTCAAACATAATTCAATTTACAAGGCACTATTTTCGGAAGGAAAAAATATGGCAAATACGTTTAAGCAGTCGATGCAGGTATTTTACATTTTCAAGCCAAAAATTTGAAGAGATATTGTCGTTCTCCATGACGATTGTCTCAATTTTCTTCACAATACAAGTTCAGGGTTTTGCAATTAGTTTACATGTTAAGGTAGAAAATAATTTCTGATTAATAAATTAATGTTGGTCTGAATGAAATGTCTGTTATAAGTCTAAAAATTCAGTCGAAAATTGATCCTCAAACGGTAAAATTTAAGAATATATAAATTTGATTAGATTTACTCTTTTTATGTAAGTATAAGTTATAGGCTTTGGTTATTTAATGAGAGTTTATCAATTCAAGAAACTTAAAATAAGATTTAAAAAAAATTCTTAATTTAGCAATTAAGAGTTTAGACAAGCTGAGTTGTTTAATTTTTAAAGTCATACATGCAAATTATTCAAAATGCCAATGCCAATGTATTGTGATTATTCAAAATGCCAATTTAAAAATAAATATAACTAGAAGTTAAATCAAATTTCCACAAATTAATTAGTGAAAAGCATAAAACGTCCTTAATTTTACAAACTCTTTTGATGCTGAAAAAAAAATTCCTCTATAGATATATCCTGGGAATCAATTACCTGAGTCAAAAGAGTCGCTTTACAGTTAAGGCGATTTATTGGCCAAATATATATTTATAAGTTATATGCACATTCAACCGCACAAAATGTGAAACATATTTTACGAAGTTGCATTTGATGATTTTTTTTCAGTAAAAATCTGTTTTATTATCTACTTGGAAAAGTTTACGATTTTGTACTCTCTAAGCTTACTAGAATTTGTTCAAGGGGCTGTTCTATAATGTTTAATCAATTTTTGTTTTTTTCTTTAGCATGCAATATTAATTGTGTTATAACAAAAAATCTTCCCTTCAAAAATTTGATCAATATTTTTTGTATATATAATAATGATATAGATAAATATTTGCTTCTTAGTGCTGTTCATTTGTTTTAATATAAGACTCTTTGTAGTAATGTTCTTTAGTTAAGCTTAATTTACAGCAGGGTTTCCGAAACCGCTGTTCGAGCAACAAATTTTAGTGACCCACTGTCACATAACATGCTGAAGCCCAAAGCAACTTTACCTAAGGAAATCCTTAGATTATAAAGGGTATTTTATTATTTTATAGCTCTGGCTGCAAGGCTTCTGTTTATTCCAGTACATGTACAACAATGAAAAGTAATATCTATTTTCACTCTAAGGATGTGATTTATTTCACCGCAGTTCGCTGAGTGGGTATCAGCTTTAATCTCGTAAGGTTTCTTAACTTGCGTCGGTAAATTTAAAAATTTTGTTAAGAGAAAAACAGGGATTGTCGAAGAAGTGCTTGAAAGTGCATGGCTTTGTGATTTTTTGTTTTTTTTTGGATATCACTGATATAATAAATTCTTTGAATTTAAAACTTCAAGGTATGGCCAAATTAGTTTCAAATATGTTTTATGATGTTCGATCAACGGAGCGTAAGTTCCTTTGATCAATACTCAGCTTGTTGAGCGATATTTATCACACCAAAACATATGTGCCTTATTTTCAAAGACAAATTTTTTTTCTGGTAAGCATATCGAAATAATAACACAATTATTGGATGAATTTTTGCAAAGATATAACGAAATCAGAACTAGTAAATTACAATTGAAAATATTTAAGTATGCAAATCTTACACATGTGATAGGTAAAATATTTGCATAAGCAATCGTTTATACTTAAATATGAAAATACTTTTTTCTGTTATAAACGTTAGCAAATCAAACCTTCGAATGAGGTTGACAACTAACCATGTATAATAGGGAAGGTCGATTTTGAAACCAAGCTTAGGTAAGGGTAAGAGTGGTTGGAAAAACATACTTATATTGCAAAACGATAAAAAAAATACATCAAACCTGTTTTTCTTTTGCGCATTTACGTTTATTTGAACAAAATTTTTCCTCTCTTTTTTTTAAAAAAAAGCACTATTTTGGTGGCGCTAAATGCTTTTCTCCACAGCAACATTGTAAGCAATTCGCTTTTGGCTCCTTAACCCGTTTTATCCTAGCGGTACCATATGGTACCACATGAATTCTTCGCAGATAAAACCTTCTTAACACAAATTAGCTGCACTAAACGTGTTTTATACGCGTTCATTACTCGCACAGAACCCTCAGCTCACCAGTTGGCTAGTTTCAAGGCCATATCTGCTCACACAGCTAGGCAGTGCGGTTGTTTGCACGAGGGTCTCTGAGAAACACCAGTTTCAAGATGGTGACCAATAAAAAGTAAGTTATAATTCGGTTGTCAGTTATTTTTTCCACTTTTTTCTTGGATACCTTGATTGAATACATATTTCACTGTACTGATAGGCATATTTTCATAATTTATTTCGCAGACTGTGACTTTTATATATAATTTTTATAGTCTGGTACCACACGGTACCGCTAGGAGAATACGAGTACAAATAAGTCCTGCCTACTAGTAGTTCCTTTGGATTTTTTACAAAATATTTCATTTACTTAGGGTTTGGTTCTATTAGTGATTGTTAACAATTATTTTACTTAGCTAGCTGTAATTAGTAGCATTTTAAAAAATATACGACAGCTGCAGTTAGTTACATAATTGAAACTGCTAATAAGTGCGTTCACAGTGCTCCAAATGTAACGTAGGTTTGTGTATTTCGTGCTTTCAAAAATACCACACTCGATAATTTGTAGGTTGCTCTTGATTTATTATATATTTTCTAATATTTTGTTGCGGTTCAGAAATATTTACATGGATAAATGTAGCTAAAATAATGTCAATGAGGAATTGATATTTTACATTGCATTTCATTATTTTTGTACTCGTATTGTCCTAGCGGTACCATATGGTACCACCCTATTTCTCAAGAATGAAAAGGAATAAATGTATTTTTTCTTCAAAAGTGTTTCATTTACATCCTAGTGATTATATGATACCAATTTCACAATATTTAGAAAAAAAAATTTTTTTCGGAAAAAACGGGTTAATTGGTGCTCGGTAAATTAAAAGGTAGATGCTAAAACATCAAAAACTGCCTGTCTCTGCAGCACACTGAGAGAAGTCATTTTTTTCTTTTTTGAGTTTTACGCAAACGCGTAAATGTACGTCATTACGAATAAAAAGATGCCTGCCGTTGGCGGGAACAAAAGAAACTATGAAACAAAATATGATTTTCTGTTAAGAATTGGTTCTTTTAACAGTTTAATGCATGGGTTCCAAACTGGGGTACATTTCGACTATTCAAGGGGTACATTAGATTAAGTATAAAGAATTTCCATAATTTGTAATCTGCATTAAAATATTTTTTATCACCTGATGTTAATAATTTGAAGACCTGAGTTTAAGAACTCTTAAGGAAGTCAGATTTTCACCCCAGTAAAAACTTTAACTACAACTACAGTAACTAGCAAGTCCACTTTCGCAGTTCACATGACTTATTTTGTCCAATGACGGCACGCAAGACAAAACAGCTGATTGATTGCTACAAGAACCGTAGTTTAAAAGACTAGAAAGCAAATACAGTCGACCCCGCTTATTTTAAACAACATTTACGCCTCTTCGCGTTTTAAAAACAAAATCAAATAACAGCGTAACGAAGTGTGAAACCGTCAAATGCAAGACAAAAAGTGTGGGTTATTAAGCGAGGTTTTGAGTTTATAGGGCGAGTTTTTTATTACAGGACATTTACGTCTCTTCGCATTTTGAAAACAAAATCAAATAAGAGCGTAACGAAGTGTGAAACCGTCAAATGCAAGACAAAAAGTGTGGGTTGCGAGGTTTTGAGTTTATAGGGCGAGTTTTTTATTACAGGAATAAATGTAGTTGTCACGAATAAGGCCCTTTTTGAAACGCAAAATACTCTGAGAATCATTTGTATCTCATGGTTTCATATTAATGCTAAGTCAACATAAGAAATATTCGGAATTTTGATTGATATATTCATTTGCTTGTGACGTAATAATGTTAATTATTTTGTCTTGTTATTTTTCTAGTAAATTCTCATTGTTCCTCGTTTAATTTAGAATTTTCTAGTTCTCTCTCGTTTTTACTCGTATAAGAAAAAAAGTTCTAGAATGTTATCAGAATTGTATAAAAGGCGATAATTTTTGAAGTTATTCATTCGAGAATGTAAATTCGAGATTTGTGATTCAGTGTAAAGTTGTAATTGTGAATTAGTGATTTGTTGTAATTGCCGCTTGACAGAAGTTGCAGTTTTCTTTATTGCTTAGCAATTAAGTTGAGATTTTATCTCTCTGTCTGTGAGTTTAGACAGCGGTTGAATTTGCTAATTTAGCGTAACGGAAACTAGATAGCCTGCTGTCACTATTATTTGGCAAGATTAATCGTCGTAGCAAGGTTGAAGATTTGTTCGATCCACTGCTTTAAACTATTCGGATTGAATACGCGACAGTAGTAATTCTGAACCCGACAGTTTTGGGCTTGTTAAGTGGGTGAGCCTATTAACCGTGGGCTGAATAAAGGGCACTGCTGTACTTATAATAATTGCAAAAAAATGAAAAGAAAGCCGAAGGAGCAAACTGGAAAAAAACTTGAAGACTGCATGAGTTTCAGGTGCAGCCTAAACCTACCTTAGGATAAGACTGAAAAGATTTAACATGAGATTGAAGTAAGTTTGCAATGTTTTTCAAAACTTCAATTTTCTTTTTTTCAAAAACTTTATTTTGTGATTTATGAAGTTCTTTAATTCAGGTCTTCATTTGCTTTTAGGTTCACTGTGTAATGTAAATTCGCTTAACGATTAGCTCATCACGCTGCTGAGTTCAAAAACTTATATAGTTTTAGTTAAAATTTTTGTCTAATTTCGGACTTTCTAAAAAGCTATGCAATGAGTCTCAAAAAAAGAAAATATTCAGAACCTACTTAAAGTTCGGGTTTACATTTACGATAAACAATGGTTTGGATATACCAGTATGTCTACTTTGTCAAAAATCAGTGGGAAATGATTCGATGAAACCAAGCCTTCTCACTCGGCAATTGGAGAGAGCTCATTCGGAATTCAAAGACAAAAAACTTGACTTTTTCAAGCAAAGAGAATCAGTGTTTAAGAAACAATGCTTAGACAAAGTGGCATGTTTTTCCAACAAACCAATGCTTCATTAAAGCCATCTTATGAAGTTTCTCTCATGATCGCCAAGCAAAAAAAAACACATCCCGTTGGGGAAAATTTGGTCCTACCTGCTGCAAAAGTAATGGTTCGTTGTGTCTTTGGAGATGAATCAGTGAAAAAACTTAACTCTATCTTCCTGTCTAATAACACAGTCCAACGAAGAATTGAGGAAATGTCAGTGGATATTTTGCAGCAAGTGATTAGTGATATTTGTAGATCGGAAAGTGGATTCGCAATTCAACTTGACGAGTCTACAGATGTAACAAACTGTGCTCAGCTACTAACTTTTGTTCGATATGTAGGAAAAGAAGGCGTTAAAGAAGAGTACTTGATGAATGCGGAATTAGAAGCAACAACTAAAGGAGCTGATATTTTTCAAATGGTGAATTCTTTTCTCAAGCAATATGGTTTAAAATCGGAAAATCTAAGGGGCTGCACAACGGATGGGGCCCCAGCTAAATTAGGACGAAAGTCTGGTTTTAGAGCTCGTGTCATGGAAGTAGCTCCTCATGTAAAATTTTTGCACTGCATGATCCATCGGTTTGCATTGTCATGCAAACTCCTTCTTGCTGAATTCTTTGACGTTTTATCATTGGTGATTAAGATGGTCAACAATGTAAAAGGGAGTGCGCTAAACGGCCGGTTGTTTAAAATTCTCTGAAGATTTAGGTGCCGATCACAGTGTACTTCTATTTTACAGTAATATGCGTTGGCTCTGCAGAGGAAATGTTACTAAACGTGTATATGAGCTTCGCAAAAAATTGCTGGGATTTTTCCAACAATCCAACAAATGTGAAACTCTTGTCACTTCCTTGAGGGATAATTTTTTTATTTTGATCCTTGCCTACCTTGTTAATATTTTTGATGCTCAGAATATGCTAAATAAGAATCTCCCAGAAAAAGACCTAACAGTGTGTGAATTCATAGCTAAAGTCAAAGCATTTCTGGCCAAACTTCTGTTGTGGAGGGAAAATATCTGCTCTGGCACCTTTTCCATGTTTAGCACAGTAACAGAATTTCTGTGTCAAAATCCCCAAATTGAGACCACAAGGTTCTCGGAATTGGTCACTGAACATCTCATGAAGTTGGAAAAGGAAATTGACGGCTATTTTCCAAGTCTTGGTGAAGACGAAGTTGCATATCTTAGGAATCCTTTCACCGCGAACGCTCAGACACTGCAGGCTGGGACAGGTATGCAAGAGGAACTGATTGAACTTCAACATGATGGGTTTGCACGCGATGTGTACTTTGAGAAAAATTTGGGAGATTTTTTGTTTACGATGTGCAAGTCGTACAAAAGAATTGCGGAACCTGCTATTCAAGCATTGTTGTTGTTTCCATCAACATGGTTGTGTGAATCGACATTTTCAGTAATGCTTGGAATCAAATCAAAGTACCGATCACAGCTCAAAACGCCTGACCATGATCTTCGTTGTGCTGTTGCTAATGTTTCACCGTGTATTAATGAGCTTGTTGTTAAAAAGCAGGTTCATCCATCACATTAGCTAGGACTGCTGGGCTTATTCAGCCAATATATTGTTATTATGATTGTAGTGTTTGTTTAAGCTTAGATTACATTGTTATAAATAACTTTGTGTGCTTTGATTAGTACTAATCACGCAGCTTTTTCGTTTTTAACTAAAATAACCAATTTTAAAGATTTAGCAAATTTAGAGGGAATGTAATGGGTTGCCTAGCTATAGAAAATAAGTTGTGCGTTAAGGCCCGTTTCCACTACGAGCGTCGAAAAAAGCATTCTTTATTTGTTTTATTGCTTTTTTTTGCGCTCGCTTCAATCGAAGATCAATAAAAGAGAGAAAGAATGCTCTTTTCCACGCTCGTAGTGGAAACGGGCCGTTAGAGCAAGTTGAGCTTTGCAGCTAAAAATATGAGAAAATTTTGGGGGTACACGAGCGAATCTATAATTGTCCAAAAGGTACCCATGAACAGAAAGTTTGGGAAACCTTGCTTTAGAGAATGCTGTACTTAAATTGCAGGTCATGTTTTCAAATCATGTTGTTCTACTTTATATCAATGGCATAGATTACATAGTGCCTTCCTATTACATCACGCCTTGCTATCAGTCTTTATATTTGCATATTTCTTCAGTGCGATCAAAAATACTGCGGGTTTACGTTTCGATATTTGAGAAAAATCATTTAATTAGACTACAAGGTTTTTAGTTTAATAATTTAATTCCGTTTTTAGATGCTTTTTTTTGATTTAATTAAGGTCTTTGACAAGCCTGTAGGGATTAATTGGATAGCCTAAATTATAATTTTATATTTTCACACGAAATATAATTGTATTCATTATATTAGCTATAAAGTTTTGTTTCAAACGTAGAATTTAACTTTCCCATACTTTATTTTTATATATTTTCTAATTCCGCATTCTCGTTGCATGATCGCGTAATACTGGGTTCACTTTCATACAGCAATGTGACTTTGTCACAGATTGTACTGTACAGAGTTAATCTCCAGTAGACATCAGTAGACTAAGCATGTCAAACTCGTGGCCTGCAAAGTCGTTTAAAAAATGTCCTCCAAACTCAAAACCCATGAGCAGTGCCTAGAAATTATTTAGGTAAAATTTTTTTGAGTGCTTGAAAATGACTACTCCTGCAAGACCAAATTTCGAAACGCTGAAAAAATATTTTAGATTTAAGATGGAGACTTTTTTTAGAGATCACTACTTTTTTGGGTCGGATATTGAGAAAGCAGAGACAAATTGAAGGCCCTATTTCTAAAAGTACCCAAGTCACATTTTCGAAAAAATGAGATAAGCTGAAAAAATTGTTTGTTTACGCGCCAGAAATATTCTGACAAAAAATCTTTTCAGAGTAATACATGGAAATCACTTTTTGAATAGCACAGCGGTTTGAAATCTTAGCGTATTTTTATTCTAGAAGTACCGAAGTCCAACTGATTTATGTTAAAAATCCTATACACACTTGATAGCTTATTAAACCTATTGTTTGAAGGCTCGACCTGCAAAGCAGTCTTACCTGAACAATTTTTTTTTTACTTTTTCCAAAAAAACTTGAAATAGGAGTTTTTGAAAGTTTATCAAAGGTTTATAATATAAGAGTATCGCAAGCATTATAATGAAGTAATAATTTTCATTTTTATTATAGGCAAGCTTATTCAATAACTTATTTTTGTCTTTTGTTTCTTTATCTTTTATTCAAAGTTGGAAACTATTTCAATTTTAAAATTAATTGGAAATCCTAATGTTTTATTTGGAGCTTTTGATTCCCGTCTATGTCTAATAATTTAGTTGCATAGCAGTCTATTGGAGTCACGAAGCATCAACTCATCTATTGATATTCAGAAACATATTTTTAAAAAATTTGTACTTCAATTTTTATACTGATTTAGCTTTTAGTTAATAGTTCATGAAAAAGTTTTTTTAATGTTTTCTTAATTTGGGTACGCAAATTTTCGGAAAATTAACTTCTCATCACTTGGTTTTTTGATTTCCCCCAGATCCTAAATTTTTTTTGATATCTCGTTCTATAAAAAATAGAATGCATATTATCATTATTATTACATGTGGTTGACTTTTTCTGCCTAACTACACTGTCAATTTTCTAGAAAACCGCTTTTGAAACAAAATTTGCAATAAAAGTTTCTAAGTCCAATTTGCAAAACAAGCTTTAATTCCTTATAACGTCATAATAAAATTCTAAAAAGTTGTTGAAATAGGGAGAGATACATAACCAATGTAATAAAAAACCATTTAGTTTTTTCCATCATTTCAAAAACCCGGTTTTTGAAAACTTTAAACCTGAGTTTTTGAAAACTTTAAACCTCATATTCTCAAAACTGACATTATGTGACTTAGGTACATTTAGAACTAAGCCCTTCAATTCAGGTTGAAGATCTTTTTTTTTTGGTCCTCACTTGTTTGGTGACGCAATCATGGCCCGAGGTATATTTATGGGTTGAAATTTTTCTGATGCAGCCCGCATACACTCATGAGTTTGCCACCCCTGAGTTAGACAAAATTTAACTTCTGTTTTAATAATGTTTGATAAAGTAATTTGTCTGGATTATTGTAATTGTATTGTTTTAATTTTAATTCTGTATGCTATTTCCATATTTAATTCTATTCTATATGAATTCTATATGAATACTGCTAATGTAAATAGAATGAGATATGTGATTAACCTTATGATCTGAGCTTCAACAATTAAACTTGAACTTAACGGTCCTAATCACAACAGGCCACAGCGATGTTTATTGATTTGATCGTTGATTCACCATTGGTAATTTTGTTTTTTGTGCACTTCTGTTAGATACGCTGGTAGCTTTGATTTTGAGATGATCATTAATATTGTTTTTAATATAAGCTTTATTCTCGTAGTAAAGATAGCGGACAAAGCATATTTTGACGCCTGAAAAACAATTAGTTTTTGCTTTCACTTTTCAACTTAGATATGTAGTTCAAAGTAAAAACCTTGCGATGTTGCATTCTTGGAAACATTTAAAGATTTTATTGGCAACTTGGAAGCTGAAACCAAATCAGGTTAACGCAAAGAAGCACTTATTATTCTCCATTAAAGGTCTACTTAAACGCAAGAACTTTTAATCAGTCCAGTCTCAACATATCTAAGAGTATGAAAAAATTTGGTTCAGAGCGCGTCGCGCTTCTAAAGCATCTTGCCGCTTCAAGACAAGTTTTTGGTTTTAGGACACAAGGTTGAATATTTCCGGACAACTTAAAACAAGAGTAGGGTTCTCCATACTAGCCTTGGGTGACAGCGCTCTCGACGGTGATATTAAGGACTGTTCATTGTCCTGTTCATTGCCTCTGGATGCCTTTGGATGCGTGGATGTGTCAGCAGTTTGTTTATTCTCTGAGCGATCCATCCGATAGTTTTTTTACTTTATTTAACAGTACAAGAAGTTGTAAAGGGAATCTTATTTGATTAGTTAAAATTTTACAATACTTATTTAAATTTTCTCAAAAGCTTTTTAAAACTTCTGATGGTTTTAAAAATTTCATTTATTCTCGATCAAATAACCAAACATGATTAATGTGCAATTAAAAAATAATTTTCAATGATTCAAACAAATTAAACCAACCATAAGAATTCTACTTGCAACAAATGTAACCATGCATCTTGTAAATCAGTCATGTCACACTCGCGAGTGCATGAGGACCGCATGGGCGACATTTTAGCTTGAAAACTTGCCGCACGCCGCAATCCAGTTATTAAGCAAAGCAAAGACCAAAAAAAGGTTTTCACTTAACTTTTTTGATTGGTCACGGATAGTGATGGCCTTACAGAAGGTGAGCCCGGTGCAAGAAAAATAGGAGGGTCACTTTTTAGTGTGCCAAGTTTTTTCGTCTCAAAATAAAGTGATCTTTGAAAAAAAAGTTATCACTTTCAATGTCCAAAATCTTCATTTTCCTTTCAGTAACTTATCCTTAATTTCATCTTAAAGTTAAGTTGCAGACAGGGGGGCCACCATCATAATGTTACTATGAAAAAATAAAACAACATTTTGCTTGGGTCATAGCAGCCACTCTGTTTGCTCCGTACTAAAGCCACCATTGATCATGCAATTCTTTGAAATTTTCCGTTGAAATTAAACTAAAGACCAAAAAAGATTTTAACTTAAATTGGTTGACTGATTTCGGAAAAAATATTAGTTCTATTTATGTATATACGAGGTACTTATGTATATATGTATATACGAGCGTATATAACCGAATTGTCTCAAAATGCTGGTATAGTGCTCGATAACCAGGTTAGAGCAATTTATTTAAATTAAAAACACTACAACAAAAAGATTGAAACCACGACAGCCTGTTTCATCTTGTAGAATCGTCAGGTGGTTACTAGAAAATCAAAAATGCAGTTAGTTTTAGTAAAAATAAAACGTAGTTAAATTAGTCTAGCAAACAATACAACTCCTGTGACGTCATAGAAGAAAAAAAATATAAGAAATGCAAGTATGGAGGCTTGCATTCACTTAGAAATAAGGGAAGGCGAGTTTGGTGTGTTGAAATAGGTGTAAAAAGAGAAAATTTTATAAAGCAATAAAAAGGGGAGCATTGCAGATTTATAAAGTAGAAAGGGAAGGTACAAGCGGATTAAGACAAAAGAGAAGGGTGATTCAAGTGTACAAAATTAGGTAGGTCATTTATTTAATTTAAAGTGAATTTGTTTTAATGACGGTATACATCGTTTCTTACTTTGTAATTAAAAATCTTATTCAAATAAAAATAATGAATAATGTGGCGCTCGGCAAGCAGGTCAGAGCGGTTCGGATTGAAACATTACAAAAAATTACAAAAATTACGAAAAATCGGTCAAAACCTCAACAGTTTGTTTCACCGCAAGGGTCGTCAGGTGGTGCAAAGAAAATACAGTAAAATAAAACACAATCACAAGGAGATAAGGTGAATTAATAAAGCACGTTATCCACTATCTCCAAGGTATGCCAAAATTTGACAACAGTTTATAAGGCGTGAAATGCGAGAAAATGCTAAAATTGTCCCGTAACGAAGCAATGAGTAGTCAAAAGGCGAAATGATAATCATAGTGAAATGTTTTGACGGTTGGGTGCGAAAATTGGGTAAGAGCGGGAGTTTAATATGAAATTAAGATTAAAATACAAGAATTACAAAAAATATACAGAAAATACAAAATTGCTGAAAGTTTCAAACTGCAGAAAACTAGGAAAAATTTCTTAATTTAAATTTGTTTGTATGTCGGCATTTTCCATTTAGCTCAGTTTTTTTGTTTAGAGTAGTGTTTGGGTCCGCTCGGAGAATGGCGAGTTTCTCTGATAAGCAGAGGTTGCATTCTTTAGCTCCTGGGTGGTAAGGAGTGGTGCGGGTCACGATATTCATTCAATACAGGGGTTTTGTCCTGTGTCTTTAAGTTGCCAGAAAGCTTTCGATAGTTCGGTTGCATTGCACTTCCGTCGAAACTTGAAGCTTTGATTATGGTTGTAGAAACGAGTTTTGAATTCCGTTTCACTACAACCATAGTAGTGCTTTTCCACGTTGCCAGATTTTAAGGTGGCTTTGTAAATAATAGAGCTTTCTCGACAATTGCCTTTCAAAGGGCAGCTGGTTTTGTTTTTGCAGTTGCAAGGTGGTGTGATGTAAGCAGATTCAGCCCTGTTCGATAACAGCTTTTTGTTGTGCCTGGATATTATCGCTGCCATATTGGGCATGCAGCTGTAGCTCACTTTTATGTTATTTTTGTTGCATACCCCGTGCAAACGGTGATGAGGAGGAAAGTGTTTAGCGAGCAGGCGCAGAAATTCTCTGCCAATGTTGGTTTTTACATTCTCGCTAAATGGTGGGTTAAACCACACTATATTTCGTTTTCTGGCTTTCCTCGGTTTACGATTGTGGTCTTTTTCATACTCCAATTCATTAGGATGTCCGCTTCGTTTCATTGCCTCCACGTAATCTGGGATTGCTTTAGAAAATTCATCGCAATTGCAAGAGAGAAGGGACAGACGTTTGGCAAGCATAGATGGAAGTTGTTTCTTGATGGTTGGAGGATGATTAGACTGTTGGTGTATGTAGAGTGGCTGGTCATTAGGCTTGCGGTAAGGCCAGTATTTTCCCGACTTCAAATTAAACCTGACGTCGAAAAAGTCGTTCTGGACGAGGTTGGTGTCGGCTGAGATGTTTAAGCCGTACTGTTGGAAAACCTTTATGATTTTTTTCTTGATGCGTTCTGATTCCGGGCCAGAAGCATTTTCCAAGATAGCCAAACCGTCGTCTCTGTATAGGCCAACGTTGTTTTTTCCAACAAGCGGGGCTATTAAATGAAGCATAAATAGACCAACCAACTCACATACTTCGGCTCCGTCGTACGAGCCCATCGTAACATCAAAAAAGTGAACCATCGTTCTTGATCCAGGCACTGTCTCTGCTGAAAAGAAGAGATTTTCTGCAGTGGTGGATGGTATTAATGGAATCTTTGCTGATTGTAACAAATTGCTTGGCAAACGTGAGGGCGTTGTCAAGCAGTTTTTCCGAAATAGACGGATAAAAATCAACAATATCAAAAATTAAAAATTTGCATCTTTTTTTGTTGGGAAAGTCTTTAAACCACGCAATCACTGCAGGGGTGCTTTTGCCACTGCTGAAAGTCAGTAGACTGTCGAATAACTTTATTAATTTCTTGCAAAATTTGTTTGCTTAATTTGCCAAGATTGGACTTGGCAGGATTTATTAACCTACATTTTATGTTATACCTACCTACATACACCAACAGTCTAATCATCCTCCAACCATCAAGAAACAACTTCCATCTATGCTTGCCAAACGTCTGTCCCTTCTCTCTTGCAATTGCGATGAATTTTCTAAAGCAATCCCAGATTACGTGGAGGCAATGAAACGAAGCGGACATCCTAATGAATTGGAGTATGAAAAAGACCACAATCGTAAACCGAGGAAAGCCAGAAAACGAAATATAGTGTGGTTTAACCCACCATTTAGCGAGAATGTAAAAACCAACATTGGCAGAGAATTTCTGCGCCTGCTCGCTAAACACTTTCCTCCTCATCACCGTTTGCAC